>CM059278.1:9144027-10344027 GCA_030347295.1 Setipinna tenuifilis
AAAAAAACTGTGCTCCTCAGGGACAAGTAAGCTGTACTGTTATGTCCTAATTGTCATAAAACACTTCTTCTAAATAATGTGCCATAGCAGCAAGGTTGTGGTCATTTTTGTCATTATACAAATATATTTTTTACTCTCTTATCATTTGAAATGTGTCCACTATTTTTGGCCCACCTTGTATAAGTATTTTATTTACCGGTAGTCATATCTGTGCACTCATTGTGTTAAAATGGCTCAGCTCATTCTGTGCTTTGTGTATGTGAGTGCAGGTGGACCCAAGGCTTCATCTGATGACCCCTTAGATGCCTACATGAATATGGTGTATAGTGAGGGCAAGATGGATGGAGTGGAAAGAAAGAGGCTGCATATTCATATTGCTGAGCTTCGCAGTGAGGCTCAGCGCCTCCACAGATTGATAGATCTAACACGGCCTACTCAACTTCCTTCTTTGCAGACAAGGTGAGTCAATTTGTCTGCCACAATGCCAATCTGAAATGGTAGCCAGTGATAATTAATTGGACCATGTCAGATATGCAAGCTTGACCAATGAACAAATTCTTAAATAAAATGCACGTACATTTTCATAGGAATTGTTAAAAATGACGCTCAGTGGGATTTGTGTTCATGCATTACATGACTTTTTTTGGCTTAGTGCAACCTCATCTAATCATGAAAAAGCAAAAATAAGAGCTTTACCGATGTTTGGTGCCATGAAGGGAGGAAGCAAGTTAAGACTCAAAACTGGAACCTTAGGGGTGAGACCTCTTTAAATTGTGTAAATACATTAAACAGCAGCCTATTGGTATCTATTTTTGTCACTTATCCTTACTTTTTTGCTCCATCTATAGAAATTGCCCCCAAAGCCAACAGCTTTACCTTCTGAGCTGTTTAATATGAAGCAAATGCCCCCATCAGAGGAGGAGGAGGAGGAGAGGAAGAGGAAGAGGAAGAGGAGAAGGGAGATCACAATATAAAGGAGGAGGATCACACTATGAAGGAAGATCAACTGGCCAATTGTAATGTTATACAAGTTAAAACAATCTTGTGGTAATAAATGTATATATTGTTCTTATCCTTGAGCTAACTATTTTTTTGTAGTGTCTACATTAAGGGAATATGAGACCAGAAACCTACCTATGCCAGACAGACTTAAGGAGGAACACTGCCACTGCCCTGAGGACACAGTCAGGCCCCCAGGTATGAAAATGCCAAACTGCCAATGAATTGTACATAACATAGCCATTGGCGAAACGGCAACAGGTGCCATGACCACTGCAGCATGTAAGAAGACTTGAAGACTTTATAGATAAAAAGGTCTGTGCACTGTTTCAAAACCTTGTTTTTTGGATGTCTGCACATCTTTTTCTTCTTCAGACAGGCAGCCAACAGACAAGCAGACAGAATATATTTATACATTATTTATTGAAGAGAAATCATGTGAAAATAAAGGTTAACAAATGATGAACAATGTGTTAACAAATACATGGACTGTTAACACACATGTTAACACAGACTATTAACACACACCATGTACTAAAGAAGTCCAGGCAAAGACTCTTCTTCCTTCATCAGCTAAGGAAATTGAAGGGTCATTCATCTGTCCTAAAGGCCTTCTACACTTCAGCTGTAGAGAGTGTATAAACAGTGTTAGATTCTGGAGTAAAAGTTGTGATCCTCTGTGCGTTGTGTTTTGAGTTCCAGGAGCAGCAGTAGTCAAAAAGACGACTGACTAAAGGCGTCAGGATCAATAATAAGAGATTTATTACAGATGGGAAATTAAGAGCCTTAAAGAAGGCAAAAGGCTAATGCACATAAACTACAACTGAACACTAAGTCTAAGACGAGAGCAACAAAGTCCAAGTGGACTTTGTCTTTCAGTCGAGGATGGTGATGGTGGTGATAGTCAGGTCACCCAATGTCTCCAAAGTCATCAGGGGAAATTGAGTCAATTATACCCATGTGCACACATATGCTGATTAGCAAATACAGAGAATTAGTTGATGAGGTTCAGATTCAGGTAAGAGAGAGGCTTCACAGTGACACAAGACCATATGTCGGCACAGATAACTGACAAATATAGCTGAATAACAAAATGTCGTTTTGGAGCTCAATGTTCCAGCGGAGCACAGATGGCAATTGCCCAATTGACCTAATCTAACGTATATCTGTCAAACGTGGTGCGTTTTGCAAGATGCAAAGTGCAGAGCTACCACTCCTGAGCTGACCAGTGACGTGGGCAGCTAGTGTTGGAGGCCCTAAGAGAGCCTCACTCTGCTCTGTGAGCTGCACCAATCTGACTTTGAGGTCAGAACAGCAAAAAAGATGGCACACAGTGTGTGTGTTGGTTGAAGTGGAATGTTTTTGCCACCACACTCTCTTTTGCTGTTCTGACTTTCTACAACAGTTACAAACCGACTAATGAAGATTACACAGGGTTGGTTAATATATGGAAATACCCAAAGTGTCTAGAAGACACTATGCAACCACTTGGCTAGGACTGAAAGACTCAGGAGGAGTTCCTATTCTCTGGCCATCCGAACCTTGAACACAAACCATACTGACTTTGCACACATCCACCCCTTAGCACACACACCCTAACACATTACACTACACCACACATACACAGACATGCATACATCATATTTACAGCACTTTATACAGCGTTTTTTTTTAGCCTAACACACGTCTCATGCTAGCCTGGCTAACGCGACTCATCAATGCTCTGCGAACATTGGTCTGGCCAAGCTGTGTTGTAAACCCATTTCTCAGAGGGCGGGCTTAACCCACGTGTGTGAAATGCCTGTGTTTGCTACTGGACGAAGCTTCGACCAATCACATTAGTGTCCATGTATAAGACAGAGAATAGTAACGTGCATATGAGTAAACAAAAACGTAACTGCACAAAAGCTCGAAATTCCATATGCTATCGCTAACAATGTAACATGCAGCTATTTTGTCAATGAAATAGCTCCACAACTTTGCAAGATATTACTGTGTTGTTCTGCTATTTACATACTGTAAACTGGGTTGACTTGGCAACACTTACCATTTATAAGTCAGATGAACCTCGTCGACAACAATGCCAAGGAGATTTTCTTTGTAGACTTCGTTGGCTAACATGCTCATCCATCTTCCAAAACAGCAGCTACAGCTGCATTGAAATCTTGCCGTTGCTCCACGTTCGCCATGTTGACAGTGACTGAGGTAGATTTCCGGTCGCTAAACTACCGCGTCATTGCCTTTTTGAAATGCTAGATTTTCATTGGTCCCAGTTTCTCTGTTAATGTAGAAACGGTGTTGAATGGGAGCTTGGCCAGACTGACTTTGCAAGCGAAATTCAAATGCAGCGGCACAGGAAGTATGGGCGTGACCAGGCTAGTCTCATGCTCCCTCACCCCCTCTCCTCACACGTTTACCTTATTCCAACATCAACACCGTTTCCTCTCCATACACACATACAAAAATGGGAAACACCCTCACCCTTTCCTCCCTTTGGCTTTGCACCACCTCATGCTCCCTTACTACCTCTCCTCACACAGCCTCCCCCCCACCACACACACACGTTCACTCCCACAGCGCATCATCGGCCACCACAACGAATCCTCCCTTCCAATCACAACACCACTCTATGCACTTTATCCCACCCCATCACCTACTCTACTTCTGCCCTTCATTAGGTAGCCATTGTCTTGATTTTCTTAGATGAAACTTGATTTGGTATCTTTTCACTTTTACAGCCTCTGAAAAGAGCGATTTAGAAGCATCAAGTCCAAGCCCAAAGACGAATATAAAAAAGTTTGCTGGACCATCCAGGGTAAGTATTTTGTATATCTTTGAATAGATTATAGACGACAAAAGTGAAAAATGAACAGAACATCGTCCTTTGTGATATAATAACCTAGCATTTTTGATCAATGATTCCGGTTTTATGCAGAAGAGGTTTTAATGTAATTTTAATGTAACAGCTGTTGCTTAAACAGAATCTTGACAGAATGCTATTTAAACATTGCCTGGTGCAGTGGATGCCGCATTGATTATTGTTACATTGCTGTTCTTCAAAGCCCCCCAGCACCCTGTCAACAAAGTACCCTGAGGATGACCCTGACTACTGTGTTTGGGTACCGCCAGCAGGTAATAAAAACCTCAAGAAAATCAATAGTTCACATGCACAGCTGTTGCCAAATAATTCCTTTAAATCCTATGTTGAGACGACCACACTCACCAGGTACATTAAGTATTTACCCAATTTGTTTACAAAAAATAGGTGTTTCTTCTTATAATAATTGTTAAAGGACATGTATACAACCAACTAACCTTCTTTCTTGGTCAGTAATATGGTCACAAGCCCCTCCTGAGCTCATTGATCTCCTGACAAAACCCCGCAGTGACGGCACCAGCATCCCTCTGATTTTTAGGTTGGAGTGCTCACAGCACTCCTTGAAAAGAGCTGGAAGGCTTAGACAAAGGTCATTTAGTTGTATACATGTCTTATAACTTACTGCCCTTAAATGGTAGTGACAGGCCAAATCTGGCTAAAGTCTGGCTAAAATGTGACTATTGTATAGTGTAATATGTTACAGAGCTTAATAAAACAAAACAAACAATAATGCATTCACAATCCTATGAAATAAATTTAATAGTTAAGCAGCAGAGCAAAGGTAGACAGAAATGATTGTTGTCATGCCTTCACCACTGCTACCCCATAAATAGATGGCTTGCAACAACAGTGTTTGAAGTTACAACAATATTGGGTAATCATTACATTATCAGGTTTTGCAAAAGTAAGGGTAAACTAATCTCCCAATGATGTAATTTTTAGTTAGCTAAATCTAAGTCATTAACTACTGAGCGTTAAGCTTGGAGTTAGCGTAGTGTTCAAAGACATGCACACTAAGGATTTAAAAAAAAGTTTCAAACTTGAGAGCCCCAGTAAGTATTACAGAGATTATTAAGGAGAGTACTTTTGCAGTGCACTACATGTTTGCACGTCGGCAACAGAGGACATAGTTCACCTCTACATTCAAAGAAGCAGAGAGTTAATAGTCACCCTTACCTTCCATGTTTTCTGTTTACACAGGCCAGTCTGGAGATGGCAGGACCCATCTGAATGATAAGTATGGCTACTGACTATTGGCTGTGACAAAAACAAATGAAAAACACCCCCCCACACACATCATTGTGAGGGTGTCTTGTCTGGACACTAGTGAAAAAACTTTAAAGGTATCTGTCTAACTCTGCTCTGTGCTAGAGAGAACAAAGAACTCTTCTTGATAGTTTTTTGTCTCTGTGCCTGTGGACTTTTTTTTTTTGAGTTTGGTTATGTATCTGGTCATATACCCCAAATAGTTTGTGTCTAGTGAGAGAAGGCATCCTTCCATTCCTTTGGTAGTCCCCTTAACCTTCTCCTTAAAGTTGTACTATTTTAAGTGCTGTAAGATATGTTTTGATAAATAAAGTCAGACAATTACTTTGTATACATTTGTTGATTTTGCATTTTTTATTCTTTCTTTGTCTTTTGGGGATTGATGGAGAGAGTCAAGGGATCATTCTTAAAACTCATATCCACAATTGACCTTTTCAGCTAATATGTAGGATAAAAACATATCTAAAGGTAAATTATTTAGCCACTTTTATGCTCAGAAACAAGGATAACCGAGTAGGTTCACAAAGAAGTTTCAATATATTAACAATAAAACTTGGGATTGAGAACAGGACCTCCAACACAACCGTACTGAACACCGGAGCTCCCCAAGGCTGTGTCCTCAGTCTGCTGCTGACTGCAGCAACACACAGCTCAAACCACATTACCAAAGTTGCTGATGACACAACTGTGGTGGGTTTGCACTGATAACAAATTATCCCTAGTGCTCAAAATAAATGCAGGCGGAATGTGCCATTTTCTCTCTGCTTGCTCTGCTTTGAGTGGGCATGTACCGAACATCAATTGAAGAGACATATTTAAAAGTTTAAAAGGTTCAAATTTTATGCATGTCCATTTTTCAACACGGTCTCACACCCAACTTGTGGAACGACGATGCATGGTTAAGCCCCCTAACGCCAATATCCGACGCTGATATTGACACTGATATCGCACCCCCTAGGCAAAACTGAATTACGGAAATTACGACATTAAAAACGACACTCAACTCGTCACACATCTTAAATGACAATTGTTGATATCTGTAATTCAGTTTTGACTAGGCAGCATGAAAGTTAAAGATATCTCAAAGGTCATTATGACAAGTGCAAATTATTGTGTGATGATGTTATGGCAAGCCATTTTAACATTTAATAGCTAAACTGGTTATGTGTTGCAGATATCTTCCTATCCATAATTGTCATTTCAGACATCCACAAATATAATCGTCCTAGGGCAAATGGCATCACTTTTACCATTCATTTGTATGGGGTTTATCATTACGGATATCTACAATTCAGTTGCAGATATCTACTATGTGAATTATGGATATCTGCAACTAAATTATAGATATTTGTAATTCAAGTTCAAGATATCTACAGTTCCAGTTCCAATTTACCTCAATTCAAGATATCTACATGTTCCTTTTCAGATATCTTAAATTAAGTTATGACTTGGGGAAATAACGTAGATATCTGTAACTAGAATTATGACTAGTCAAAATGACATTGTAGATATCTCAAACTGCAGTTATGGATAGTCATAATGTAATTGTTTAAATGTCATGTCTACATAATATGCGTGTTTCCATCAGTCACACATTTCTGCTTATTCTTTTTCATGTTGTGGCGGAGTGAGCCCCACCGTCACGTTATGAAAGCGCTTTGTCTAAAAAAGCGCTATGCGTAAAATATGAACAATTTGAGCGCTATAAACTCTGACCAATGTTTTTAAAACACGTGGGGGGACACAAAGGGTGCTTTGGTGCTCGAACAAACATTTGGGGTTGATGAAGGGGAGTCGTGAGACAAGTTTCTGCTTGTGCAACATCAAAAAAATGCTTGTCTCAAATAACACTTCGCATGTCGGCACATTGGCATGAAGCGTGCCATGCTGTGTCTGGACTGCGCAACAGACAATGGACAATTTTAACAAGCAGAAAGACTCTTTACTTACCTGCACAACGTTGCTCCTGACTCGGCCAAACCGAGAGAATCACTGCGTGCACATGGTAGGATTGGGTTGGATTGGGATTGGTTTGGGTGTTGCTACAAAACGGGTGGTCTGTCCCAAAATCCAAGTGCACATGGAGTTCGTCTAATTGGATAATGGTCAGAGACCTGGCCCTTTCCGCTACGCTCGAACTCTCGAACCACACATTCGCTTGATATTAAATTTCAAGGGCGTCATCATAATGTTGCCAGTGTGTGCAGTGCCAACTTTCGTGTTGTTCGGGCAAAAAAATGCCAAAGATATCGGTCAAACAAGCTTGACTGCGTTTTGTCTTGTGTCGCTCTCACCGTAGCCATGATAACCCAGGCTGATAAGATTTACAACGCTAGCTGCTAGAATGTTGAACATAACACGACTAACGACATAACTACAGTAATGGACATAACACAAGTAAACAACTCCCCACAACAAAGCTGCTACGCAGGTAAGACACGCAACAGCAAACTACAGCACTGCACACATATGCTTACAGTGCATACAGACGAGACGACACATAGAGGAGACAGAACTTTTCCCCTCTCATTCCGGTTATCCCACACCGCAAAACAGCGGCTAAAGAAAATCTTACAAGTCAGTCAGTGCAAATGTATTTACATAGCCTCCTTCTTTCACCTGATATTATTACCCACTTAAACAATACGGTGGTCTAAGCAAAAACATAATAGGCTACTCTGGCACATCTTCTATGGGCTCTGCACTATTCCTACTAAATAAAGACAATAAACAAACTTTCTGGTGGAATACAAAGATGGTGTGCAAGGAGTTTGACGCATTTGCGTACATGTTGTACATTCTGCTGTGTTTGGAAGTCCGTATTAAGGAACAAACAGCGTTTTTGGTTTCGTTGATACATTCACAGTAGGATCTGATCCGATCCCGTGCAGAAGGCAGTACCAAGTGGTTTAACACCGGCTTAAGCCTGGCGTTCCAAGTGGTTTCGTGAAACCAATCCCTATCAGATCTTTGTCCTGTGCACATGAAGTCGATACGATCCCAAACCATTTCCAATCGGTTTCAACTCGTCCATGTGCACGCAGTGAATGTTTTCTGACCCTCTTATGCCCGAGGAAGCACGGACATGGCGGAGGGATACGCAGGATGTTGTGATTTGCATTTATGATTTATTTTCGCTGTTTAAAGCACGTAGTTACTTTTTTGTTGATTTCTAACTTTTGTTTTCACAGTTTATTGTGTTTAAAATTGTCGGAAAACTTAGTTTGTGTCAGGGCAGATAATTACTGTTAATTGACAAATTAGTCCCTGGGGGGAGGAGTTGACGACTATATTACTGGTTCCATGGAGTTCAGGAGTGAGTTGAATTTTGGCTTCTGCTGTGAGAGGTTCTCCAAGGTGTATTGTCTGCTCTAGACAGTAGTTTTGATTTATTGCATCCCCCCCCCCCTTTTTTTGTTTGTTAGTTATTATGACCGCTGCTAGCGAAGCTAGCGAAAGCAGTCATTATAGTGTTGCCGAGACTTTTTTCCCTTTTTTTATTTATTTTTTTTTCACCGATTTTTCGTCAACAATTGCCAGGACACTGGAAGTCTGGGGGACATGAATCTTTGTAGGCATGTAGCCCTAGAAGTTTTGAGCGAATAGAAGCTTTTGGCCCCCAAGGGCCACCCCCCCTGCTGTGCCAGTGTCCATCAAAGAGGGGGAGACACTGAAAGGTTTTTGCTGAATAACTCCATGCACATTTCACCGAACAACATGAAATTTTTGTGATATGTCGGTGTTACAGGGGCGTATCGACCCAGCCCATAAACACTCTACTAAAAGTATAGCGCCATCTAGTGATATGGGTAAATGCAAAAATTGGGATTTTATATTGACAATATCTTGGACTGGGAAGGTGGGAACTGCACAAAATATGCCATGCACAATCAGCACAAATACTTCTTAAAGCACAGCACATGCCATAAAATTTGGCCCATAGGGGGTGCTGTAATTGTACAAAATGTCGTTTTGCCTATCATCTAGAGAACGGTAAGGTTTACAAGCAGTTCTTTTTTGTCGTGAAATCTATTGACCCTCCCGCATTGAAAACACTGGTCGACGCCCACTTCCAACAAAAAGAATTTCCGTGAAATTTTAACATCGCGAAAACGAAACCAAACGAACTCGTCATAGGCCGTTCATGTGAATCTCACCAAATTTGGTACATGTCATCTACACACATTGGTGACAAAAAGTTATCAAAGGATTTATCTTGAGATAAACCGTTTAAAAGTTATTTGTCAATGAAAATTTGAAACATAGCTTAAAATTCTTCAAAAGTCTATATTTTGGCTTCTAATTGCTCTAATGTGGTGAAAATTGACATGCCAACTCTAAACAGCTTTCTCATCATGCTCATCAAATTGTTTGACATTTTGTCAAAGGGAACAATGTTTTTTGTCGAAGCTAGGTGTCCAAAAACTGTTTTTTTTTTTTTTTTTTTTTAACTCGTCAACAATGTTTCCCAAGATCACAATTTTGTTTTAGTATGCTGATGTTACAGAGGCGTATCAACCCAGCCCATGAACATTAACTTGAAGCATAGCACCACCTAGTGATATGGGTAGATGCAAAAATTGGGATTTTGTATTGCCAATATCTTGGACTGGGAAGGTGGGAACTGCACAAAATATGCCATGCACAATCAGCACAAAGACTTCTAAAAGCACAGCACATGGCATCAAATTTGGCCCATAGGGGGCGCTGTAATTGTACAAAATGTCATTTTGCCTATTATCTAGAGAAGGGTAAGGTTTACAAGCAGTTCTTTTTTGTCGTGAAATCTATTGACCCTCCCGCATTGAAAACACTGGTCGACGCCCACTTCCAACAAAAAGAATTTCAGTGAAATTTTAACATCGCGAAAACAAAACCAAACGAACTCGTCATAGGCTGTTCATGTGAATCTCACCAGATTTGGTACGTCATCTACACACATTGGTGACAAAAAGTTATCAAAGGATTTATCTTGAGATAAACCGTTTAAAAGTTATTTGTCAATGAAAATTTGAAACATAGCTTAAAATTCTTCAAAAGTCTATATTTTGGCTTCGAATTGATCTAATGTGGTGGTTTGAAATAATTGAACATATACTATATATACACACATACTATTTTTTTCAGTATTTATTTAAGAACTGTTTGAATGTATATTGAAGACAGTAGCACAGTAGCATGATCATTCTTTTTCAGAATTTTCGAATTAAAATCCCTCACACATTTAAATTTGAGGGTTTTGCAAATAACTTGTTGGAGTCATTATTTAAAAGCTTGCACTCAGTAGGCTATACAACTAACAGTATCAATTATCCATTATTTTTTATAATTTTCATTACTGACAATCCACACAACTACTTTTTGAGTGTTTCTTCAAGAACATGTTTGAGTATTTATGCAAGAACTTTAGATCAATCAAATGTGTAAATGTGTGTTATTGTTTGTAATTATTTTCGTGATACAAATTAGTTTTCAACTCTGTTATCATTGGTACAGTTTTATTAGGTTGCAGGCTAATGCATTAATTAACTTGCGGCGCATAAAGAAATTACTTTGCGGTCATTTACCGTGTTTCCTTATTTTTAATGTAGCCTATTTGTCAAATTCACTGTGTGATTTTTTTGAGGCCATTATTTATCATCATCACAACGCAAATCAAATAAGTAGAAGCTGAGTATCAGAGTAGTCAATTGAGTAGCCTACATAACGTCACTTAAGGCCTACCAGTACGGGCGCTAATCCACTGGCAGCGGCACGGCAAGCTTCTCGCCGTGCCGCATCCCCAAGTGTTGCCGGATCGTGGGCGTTCTCGGAAGTGTATATAGTCTTGTCGGGGAAGGTAAACGAGTTGTCAAAAAAATCTTAACTTTCATCCATTGTGGCTGCTTTATTGTACATTACATCCTACACTTCATTCATGAAGCTATCAAGGTGCAAACGACGTGCCTAACTAGCCATTACAAGTGCTTGTATCGTTTCCAAACTGTTCACGTAATTTGTACATTCGCACAGTTCACACAGATTAAACCCACCAAGGACACCGACAATTTCGGCCACTTTCCTCCATGCCTCATTTTTCATGTTTGTGGCTCTGTAAGAAGTATAGACAGTAGACGAAGGTAGGAAGACGATGACATGTTTAAAATGCGAAACCCAACAGAACTGATTTCGTCATGACAGACCTCCCCTGTGATCTATTTTTATTGGATAACGCAGGCGTGTTGGCTGGACTAATTTGCACTTGCACTTGCCGTGCCGCAGCTGTCCGAGCCCACGCACCGGAATCCCGATAGGCTTTGCGCGGACGGCAATAACGGCTTGACGGACTCCATTGAAAATGAATTGAATCCGTCCAAAACGGCAAATTTGCCGCAGTAGTGGATCAGCGGGGTACCTCCTCTTCTTCCTGCTCCGGCAAGTAGCCATGCCTACGTTCGTGCGGTGAAGATCCCCTTGCTGTTTCTCCCTCCACATCATGATCCGCATCATGTTGCTCAGCATGTGATTCGCTATCTCCATATCAACGTTACTGCTGCTGCTGGCGGCACTAGCCCCACCACCGCGGTCAAAAAGCTCTGTAAGCTTCCTACATTTTGAATCTTTATTCTCCAACAACTTTGTTTTTATCTCTTTTAATTTCTGCCATCCACCCTTTCTTTGCGTTTTCTGCTCGCCATTTTCAGAGCGGTAGAGAGGAAAACGGTCTTCTTTGTTGGCTTTTTGACAGAATGTAGGCCTATGTTTGATTTGACTTGATTTATCGTTACAGCGCCATCTTTTGGTAGGCCTAGGTGTTGGACTGTTAGACAGGGCCGGTCGACTGAAAAAAAAAAAAAAAAGACCAATTATCGGCCGTAGACCGGACGGCCGTTCTGGACTTTTCCAGAACTCACAGATTACCAGTCCGTCGCTGCCACCTAGTGATATAGTTGAATGCCAAAATTCTGATTTTGCTTTGCCAATACCTTGGACCAAGAAGGTGGGAACTACACAAAATATACACAAACACACAGAATGTCATTCATTCAAAACCCACATCCATGCCCACATCCAGCAAATCATTTCCACACAAACTCTCACCTCACAACACTGACCTACCACAAACTCATCATACCTGCAGTTCCCACACTTCAATACACTGCGGCGCAGAGGCGATTGCTCTAAGACAACAAGGGAGGCTCAGCCTCCCCAAACACTCACGGAGAAAATAGTTTACAACTACTATATTGTAGGCTACTATACTGTATTTATATTTACGTGTTTAACTTAGAAATGGTCAACTTCAAAATCGTTTAGCAATACGTTGTCGCAGTTGGCAGTGGTTTTTTTTTTTTTTTTTCCATAGTGACCGCGCGATCCAGTCCAGCCTCACTGGACTTCAATGGTACTTGTTGAGAATACGCTTTCACTGTCAAAAAGCTAGACGTTTATTGGTCCAAAGCTGAAAAATCGTCACTTCCAGGGAGGCTCTTTGTGGTGATTGGAGGAACTGTTAATGCGGCCGGATTGACAGCATTTTTAAAAAATATAAACAGGTAGCAGTGGATTTAATGCTCAGCCCCATGCGGATTTGTGATTAGGGAAGTTGTGAGAAATCTCAATTCTTGTTGCCTCTTGTTTCTTTGTATAGAATTTTCCGAATAAAGTGTAAATATAGTGTTATTTACACTTGCTCTGCTTGCCATCAAGAGTCTCTAGAAAAGACTTCCAGCTTGTATAACAGGTTAACACAAATTTCGAGAAAAGAAGAGGGCAGAATTGTCTTGTAAACAGCTATGGTGGTGGTTCTGCGTAAAGCAACAAAGGCCTTATTATTAACAGTTTATAATACAAAAAAAAAACATAAATACGTAAAAACACAAACAAATACTGCAAACAGAAATGGACTAAATAATTTTGCAGTACGATGTCAAAGTATATTGCCCAGTGCCAGGCCAAAAGAACCAATAAGAGCCAGTTTGTGGGCTTGCTGGGCCAGTCCTGGCCCAATAGAACCAGTAAGTCATTTCACAATAAGTGGGGCGGGGACCCAGGTGACACTCAGATGGCAGTCATATCAGATGCACAGCGTGTGGGCCAGATTTAAGTCAAAACAACCAATAAGAGTCATTGTACAGTGTGTGGGGGCATTCTGGCCCAGGGACCCAGCCAAGAGTGGGCCGACTCAAAGGCAAGGTTGTGGACCACACTTGATCCTACTGACCAGCCTCCCCTGTTTGAAAGACTACCAGCCGCCACTGCTACGGCGGTCATACCATGTACCGCTATGCGGTACATCTAGTTTAGTGTTATGTTTATCTTGTTTGTCACCCTGCCGACAGCCTACAAGAAAAATTTAAAAAATCCTACTCTACATGGAAAACCACCATCTCCTGGTAAATTCTTCTACCGCTCAACTACACTATCCTACACATGTTTTCCATGTTTTTTGCAAGGATAATAAATACTATATTTTTAATTTTTTTAGCGTAATTCCGTGCACTAGGTCACAGTGAGTGTGACGACCCCAGCAGGCACCATTGCTTTGTGCAACAGAGCAATAAGAAAGATAAATTATTAAGCATTTCCACGTCCAATATGATTAAGTTTTCAGAAAAAAATGCTGTCTAGTTCGTTGATTTTAACCCCATTGTAAAAACTGTATAAAAAAATGCACAGTGTATAGGCTACATCAAAGTGGCTAGCCACATGTAAACACTGTGGCCATAGCCTCTGCTAGCTAGCAAGATTTTCTAACTCAGTTACTCAGAGCTCTATTTGGTGGGCCGCAGATATTAATATTAATTTAGGCAATCGTACTTTTGACAACATATTTGCTATACATATTATAAGATATGGCAAGATATTTGTGACAAGTGACATGCACCAGCAAAATGTCATGTTCAGGGCTTAAAGGTTGTTGTGGTTTACGGAATATGTGTGATGACAGCACAATCTTTTTCAGACAAGAATTTTACTTGGCTGATCTGTCAGGTTACATGTTGTACTGAGATCACAGGCAATATATTTAGGCTTATAGTATACTAATCCTATAACCCCTATAAACCTATAAACCTATAAACCCCTATAACCTATAAACCCCACCTCATCGCAAAATATAAACAAAAAAAATTACTAATTTTGTTTTCTCCTCTCTTAACAGAATCCTTGCTTTCTACTGATCTTCTGGCACTTATCGCTCTCTCTCTCTCTCTCTCTGTTGTGTTTGTAATTCTGTCTCTCTGTTGCATCTTGCCGACCAAGTAAGTACATCACGTTAAACAGAAGTACAAAACTAAACCACTCATCTGAGGTCTCTTTCCCAATAGCATATTTGCTTACTGTGATAGCAACTGCCTTGGTAGTGTCAATGCCAAATGTGAGTCCATAGATTTAAGTTGTGCTTGCAGAAATTGCATTGCACACTCCAATCTGTGAAAAAGACAGGATTTATTCAAGCTTTCGTTCCTCGACCTTCATGAGGAATAATCATTACCATGAATGGGCCCAAAATGTTCAGAAAAATCGGAATTCTTCCTGAGTGGTGAACTCAGTGGTGAAAGTAATTTCATGCTTTAGCTTTGTGTAACTCAAAGTACATACCACATGTAGTAGTTGATATACTCATTACAGAAGATTACTTGTAGGTTGGCATGCATGTTCAAGCTGTGTATGGGAGGTCTAGAGGCTCAGAAAGCAAGAGACAAAAGCAAAGCAAACCAGGGTTTTGTTGCGTTGACGTTTCATTACAAGTGAACCATACCACAAGTTTGCATTTTTTTATTAGTAATTCAGTTTTGCATTTCACTAGCCATTACTATGGAAGTACAGACATATTACATACAATTATATGTAATTATTTACAATTTAATTCAATATCATCGCTGTCTGACCTATAGTGTTACTTGATGAAAAAAGTAAAAAACAAAAATGCACTTAGGAGGTTTTCTCTCGACAGCAGCAATATGTTGCTTTTGTTATAGGAACATAAATTCAGTGTGAAGTTGCTACTCATTTGTGTTCGTATCATCTCTTTCAGGTAAGGAAACTTGACGCCTTGGGCTATGCACCCATTATGGGAACTAAATATATTGTGCCTAAATATATTTCAACAATGAGAATGGGATATGAACAAATTCTACAGAACCAAAATAGTAAGATAGTTTTATTCAGACGTCCTAACTGAATTTGTACTGTTTCTTGGTTGAATTTACCATCTTGATATCAAAGCAATTATATACGCAACAGCTATGCGACAGTTGCATTAGTGGGATAATGAATTTCAAAATGTTTCAAAAAGTGTAATGGGTGTAATCTTGATTCCCTGGCAGTCTACTAACAATAACCAGGCCACTGCTATTCAGCCCTGGACCCGACAGCTATACCTGCAGCCCACTATTCAGCCCTCACAGACTCAGCTCCACCTGCTACAGCAGGCTCAGCTGCCAACTATCCTGCAGCCCATGACATCTGTCACTTCCCCCAGACAAAGTGCTGAGTAGACCAAGTAAGTATGACAATTTATGTATAACAATTCACAATCACAATATCTCAGCTACTTCCACAGAAATAACAATACCAAAACTGCAGTTATTCACATTCTAATGTGAAAAAGCCAACGGCTCCTCACTAGCAGGATGCCAGCACACTGGATGTAGGGGTGAACAGTACGAAAAAGACCTCCAAAAATGTCCACGGGCGTTTGTTTAGAAAAAATATATTGCCTTTTATTTTACACAAAACGAAAACCGTGCATTCCACACACATACAAACAAAAGTAAAATAACGAAAATTAACGAAACACTTAATCGAAAATTAACCAAGAAAATTCAGACAACATGGTAACTTAGGCTCACTGCTTTCTCTGGTCTAGAGGAGCTCACGCTGTTCAGTTCTCCCTTGTTCGCTCGTGTCTCGTTCTTCACGTTCCCCTTCGGTGGAAATGAGGCACCTCTTAAATATAGTCCTCAATTGAAGTAAATTGGCCCATTAGATGATTGGACCATACCACCATATTTTTTCATTTCATTTTATTTAGCTTTTATTAGGGACCATGTACAATTTAAAACATAAATGTTGCCATTGTACCAGAGTTAGCCAAAGCTAATTTACATCTGCAGTCCCCTGGCAGGACATAATAAAAATAATTTACAGTAGCCTACATGTAAAAACATACAGACATACAAATATCAAACCCCCTACTTCACTTACACACATAACACATATTGCTCACCCACACATACACACACACACACACACACACACACACACACACACACAAACACACACACACACACATAGAGAGAGAGATAAGCACACACACGCAAAGCACATTTAGTCAGCACCATGGGAAAAAAAAGAAGAGAAATCAGTGATTGCAGATTTGAGTAGTTTTTAAGGAGCATTTCAGTTGTGTTTTGAAGTTTCTGATGTTATTGCTTTTTATTGCATTCCACTGTGTGATGGCTTTAAAATAAAAAGGATTGTCCAAATGTTGTGCAGTAAGAGGGTTTGTTACAGTCATACATTGAGGCTATTCTGGTGGATCTTATAGAATTGGTGGGGCGGTAGCAGACATAATCCAATAAACATGCTGGTGCCAGGATCTTGTACACCAGACACAAATTGGAAAACAGTCTGAAATGATCAAAACTCAATAATTTGTGTTTCTCTAAGATATTGCAGTGGTGGTACTGAAATGATTTTTTATCAAGAATTTTTATCGCTTGTTTATACAGTGATTCCAGAGGTCTAATGGTAGATTCACTGGCCTGCCCCCAACAGGTGATACAGTATGACATGTGTGAGAAAATTAAGGCATGCATAAGTATTTTGGCTGCATCCATAGGGAGTGACGATCTAATTTGTCTGAAATTTGTCATGTTATATTTAATAGTTTTTGTCATTTTTTAAATATGTTTGTTAAAGTTAAGATTTGAATCTATAATGACAACATTGTATTTGGATTCAGTGACTATATCAATAGATTCATTTCTAATTTTAATGTCTGCAGTTGGAATCTACCCTTTAGTTTTACAGAAGAACATACCCTTTGTCTTAGTGATGTTTAAGGTAAGGCAGGATTGCTCAAGCCACTCAACCACACCTTGCATGCATAGGTTAATTTCTCAGCTGCTATCTGAGCGTTTTTACCGTGTACATACAAGACAGTATCATCCGCATATAACTGTATGTCAGCTCCAGGACAGTGTTGTGGAAGATCATTAATATATAAACTAAAAAGAAAAGGGCCTAACACAGATCCTTGAGGTACAAGAATAATATTCTTTATATAGCTAGAGAAAGCATCTTTAATCCTGACACACTGCATCCTATTCAACAGATATGATGACAACCATGCTAGTGTTTGTGGTGAACAATTATAAAGAGAGAGCTTGCAGAGGAGGACATCATGATTCACTGTATCAAAGGCTTTACGCAAGTCCAAGAAAACAGGTGCAACAACTCCTCCCTTTTCAAGCTGTTCTCTAACTTTTTCTGTTAGGTACAAAACAGCAGTTTCTGTACAGTAGTTCTTTCTAAACCCAAATTGCATTGAATGTTAGCCAGGGTTGCAGTTATTTAGATGCTCTATGACAACTTTCTCGGCAATTTTTCAGAGTATCGGTAATATACTTATTGGTCTATAATTAAATATATAATAAAATAACTGCACGCTTCCAGTTGTCAGGGAAAGAACTATGCATAATTGAGAGATTGATTAGTTGTGTAATTGGAGGAGTTAGTGTGTCAAGATGTTTCTTAATGAACATACTGCCCATATGTAAACCGTCTCGACTTTTAGAATTTGTTAAAGAACTAATAATCTTTTTAACATTTGCTTCATTAACTGTAGCCAGACTGAAGCCCTGGTCATCTCCCATATGTGCAGCATTAAGTGTAGCCAGATTAAGATTCTGGTCATCTGCCTTGTGGAATGTAGCATCCCCTTTCTTAAAGTGATTTCCTAATTCATGGACTGACTCAATAAAAAATGAATTAAAATTAGTTGCAATTGCAATGTCATCATTTGCCCTGATATCTGAGCTGTATGTCTTCTTTGTGATGTTGTTCTCGCCCAATGAGGTTATTTATGTTTTTCCAGATTTCTTTACTATTTCCTTTAGGCTCAGTTATTACCTGGAGATATAAGCGTGATTTTGCTAATCTCAGTTCGTTAACCACTTTATTTCTCAAACCTTTATAAATTAAAATATCTGTATCTCTTCTAGATTTCAGAGCTGCCTTTAAGGCTAAGTCTCTATGCTTCATTATTTGCCACAAATTATCACAAGGTAGATTTGCTCTCTTTCTATGTTTTCTCTTAGTCTCTACAATAAATTTATCTCTAACAGATTCGAGTTTCACTGTAAATAATTCACAGCCATGTTCTAGATTGTCTGTGGACAGTACATCATCCCAGTTTAACCTATTAATCTCACTTTCAAATGCAGGTTGTTTATTTTTAGGTATATGAGAAATGGTTTTTGTGTGGTGCGATGCTGTCTTTAAGGCTAAGTCTCTACGCTTCATTATTTGCCACAAATTATCACAAGGTAGATTTGCTCTCTTTCTATGTTTTCTCTTAGTCTCTACAATAAATGTATCTCTAACAGATTCGAGTGTCACTGTAAATAATTCACAGCCATGTTCTAGATTGTCTGTGGACAGTAAATCATCCCAGTTTAAGCTATTAATCTCACTTTCAAATGCAGGTTGTTTATTTTTAGGTATATGAGAAATGGTTTTTGTGTGGTGCGATGCCTTCTGAAATCTGTTTTTAGTTGAATGTCCAAGATGTGGTTTTACTGGTCATTGAAGGGTCGAGCTAACCAAAACGAGCGGATCAGAGCAGGCTAAACCTATCTACGTCACTAAGTCGTAAGCCCCGCCCAGAGCCATGTATGGCAAGCCCACATCCCAAAGGAAGAACAGTGGACAGAAGCTAGGTAAGCGAAAGACAGTGAATTTGCCCAATCAGAGGTGCCTTATTGACACGTCATGGTTATTCACGAGGGACACCAGAAAAGCCAGTCGTTCAACCACTAGACCTGTTATAGCTTACAGAAAACAGCGTCAAACAAGAGATCTAGGACATAATTTTTCACAGAAATGACACACAATGCATTCAACCATAGTGGCGACACAGAAATATGAATAAAAATAACGATGGAAGTTCTCCCGTTTTGAAGACCTGATCATGTCAGGGTAATAATCAAGCAGAAAACTGCAGTTTGTTGTTGTATCTCTGTTTTTTATTTTTGAAAGTTTTTGTATGACTGACAAGTGTAGGATGGTTAAAAAGTTACTACTAGGATACACTTTTTTGAGATTCCCTGAATTTTGTGTGAAATTGCCTTCAAGGTCTACGGCTGCTACGCTACATGCATGTTAGGTTTTCCAACTTTGCGCTAAAACATATTCATGTACAGGCTTATAAGAGGTAATCTAAATGATTGTATGTCAAACAAATAAGTAGTTTACTCGAAATCTGTCACACATTGTTGGCTTGACAAGTCATATATGGTTAGCTTGATGGGTATCTCTGTAAACCTGCTGATCAGTCCACCTGGTTTGAGCTGTAGTTGCCACTACTGTGTGTGTGTGTCTGTTAGTGCATGTCCACTGGTTGCGTCACCAGCTCCGTCGCGTCAAGAAGTTGAGCTCTGCTGAAATTTATGCAAATTAATCGTTGGACGCAACGTGATCGACCAATGAAGGAAGACCAGAAGGGACGGTCTCGCCTGATGTCTTTACCTCCTATCATTGTTTTGTTCCCTGGCAAATTTGAGAAACGATGTAGGACAATAGACAGTGGACAAAATGGACTGAGCGATAGCGTCGTTTTCACTGGGACCAGATGAAGCAGATTTTTCAGAATTTCGCTTGGTCACGTGTCCACTTCGGTCTACTGCCCAAACTCATGCTGATGTCGAGTAACATCGGCCAACGAACCCAAATATGATAAATTGACGAGTAGATGCTCAAACACAAATCAGTAGCCATGGTGAGTTTATATTTCCATTCATTTCATTTCCATTACTATTCTCATGAACATTTCTCTCCATTCTTTAACAGGTCCTATGTCTTTCCCTCCGACTCAGACATACCACAGGGCAACGAAAGAATTTCCATGTATACCCCATCATCCTGTAGGTCTACAAAGCAGTGTTTTTCTGAAGGCATGTTGTTTCCAGGTAATACTGAATGTATACAGTAGTGGAGCTGGTGAGAGGATATTGGACTCAGGGCAATTCAGTGGAATGTTTGCTCAAAGGAAAATATGGCAAGATTGTGGAGGAGTTTGTATGGTTTGTCAGAAATTGAGGGTATATATACATTGTGGCTTCTTTGAGAGGTGTTTTTACAGTGTGAGTACCTCTTTATCAACAACATTACTGAGAAACTGACGCTTTTTCTTAGTTTCTTCATCTAGAGCAAGAATACGAAGTATACTTAATCTACCAATTCTGCTGGCAGCAACATAGAATTGGCCATGGGTCAGAAAACACCAACACGCTGTAAAGACTGGCTCTGCAACTTGTTCACAGTCATAGCAAAGCATGATCCGACTGGAAACTGTTTACGCCGTAAGGTAAATGGAAAGATGTTGTCAGATGGAATAAGGGTGATATGTGGAATCAGTAAAGTACATCCAGCATTCACACCAATCACGGATGTTGCCACCAACAAACGAGGAAGTATCTGTTCGATGATGTATATTAAGCCATTGCAATATCCATATTGTTGGTCAAAATTTCTGAGTAGCATGATAACCATTCCTACTTTCAAGGTGATAAGATGTAGAGGCATTCCAGATGGACATAGTGTATTAAAAAACTCAGTTGGGTACTGTGAGGTAGCCGGTCAGGCTCCTTCATGCAGGATGTGAGCTGACTGGATGTAGGGGTGAGAAGGGTACCAAGAAACCTCCAAAAAATCCACGAACGTTCTTAGAAAAATATATTTGCCTTTTATTTTACAAAAACAAAAACTGTGCATTCCACGCACATACAAAACAAAAGTAAATAATATTAACGACACTGAAACTGAAAATAAAAGTGTACCAAAACAAAGGCAACAAACACTGTTAAACGCGCTGCTTAACTCCGGTTCACAACAGCTCTCGTTTGCTCGTGTCTCAATGTCTCTCGTGTTGTTCTCTTCGGTTCATGTCCGTTAAACTAAGGCTCTTAAATAGACAACACAATTAACGTAAATTGGCCCAATCATTGGACCACCACCACATACCGAGAAAACATACATAAAACACGACCAAGACATAATTTGTACACCCAACCATAGCATTCATATATATACACACACACCACCACCATAATGCAAGACAATATTCACAATTAAGTGACCAAAGTGGTAAACACTGCCATAGCGGGGCGCGCTCCCGCTTAGTATGGCCGAGTGTCCGGAGATGAAGTGTGTAAGTAGCGGAGTGTATGAACCATGGATTTAAACAGTATCGTTTGTAAATGGGGCATGAGTGGGTACCTCACTCATGCCGGAGATGTTAATAATAAAAGGGCTTTAACAGTTCTATTTGTATTGTTACGGGTTTGATTTTGAATGTGTGTGTGTGGGAGTGTGCGCAGGTGTACCAAAGTTCGTGTTCAGTTTTTAAAATGGTGAGAGGGGGAGACAGGGAAGTTCACCCTTTCACACTTCCTTCCCCCTCTCCAGTCTCACCACTCGCGGGGTGAGACAAAACGGCCAATGTCTTTTTAGCGGCCTGGCACTACACTGCCAACCCGTAGGTCTGCAGTGCCAAGACCTATATGTCCAAACAGACGATACCAGGGACGGTGGAGGAATGGACTGAAGGAGACCAGCAGTAGAGGAATGGCTAGGAGTTTTCAGCTAAGGAATCAGATGCATTTTGAAAGACAACTGACTACTGGAGCGGAGTTGTCGCAACATATTGGGTTCGGAAGAGGGCAGCGGCTGCCCTGGACCCGCGGTGCCTGGTGATGGGCACAGTGCTTATGATAGACGCTGATAGTTTGGGCTCCTAGTCCGCTCTGCTGGTCTGACGTGGATTGGAAAGGCAACTGAATACCTGAGCGTAGTTGTCGGACTTGTTGGACTCCTGGTGACCTCCGTTAGGGACAAATGCTCGGTAGGTCTTGGCACTGCAGATCGACTGGTGGACAGTATAGTGCCAGGCCGCTAAAGACACTGGCTGTTTTGTCTCAACACCAGAGTGGTGAGACTCGAGGGGGAAGGAAGTGTGAAAGGGTGAACTTCCCTGTCTCCCCCTCTCACTGTTTTAACCGTTTAAGCACCGTTTTTAGCGTTTACCGTTTTTAACGGTACACCTGCGCACCCACAATACAATACAAATGTAACTGTTAAAGCCTTTTATTATTAAGAACTCCGGCATGAGTGAGGTACCCACTCATGTCCCACTTACAACGTCTTTCTGTCGAAATTCCTGGTGCAAACACTCCAACATACTTCATCATCTCCTGGACACTGGCTGCTTATGTGGGAGCGGGCCCCGCTACGGTAGCATTTTAAAACATTCATTGGGAGCTGGAATCTTGTGGTAGAGGGGTGTCACTGGGGTTGGTTTGGGTTTGTGTATTGTCAATAATTCGTTAAATGTTTTGTATTATGGGTGTGGGTGTATATGGGGGGTGTAATTGTTGGGTGTACAAATGTGTGTCTTCAAATCGTGTACTTGTATGTTTGGTTGAATGTAGCGTCCCATGGTGGTATACTTTTAATTGAGGACTCGATTTAAGTGGTGCCTCATTTCCACTAGAGACAGAATGAATGAGCACGAGTGTAGGTGAGATAGCAGGTGGTTGGACTGTATTTGGCTAATAGGTTGCACCATTCGGGTTTTCCTACTGCACACAATCAAGAGGAGTGCCGGCCAGAGCACTACTTAAGCCCAGAAGATGTTGAAGGGGTAATGATGACACAAGAGGGGTTGAGTGAACTTAACTTCCTCTGTATTATCTGGTAGACTGTACATTACATTGTGGGAATATGTGTGATCCTACAACACAAAGGAAATAAAGTAAATAAAATGCTGTCTGCCTTAACATTACATTCTCACCGTATGAAAATGATACTAATCATTAAAGCACGTGAACTGAGGTAGATAAATGGTAATTACATCAACAGAATATAATCTAGGCAGGTTCGACCCGATCTACCAAATAACTACTGCACTACCCGAAAATATCGAAATATGCATCAATACCACCTTAACTTACTCTAACTTAAAATATTTGGTGACTTACTTTGCTCAATTATGCACACAAACGCTGGATGAATATAGATGAGTAACAAACTTGACATAGCATCACAGCATATCACATCATAGCAACACATAGCATCTGATAAAACCAAGAACTAAGCAACCACTGCCGTGATGTCATAACCTGTCACTTACAGTGTCAACATAAAAGTCCTTGGGGTTAACTCAGGAAGTACACTAAATAAACTGCAAATACACTTGTCATAATAAGAGTCCATAGCCTTTTCTACAGCCGCCCCCAAATGTATGTGATACATTTGCAACAAAGAAAAGGCTACTCTAAGGGGGGTGACTCTCTCCATCCACTGGAAGGGCTGGCAGAATCACCAGCCGGGCGACAGGTCGGGTGTAGGTGCGATCTCTGACCTTCACATCCGCAGACCGAATGTGACCATCAGGGCTGGGGTGGACCTTGACGATGCGCCCAATAGGCCACATGGCCCTAGGGAGCTGAGGGTCCACGATCATCGCCACAGAGCCTTCTGTGGCGTCAGCCGAGGAAGACTGCCACTTCTGTCTGAGCTGCAGCCCAGGTAGATACAGCCTGATGAAGCGAGCCCAGAAGTGATCGGTCAGCACCTGGGCTTGCTTCCACCTCCGCTGACTGAGGAGCTCGTCTCTGGGGTAGACGACCCGTCGGGCCGCCCCATCAATAGGGAGTTAGGAGTGACTGGGTCTGGATCACCGACGTCGGAAGGGACGTACCCCAACGGTTTGGAGTTCAGGATAGCCTCCACTTCGATGAGGGTGGTGCGGAGGACCTCCTCCTGAAGGGGTTGAGCGCCTGTAGTGGTGTACAAGGCACTCTTCACTGAGCGAATCTCTCTCTCCCACACGCCTCCAAAGTGTGGAGCAGCAGGAGGGTTGAAGTGGAAGTGGATTCTGTAGGGGGCCCAAGCGGGACTGAAGGTCAGGGGACATGGCTGTGAACGCGTCCCGTAGCTCTTTGTCACCGGCTTTGAAGTTGGTCCCCTGGTCTGAGTACAGCTCAGCAGGGGTCCCTCTACGGGCTATAAACCTTCGTAGGGCCATGAGGAATGAGTCAGCATCGATAGAGGTCAGGAGGTCGAGGTGAACAGCTCTGACAGTTAGATATTTGAAGATTATTCCCCACCTCTTCTCCAGACGCCTTCCCACCTTGATTACCAATGGCCCGAAGCAATCTATGCCTGTAGAGTGGAAAGCAGGTTTAAACAGACGTAGACGGGCTATGGGCAGGTCAGACATCTGAGGGACAGTCGGCTTTGCCTTCCAGCGGCGGCAGTCTGCGCACGTTCTTTGGAAGCGACGTACTGCCTCTCGACCTCGCAGAATCCAGAAGGTGCGCCGGATCTCTGCAAAGACACGTTCTGGCCCCGGGTGTTTCAAACGACTATCAAAGTCCTGAATAAGCATCCGGGTGACTGGGTGTGACGGGTCTAATACCACTGGGTGTAAACTGGTGTAATCCAAGTCCTCTGACCGACGGAGTCGACCACCAACTCTGATGAGGTCGCTACTTTCATCGAGCTCCGGAGAGAGGTTACAAAGACGGCTGCTTCGCAGGACTGGTTTCTTAGCTCTGAGGAGACGAAGTTCGTCGGAGAAGCAGTCATGCTGGGCCCTCTGAAGGAGATGAGTCTCTGCATGACAGTAGTCCTCTGCACGAGGGCATCCGTCCTTAGCAGCCGCCCCATGAAGCTCCTGGGCTGTGGCCTGAAGGAGCTCCCCCCAGGTGTTGTACCGGTTCAGCTCTGAGTCGGCTTGAACTATAGCTGTGGAGGTGGCACCACAGAAGGTCTCTTTGCGAAGCTCTGAAGGGTCTGGAGGTTCTCCCAAAGCTCCTGGAGGCTCCGCTGGCTTCTATGTGGAAAATTGTCTGCAATCTCTCCCTACGCCGGTGAGTGCGCCACACAGCTCCAACCTTGGCATGGATTGTAGGCGTCTGGGGGCCACTCTGGATCGAGCCATGACGAAAGCCAGATGCGGTACGCCGTCGCTGTCAACCATCCTGAGGTACGCTACTGCTCCGTAGGCCAGCTCCGATGCATCGCAGAAGATGTGAAGCTCTCTCTCACTTATGGCAGCAGCGGCAGCCTTGGGTAGGTATGGACGACTGAGGCGGACTTGAGGGAGGAACTGTAACTCGTCCTCCCAGTCTCTCCACTGTTGGAGGATATGTGGGGGCAACTGGGGGTCATCCCAGCCTCTGTGCTTGTCCCAGAGGCATCTCACTAGCATCTTCGCTCTGGTGGTATAGGGCAGTATGTAGCCCAAGGGGTCGTACTGACTGGCCAGCACCTTGTAGATGTTACGCATTGTGGGCACTTCATACTGGATAGGGCGACATTTATATCCTAGGACGTCAGTGGAGAACTGCCAGCTGAGACCTAATGTCGATTCAGGACTGTCTGTCTTCTCATGTGCCAACCAGAGGTCAGCGCTGCTGGATCTGAGGTCCTCAGGTAAGTGACTGATCACTTCAGGTACGTTGCTGGCCCACTGACGGAGTACAAAGCCAGCCGAGGACAGGAGGGCCCTCAACTTGTCTACGAGGTCTCTGGCCGCAGTGGCGGTAGGGAGAGATTGCAGACAATTTTCCACATAGAAGCATCGCTCCACTGAAGTCCTCACCTCATCTCCAGGCTGGGTGTTCTCTCTTGTGTGACACTGCAGGGCGAACACAGCACAACACGGGCTGCAGGTGGTGCCGAAAGGCAATACCTGCCATTCGTACACTGAAGGGGGGTCGTGTTGCTGTAGGTTGCGCCACACAAAGCGTAGGAGAGAACGGTCCTCGGGTAGCAGGCGAACTTGGTGGAACATGCTTTTTATGTCTCCACTCACAGCCACTTCATGCTCACGAAACCTGAGGAGGACTCCCAGCAGCGACGCTCCAAGAGTAGGTCCAGGTAGGAGGTATTCGTTGAGGCTCTGACCTCGATACTGAAATGAGCAGTTGAATACAAGGCGGTGTTTGCCATTGTGGCTGACTAGGTGATGGGGAATGTACCACGCTTCTCCACTGGTCACATCCGATGGGTCAAGCTTGACAACCGACCCTGCCTGTATCAACTTGTCGATCTCAGCGTGATACACTGCGGCCTTCTCGGGATCTCTCTGTAGCCTTCTCTCAATTCCTCTGAGGCTTGGCAAGACTGCATCAGGAGTTGCTTGAAGGCATGGCATGTCCTTGTGCCGCAGCAGAGGGGTGGCGAAGCGAGAGGTGCCATCTACATCGACACGGCTTGTCTTTCTTTCAAGCAGGCTGAGAGCGAAGTTGTCTTGCCTGGAGCGCGTCACCACTTTGCTGCCCCTGAGCGGTATGATATCAGTTTGCCACAGCTTCTCAACATGCTTCATCAATTCAGTCATTTGAGGGGGAACTGAAGTGAAGAGGCAGTGCTGTGGGCTGGAGAACTGGCATATAACACTGGAGGGGCCCTGCAAGGCCCAGCCCAACCTGGTGTGAACTGCTGCTGGACCACCAGGGGGACCCAGTCGTGGTGGCTGGGTAGGAGTCACCAGGTGGGGGTGGTCACTGCCTACGAGCAGGAGTGGTTTGACCCGCCTGAATGGTTGAAGGGGCAGTCCTGAGAGGTGTTTATACTTCCTCTGCAACTGTTCCAGAGGGTAAGTATGGTCAGCGAGATCGATGCTAGTAGAGGTGAAGGCGTTGGTGATCTGGTACTTGGCCTTGGGTCTTGCCTTCGAGGCAATGGTAAAGGACACGCTGACTCCTTGGAGAGTTTGCACATCCTGTCTGATTGTGCGTAAAGGTAAGGATTCAGGAGTTCCTTGGAGACCCAATGCTTCCGTGGCAGCTGGGAGCAACATTGTTCTCTCTGATCCGTCGTCTAATACAGCATAGGTGTCCAGAGTGTGGTCGCCGTGGTACAGGAACACCGGGACCACTTTCAGCAGCACCCTGCTGCCTTCAGCTGGCCGATCGATGTACAGCACCTCGGTGGAAGCTGTGCCACCATCTTGAGGCGGTGTTGTGGCTTGGGTGGAGCCTCTCTGGGGTGCTGTATTGACATTGTGTAGGGCCTGTAGGTGACGACCTTGACACAGGTTGCAGGTCTTCTTCAAGGTACACTGCGCCGCCTGGTGTGAGCGGGCACAGCGCCAACATCTCTTGTTGGTTTTTATCCACTCAGTTAGCTGTTCTTTGCTAAGCTTACTGATGGCCATGCACTGACTCAGGTGGTGTTCTCGGTTGTCGCAGAATGCACAGTAAGGTGCTGGCTTAACCTTGGCTTGGCTATCACTCGTAGGTTTGAACTCCCTGGGTGTACTGTCTGTTCTGTGCAGCACAGTGACGGAGGGCTTATTGGGACGGGTGCTAGGCTTAGCACTGGGCTTGTCTTTCACCCCTCTGGAAGACAGCTGGCCATCAAAGTCTTGACAGCAGCCTTCATGTTTCAGCCAATGAGCGAGGTCATAGAGGGTGTAACTCCTCTTAGACTGACTGAACATGCATCTGCGGAAATCAGCTCGCTGTTCTGGTGGCAGCTTGCTGAGCAGGCGTGCAACGTGGGTACCGCATAGGAGCTCCACCTCACCATCAGGACCTAGTGTCTTCAGCATTCCCACCAGTGCTTGTATCTGAAGGGAGAACTGGTCGAAGGCCACTGCATCACCCCGTCGAATGTCAGGTGTGTCCATCACCTCAGCGATGCGTTTAATGGTTAACTGGTGAGGCTGTCCGAACTTCTCATTGAGGGCCATCATTGTGTCTGTAAATGGTGTCTGGGAATGGATGTAGGCATCAGCGATCAGTTTGGCCTCCTGTAGCTTCAGGTGATCAACTAAGACTTGGTACTTAAACATTTTGGTGCTATCAGCAGGCAGCAGGTTCTCTAGGGCGATCTTAAGATGAGTAAACTCACCAGGGTCTCGATAAGAGAAGTTGGGTATGGTAGGACGGGGGCCACGATAAGCTGATTCTACAATGGAGGTGTGGTATGATGGCCTGGAGTAGGTTGGCGCCTGCCTGGTTGCGTATGATCAAGCATGAGTTGATGGTGGACGTTGCATTGGCGGAGGGCTGAGTGCAGTGGGGTTCAGAGGCACACCATATGGGGTTGATGTGAGCTGTGGTGGAGGTGGGGGCAAGCCAGACCATGCAGGGCGCTGTCGCTGGGGAACTGTAAGGCCGGGGCTATTACTGGGGTAGGTAGGCCTGAAAGGTTCACTATTTAGTGGTGCTGACAGCGGCTGGGCTACTGGTGCTGCATCCTGCTTGGCTGCTAGTGTCTCATTTCTCAATATTTGCAGTTCACTCATTAGTTGGTCGAGGCGGTCGACCATGGGCTGTTCACTCGGTGGCATTTCTTCAGTGTTGCTTAAGCACGGTGGTGGTGGTGGTGGTGGCCATCCTCCGTCATCATCCACTCTGGCTGGGTGATTACCATGTGCCTCTTGCGGCTGTTGTAGGTTGCGTGCAGCATTTACCAGCTGTAGCATATCTGCACGGACTGATTTCAGTTCTGCCAGGCCTGCTGACATGCGCTGCTGGGACTGCAGTGACTGCTCCAACATGTGCTCTAATATACACCTCTCATGCTGGATGTCTTCTAGCTCTGCTTTGTAGGCTGTGCTCTTGGCAGGTGTCTGACTTAGGAAATGGTGAGGGCTGTTGTGACTGGATACATTTTCTTCGTCATGCCAGTGAGCACCAAGCCCCTTATAGTCTACTTCATAATTTTCATAATGGGGAGGTGGGCGCCTGTGGCGTCGGGGGCGCGCACCAAGGAATTCAGCATCTTCCATGTCCATCTTAATTGAGTGCAATGTAGATCCGGCTCGAAGGACCATTAATGTAGGTGAGATAGCAGGTGGTTGGACTGTATTTGGCTAATAGGTTGCACCGTTCGGGTTTTCCTACTGCACACAATCAAGAGGAGTGCCGGCCAGAGCACTACTTAAGCCCAGAAGATGTTGAAGGGGTAATGATGACACAAGAGGGGTTGAGTGAACTTAACTTCCTCTGTATTATCTGGTAGACTGTACATTACATTGTGGGAATATGTGTGATCCTACAACACAAAGGAAATAAAGTAAATAAAATGCTGTCTGCCTTAACATTACATTCGCACCGTATGAAAATGATACTAATCATTAAAGCATGTGAACTGAGGTAGATAAATGGTAATTACATCAACAGAATATAATCTAGGCAGGTTCGACCCGATCTACCAAATAACTACTGCACTACCCGAAAATATCGAAATATGCATCAATACCACCTTAACTTACTCTAACTTAAAATATTTGGTGACTTACTTTGCTCAATTATGCACACAAACGCTGGATGAATATAGATGAGTAACAAACTTGACATAGCATCACAGCATATCACATCATAGCAACACATAGCATCTGATGAAACCAGGAACGAAGCAACCACTGCCGTGATGTCATAACCTGTCACTTACAGTGTCAACATAAAAGTCCTTGGGGTTAACTCAGGAAGTACACTAAATAAACTGCAAATACACTTGTCATAATAAGAGTCCATAGCCTTTTCTACAACGAGAGAAGGTGCTGCTGTGAACCGGAGTGTGTGTTGCCTTTGTTTTGTACACTTTTATTTTCGGTTTGGCACTAGTTATTTTGTTTTGTGTGCAAAAAAGCATGTGTTTTGTTTTTGGTAAAATAAATGGCTATAATATTTTTCTAAACGCTCGTATTTTTGGAGGTCTTTTAGTACACTTCTCACCCCAGCTTCCAGTAGTTCGCACTGTCAACACTGTAGCAAACATGTTCTTCTCCTGGAAAAATGTTTGTCATGTACTCATTGACTTTGTCAACTTCGGAGTTTGTAGGACATAATATGACTCGCTCACGTAGCCATGTGGGATTTGCTAGATTGTGCTGCATGATCTCATATATCCAGCTGACAATGTCTTATTTATCACCAGGAATGAGTAGTGATTCATTAAACTTAATTGTCAATTCAGTCAATTTCTGTGATACCAATGTGAGCTTGAAGTTCCTGGATGTTATGTTCAATCTCATGCTGGATGATTCGGGGGTACGAGTTTGCATGTGAATTGGATCAGGCTCAGGGAGTCCAAAGTTTCCACTTAATGTAAAACCATGTCTTTCAACATGGTCTGTAAAGTCAAGTAGCACTTTATTCACAAGGCTGTCCACAGGTCATGAGGGACCGAGCCAAAAGCGTTTGTATCTCCGTTTGCCTCCTGGACTTGGTGGGGATTGTCAGAGTAGATCGTTTCCCTTCAATCACTCCGAACCGCTCCGATCCATAGTCATAGATCAGGTTGCCCATTCTTTCCAGCTTCTTTAAGGTGGTACCTCTGACCGCTTGTAGGATGTTGCAGAGATCAGTGTTGACCTCTTTCCACAGTGTTTTGTCGCAGGATTTTGGCCACTTGACTAATGGCCTTCGCCCTGAGATCTTCTTCTCTATTGGAGGGCGAGGTGTGCTGGTTTCAGGTTGCTCTGCTGTGCCTTGTTCTTCCTCTTCAGGGGTAGGGGTGCTGATGTCCTGCAGACTGTGGTGTGTGTCCTGCTGCTGAACATCAGTCGACTGACTCGATCTGCTTCTCAAGAAGTACACTATATGGCCAAAAGTATTTAGCCACCTGCCTTGACTCACATATGAACTATAGTGCCATCCCATTCCTAACCCATAGGGTCCAATATGATGCAGGACCACTTTTTGCAGCTATTACAACTTCAACTCTTCTCTGAAGGCTGTCCACGTGGTTGGGCAGAGTCTTTATAGGAATTTTGACCATTTTTCCAAATGCTCATTGGTGAGGTAAAACACTAATATTGGTTGAGAGGGACTGGTTCTTAATCCTCGCTCTAATTCATCCCAAAGGTATTTTGTCATGTTCAGTTAAGGACTCTGTGTTGCCCAGTCAAGTTCATTCATATCAGACTGTCTCATCCATTTCTTTATGGGCCTTATTTAGTGCGCTGGCGCACATGCATGTTGAAAGAGGAAGGGGGCCATTCCAAAGGTTGAGAGCATGGAATAATCCAAAATGTTCTGGCTTTGACTGCTTTAGGATACCAAAGCATTTTGAACAATCCCATGTTCCCAACCTTATGGGAACAGTTTAGAAAGGGACTCTTCCTCTTCCAACACGAGTGTGCACCAGTGCCCAAGAAAAGGTCCATAAAGAAATGGATAACAGAGTCTGGTGTGAATGAACTTGACTGGGCTACACAGTGTCCTTAATTGAACTCGACAAAACACCTTTGGGATGAATTAGAGCAGGGATTAAGAACCAGTCGCACTCAACCAACATCAGTGTTTGACCTCACCAATGCACATTTAGAAAAATGGTCAAAATTCCTAAATACACACTCCCCAACTTCGTGGACTGCCTTCACAGAAGAGTTGAAGTTGTAATAGCTGCAAAAAGTGGTCCTGCATCATATTGAACCCTATGGGTTAGGAATGGGATGGCACTATAGTTCATATGTGAGTCAAGGCAGGTGGCTAAATACTTTTGGCCATATAGTGTAGTTGTCGATGTGACTTCCCTGTTGGCCCTTAGTTAGGCACTTCTTCCTGCCCTGATGTATTTGCAGGCCACGTGCAGTAGTAACCTTTGTCCAGCCACACACGCAGTTCTGGAGTTTGCTTCCTGCTGTAACTATCGGAGCCTCAGGTATGCTGATCCTCGTTCTCGTAGTCTGTTCCGTTCCTGTGTTCGTTACCGCGTTGTCAGTCAGTGAGCCATCTTCCGCCCCCACTCTCGCAAGCTCAGGGGGTGTTTTCTTCTTTGAACTTTTTGTAGCCAAGTTTGGGTGGGACCCATACACTACTCGTGCTGGATCCTGCCACCACGGGTAGCTAGCCCATGGTGGCCCCAGTGGGGTCTATTCTCTCCTGTCAGCTGTCTTTCCATGCTGTCGCAAGGTCTTCCCCTTGTTGCCAGCTGCACTTTCACAGCAGTCACTGGTTCACCAGATAATCAAATCTGTTGTGTAGGACTAGGTGTTGATATCCCAGTAGATACCTAAGGCACCAACGAGACACTGTGGCCATCAAGTGAGTGATGACATCCTTTGGGTTCTTGGGTGTTTCGCTGATAGGCCCACGAAATAAGACTCATGAGATGTAAGTGAGTTGAATTTAAGTAGGTTTATTTACAAACGTTTGAAAGAGTGCACTGACTACGATTCAAATTTAAAGGTAAACTGTGTAGGATTTGGCGCCACTCAGGCCAGAGTAGGTATTACAGCCAAAGATGTCTGATGCGTATGACTGGTAATTCAAAATGTCACATGTACATGGAGAGTCTTCCCCCTTGTATATAAAAATGGAATTTCGAAGCCAAAAGGAATACTTAGAATTGATGATAGTAGTAAATATTCATGAAAAGTCTAATTTGTGAATGGGCAGCATAAATTTGATAACGAACTACTAAAAACTACACAGTGCATCTTGAAGTGTTTGTATCGCATCAGTAACCTTAACATTTCGTCAGACAAACAGGAAATATGCATGAATATACATGAAAGAATACTTTTGGAGAAAAACAGAAAGCAAGTAGAAGTAAGAGTGGGGTGCGGGATCCAGACAGGATGTTTGTTGGTTGCTGGGGCTTTCATTGTGTCCACTCAGCAACATTTGACGAAAGGCTGCACTTATTTTTGAGGAATTATGTTAATAATCGTAACAGGATATATGGGTTGTGTAGTATAGTTATGAAAGGCGAACTACGGAGGCCGGGAAGTTAGTTAGGCAACTACCAGGCAAGCAAGCCACGGGATGTAAAGAGGGTTCCGAAATAAAGGAAACTAAAAGAACACAACATGTTTCGTTATTGACCAAGAATTTACACACATTGAAATGAAAGAATTACGACACATCTAACCTTCCAAAGCGTCTTTAAAACTTTCCGATCTGACTGGATTCCCTGGCAGAGTTAGCCAAGTTATTTGGGAGCGGCGATGGAAGATGCTGGAAATGTTACCGCGGCTGGCCGGTGGAGGTGTACCCTCTTCGCCTGGCCCAAGAACGACACCTGGACAAGTTCAGCAAAGTGGGAACACGATTGTACAAATATCACCGCCCAACCCTTTGAATATGGGAGCTGCAGATCTGTACACAGAATACAAACTCTGGATGGTCTCTTACAAGATTTTTGAAATAGCCAGCGGATCCATACGTAGCACGGATGAGGTGAGGAGCGAATCCAGCAGATTTTTGCCAACGTAGACGGTCCGAAAGATACATATCAACAGACGATAACTGTGCTAGACAAATACTTTACTCCACGCAAAAATGTTGTGCTTGAGAGGCATAAATTCAGACAGAGAACTCAGTCTCCAGACGAGAATATAGATGCCTATGTCAACGCACTCAGAGAACTAGCCAGATCGTGCGATTTTGGGGCGTTACAATCAGACATGATACGTGACCAAATCGTGGAGAAATGCGCAAACAGAAAACTACGTGATAAACTGCTGCAGGAGGAAGGGCTCACATTGGAGAGAACGCTTACAGTAGCAAGAGTTTTTGAAGCTGCACAAGCAGAAGCCAAAACACTGTCAGACAACACTAGACAAAAGGATAGCACTGTGAACTTCACTAAAGACAGGCGTACACAGCATCAACGATCTGAAAGGGGAGGCGCCGTCGGGAAAGATGAGAGTGATGACGAAGATAATGCATGCTACAGATGCGGAATGAGTAACCACAAGGCGGATGACTGTGGAGCCAGAACAGCTAAATGCATGTACTGTAAGAAAGTGTGACATTATGCTCGAGTTTGCAGAAAGAAGAACTATGCTACAGCGAAAGAGGCTAGTAAGAGCAACACTAATTCAAAACAAAGAAAATTAGAGTCAGACAGAACCAAATCAGAGAAACTAAGAAATGTGGATGAATACAGCTCAGACAATTCTGATGAGTTTGTTTATTCAGTCGATCCTGAGGGAAAGGAACCAATTCAGATTAATGGACAAAGAGTGAAAATGGTAATAGACACAGGAAGTAGCAGAAACTTCATATTCGACAGCCTTTACAACAGACTGTTCCAAACAAACACAAAGCTGAAAACGACAACGAAAAAGTTTTATGCATATGGACAGAAAACACCATTGCCATGCATTGGATTTTTCGAAGCAGATCTCTGCTGGAATGGAAGCAGAATAAAGAATGATGTCTATGTGATCAGAGGCGATGTTGAGCCACTTTTAGGAAGGATGTCTAGCTTCTCATTGAAAATACTGAACAAAAGAGAGACAGTCAAGGCAGTTGAACAGTCTTAAAGATTTCAGAACCTGTTTGAGGAATATGGAGAGCTTTTCACAGGATTAGGAAATGTCAAAGGATATGCACACAAAATAACCGTGGATAAATCGATAGCAACGGTGGCACAGAAATTAAGACAAATTCCATATCACATGAAGAAAGCTGTAAACCAAGAATTAGACAAATGCTTGAACAAGATATAATTATAGAAGTGAATGAAAGATCTGAGTGGGTTTCGAATCTACTGCTCACACCAAAGAAAGACACAGCGGAATTGAGGCTCTGTGCAGACCTTAGAGAGGTGAACAAAGCTGTGATTAGAGAAAGGCATCCGGTACCGACTGTCGATAGCATTCTACAAGCAGTACAGGGATCTAAAGTGTACGCAAAATTGGATGCAAGGAAAGGCTTCTGGCAAATTGACTTAGACCCAGAGTCAAGACACCTGACCACATTCATTACACACAGAGGCTGCTACAGGTACAAAAAGGTACCTTTTGGATTATCCTCAGCACCAGAGGCTTATCAGAAGGCTATGGATTCTTTGCTTAGTGGCATGCCTGGAATTGTGTGCTACATGGATGACATGGTTTTATATGCAGAGGACGAGGAACAGCTGGAAGAGAGACTAAAAAGTGTGTTCAAAAGATTTCAGGAGAGAGGATTGACACTTAACAAAGACAACAAAGTGTGTTAGGATTGAAACAAATTGAAATACTAGGCCATGTGATTTCAGGAGAAGGAATAAAACCAGATCAAAGAAAAGTGGAAGCTATTAGCAAAGCACCAAGACCTGAGACCATTGCACAACTAGGCTCATTCCTAGGCACATGTGGATTTTTGATGAAGTTCATACCGGATTATGCAAACCTGTCAGAACCACTCAGACGATTGACGCGAAAAGGTGAAGAATGGCAGTGGACCACAGAGACTGAAAAGTCCTTTAAAGACATGAAAAGAGCAATGGTAAGGCAACCATGAACCTTACTTCAAGTTGGACGCACCAACCACTGCAATTGCAGATGCCAGTCCAATAGGATTAGGAGCTGTCCTACTTCATGTAGCAGATTCAGAGGGCCTGTTGGCATTTTGATGGTCACCGACGGTGATTGGATGGCGGCTCTGGCATAGGGTATTTATGTAGGCACTAGCACCTGTCAGGTGACCACTCTCGCTTCTCAACTTCCGGGTGGCCCGGCTTTGTGCTGGTAGCACGTAGCACGAGTTTGCTGCTGTAGCTGCATTGAGGCGAGCATACTCTCCGACTGGGTAAGTTAACGCGTCTTTCATCCATTTGTAATATTTCGGTGTTTTAGTGTTACATCCGCGTTTTCCTCCTTCGGTAGGTTCCAGGTGCTTGTGGACTGCAACATTGTATGGTTTGTGTGGCTGCGCTCAGCCTACCTCCGAACGGTGAGTTTGTCGCCTCTACGCTTCTAGTTAGACTCCCTTTGAACCTGAAGTTTAATTATTCCCCTTCGTTTGATGCAGATAAATCGTACTGACGGTGGGTGTTTCTCCTTCACTCCTGGCCGCTACGAGTGGTGATCAGTATTGCTCGACCGTGTAGAGGTGCAGGGCACAGCGTGTCTACGACTCCAGGCTGCTGTTTTGTTCATCTACGACCTTGTGCGGTGGGTCGTCTCTGAGCGTGTGGGCTGGTTGCTTGTCGTCTCGTGTCCTTAACAGGCTTGCATCAGCATTTAGTGCATGCTTTGCACCTAGAAGTTTCTTAAGTTATTTGTGTGTTTTTACTGTGTTCCTCCTTTTCATCGTGTGCACGATTTTTCTATTGTTCTGGTGACGTAATATTTCTTTTGCATGCGGCTTGTGCGTTGCTTGAAGTTCAACTGCATGGCTGTATTTTCTTTTGCTCTGTGTTTCTTTTTTTATTTATTGGCATGGCTGTGTTTTCTTTTGCTCATTATTTGTGTGTTTCTTTTTCAAATTTATTGCATGGCTTGAGTTTGCTTATGTTTCTTGTTTTGTATTTTCTTAATTTTTCTTTTGCGATTGCTTGGCTGCATTGTCTGCTGTATGTGGCTATCTCAGGGGCACGGGTATGGAAATGAGTTTTGTCTAAAAACAATATCCTTTTAGTGTCCAGCACATTGCACACCTGTCCCTGGCGGATCCATCAGCCCCAGATCCTTCTCATAAGATAAGTAGCAGTTATCTGTTAGAGTGGTACATGTGTATTTCAATTAGTTCCACTAATTGCTTGAATTTTACTAATTGCAGTGCTTTGTGTTTTCTCCCTCTTCTTTAGTCAAGTGCGCTGGGCCATTGCGAGTGACAGGACGAGTCCCTGGTGGTGGAGCTGCTGTTGGTTGGTTCACAGTTCGGGTGCCCCATTTCAGTTTCCAGCCTTTGCTGATCACGTGGGTGTTTATGTGAAGCGCTTCTTTCTTTCCCCTCTACTGCCCCTGCCAGTCGTGGTAAGCCCTGCACGGGGTTATATCCCTAGCGTCTCCTCTTTCCTGCGCTGCAATTAGGTGTAACATCACAGGTGTGCAGTGTTGCTGTCATAGGACATTGTCAGTGTGTCTGTGGATGTGTGTGTGTGAGTGAGCGAGTGTGCGTGCAGTTGGGTGCGTAAAGTGTGCACGTCCTTGGGGAGGGTGGGGGTGAAGATCGGCCAACTTGGCCCCCAAGCGCATATGTTTGTGTAACCCGTGCATGAAAAATTAAATAAATATCTCCTGGTGGAACCCATGTCTCTGTCCTGACTAATGTGCGAACTTGTGTTGCCTTATTAGTAATTTTAAAGGGTTTACTAATCTCTTCCTGTGGGCAAACCCCCCATAGGTGGCGTAGTCTGGCTAGTTATCATCTTGCAAATTTCCCCATTCGGTCATATTCAGAAACAGTCCAATGGACAAAACAAACCAATAGCATATGCCAGTCGCTCACTGACCGCGACAGAAAGACGCTATTCACAAATTGAACGAGAGGCTCTTGGATGCGTCTGGGCCGTAGAGCACTTTAGAACATACCTATGGGGAGGCAAGTTTACCTTACAAACAGGTCATAAACCACTAATCTACATGTTCAATCCAGAAAAGGCAACAATGTTGCCACAGCGAATCCAAAGATTACACTGGTCAACAACAAATTTATTGCAAGCTGATTTATAACAATTTTGATGTGCTGAATCCAAATATCACATTGGTTTTTCTCAATCAGGTCAACTTTTTAAACTATGTGTAACAGAGTTAGAAATGTATTGTACATTTATAGTGATTTTCGCCAGTATATGAGCAACTTAAGATATTTTGGATTTGGAGCCTCCTTTGGAGCTGAGGTGTACTGCAGGTCGGCTGTATGTGTATATGGTGGTAACTTCGACATATGACCTGTGTAATGTTATTTTGCATGCATTGTGAAGGTATGAGTGAACTTTGCGACGCAGACAGAAAGTTTATTATTGGTGTTGATTTTACGAGTTTCTGCAGACGCAGATTAACGCGGCTAGCGCAAAACTCCGCTAGCAAGTTCATATTCATTCTGTGCATAGTTTAGCTTAAGGTACACGGAAGATACAACTTAGTTTAACATGCATTGAATGTAAAGTCAGTCTGACATGCCTCGTATGTGTGCATTTACTTTGTTTATTGATCTTTGTGTGCGATAAGATCGCAAATGTTCACGAGTGTTCTAATGGTAACTAGAAAAGCACTCAGAGACCTCCGCCAAGGTAGCTTAAGTCTCCACCTTATTTAAGACATTAAAAGACATTAATCATGTTAAAACATTTTATTACTGGTGTAATAGTTAACTAGTGGGTTCGTTAACTCATGCTCACACGAACTTGGTTGGCTCAGGAAAGTACATTATCTAATTTCCACTGACAACATGAATTACTGGGCTGCTCACCACTACCGCTCTAACTCTCCTCTGTCTTTCACTGAACCCTCTAACCAAAAACTCAACAACTCCTTGACTGCAACAGGAGCCTCATTTCCCTACCAACCTATATTCCCTCCTTTCAAAATAAAAGTCACTGTAGATTCCATGCTACACTGGTAACTTGACTGAATAAAAAAATTCTGGATCCAGGTGGTTATCCGGGTCACCACCAAAAACAAATCAGTTTCAAGTTAGGCCACTTCTGACCTATCCTGAAAATTTCAAATCCATCCATAACTTGTCGAGTTATGTTGTTCACAAACAGACAAACGGACAAACAGACAAACCAACGCCGGCGAAAACATAACCTCCTTGGCGGAGGTAATTAGCAGACACTCCACGCCTGGGAACATTCTATTCTGTCTAGCCTGCTAGCGCTGTGAATGATATGCATGTATTTAGCCTGTGTAACGTGGTGTATTACTTTGATTATGTTTGCGCAGATGCTGCACGTTAAGTACACCGGAGCCTGATGGCTGTTTTTTTCTAAAGGTATGCTGCTCCAGTCCAAGTGAATGTATATAGTGTATGCATTGTAAATGAATAAGTTTAGGCTTAAAGTCAGCGTTCATTCCTCATGAGAATTGAGATTAGATTGTTCAAGGTCTTTTGTAAGAATATATTACTGTTATTATTTTGTTATCAGAGAAATCTGTGCATTTCAATCGGATACTGCACGTTAAGTACACCAGAGCCTGACGGCTGGTTTTTGTTTTATGTTTTCTAAAGAAAATAAAGGTTTGTGAACTGCAATTCCCGTGTGTTCCCCTGACTGCCTGACCTCCGTTACATATGGCCACATGTTTTTTTTTTACGTTTTTCTTCATATGTTATTGCATATGTTATTGCATATGTTATAGCATTCTAGAGGTTCACATAAACGGAAATTCATGCCCTGAATTTCGAACAATAATGACGTATTATTCAATTTATATGTAATTACTTTTTAATTGTATACTGTTCAATTTACAGTAAGAGAAGTTTATAGAAATTTTGTGACGAGTAAAATGTGTTAGAAAACTTTTTTTGCTTTAAAACTGAGTGTTAGAAAAGGATTTGTTGCTTTGTCGCTTCTTATCTCGAATAAAAAAAAAATCAGCTGATAATGTAATAGATATAGTAATATCAGATTTTTAAAAATTATCTTAGCACAGAAACCTGACCTGATCAAGAGAAATCAATGTCATTTTCAGATTTAGCGGTGCAAAATTGTCCTAAATCAGTTAAAAAAAACATATACAATTTTCTTTTTTTTTTTGTTGCCCAGTGTTAGGGATGAGACTCCACCCATTTGAATACAAAATAGAACATGTGGTAGGCAAGTGTAACATAGCAGATTCTCTCTCTAGACTGCCTTTGTCTGCAAAAGAAGACAGTGAGTACGTTGACACATATGTGGAGAGGGTACTCTCCATCATCACAAGTGAAGTACCAGCCATGACACTCAATGACATCAGAAAAGACACACAAGAGGATGACACACTTAACCAGCTCGTTTCCATTATTGAGACAGGACAATGGCCAACACAGATGACAGAAGAGTTGCAACCACATAGGAGATGTGCAGAAGAATTGTCAACACACAATGGACTGATCCTTCGGGCACACAGGATTGTGCTGCCCAAAAGCAAAATAAAGCAAGCAATGAACATAGCACATGAAACACATCAAGGAGTAGTGCGGACGAAACAGTTTCTGAGAAACAAATTCTATTGGCCAAACATGGATATTGATATTGAGAGACTGATTAGAAACTGCAATGCAGGCGTGCTGAACCAACCTCTGCATGAAGATCAACCGCTCCAGCCACTAGAGCTACCCCCAAAGCCGTGGACAAAATTAGGTGTAGATCTAGTAGGCCCAATTGACAATAAGCATATACTGACAGTCATTACCCAGAAGCAGTTGTTTTGTCAGATATATCATCACAGACAGTCATTGGAGAACTGATGAAAATATTCGCAAGATTTGGATACCCCCTAGAGGTAGTGACTGATAATGGCAGGCAATTTGTGTCCAATCTGTTTGATTCTTTTCTCAGAACTTGTGGAATCAAACATATCCGGGCATCCCCTTATTACCCAAAGAGTAACAGCAAGATTGAGCGCTTTCATCATTACTTGAAGAAAGCCTTCAGGGCATCCGCATGTGAAGGAAAGACCTGGACGGAAGAACTGTCAAAGATCCGTATGGCGTATCGCACAACCACCCACAGAGCTTCAGGTGAGACCCCAGCCTATCTCATGTTTGGGAGGGATATGCGCACCAAACTACCTCATTGGGAGGAGGAAGAAAATGAGAACAGTGACATCAGAAAGCATCATGACGAATATAAAAACAAAATGAAAGAGTATGCTGACAAGAAACATGGAGCAAAAGAACACAGTTTTAAGATCGGGGACATTGTATACATTGCAAACCTGGAAAACAGCAAGTTGGATTCAAAGTACAAAGATGTGCGCTATGTCATATTGAAAAGGACCTCTGACACTTCTTTTGAGCTAGTCAATACTGAAAATGGATCTCTTGTGAACAGGAATGCCAAGCACCTCCGACATGCACCCATGCCAGTGGAGGTCAGCATCCCAGAACCAGAAATTCCGGAGGTTGACATAACGGTACCCGAGGATACACTACAGCCCATGCACCTGCCAACTGCAGAGATGCCACCAGAGACAGTCACTGTCCCAGAACCAAAACCGCCATATGAACTTACTACCAGATCTTGGGAGGGTTGTCACCAGCTCGCTACGGAATGTAGTATTGAGAAAAAAAAGAGTTTGTGTTGCAAGTTAATGGAATTTACTTTTGCTTTGTATAGTTAAAGATAATTTAGAAGCATTGAAATCATTATGAGATTAATGAGATTAATGTTTTCGGTTATCAGTTAAAATCTACAAGGAGAGGAAATGTAGTATAGTTATGAAAGGTGAACTACGGAGGCCGGGAAGTTAGTTAGGCAACTACCAGGCAAGCAAGCCACGGGATGTAAAGAGGGTTCCGAAATAAAGGAAACTAAAAGAAGACAACATGTTTCATTATTGACCAACACTACAGGTTGGTCTACAGGGTTTTTTTATTGTATCTTTCCATGGGAGACGTCTAAAAATATAATACTTTTCTACAACGTAAAGTAGGCAGTGTACATCTTATATAACAGTGCAAATTTGCTGTTCCCTCAAAATAACTCAACACACAACCAGTAATGTCTAAACCACCGGCAACAAAAGTGAGTACACCCCTAAGTGAAAATGTCCAAATTGTGCCCAAAGTGTCAATATTTTGTGTGGCCACCATTATTTTCCAGCACTGCCTTAACTGTCTTGGGCATGGAGTTCACTAGAGCGTCACAAGTTGTCACTGGAATCCTCTTCCACTCCTACATGATGACATCACGGAGCTGACCTTGAGCTTGAGACCTTGAGCTCCTCCACCTTCCATTTGAGGATGCCCCACAGATGCTGAATTGGGTTCAGGTCTGGGGACATGCTAGGCCAGTCCATCACCTTCACCCTCACCCAAGGTGTGGTCATCTTGGAGGTGTGCTTGGGGTCGTTACCATGTTGAAATACCGCCCTGTGGCCCAGTTTCAAAGGGGGGGACATCATGCTCTGCTTCAGTATGTCACAGTACATATTGGCATTCATGGTTCCCTTAATGAAGTGTAGGTCCCCAGTGCTGGCAGCACTCATACAGCCCCAAACCATGACACTTCCTCCACCATGCCTGACTGTTAGCAGGACACAGTTGTCTTTGTAATCCTCACCTGGTTGCCGCCACACACACCTGACACCATCTGAACCAAATAAGTTCATTTTGGTCTCATCAGACCACAGGACATGGTTCCAGTAATCCATGCCCTTAGTCTGTTTGTCTTCAGCAAACTGTTTGCGGGCTGTCTTGTGCATCATCTTCAGAAGAGGCATCCTTCTGGGACGACAGCCATGCAGACTAGTTTGATGCAGTGTGGTCTGTGCACTGACAGGCGGTCCCCCTACCCCCTCAACCTCTGCAGCAATGCTGGCAGCACTCCTACACTTGTTTTAAAGACACAGCCTCCGGATATCATGCTGAGCACATGCACTTAACTTCTTTGGTCAACCAATGGCGAGGCTTGTTCTTAGTAGAGCCTGTCCTCTTGAAGTGCTGTATGGTCTTGACCACTGTGCTGCAGCTCGGTTTCAGGGTGTTTTGGTAATCTTCTTATAAGCTAGGCCATCTTCATGTGAAGCAACAATTTTCTTTTTTAAATCCTCAGAGAGTTCTTTTCCATGAGGTGCCATGCTGAACTTCCAGTGAGTGTGAGAGTGATAACACCAAATTTAACACAACTTCTACCCATTTACACCTGAGACCTTGTAACACGAATGGATCACATGACACCAGGGAGGAAAAATGGCTAATTGGGCACAATTTGGACATTTTCATGTAGGGGTGTACTCACTTTTGTTGCCAGTGGTTTAGACATTAATGGTTGTGTGTTGAGTTATTTTGAAGGAACAGCAAATTTTCACTGTTATATAAGCTGTACACTGCCTACTTTACGTTGTAGAAAAGTATTATATCTTTAGACGTCTCCCATGGAAAGATATAATAAAAAATGTACAAAAATGTTAGGGGTGTACTCACTTTTGTGACATACTGTATATCAGTGGAGGTCCGGGGTTTGTCGCGAGGTAGCATGGTGATGAGCATGTGTATGTGGGAGATGGCTTTCTTGCGTTTCTTTAACGATCACCTATGCATCCGCATGTCCCAAGATGTCATACTTCAGGAGGTCTGACAGTAGTGCTTCCACCTTCATGTGAAATACTCTGGCAATGATGTCTGGTCGTTGATAAGTTTGTTGATCCTTGAAGAGACTCTTTGATTTCATGCCAGTTGGGGTTGCAAATAAACGTGAGGAAGAAATTTGGTTTGCCTTTCACTCTAACTAAAGCCATAGCATCTTGAAACTCTTTAGCATACCATCGTGGTGATCCATAAATGGTAGGTGGCAGGATGGTTAAGCGTCTAGGGATTATCTCAGTGTCACTACTAAGAGCATCAACAATGACTTTATACTTTTCGGCTTTGATAGATTTTTGGTTACAACGAATCCATTTGAGACGTGATTCGATTTTTGCCATTGTTTCCCATACATACTGTTGTGCGAGTTTCCCACAACGCAGTAGTATATTAAAGTGATGTTCAATGTCACGCGCTTGGAGATGGAAATGGTAGAAGCATGTTGGTGTGATACTTGGCAGTTTGGTGTGGTATCCCTGGAAAATTCAGGAGGCTTCTGGAGGCTGTGGTGGTATTGAGCTAGGCTTGGGATTTGTGGCATCATATGTGAGGTCAATCTTAACAGAGTTGCAACAAAATCCTTTTCTCTTCACTTTTCACACATAGGCACCACAATGTGAGCATGTAGGACAGTCAAACAGTGAGGTCTTACTTAGTGTGTGCCTATAAACATATAAAAGTTGTACAGTGCCTGACAAAAGTCTTGTCGCTTATCCATTTTGTAGAAACAAAAGCTTATAACCTTACTTTTAAATAATCCATTGGTTTTAGAAATGTCTCATATGAAAGCTAAAACCCTCCTAAATTATGTTAATATACTGAAAATAAATTTGCTTTACTGAAGAAAGATTGCTAATGCAATGAACACAGAAAGGTCAGATTTTGGCAAGACAAAAGTTTTGTCGCCTACAGAAAATTGAACAAATAATTTACTTCAAATACAAAAATATGTTGCATAACATCAGTGAATCAAGTAATGGTGCTGTGAGATTCATATTTAATATATTGTATGACTTCCATGAGCTTTAAGGACTGCATCCATGCGGAATGATTCATACAATTTATTGATGAAGTCATCAGGAATAGCAAAGAAAGCAGTCTTACATGCCTCCCAGAGTCCATAAAGATTCTTTGGTTTTGCCTTCCATGCTTCGTCTTTCATTCTACCCCAGACATGCTCAATGATGTTCATGTCTGGTGACTGGGCTGGACAGTCCTGGAGCACCTTGATCTTCTTTGCCTTGAGGAACTTTGATGTAGAGATGAAAGTATGCAATGGAGCACAATCCTGCTGCAAAATTTGTGGTCGGGAATGTAAGAGGTTGCTAATACTTCTTGATATTTTAGGCTATTGATATTGCCTTCCACCCTGCAAATGTCTTACAGCCCCATACTGGATGTAACCCCAGACCATGATTTTTCCGCCACCAAACGTAACCGTTTTCTGTGTGAATCTTGGATCCATGCAGGCTCCAGTAGGTGTCCTGCAATATTTGCGGTGGCTGTGATGTAATTCAACCGAAGATTTATCTGAGAAATCTTTTGCCACTTTTCCAGCATCCATCCTTTTAGCAGGTTGTGGGCCTTGCCAAATGTTTTTTAATTGCCTTTTGTTTAGTGCTGGTTTCTGTGCACTGATTCGACCATGAAGGACATTTTGAGACAGAATTCTACTAACTGTTCTGGTTGACACAGGGATTTGAGGTGATCAGGCCTGGTGGAGCTCTGCTGCTGTGGAAAAGGGGCTGGCCTTGGAACAAACGGTCCTCCTGAGCAGTTGTCTAGCAGGGTCTGCCGGACCTGGGCTTGTCAAAAACATCTCCAGTCTATTCCGATCTTTTTCTTGTTCTTTGTACTTGACGCTGAGACACATTGAAGGTGTCAGCCACCTCAACAGTGGATCTGGTCTTCACCCTCTTGATAATTAATGCTTTGGTCTCAGGGGTGCATCTTAGGCATGTTGTCAGAGGGCAAGTTGGAGTTGATATGAAGGTCTGGTATGCTGGGGTTCTTTTTATACACATCCACTAATTGATTGATCAATAACTGATCACAGGCGAGGCTGTAATCTAGGATTGGGTGCATCATATGACAAGGCGACAAGACTTTTGTCTTGCCAAAATCTGACTTTTCTGTGTTCATTAAATGATCAATCTTTCTTCAGTAAAGCAAATTTATTTTCAGTGTATTAACATAATTTAGGAGGGTTTTAGCTTTCATATGAGACATTTCTAAAACCAATGGATTAATTAAAAGTAAGGTTATAAGCTTTTGTTTCTACAAAATGGATAAGCGACAAGACTTTTGTCAGGCACTGTATAGAAGAAGTTTGTGTCATCACAACGACCAAGGTTGTGATCATTTTTTCAAGTGCCTGACAGCGAAAAAAACTCTCGGTCACGGTGGACACCTTGGACCCAGTGTCCAATAAGCATGGGACCGTGACCCCCCCAACCAAAACATCAATGTTGGGGCAAGAAGACATTAACCGTGAAACGGATGAGGGGTTGGAGCCTGTAGGAAACCCACCTGAGCTGTGGCTCAGCAACCCAGTGGATTCCAAAAGAAGAAATAAAGTCCGCAGCACTGCGTGTCATTAGTGGTGTTTTTTACTAGAGAGCAACGTTTCGACCCTCAGGTCTTCATCAGGCAATGAGGACATGACGTCAAGAAGACAATTTAAAAGTTTCAACAATCAGCTGATCTACCTATGCCACCAGCTGATAGGTTGTATCACAACAGTGTTCAGGGGGCAGGCCAGGTGATCAGGAGACAGGCCAGCTACTTAGTCAGAACTGCCTATTGCACAATCGTCACTGTCATCAGCAATAATAAAGATGTTAACTGTTACACTCAAGAAATACCATAACATAAAAGAAGTGATCAAAAAGTAATGATAATGATGAGAAATAATAATAAAGAATAAAGAATAATAATAAAACATCACAAACAAAAACTTGATGGGAATGCAACACAAAGAGGAGCATGAAGGCACCGTATTGTCTACAACCCAAGATGGTTGGCACACATGGTAAATCCATAAATCTTGAAAAATAAAGCATCAGTGGAGACCAAGAAGGAGTTGGAACGCTTCCGTGTCGAGTGCACAAGTGAGGTGAGGAGCGTCAAGAAGTCCAAGTTTGCACGAGATACTGAGGATTACAAGCAGGGTAAAGTCTACTTCTGGAAAGATGGAAAGCCAGAAAACCAACCCAAGTCCAATACCAACAGAACACAACGACAATGGCCTAGACGCGACCGCCAACAAGGAAGAAACAAGACTTGGCTATCGTCTTCCTCTTTCGACTCATTCTCTGACGCGAGTGGCCAATCAGAGCGCGAAGCGCTTTTTTTAGGCTACAGTCAGATACAACCGCAGCGACGCCCACACCGGTGGCGCAGAGACGGTCCACCACCAGACACAAACGTTGTAGAAGGGGGCAATGCAAGCGCACGCAGGAGATTCCCGACTCAGGGCACCAGGAGAATGCGGTAATTAACACCTCCGACAAACAGTTATCTGACGCTTGTGTCTCCGCTCTCAGCAAGGGATTGTCTTTTGCACCCACTGCTCACACCAATGATTTTGAGACCATTATTGATTTCCAAAAGTTTTTTCGTAATTTAAGATTGAGGGAATTCTTCCACTCCAACCAAAGCCTTTCCCCTGCATTGTCTGTGCCTCCCTCTGGTGCAGTAAAGTCACAAGAAACCCCTACCCCTATGCTCCCTGCCACCACCAGGTTCAAAAGAAGGTCCATGTTCACTCCACCCAAGCACCGCAATGCTTCCCTTGAAACGTATTGTCGCCTGGTCGACAATGATGTGAAAGCACTTTTGAAACAGAAAAAAGAGTACAAGGTGTTTAACAACATGTCGAAAGAGGAGCGCAATGCATTAATTGAGTTGAGAAAAGACACTAAAATTGTGGTCCGATCAGCTGATAAGGGGGGAGCTGTTGTGTTGCAAAATGCAGGGGACTACGAGAGTGAAATCTCTAGACAATTGAGTGACTTGACTTTTTATGAGAAATTACCCTCTGATCCCACCAGGAGGCTACAGACTCGTATACACTCACAACTGTCCCATCACCTGGCCAATAATGAGTTTGACAAGAATGTTTTTGAGTTCCTCACCATTGAGCATCCAGTAGTCCCCGTGTTCTACACAATTCCAAAGGTCCATAAGGGGCTGGACACGCCTATAAAGGGTAGACCTATTGTCAGTTGCATTGGCAGTTTAACTGAAAACATTTCTGCTTATGTTGATCATCACATCAAATCGATGGTGACATCCCTTCCCTCATACATACGCGACTCGATTGATTTAATCAATGCATTGAGGTCTCTTAATAATCTCCCTGATGGCACATTGTTGGCAACATTTGACGTCCAGAGCTTGTACACGAATATCCCACACGAAGGCGGCATTCATGCACTACACCATTTTCTTCGTCTGCACCACTTGGAGCAAAAGCCCAGCATTGACTGTCTACTTGACTTAACCAGCATTGTTTTAAATAATAACACATTTCGCTTCCAGAGTGATTTTTATTTGCAGAAAAAGGGCACTGCCATGGGAAGCAAAATGGCTCCAAATTATGCGTGCCTTTACATGGGACTGTTTGAGAATCAGTATGTGTTAAACTCTACTAATCCCTTTCATGACAGAATCCTGTTTTACAAACGCTTCATTGACGACATTTTTGTGATAATGAATTGTACAATTGAGGAACTAAATTGTTTCCATGAATACTTGAACTCTTGCAACGAGCATCTTCAATTCACATTGGATTGTCATAATGAGCGTATTAGTTTTCTGGATGTGTTAATTTACAAGGATGGCTCTGGTTTGAAAACGGATCTGTTTCGCAAAAAGACCGACCGTAACACCCTCCTGCATGGAGCGAGTTTTCACCCCAGGCATTTGATAAAAAGTCTTCCTTTGAGCCAGTTCCACCGAGTACGTAGAATTTGCAGCGACGCAGCCACCTACTCAGTGCAGTCATCTGATATGGCCCAGCGATTCCTCAACAGAGGCTACAAACAGGCGTGGGTAGACGCAGCGCAAACCAGATTCGATAACACGACGCAGGAAGAGTGCCTAGCGCCAAAAAAGCGCACCAATAACAAGAACCCATCTACTAGGTGTAGTGTGAGATATTCCCCCCTTGCGAAAAAAGGTCATACATAAACATTGGCACATCATTGAGACCGACCCACGACTGCAACAAGTGTTCACCACTAAACCACAATTTGTTTTCAAACGGGCTCAGAATTTAAAGGACCGTTTGGTAAAAAGTGACACTTGCCCCCCACCCACAAAACCCCTTATTAGTTTGCCTGATGGCAACTATAAGTGTGGTAGTTGCGCCCAGTGCTCTTTTACGCACAGATGTAAACAGTTCAACCATCCGCATACGGGTAAATCTTTGCCCATTCGAGGTGTTATCACATGCAGCACTACACATGTTGTTTATTTAATACGATGCCCCTGCGGTTTGGCTTATGTGGGAAAAACAACCCGGGAACTGCGCACACGTATCAGTGAACATCGCAGTACCATTAGAACTGGCGATGAGCGCAGCCCCTTGGCCGCGCATTTCAAAAGCGCAGGGCACAATGTTAGTGCGCTCAGATACATAGGCGTGGAACAGGTGGATAAATTACCTAGGGGCGGGGACTGTGGTAAGAGGTTACTCCAACGGGAGACCTTTTGGATACATTATTTGAACACGATGTCCCCTAATGGTCTAAATGAAGAGTTTGATATAAAGCCATTCCTGTAAATCGGTTTCATTTTGTCATATTCCTGCCCACATTAACCCATGCTTTATTTTTCAAGATTTATGGATTTACCATGTGTGCCAACCATCTTGGGTTGTAGACAATAGGGTGCCTTCATGCTCCTCTTTGTGTTGCATTCCCATCAAGTTTTTGTTTGTGATGTTTTATTATTATTCTTTATTCTTTATTATTATTTCTCATCATTATCATTACTTTTTGATCACTTCTTTTATGTTATGGTATTTCTTGAGTGTAACAGTTAACATCTTTATTATTGCTGATGACAGTGACGATTGTGCAATAGGCAGTTCTGACTAAGTAGCTGGCCTGTCTCCTGATCACCTGGCCTGCCCCCTGAACACTGTTGTGATACAACCTATCAGCTGGTGGCATAGGTAGATCAGCTGATTGTTGAAACTTTTAAATTGTCTTCTTGACGTCATGTCCTCATTGCCTGATGAAGACCTGAGGGTCGAAACGTTGCTCTCTAGTAAAAAACACCACTAATGACACGCAGTGCTGCGGACTTTATTTCTTCTTTTGGAATCCACTGTTTATTGTCCTGCACCTGGCCCATTGGGTGGGATGTGCACACATCTACTTCCTTGAACTCAGCAACCCAGTGGGCCCCCGTTTCCCGGTGCGGGGCGGTGTGATGGTCCCGACCCCAAGGGGATGGGTCCCGAGGAAGAGTGTAGGCGTTCGCGGGCCGGAACCCGCTCACCATCACAGTCCTGTGCCAAATGACCTGGTCGTTGGCAACGTCAACAGAAAATGGGCCCACTGAATGAAGTTCTGCGTGGGCCACGGGGAGGTTGCAGTGCAGCTACTGTTTGTGTCAGTTGGTTCAGCTGTTCCTGTTGGCGTTTCAGCAGCGTCTTCAGCTCTTGCCACTCTGAGCCATGCGAGGGGACTGATAAAGGTGGCTGGGAGCTGCCTCTCACTGCATATTGGAGGCCATAGGTGGATGGAAGAGAAAAACTACGGGCCCTAGCACCCCCGGGTACACCCTCCCGTTCCCACCGTAACGCTTCCTTTCGCACTCCCAGCATGGTGGCGGTGGGCCTCTGCCGGACAAATTGTTTCAGTTCTTGGCGGAGGGCACCATCCATCACATGTTCCACAAATTGGTCCCGAAGCAAAACTTTGGAATTAAACAGTCCCCCTGGGGCGCACTGCTTTACCTCCTCCATCAATGCCAATAAAGCCAAGGAATATTCATGTAACGTTTCTCCCTCCTGTTGTTGTCTGGAAAAGAACTGTTGCTGCAATGTAACATAGGACTGGGTGGGGCCATAAAGTCTATCCAGGATAGCCAAGATCGCCTCTGCATCCCCCCGTTCTGTGCTGGGGCGATACTTAATTTCCTCTTTTGCCTCTCCCTCCAAATGATCATAAACAAAGAAAGCTTGGTCAGCAGCAGATAAATGGCGAGCTCGCATACAGGTCTTAACCTCCTCTATCCATTCACGTATCCCTAGACCAGTCTTACCGTTAAACATAGGACACCTCCATTCACGTGGGAAGACGACTAACCGCTCTCTCGCTGGTGCAACGGCCTCACTCACCGGTACTGCACCAGCTATGGCCGGTGTAGGTGGAGCAGTGGAACTTGAATGTGCTTGAGAAGCTGCCCGCTCCTGGCGCAAACGTTCATTATCAGCCTTAAGCTGAGAAATCATTTCTCGTAACTGCTCTAGCTCCTCTTCCATTATGACAATGAAATTGACTTTTTTTTTTTTTTTTTAATACCCAACAACAAAACCTACCTTCGGGGAGGGTGCCTCGTGACAGTGGCTGCTGTTTTGGTATCTGCGTCTACTGTGCCCAACCACCCTTACACACACAAAATAACAGAAAAAAAGTTAAAAGAAAAAAAAGGGAAAATGTCCAAGAATGGGGGAGATGAAAAAAACAAGGAACACACTCCTCAAGCCTCACTGAGTGATCATCCTGCCGACTTATGCCAAGATGTAATCGGCCTACTATGTTACCTGGAGCCAAGGCCCACACTAACTACTTTACCTTGGGCCAAGGCGCCACCTGACTACGCCAGCCCTGAGGGCTATTCCCCCAGAGCAAAGAAATTAATTAAACACAGGGATAGTATATTGCAACCATAACATAAGACACGCGGATTCACTGACACTCTAAGGCAAGAGGAGTATGCTTCACCGACAATAATATTTATTTAAAACACAAATTGGTATTGTACAAAAACCCACAATGTCCCGCATACATACTCACACACAGTAAGACGCGGGCCCCAGCGCGCCACTAATAAGGAGCCTAGGCGCCAGGTTAGGTCTGTGCCTACTGAGGGGGAGGGGGAGACTAGTGGGATAGCTAGTGGGATAGCTCACCACTCAAGCAGCCCACGCTGGCCAGGGGAAAGTAATAAAAGACACTCTAAACTCTTCTCCGTGGTTGTCCCCAAATGGTGGAATGACCTACCAGTTGCGACAAGAACAGCAACATCCCTCCCTATCTTTAAAAATCTTGTAAAAACCCTTCTCTTCCGAGATTGCTTCCCTTCCTAACAAAACTAATATAACTAACAAACACTAATCTAAACTCTCTCTCTCTCTCTATCCCTATGCAGAAGTACATATGTCTGTTGTGTCTCTACTCTGTGTCCTCCTCTATTGCTTATGTCCTCCTTGTTGTAAGTCGCTTTGGATAAAAGCGTCAGCCAAATGCAATGTAATAATAATAAAAAAAGTAATAAAAAACACACTACACACAAAATGGTATAAAAGGAAAATCACACAATAATACACAACAAACCACATAAATAATAAGCAAATCAAACCACCACGTGTGCTCACAGCAAAGGAAATAGTGAGGGGAATCCACCACCCAGGAGGCCAGCAGTACATGCCCTTGGTCGTACACGTCCTGTTCCAGAGGAGAGAGAAAGAGGAGAAAGAGAGGGAGACACAATTACTTCCAGTTAGAGGTGCATATACAACAACGCTGCCACTAGTTAGATGGTAAGCACATAACTGGGAGTACTCGAATCAGAACAATTAACGACCCCTCGTAGAAGCTATGGTGGGTACAGCTTAGTAAAAAGCGGAGTCCATAGTCCTGCACATTATGCACACACCTTTGCGCAAACCAATTTACCACACCAGAGCAACCACTGAAGGGGGTAGCAATACAGTATCCCCACACATAAACCCGCAAACATAAATTACAAAAAAACAAATGGTAAGCAGGCACTGACGACGCGATGCGTATGAACGGCACCACAACACAGGGGCTGGCGGAGCTCGTAGAGGCAGTGATAGTCCGGCTTGTTTGCACTACACAAAACAGCAGCCACTGAAGCCGTAGGGGTCAGCAATCACCGTTCCAGATGTCAGCGGAACTGTTAAATTAATGAGAATCTTAACTTTCATCCATTGTGGCTGCTTTATTGTACATTACATCCTACACTTCATTCATGAAGCTATCAAGGGGCAAACGACGTGCCTAACTAGCCATTACAAGTGCTTGTATCATTTCCAAACTGTTCACGTAATTTGTACATTTGCACAGTTCACACAGATTAAACCCACCAAGGACACCGATGTGAAGCTAGCAAAAGCGGTCATATTAGTGTTGCCGCAACTTTTTTCCCTTTTCTAAACCAATTTTTCATCAACGATTGCCAGAACACTGGAACTCTGGGGGACATGAAACTTTGTACAGTAGGCATGTAGCTCTAAAACTTTTTGAGCGACTAGAAGGTACAAAGGTTAGCTAGAAGAATCGTGAAAGTGAAAGCAAATGAACTTGTCATGTGAATCTCACCAAATTTTGTCATCTGCAGACATCGCTGACAAAAAAGTTATCAAAAGGATTTATCTTTTTCAAAGATAAACCATTTCAAAGTTACATGTCAATGAAAAATTGAAATATAGCTTAAAATTCCTTAAAAGTCCATATTTTGGCTTCTAATTACTCACATTTCGTCAAAGTTGGCATGCTAACTCTAAACAGCTTTCTCTTCATGTGCATCAAATTTTGTGACACTACGTTAACGGGGACAATGTTTCTCGTTGAAGCTAGGTGTCCAAAAACAGTTTTTGTTAAATAACTTGCCAACAATTTTGCCCAAGACAACGGTTTTGTGTTGTATGCTGGTGTTATGGAGGTCTATCGACCCAGCCCATAAACACTCACTTGAAGCATAGCACCACCTAGTGATATGGTTAAATGCAAAAGTTGGGATTTTGTGGGAAATGCACAAAATATGTCATGGATGATCAGCACAAGGACCTCTAAAAGCACAGCACCTGCCATACCATTTGGTGCATAGGGGGTGCTGTAATTGCACAAAATGAAACACATGTAGGCTACATACTATGACAACAATAATCCTTTTCACAAATCACTCCTACACACTACACAAACTCACAGAATGTCATTCATTCAAAACCCAACATCCATGCTCACTTCCAGGAAATCATTTCCACACAAATTCTCACCTCTGCTCTACCACACACTCATGATACCAACAGTTCCCACATATCAATACACTGCGGCGGTCATACCATGTACCGCTATGCAGTACATCTAGTTTTCAAATGATGCTAAAGATCTAAAAAGGGAATGAAGGATAGGATGTAGAGACATGAGGTTGTGTCACATAGTGGGAAATATTTTAGTGGCCAAGTGGACAGACATATGTGGAGTAGATGTCAAATTTCCTTAATGTGAATAACTGTAGCCTACAGAGGTCCAAAGATTAGTAAGGAAGGATACAGCATAGGATAGACTACAATGACTATAATAAAAACATGTTTTGTGTTAATAGGTCAGATCTTTTATTTAACTCATGTCATTTTTTATTATAATGATGTTCCTTGTATCTTTATAAATGTTTATGGCATTTACCCAGTGCCGTAGCTCCGCACACGCACATAACGCAGAGTGCGTAGGGCACCAAGTGCTTGTGGGGGCACCACCAAAAAAATTGGCTCGTGAAAAAATCACAATAGGCTAGGTGCGTGCTAGTAAGGATATTTTAAAAATGTGCAAAGCATGTTAATATTTTTAAGCAATACAAAAGCAACATAGGTCAATTTGCTCCAGAAAAAGGTAAATCTCCTTCTTCATTCTCCTCCTGGTGCCCCCCTCCCCCACCTTTCAGTGGTCTGGTCGATTTTTGCTCAGCTTAGTTTAAGTTTGGCAGACAAATGTTTGGACATGGCCTTGAAAAGACATGTAAAGTCGGGAGCGGAAAAAAAGAATAGAAAGCGAGATGAAGCTCACGCTTGCAGATAAGACAGTGTTTAAAATAAATAAATCATAATAATAAAAAGTTAATTTTGTAGCCCTTGCTCCTTACCGCCAACAAACTTTGTAACGTTAGCTCCCAGGCTACTAGCAATGTTCAGACTGTGTTAACAAGTGTTGCAAATGATTAAAGTTGTAAATGATTGATGCTGGCTAGCTAGTTTAGGTTGTGGATATAAATATGGATATGGATATTTGAAAGGAATTCATCATGGTCACTCGACTGTTTTCAGTTAACGTTCGGATAAGACTAACACTTTCTTCCTTAGGTTGCTAGCTAGCTATGCTGCGGTTGTCACAAGTACATAATAGTTCTCGGCGGTTTGCAGGTTCATAGGCCAAGGGCAACATCTGCTGGTGAAACTAAGTGAAAAGAAACAATCTTACGGTTACGTAGATTTTCCCTCTTCGTATTTACTTCAAACTCTGTACACAATGTTTTTGTTCTCCCATATGAAACCTTAATACATGTAAAATAGAGTGAATTTTGAAATGTACCAGTGATTTACACGTAGGCCTACATAAACCTAATTTATATATGCAGTTTTTTGTACTAAGTTTAAAACTTTATTTCAGTAGAATTCCTATATATTTTGTCTTTTAATTCTGAATGTAGAGCCGTCTGCGATTGTGGCAAGACACATTGAGTTGAGTTGGCGATTGGGGCGCCTCACCCAATAGTGTGCGTTACCGGCCTATTTATGGGGGAGTGATTTGAAACTCCAAAGACGTGACGATTCGTTCTCCCCCGCTCCGGTTGCCGTTTCCTGCTTCCGCACTTCCTGGTTACCTGCAATTGCTTTCGGGCTGGCTTTGTTCACTGGTCAGCAGTGCACCTTTCCTGCAACAGGCTTTCTGTTCTAACCGGTATGTATGTTTGCTTGTGCATACTGTTATTGCTTATCTCGCTCAATTCAAAGCTGACCCGCTTCTGGTCACATTTCAGTGCATTCGCCCTTCGGCGTCTCTCCGGCATTGCCCCTGTTGTTCGATTTGTATGCTGTGTCTTCGAACATTCTCCTGGCGTCTGTTATCGAGTGCAACTGGCCTGTGAATCCTGAAGCTCGCTGGGATTGAGCGAGGAGTTTTTGATCACCTGGTATGTGCTTTTCGCTGGAACTTTTATACATCGGAGTTTATTATTCATGGCGTTAATTGAGTGTGTTGCATGCTGTTTAGGTGCTGCCGGTCTTCAGTCTGGGTCGCTGCTGCTTTTGCCAACGCATTTGTACAACTGCTGCCTTCATTAGACTCGTGCACCGTACAGCTGCTCGTATGAAGAGGGCCACGAAAGGCCGCCAAACATTACAGCGTTCTAACCACCACTAGCTTTCATTTTTAACCTCTGGTGTGTGTGTGCGTGGGTGCATGTGCTTTGGTGTTTTGGTGACTGTTCCTTAGTGTGTGCATGTGTGATTTGGAGTGAGGTGTGAGAGAGTGTTTTCTTTGTTTTGTTAATTTGGGTGCTCTGGGTGATTGGTGTTTAGAGTCCTGCGCAGCTCCCCCCCGCTGGCAGGAGGCCCTTTGTTAAAGCTGGGGATAGCCAGTGGGCTATCTTATTGGGTCTGCCTTAGTTTGATGTTTTTCTTTGTCTCCCTTTCTTTGTTATTTGATTCCGTGTTTGTGTAAATGTAACTTTATTTCTGTGTGTTTTGGTAAACTACATTTGCCAACTGGTTGTCTATACCTGTGAGAGAGTATCTCATTGTCCACTGCACAATAGTACTGGTGGGAGGCCTATAGAAGCTGTGGATCATCAGTGGCCCACATACTACCTCTCCTTGTAACTATATATATATATATATATATATATATACATATTTGTGCAGTTTGTGTGTTGGCTTGAATGTGTTTATTCTTTTTTTTGTTTTATCCCCTCCCTCCCTCTCTAATTACTTTTGTTTGCTTGCTTTCCAGGGGCTGGGTGTCCAAGGCAGGATGGCAGCCGATCCTTTAGGTGGTGGCTCCTCTCCTTGTGTGTGTGTGTGCACGTATGCATGTTTTGGATTTCTTTCGTGTGCTGTGCTTTTTGATTTACTCTGACCTGTGTGCATGTATATATATTTTGGTTTGCAGTGTTTAGTTTTATATGATTATTTCAATTTGGTTTGCAGTGAGTGTGACACGTGTGCTTGTAGGATGTGCCTCTTTGGCTCCTGCCCCCTGCTGGTAGGCCTCAGCCCTGGTGGTATTTAGTTCCATTCCCCCCGTACTACCTGTCTCATGCATATGATTTCAGTGCCTGGAGTGAGTTCTTTAAGAAAAAAAGAAGAAAAAAAAATAACTTTTTTATGCTTATTGACTTTCAACGTAAAATAAAAAGAACCTTTTGCATTTCATAACTGTGGTTTCTGGTGTCTTGAGTCAAGCGAACCTTGTGTGCCAACCTTTTTAGTGCTTTTGGTTAATACTCTGGGGGTGAGAGTCCCCCGGTGGCGTAGTCAGCAATTGCTCTTTCAATTCAGATTGAAACTAGTTAATATAAGCTCTTTTGCCTAGGCCACACAGTCATTGCACAAATCTTTGTTTAATAATGGTGGTGGTATTTATTTATTAACCATTTTAAATAATGTATTATTTTAACTTAAATGTTTGGTGTATTTGTTTCGGAAATAAAGTGAATCACATTGATAAATTCTAAATTATTGTTCATTCTGGGCGAGGTGGGATAGTGTGATGGGGCACCACAAAGCATTTGTGCTTAGGGCACCCAAATGGCTAGCAACGGCCCTGCCCACTGACTATAACAAAACGTGGCACACGTTTATCACACTACAAGAATAATGATATCCCACTGCACACAATACAAACTCGAGGGGCGTATGACACTGGCACACGCTCCGTGCAGAGAGAAAGGTCCCAAATCTAAAGGCTTATACAAAGGAAAATCTAAATGGTGATCGCCAAGTAAATGCTCTGCACCCGGCCCGCACCACCAATGAGGAGGCGCACGGTAATAGCAACCACAACAACCATAAATATCAACCCGACACAGAAAATAGTTTCAAATAAGTAAAGTTTGTAATCACAGCACACTGCGTGTAAGGCACACTCAATTGTTGGTCAAGCCGAACACACAGAGCACTATGAGCAAACGATCACCTGGTAATAAGGCCCTCAACAAATGCAAACACACGAGTGACACAAATCAATGGTAAGCGCAATAAAAAGTCACTAAAGTCCAGACACCACTCACGACTGGGTTGCACGACTGTCCACAAACGAAACCCGTGGCAGACTGTCCGCCACGTCTGCTACAGTATAAGGTAGTTGGAGCCGACGTCCTCAGCTCGTGCGCACGGGCCCAGTGATGCGACCAGTCCGGTGGAGGCATTTGTTTCCACGGGGTAGAATGGCCAGCCAGCTCCCGGGTGTGTCGGCTGCGGCGTGGCCCCGGTAGAGCTGTCGAGGAGAGGGCAGGGGTGAGTAGCCCGTCTGTCCTAGAAACTCTCAAGGCAAACCGTTTTCTCGAGGGAGAATGAGAAGGCTACTTAACTTTTTTATTCCCTGGAGTGCAAAGTCTGCGTGGTGTTGCTCTCGACCGTCCGCGTTACTGTGAAGACACCTGGACCCCTCCATCTAGCGTGGCATGCTTGCTCTGCTCGGGTCTGCTGAGCCACCATCATCTCCTCGCTCCGGCCGGTCTGTAATTAGAGGCTCATCCACCGCCCCTGGCTCATCAGCTGCACCTGCGTGTCAGACAATAACCGCGTACGAGTAGGCTCGTTCGGATGAGGGTAAATGTTTGCAGACGGATGTAGCCGCATGTAGTCAGCGATGCATTGTGGGCTGAAAATGTTGCATGATGGTTAGACTTTGTGTCAGAGTTGCCAGAAAGGCGTGGCGATGTCACAAAAACGTCACAAGGTCAGATGCCCTAAAAACCCACGTGATGTAGCTGCATGTAGACAAATCGTGCAAGCGCTTGCAGTTGCTTTCCCGTGGCTACAATCGTCTAACTAACGCCTCTGTGGTGACGCAACTTTGCCCTGGTTGGTTTAAAGTTCATTGACGTCTGGACACGTATGTTGTGTAGCCCTCTGTCACGGAACTTCTCATCTTATATGTACGTTATTTTAGTCTAGTTTGAAGACATATCTTTTTTCTCTCTTTTTAGCTTGTTCTGGGGCGTGTATCTGATGCTGTCAAGCTCAATCTTTTATTTATTTATGTATTTGTTAATCTCGTTTTTATTGTATTGCTTTGTGTCAGTAGGCTATACCTATTAATGATCTTTGGGTTATGGTTTTGCCGTGTTATTTTTCATCCTGGTGTTGTGCAGCACTTTGGGACATCTCTGTTGTTTTGTTTAAATTAAAAAAACGACTCGACTTGACTTGACTTGAAGTCTCAATGCACCCTACTACAACCGCCCGCCCCCTCCTTGTCCCTCACACACAACACATGACCTCTCCGCCATCTACTACGAAGATCAGGTGGTGTAAACAAAAGACTTTTGCAGACAGACAATTGCCGACAGACCGGTTTGTTACTCGTACACGGCTAGTAACGAACGGGTCTGTCTGCATTTGTCTGAGTTTATCTAAATACGTCAGCAAGAACTCCGCCTCGCCTCATGGGCGGGCTTCGATCAAGTCGGACACAAGTCTTCTGTTTACACCAAAAAAAGGCCTATTTCCCCTGATTAATTTGGTGGGTAATTTTATCTCTGCCATGTAATATAACCACACAACAAGAGTTTTTGTGATGGGAGGCATTATGTCTGGAAAAAAATGAATGTTTAGTTCAGTCTGAAAAGGGTTTGGAATGTTAAATCTATAAAATTTGTTGAAACTTTGTCAAAGGGATCCGGGATCTGACTATGGCCTGTATTATTTTCATGTGGCAACTATTTAAACTGTTTGAGACAAGACGGTTTAAAAATGGTGTCAGACAGTCTATGCGATTTTGCTATACATTTCATCATCTTACTGTAAAGGTCAGGCTGCATGTCTGAATACCCATGCCATGGCCTAGATTATGTTCTGTCTTGGGAGTCTTCTACTGTCTATGATTGCAGCCTATAGTGCCAATTGGTAAAAAACTTTAAAATCTGGCATACATACAGTATTTGCTCCAATGATCATGAAACTTGGCACATTCAAGCACACTTTTAACATTTTCTACGGAAATGCGGGGCCCTATTTTGCCGCGGCGCATTGTGTATTCGCGACATGCGCATGCTGTCATTGCTATTCTGTGCCAGCGCAACGTTCATTTTTTCAGGCAAAAAATCACGTTGTCTAGATAGCAGATGACATGGCGCTGTGACGGGCGGGTCAGCGAAAAGAAGAGGTGTGGTCTGGCGCAAAGTGCACCAGATGCTATTATGAGAACGCATAAACCATTTGCGCTTTTGATCAATAAAAAGGTCCTTTTTCGTCACTGGCGCATTGTTGAAAAGCTATTTTAGAGACGCACCCTTAGAACGCTTTGAACCCCGATGTACCTGCTGCTGCGCCAGAGAGGCGAGCTGAACTGGCAGAAAAGTTGCAACATGTATAGCCTGTATAGCCATGTATTTTTATGTTTTAGTAAGCAAACAGGCACAAATAATGAGAATATAGCAATGTTGTGCAGTTTATAGCAATGTTCTGCAGTTTATTTACAATTTCTTTTGTCGTTTTAAATAAACAGCGTGTATGGTCAAACCATGGTGTTATTTGCCAGTCCCAATGACTTGTGTTGGTTTGAACATTCGAGGGTTCTGTGTGATCATTGACTCGTGCAAAGTTATTCCAGGAGGCGAAAATAACGGTAACTGAGGTTTATTAAGAAAATAAAGAAAGTACAACTGTTTCAAGGGTTCAACTGTTTCTATGTCTAAAGTTTAGTCCATTCACGCTTCCAGCCTGCCACGTTCTCTCTGCTACGTTCTCGGCTACGGTCATTGATGGTATGTGCATCACAGAACCCTCCCACTGGTATCCGGATGGCACACCTTTATACCTGTCGGTATATTTCCGCCTTGGCATGTAGAGGGCATATTCATCCATTCACACGCACTCATTCACTCACTCATACTCCAAACATAAACGATATCAGATACAAAAAAGGTGAAATAAGTTCTAAATGTAAACAAATTAAAGTTGTAAATAATAATATTTAAGGAAATAAAAATTGTAAACATAAACCACCATTATGGCTCCTAGCGATTGCAATGTTCTGCAGTTTATTTACGATTTCTTTTGTCGTTTTAAATAAACGGCGTGGCAAGTTTTAAGAAATAATATGGACAAATCATTAAAAAGAAAACTAGTGGACTAATGGTTTGATGGACCTATACCTTCCGTTTATTTTTTGATGTTTCCTTTGAGTTTAAGGCTTTGTTTCTCCGTCTTCTGCTTTCGGCGCACAGCACATTGAACCCCGATGTACCTGCTGCTGCGCCAGAGAGGCGAGCTGAACTGGCAGAAAAGTTGCAACATGTACAGCCATGTATTTTTATGTTTTAGTAAGCAAACAGGCACAAATAATAAGAGTATAGCAATGTTTTGCAGTTTATAGCAATGTTCTGCAGTTTCTTTTGTCATTTTACATAAACAGCGATTGCAATGTTCTGCAGTTTATTTAATAAACAGCGTGGCAAGTTGTAAGAAATGAGATGGACTAATCATCAAAAAGAAAACTAGTGGACTAATGGTTTGATGGACCTCCACCTTTTATTTTTGATGTTTCCTTTGAGTTTAAAGCTTTTGTTTCACGTCTTCTCACGTTGTTGTACCGCTTTGGGCACTGTTCGAAAGTTCTCTTCTTGCCAAAGGAGGACACAATTATTGAAGATATTTCCTCCCATACTTCTATGACCTGCGGAGGTTTGGGGGGATTCTTTCCATCCCCGAATATTAACTACTCACGCGCTTTTACTTCACGCACGAGCAGATCGGTCTCCTCCACCAAAAAGCTCCTCCCGTCCAGGTAAATCCGCCATTGTAATACCAACAGGCTATGGACAATGCGCCCGCTGGCTCTTAAAGGGAATGAGAGTATGAATTCTCATTGGTTAATTGTATGTTACGCCCAAAACACACCCATGACTAATGAAGTAACTTAACCCAACCCTTTTGAACGATGCGCCTGGCGCAATGTTCGCTTTTTCCGCCGTGAAAATACCAAATTGTGTCGGGAACGCCCCCAAAGCAACTTGCGCGACAGACTTTAGACAATGCGCGTATGATCGTGAAAATAGAGCCCGCAGTCTAGTTATTCTTATCCTTATGATTTTTCAACGTTCACCCAGATACAAGGATAGAAGGATGTTGTATTGTCACTTTCATAGGTAGAGTAGGGCATGAAGTGAAATTAGTGATTGTTTGTCTAAAACTGTGCATGGGGAGGGAGGAGTAAAGTGTATAGGATATAGTTTGAGAATGGGTGTGTGGGGGGTTGGGGCATAAAGTGCTTAAAGTGCAGTTGGCTTTGGTGGCTGATGATGGGCTGTGTGTGTGATTGTTTCCGCTAGTCACAATACACTGCTCCACTGTAGCAGCCAGAGTGAGCTCTGCCCTCACTTTAACCTCCACTCATTTTTTGAATGATTAAAACTGAACTGCTTAAACCTACAAACGTTGTCAAAGGGGTCTGGGATCTGACTGTGACCTGTGTTATTTTAATGTGGCAACTATTTAAACTGTTTGAGACAGGGCAGTTTAAAAATGGTGTCAGACAGTCTGCGATTTTGCTATACATTTCATTCTCTTGATGTAAACAGGTCAGGGTGCATGTCTGAAGTTTTAAATGATCAAAACTGAACCGATTAACCTATAAATTTGATTTAAATTTCACCATGGAGGTCTGGATTCTATTCACTTTTGGCTAAACCACGCCCTAGAATGTTGATTGACCTATCACAGAACAGCCAAAAACGACCTCCCACCACCGAGCTCTGTCACTTTTGGACAGCGCTCCATTGATTTTGACAGAGGCGTCATATATTTTCGTTCTAGACAGGCTATTACTGTCATCGTTTCATTAAAAATATGTTCAAATGTTGTGGCTGGGGTATTTGTAAGAGCTGTCTATGGCAAGACCTTTTAACATTTAAAAGCTAAGTTTGACTATCCGGAATCAACATTGTAGATATTAACAATGCCTTTTTGACTAGGCGTAAATACATTTTGGATAGCCGGAATTGTCATTCAAGATATCTGTAACGTAATAGTTCCTAGTCGAAGCGATAGAGATATCTGTAAATCAGTTTTGACTAGGCAAAACTGAATTACAGATATCTGCCATTATGTCATTTAAAACGACATTCAACTCGTCACACATATTAAATGACAATTGCGGATAACCATAATTCAGTTTTGACTAGGCAGAATGAAAGTCAAGGATATCTCAAACGTCATTATGACTAGTGCAAATTATTGTGCATGACGTGGGTTCATTTCCTTATCTCTGTGAATGGGAGGGGAAAGAAGCAGTCATAGCATGGCTGTAATCGAAAAAAAAAAACATCATGAAATTACATGAAATTGAACAAGCCCTTACTCAGGGGTTTTGTGGAAACTGTCCTGTCTTGCCTGGGCAGAAGCATTACAAAGTATATTTTAAAACTCCTTCGCTTTCTGGCTGCTAATCGATGCTAATTACAAGTTAACACTAACAGTTACCAGGTATTATGTGAACCAACAGGCTTTGTTCCCGCCTAAAGTGTGATTTGCATACAGATATCTGCAACGTCATTTTGCCTAGTCAAAACTCTAATTCAAGATATCTGTAATTACATTTTGACTAGGCAGAATGACAGTTACGGATATCTCTAATTCCAGATATATCTAATTAAAATGCATTTCAACAATTACATTTTGACTATCCATAACTCCAGTTTGAGATATCTACATATCTACTAGTCATAATTCCAGTTACAGATATCTACAATGTAATTTTGCCTAGTCAAAACTTAATTTAAGATATCTGAAAAGGAACATGTAGATATCTTGAATTGAGGCAAATTGTAGATATCTTGGACTACAGATAACTTAATTAATTTGCAGATATCCGTAATTCACATTGTGGATATCTGCAAATGAATTGTAGATATCCGTAATGATAAACCCCATAGAAATGAATGGCAAAAGGGACGTCATTTGCCCTCAGGAAGAATGTCTTATATCTGAAATGACAATTACGGATAGGAGGAATGAAGTTGCGGATATCTGAAATGTTCGTTTTGTCTAGGCAAAACTGAATTACAGATATCTGCAATATATATATCCGGTTTAGCTATTTAATGTTAAAATGGCTTGCCATAAAGCTGTCACATGAGCCATGTCGATAGATGCAGAGCATTTCTGACGGCTGTCAAGTTTGTTTGTCGGACATAGTAACAGTAACTCAGGGGCAGGGCTTAGCCAAAGGTGAATTGCTCAGCTATGAGATTTGACAGTTTAGAAATGAGGCTGCAAATATTGTGGCAGTTACACCTGAACCAACTGCCATTTTTAAAATTTGGAATGTTAAGGAATAGAACTCTCAAGTGATAATACCCATGCCATGGCCTGAAGTCTTGGGAGTCTATTGCAGCCAAGTGGGCAGGAACAGATGTGAAAGTTGAAAGCCCAGTAGCCTTTAGCATTCCATAGAGTTCCATTTATTTTAGTGACACTTTGACATGAAATAACCTTATATAGGCAGCACGCCATACCTTGATGTTGGCATTGTTGGACACCGGAAAAACCACTGCAAAACATATTTGCCTCGATCAGAAATCTGTCATGTCATTGTCTTGTAAGAAAAGTTTTTCTGAAATTACGCTAAAAATGACGTCACAAACTAAGCGACGGCTAGTAACTTTCTGTCGCACAGGAGAAAATTTATCGTACTGTTTAGATAACAAGCCATAGCCATCCTCATGCCCGTTTAGTTTTCTGTTCATGGACCACGTTTCCAGTAACATTTCCCACAAAGGTGCCATTGAGTTTGTATTGTTTGTAAGAGGGATCGTTATCTTTATGGATCTTTAACAGTCGATGCAAGTGAAGCCCAAAGAAAGATGGCTAAGCTAAGCTACACACTGGAGTTGTATGTACATGTTAACTAGCTAGCTCCTATGTACATGTTAACTTGTAAGATTGCTTGGAACTAAAGTTAGTAGAGGAAAAATCAAGTCCCGAAGTACAATATTAGCCCTCCACCTAAGTTAGTGTGATTGTACTTATGATAATGGTAAAAATATATTAGCCTAATTAAGAAAATTATCGTAGGTAGTGTATCGTATTCGCTTTCATTGGCCAACGTCACTCAAGTTTGCGCAGTAGCCTGGTGACCAATGTCATCCCTCAGTCCATTTCTTCTACTGTCTACAATTGCAGCTTATAGTGGCCAATTGGTAAAAACCTTTGAAATTTGGCATACACATTTGCTCCAATGATCATGAAACTTGGCACATTCAAGCACACGTTTAGCATTTTCTGTGGGAATGCAGTCTAGTTACTATTGTTGTTGTTGTATTATTCAAAGCTATAACCCAACCCATGGGATAGAAGAACACAGTTGGTCTATTTCTGTCTCATTGCATGGAGTATTTTTTGGGATATTTTTAACCCAGCGTTTTTTTTAGAGTATATCGATTCAAAACTAGATGCACTGCATAGCCGTACATGGCATAACCACCGCAGTGTGCTGTGATGTTCAGCACAAAGGGAATGAATGGCGGTTCTGTAGTTATAAGCCAAAAGGCATTTTTGTGTTAATTATAGTGCCCCTTATAGAACAAATTTTATGAAATATAATGTACTTACAGAGGTTAGAATAGTGATCCCACATGGCAAATTTGATGCGATAGTGATTTTCTTGAATATACTGCCAATTGAGAATCGCAATTTGAACATTTACAGTTTCTACTAGTGGATAGCAGTGTAAAAATAAGCTATCGTTGAAATATTGTTTGGTGTGTTTTATAAAAGTTTTGGAAGTTGTGGTGTGCAGATGACGTACACCAGATTTCTTAATGATCGAATAAACGTCCTCCGAAGAGTAATTTTACGTTCGCTTTCAGTTTTTTAATAGTGTAAATTGTGGCCAACAGAAAGGTGCATGGCCTAGTGTATTTGATGCAGCTCAGGGAATGTGCGAAAAACAATGTCCTTTTATACCATATCATTTGGTAGTTATTAGCCAAAATTTAAAGTGCCCCTATGGAACAATGTTTACGAGACATAATGTGCTTTGGAGTAGAGGTTGGAGTAGTGATCCTACAGGGCAAATTCGATGTGATAATGACGTTCTCTGCCCAAGATGCTGACAAGATTGTAATTTTTAGATTTACAATATCTACTTGTTGGTGCTATACAGTACTGCAAATGACTGTTTATGGACATTTATGGAGTTGATACACCTTGTTGGGATTCACGTATCATAAAAAAATGTTTTTTGTGTGCAACAAGTGGCAAGTCAGCACACAAAAACTGGTTCTGGCTTAACATTTTTTTTAGAAAACGGCACAAAATTTGGTGTGGTGTGGTACAAAATTTGGTGTGGTCTTACACAATGTTGTGCCCATTCAGTGTGTGAGGTTTAATTCAATTCGAACAATCACATCACAAGATATTGAGTGCAGTGTAATTACAAGATATGGTTGGAATATTGATTGGTGTGTAACTTTGTAACACTTTAACTGTTGAAATACTTTTATAAGACTTTTATAAGACTTTTTCAAGTTCATACACGAAACTCTTGAGTGCCGCTGTTAATTGTTTGTGACGTAAAGCAGTCAGCTCTCGCCCCCTAACGCTGCGCTAGTTCAAATCTAGGTCTGCTGAATCTGACAAGTCTGGCAATATGGCAGCGTTTTCTTGCTCTATCCTCCTCCGCAGCTCCACCTGTCTAGATCTGCTTAGGATAAGGAGGATTTTCTCTGGCAGAAGTTTCAATTTACTTGTGTTTCTGATGTATCTTTAAGCAGCAGCAGCTGCCTCACAGCGTTGGTGCAGCAGCATCTTGAGCAGATCTAGGCCCTGTGACCAAGCATAGCCCTTGTGCTTACATTAAAAGAATCTTTATTATTAATCCTGACTTTCCTGTCTGAACTGTATTTGGTGTGGGTCTTTTTTTTTTTAAAAAAAAGAATTGTGTTTCTATACCTTATTGTTTTGTAGTCATAGAAGTCATATTGTGCTTCAAGAGGTTGGAGTAGTGGTCCTACAAAGCAAATGTGATACTGATACCAAGATACTGCTGATTCCAAACCTTAGTTTTTACATTTACAATTTTCCCTATGGAGCTACACGACAAATGAATATTCATGGCCTGAGTTTAAAAACCTTGTCAAGGCCAAGGTATAAATACATTTGTGTCCGCAAAAACTGATTTCTGGCTCCCCTTCTTTTTGGGGGTCCAGGACAGAAGGGGGGTGGGCCCCACAGGCAATAAAACCTTCTATTCCGTGTCATCTGGATTGGGCTACATCTCGACCAAGTTCCATATTCCCCGGTGTTCCAGTGTTCCAGGAATCCTCGACACAAAATCAGTGAAAAAAAAAAAAAAAAAAAAAAACAGAAAAAAAAAACCCCTCAGACTAAACCTATGGCCGCGCTAACGTTAACTCTTCAAATATCCACTAGGGGGATTGGTGCTGATTTTCAAGATTTCTTCGCTGCAGTAGATGTGCATTACGTGGTAACAATGCGCGCACAATGACTTTGGCTAATATCATATTATTGAAAAGTTAAGAGTAATGCCACGAGAAGTTCAGAACAGCCTAGTTGTTTAATCAGTACAATGTTTTTTTCTGAAATTATGCCTACCACTAAAGCTTCGGTAGAGTGCATTTGGTTTACTCTGTGTGAAACCTCAGAAATCGCCACGCACAGGGACGTTAACCTGCGGTAGTCTGGGGTACCTCCTCAACTCCCCCGTCCCCACGTCAGACTAATATGTCTTTATGAAGCTTCGACAAAACAGGAATCTGTTTAGTCAATGAGACGAAACGTAACTAGAGACAAACTCTGATGGAACAAGACGAATTTACACTTCATTTAAAAATGCAGACTTGGCAGTCAAACTAAAACGGGGAAATATTTCGCATGGTAAAGAAATGAAAAAAGGACAGGGCGTCAAATACCAGAGGGAGGAGCGAGATATCTGTTGAAGAGTTTTCTCAGAACGCGTGCCATTAACTAAGCGAAATCATGAAGAATATGAGAAATACAAACTTGGATTACACCACTGATTGGTTGCAATTTCTGGATTAACGACGTTACATGTCACGGACAACAAAACGCATTGAGAAAGTCGATACATTTCCAACTAAAAGGGTAGCCTAATTTAGGATTTGCCTTTTAACGCATTTTCTTTATCAAGTTTGCAGTAGTCTAATCAAACTATAGCCTGGTCCTTTGTTAGGACAACAGTTACGACACTCTGCGAACTGCTTAGATTAACTTGACAACAGGAGGGAGAACAGTGAGAGATGCATCTAGGCAAAGCAGTTATGTTTTTCCTGTTACTTAACTGCGTGACCATGACTCTATCAGTATCCACTTGTACAACTGTGGACATTGATCACATTAAGAAGAAGCGAGTGGAGGCGATTCGGGGACAGATTCTTAGCAAATTGCGACTAATAACCCCACCACAGGCCCTCGGTCCAAATCCGGTCCCGTTTCAGGTACTGGCACTTTACAACAGTACGAGGGAACTGATGGAAGAATTAGGACAGCGCCGAGAGCAAAGTTGCGGACAAGATAACACAGAGACGGAATACTACGCCAAAGAGATATACAAGTTCAGTATGATTCAAGGAGCCCCGGAGAATAGTAAGTAAAAAACTTAAGAAGCTTATTTTAAATAGGCTTTGGTCTTTTATCACCGGTGCCATTCTTAACAGGGTAGCTTGCCGTAGCAAAATCAAACTTAGAACAAATCAGTCTGGACATCCAAGTCAGGTCAGTTTTGCTGTTTTCAGTGGTCCGAAATGGTAAGCAATTTGTCACGTCGTCAATGTAGATGATTTATTAAGTAATTCAAAACATAGCATTACATAAACTAACTGCTATTGTGATTATCATGAGTGAAGAACTCATATATTGTGGCAATTTATTAGCGTTCCAGTTGCTCCTGGACAATATGAACAAATCTTTTTTTCATCCTCTCCATATGTTTTCACCTATATGTCTTCAAAGAAAACTACAACCCAGTAAACCAGTTTGAACAGGCATTGCAACTGCAAGGCACAACAATTTTCAATACCAGTTAATTGCATAACAATAACTGTTCACTAAACTACAGTGAACCTTTTCCTCCCTACTGATGTAATAGGACTAGAGAATGATAATGTGCTGAAAGTGCTCAGAACATCCATAATCATGGCATTAGTCTTATCTCCAAAGCCACTTTTATAACACGTTGCTGTACTATCTATGAAAATATTGACATGAACGTCTGTCATCATCAGTTTTACTGGCCTTACAGTTTTAAATGTCTTGTTTAATCTGTTACATTCTAATATCCTTTGCTTTATATAACTTGGTCTAATGCATTTTGAGGTCAAATGTATGTATTTGATTTAGCACTGGTTCAGATACACAGTATGAGTGTACATCTCTTAACTTTAAATCTCTGAACTGTTGCTCATGAACTGATTTCATGCACAGCTACACATGCCCACATTTAGACACACAGATATCCACATCCAGAGGTTGTGAACAAAGAGGTCTAAGCAGCTATTGTAATGTGGCAGCTGCAGCACCCCCTATAGGTTGAACTGCACAACATTTGGCATGCATATGAAGAATGTGGTAGCCATGCAATATGTGAAATATCATTAACCTGCACACCTCACATTAAAACATGGCCTAATGCCTAATTCTTTTGGCTGTTATATTCAGATTGTTGAGTGGGTGAAATAAATCTTGAGGTGATGTGAGCAAATGTGGCCAATTTAAACAGCTGTTAAAGTGGTACTTAAGATACATAGATGCACTACCACTTAACTCTGAGCCCAATACACAAGCGGTCTCTTGTTCACTATTTCTGATGTATGTTTGTTTTAATAAACACATACCTTAGCCAACAACTGGATATGTATCTACTGTGGACATCATAGCCAGTAATTAAGTTCCAATATGACATTTAATAAAATTAGCGGGCAATTTAACATGAAATAGCCCCCCATTTCTCAACATACACATGGTTATGTTTTCCTTTCCCAAAACATAGTCTAATATTACAGCATAAAATAAATTCATACGATTTAATTAAGTTAATGACACAACACAAAAGTTAGAGTTGTCATAGGCCATAATGTGATGTTATTGTGGACTTGCAGATGATTGAGAATGCAAATACATGAAAATGTTTTTAGAGGGCATACATACTGTCAGTGGTTTACACATGGTATGCTGCCATGCTGGTATGCTGAACTGCAATTTAATTATGCAAAAATAAGTTGAACCACCCTTCTCATACAAGGGGCACTCCCACCATTGGGACCCTGTTGTCAGTTAGGCTTACACTAGCCACTTTGGTGTCTCTTCAGAGATGTGTCAATTACAGCATTACATTACATTACACTTAGCAGACGCTTTTATCCAAAGCAACTTACCAAAGGAAGACATAAGCTAACAGAGGTGTAGAGGAACACAGAGTAAACGGACTACACATATACACACAAGGAGATACATGTGCCCTAAGTAAGTTTCCCGGAGCAGGGACACTTCAGACACACACACCCCCTACACACACCGACTCATACAAGCATGAGGCACCTAAGTAAAGAATTGGTTTGTAGAAATTAGTCTTGTTAGCAAGGGAAGCAGTCGGAGAAAAGGGTCTTCACAAGCTTTTTAAGGGTTGAGAGGGATGTTGCTGTTCTTGTAGCGACTGGTAGGGTGTTCCACCACTGAGGGTGTAGGTACAATTGGCCTCATTAAATCAATGTCATTAAATTAGTCTCATTAATATTACCATTAATTTTGATGTTTAACAATACATTACCAAACAGTTACATCAATGGTATATTCCAAATTGTTATGCTTACACTACTGTTGCAGTAATAATGTATTACTTACCGTATCACAATACACTACAGTCAGTAGCGGTCACACACACTTGGAATGAAGGCAACTGGAGGATCTTAGACTGGGTGGCTTCAGTGAATACAGCAGCAACACAGACAAAACACAGTTTACCCCTATAATAGAATTTATTGGAACAACGATACTAAATGGGTAATAACAGTTGAATATACTCAATAGTGATTAGCAGCAATATATAATCAAGGCACAAACAGTGAGGTAGTTTAACATAAGTGTGTAAATGCGCGTGTCATTAAAGGCTACAGCGTGTGTGTGTGTGTGTGTATGTACTGTATGTTTGTGTAAGTGTATGTGTGCGTGAGAGGGAGAGGGAAGAGAGCGAGAGATGTTACCTCCTTGCTCTCCAGTAAGCAACTGAGCTCTCTGGGTGTGTCGTCTACGTGGCTGTGCAGTGTAACCTGAGTGAAAGAGTTTGAGCTTGCTGAGCGGTAGTCTTGAGGGGAAATAGAATGTGTCTGTGGATGCGCTGAGTTGTGAGGGGAAATGGAATGCACGTGTGAGAAGATGTGCAAAGTAAATGAATCAGTGACTGCGTGCACATGAACGAGCTGAATCTGACTGCAAACAGATTGGGATCGTATTGAATTCATGTGCACAGGTTAAAGATTGTATAGGGATTGGATTCGCGAATCCGATAGCAACTTCTGGCTTAAGACGATGTTAATCCGCTTGGTGCTGCCTTGTGCATGGTATCCGATTGGATCAGAGTACTACGTATGTATCAATGAAACCAAAAAGGCTTTTTGTTCGTTCATACGGACTTCCAAACAAAGCAGAATGCACAGCATGTACGTGAATGCTGCAAACTCCTCAAACACCATCCTTGTATGCTGCCAGATAGTTTGTTTATTGTCTTTATTTAGTAGGACTAGTGCAGAGCCCGTAGTAGATGTGCCAGAGTATTATGTTTTTGTATAGGCTACCTTATTGTTTAAGTGGGTGATAGCAGGTAAAAGGAGGCTATAAAAATACATTTGCACTGAGTGACTTTTTAGCCATTGTTTTGCGATGTGGGATAACTGGAATGAGACATGAAAAGTTCAGTCTCCTCTACGTGTGCTCTGTATGCACTGTAGGCCTATGTGTGCATTGCTGTAGGTTGCTGTTGTATATCTTACCTGCATAGCAGCTTTGCTGTGGGCAAATTTTACCCGTGTTATGCCCAACATTGTAGTTATGTCGTTAGTCGTGTTATACCCAACATAGTAGCTAGCATTGTAAATCATATCAGCCTGGTGTTGTCATGCCTACTAGCTATGTTTGGCTTGGATCATTCTGAGTCACTCGGTAATATAAGCCGGGTTGTGCGAGTCACTTGAGTCACTTGACACAAAATGACCCGATTAAATGTTTGCAAAAACCATGGTACATTGACTCGAGCCATAAAAAAGCATACACACTTAGCTTTATGTGTTAGTATTTTCTCCTACCATGAACCTTTAGGTATATTTCTAAAGTCTGCAAGTAGGCCCATTCAGCAGAATGTTAATGACCAGGTAATGAAAGTAGTGTACTAAGGGTTGGAGTATTGGTATTTTTTCATTTAAAATGCAAATAAATCAACACACAAATTGCAAACAACAACAAATGGAACAATTTGTTCAAATATAGTGGTAATTAAAATAAATAACACACAAGAAATGGCGGAAGAATGTGAAAAAGTGCAAAAAGTGCAAAAATTGCTTTTAAGCTATATTAAGCTATATTATAAACAAAATATGTGAAATAATAGTGCAATGTGTGGTAGTTGACTAACAATGTACAGTAGACTACAGTAAAACCAGAAACATTAAATATAAAAATAACATAAAAAACAAAAATACCAAAGAGTAACAACAGTGCAAAATATAACCTTAAATTATCAAAATTAACAATATAATAACAATACCTACTACAATTTTAGAAAATAGAAAATATGAATATAATATGAAAAATAATTACAATATAAATCGAAAATATAAAAAGGGTGCAAAAATAAAGCAAAAAAATGGAAATAAAAATTAAAAAATGTCAGTTATGACATAAGTAGGTGGTAATATTAACAATAAGTTAACACCTACTTTGTTTTTAAGGTTTGCATTTAAAAATGCAAGCTGACACACTTGCCTGCTCTTCATCACTATGCACAGATTTTTGTAGATCTGTGCTAGTGCTTTCCACCACTGCAAAGGGTCAGATGTGCAAGACTGCTTGTTGGCAATACATTTTTGCAGACCTCGTGAAATCAAAATAGCTTTTGATCTGGTCACAAAGCTGAGAGGAAATGATAAATGATACAATAAATGATAAATCATACATTTAATTTGTCAGTTCATAGGTCAGTGATCGAATGGCTTAATATTCAGATTAGATTGTCTAATATTACATTGTTTAATATTTAAAAAATAGACATATTATTTACAGGTTCTTTAACAACAATGTCTGTATCCTATAAAAATAATGTCAACATGTAAAGCAAAGATATATCAAATGTGAAATGCATACCTCTCTGACCTCATTTCTATTGTGACCTCTTCAAAAGGTGCCAGGACCTCACACCCTTCTTCCAAAGCCTCCCACTCAGCATGTGACAGTGTTGGCTCTTGTGGGTTTAAAAGTGCTAATGTTGAGACAAGGGGCTCCTTGATTTTCAGTATGCACTGCAGCATATAATAATGTAGAATTCCAGCGCATAATAACGTCCATCTTTGGTCGCAACTGTGGCTGGCCCATACTCCGCTGCATTTTGACGTAGCTTTTCTGTTGCCACTGTGCTTCTGCGGATGTATTTAGCCATGGCCTTCACCTTTTTTACAATTGGCTGTATGCGAGAGTCATCATCAAGAGCATGTCTGACAACAAGATTTAAAGAATGAGCAAAACAGCTCACATGATTCCAGTGCAGGACATCTTTCACTGCTTTCTTTATATTATGTGCATTGTCAGTGACACATGCTACGACTTCATCTTCTATTTTCCACTCCTCTGTCACTTGATTCAATTTGAAGGCAAGCTGCTCAGCTGTGTGTCTCTCTGTTAAAATGAAACAATCCAGCAGGCTGCTCCTGAGTGTAAAGTCTTTAATATAGTGGCATGTCACCGCCATGTAGCTGGTAGTGGTTCTGGATGTCCAGCAATCTGTTGTCAGGCACACTGCAACAGCATTCTGGACACTTTCTTTAAGCTCTGCCCTTTTACCTTTTCATGTAGGTTTGGCAGCATCCTTTTGGAGAGTGTGTATCTGCAAATGGTTGGAGGTCCTTGGATTTTAGATGGGTTTTCTGAATCAAAGTAATTTCCAAACACTGCTCTTTTTTTCTGGTGCTCATTTTTACCTATATAAAATCCTGACCACTCAATCTTCTTGTCATTTTTTTCTGAGGTGCTTTGCAGGAGAATCTGGGAGCTGCAGTGTGGGGGGTGTAGCCTCCCTGGTCAGATAGGTGTCTTATTGGGTGAAAAGGTCAAAGTGGCTGGTCAGCAGTTAAATACCATGGCAACTCAAGTCCTGTGTTGTTTTACATTTTAAGTTAGGCAAAGGTCACAGAGACACAGCATGTGTCCTGTTGGTGTTTTGCTACCAATAGAATATCCAGCCTGTAGCTGCCCTGGCTACTAGTTCTACAAAAGGACTGTTATTATTGTTGTTGTTATTATTATTATCATTATTATTAATAATATTACAGTCATCACAACATGCAGAAACCCCCGCCTCCAAGAAAAAAAGAAATCTAGAAATAAAACATTATTATATTACATTAAATTACATCATATTACATTGCATCAGCGAGCCGCGAGTGAGGCCGTGAGCCAACCGAAAGCAGCGACCCGCGAGTGAAGCCATGACCCAACTGAAAGCAGCGAGCCGCGAGTGAAGCCATGAGCTAACCAAAAGCAGCGAGCTGCAAGTGAAATGGACCTCAGGATCCACCATGAATGACGGATCTCGGTTAAGTTAAGTCGGTTGGATCCTTGTGACGGATCTCGGTTAAGTTAAGTCGGTTGGATCCTTGCAGTTTTATTGATTATATATCAATCAAATATGGCAGGACTCAACTGAGCCGGTTAAAGAGACGTCTAGATCCGTGGTTTGTCAGTGATGTTAGAGGGCCAGTTAACTAAGCGGGATCGGATCTTCTTACATCTCTAATGGCTATGGTCAGAGCGGCATAAGACAAAAGGCTGTCAACACGGAACAAAACGGAACTTGGCAGTGCACACACTGGTAACATTAGGATGACACCCTCCAAATTTGAGATCAGGCGGATGAGTGGTTCGAGAGTTCTGAGTGGAACAGACGTTCTTTGCATCAAAAGATAATAAGAGATGAATAGATAGAAGTAGTTCTAACACCACTTGTTGACTACAGCGCCACGGCAGAAACAGCCAAGTCTCTGACCATCATCCGATTACACAAACTCCATGTGCACTTGGATTTTGGGACAGACCAACCGTTGGGTAGCAACATCCAATCCGATCCTATCATGTGCATGTACTGAGTGACTGGAATGTAATGCAAAAGGTTCTGGTCGAAGTCAACGTAATCTTATTACTCTATATAGAGTAATGAGTGGGTGGAGCTGCCTCGACAAGGCGCTGTGGCTTGTTGTCACTGAAAACGCCAAAAAAACCATAGATAGTAGAAGAAAAAACAGAGCAAGAAACGTATAGAAGAGGCGAGGCAAAAGACACTTGAGAAGAAAAGAAAACTTCTGCAAACCATACAGGACTATGAAGCAGAAGACAAGAGGCTAAAAGCTGCAAAGAGACGACATGTGAGGGTAAGCTAATGACTGAGTTGGTAGCTTTTCAGTATGTCAGGTATATTCATTTGTTACACAGTTGTAGATCGATTCGAAGTACTAAAATACGAACCGAACCTCGGAATGGTGGGACGTAATTGTTTCTCGAACGCGTAGTGGATTGAAAACTTCAGGATGTCCGAAGATACATTCAACCACAACATTTTCTTTTGACCAACCAGTGGACAGCACCGTTCACGTAACATTTTAGTACCGGCTCAGCACGGCTAGAGCCACCTCTCAAACGGGTACGAAAAATAGTAACAGGTCCCAGGTCCAACCCCCAGTGGAAAAGGGCTAAAAGCAAATACAGTCGTTACGAAAACGTGCAGTGGAAAAGGGGCAATAGAAACCAAAATGTCTCCAGATGTCTGCTTTCCATATCTTCGGTGCATCAATAATCTTTCTCCCTCCCTCATTCTCCGCCTCCGCCTGTTATGCCGGTCTCCTCTCTCTCTCGATTTAGACTGCGCATGTCTGTGATGTTGCTCTGGTGAGGCAACGGATTTGGTTTCCTCGTTTCCCCTTCATTGCATTGCAATGTAAAGTAGCTCCCTCTACAAGGTGAAAATGGAAACGGGGAAACCAAATCGGTTGCATCACCGGAATTGCCCACAGAAGATTGCTTGTTGCCGAATCGATGCTGAATCGTCCATGCCCCGCATCGCGATGCATTGCTGAATCAATTATTGTTGACACCACTAGTGTGCACACTTAAATAATTCCTGAGTTTAACAAAAGCAGAATTTCACAAAACCTAATTCCTAAGACTAATTTTGAACAAACTAGCCTTACTTCCAGTCTGTTCACTTGTGCTTCATTGCAGACAATGTAGAACGTCCTAATGTGTTGGGTCCTCGTGGAGGTTCTTGGAATATTCGTGTTCTGATTGTGTTGAGTGCCGAGCCCCTTGGTCTGAAGCTTTGTTGATGAGAGGGGAAGTCTCTAATGAATGCATGCCGGAGCAACACTTGTGGAATTAAAAGGAATACGGTCGCTTCTGACTTTTAGTTAACAGCTTGGGCTGCATTCGCAACGTTACTTTTTGGAACTAGAATTAACTGGTAAGGAAGAAAGGAAGAAAGACTTAAGTACAACTTGAGTACAGTTTACGTGGCCAATGGTAAATACAAAAGCATGTCGATTCTTCCTGCTTGCAAGACATTGCATAACTTTGCCCAGATAATAGCTATGGGGGTAGAGTGATATTCCTTTACTGCCGGGGGGTTCTGATAGAGAGGGAATTTCATGTAAGTCTGCTAATTATAGGACCTGAATGACATCATGTAGACAGTATAATGGAAGTGAGTTGTAGTTGCATACGGGACTGTGAATGTCCCTACAATGTACAATGACAAAGAAAATTTAGAGTGACATCACCTTGTGTGAGGAGAGGGTACGGCCAGACAGAGGTGTTCTGGACCATTTGTAATAGTTTGATTGCACAAGCAGATAGGCCAGTCAGGAGGGAGGTGCAGTAATCGAGGCAAGAGATGACCATAGCCTGTGCCAGGAACTGAGCAGCATATTGGGTCAGGTATGGTCTAATTTTTATAGGGGCAAAATTGCACTACGGAGTGTGGTCAGAGAATGATAGCCGGTCATCCATCATAACTGCAACTTTGTTCGGAGCAACAGTGACAGCACTCATATACAGGTTGATATAATGGTGGATTAAATCCTGGGCTGGGATCACCAGAAGTTCGGTTTTAAACAGATTAAGCTGGAGTTGGTGTTCCTTCATCCATGTGGACAGTTCAGAGACAGGCGGAGAAGCGTGCGGAGACTGTGGTGTCATTTGTTTGGAACGACTGTGTGTCATCAGCATAGCAATAATAGGAGAAGCCGTGTGAGCAGATAACATGGCCCAGCAAGGTAGGATATAAAGCAGGAGTGTGCTCTGCCTGTAATGCCTATGTTTGAGAGTATAGTTAGCAGTATGCTGTGGTTGACTGTATCAAAGGCCGCTGATAAGTTGAGTAGGATAAGTACCGATGATTGTCCTTCAGTTTGGTTTGGAGTGGCCACTTCCAAAGCCAGACTGTTTTGGGTCAAGTAGGTCGTTTTTGGCAAGGAAGTCAGTAACCTGTTTTGAGACCACCCTCTCAATGGCTTTTGAAAGGAAGGGAAGCAGTGAAACCGGCCAATAGTTTTCAACTTGGGTGCCTCCTGGGCAAGCATATTTATACTGTTAATATTTTATCAGTATGATAGAATGTATGTAGGCAACTGTTTGCTGGTTGCCATGGCGCCGCAGATGGCCGCCTCAGTACAGCGCTCTCTCTTTTTTGTGTTATTTTTGTCTTTTTACATGGGAACTAGTTATGCAAATAGAATAACATACAGCAGAGATGAACTATTGTCTATCAGACAACATGCCACTGAAGCAAGACAACTCAACCACGATGAGTCGGCAAGTTTATTAGAAGTTTTGATCGGAGGAGCGGCCGCTGTTTGTTTTCGAAGCAGACGCCGACGGAGAGGAAAACGCGCAGGTGCGCTCGTAAAACTTCGTCAAAGGGGATTTCGTATGCCTCTTCCAGCAATACACTTGGCAAATGTTAGGTCCTTACCAAACAAAATTGAAGAACTCCTTCTTCTTAACGCCACCAACAAGGAGTTTGCTCGCTCCGCTGCCCTTTGCTTCACTGAGACCTGGCTAAATGACCAAATTCCCGACAACGGATTAAACCTACCCGGATTTGTTTTACATCGCGCAGACCGGCAAAAAGAGTTATCAGGGAAAAAGAAAGGAGGAGGGATCTGCTTCTACCTAAATGAAGGTTGGTGTACAGATGTCACTGTTCTCAGCAAGCACTGCAGTCCGAACGTGGAGTCACTTTTTCTGAACTGTAAACCATTCTACTCCCCTCGTGAAATAACTTCATTCATTCTGGTCGGGGTTTATATCAATCCTCAAGCTGACGTGAGTGATGCTTTGCAAACGTTAGCAGATCAGATTAACTGTTTTGAAAACAAGTTTCCGGACTCTGTGCTTATTATTTTGGGCGATTTTAACAAGGCAAAACTAAACCAGGAATTGCCGAAATACAGACAGCAAATTAAATGCCCGACCAGAGAAAATAACACATTGGATCACTGTTACATCACTCTCAAAGGGGCATACCACGCCGTCCCCCGTGCAGCTCTCGGCTGCTCTGATCACAGCATGATTCACCTCATCCCCACATACAAAACCAAATTAAACTCGGCAAAGCCCGTGGTCAGGACGGTGAGAAAATGGACAAATGAGGCGAAGGAGGAGTTGCAGGACTGTTTTGAATGTACAGACTGGAGCGTGTTTAAAGATGCCATGGATGACCTGGATGAGCTGACAGACACTGTGACATCCTATATTAGTTTCTGTGAAGATGTGTGTGTGCCAACAAAGTCTTTTCGAGTATTTAATAACAACAAGCCATGGTTCACAGCTAAACTAAGCCAGCTACGCCATGCAAAGGAGGAGGCATATAGGGCAGGAGACCACTCATTATACAAATCGCTCCGGAACGCACTGACCAAAGAGATCAAAGCTGCTAAAAAGAAGTACTCAGCCAAGTTGACAGACCAGTTTTCAGCTAACAAACCAACAGAACTGTGGAGAAGTCTTCAGAATTTCACCAACTACAGGCGGCCATCCCCCAGTGTTGAAGATAACCATCTACTTGCTGAGGAGCTTAACAACTTTTACTGTAGGTTTGACATTGGGTCAGTCAGTTCCATCACCCAGCTGAGCCAGGATATAACCACCAACACCCATCTGGCAACCCCTTCCCTCCCTGCTACACAATCCACACTCATTATACAGGAGGAAGCAGTCTGCCACCTCCTCCAGAGACAGAACATCCGTAAGGCACCAGGATCAGATGGAGTAACACCTTCCTGTTTGAAAGTCTGTGCTGTCCAACTTGCTCCAGTCTTCACAGAAATTTTCAACACATCACTGGAGTTGTGTAAAGTCCCGTCCTGCTTTAAAATGTCAACCATCATACCAGTCCCAAAGAAATCCTCCATCTCTGGACTAAACGACTACAGACCTGTGGCTTTAACCTCAGTCGTCATGAAGTCCTTTGAACGCTTTATCCTGTCCCACCTGAAAAGCATTGTAAGCCACCAGATGGACCCCCTACAGTTTGCCTATAGGGCCAACAGGTCAGTGGAGGACACAGTGAACATGGGGCTGCATTTCATACTGCAACATCTTGACCAACCAGGGACATATGCCAGAATTCTATTTGTGGACTTTAGCTCAGCGTTTAACACCATCATACCTGACATCCTTATTACCAAGCTCTCTCAGCTCACTGTATCTCCTGCTATGTGTCAGTGGATTTACAGCTTCCTGACAAACAGGAGCCAGCATGTTAGGCTGAAAAGTGTCACCTCTGGTGCAAGGACTATCAGCATAGGAGCTCCACAAGGGTGTGTTCTTTCCCCTCTGCTCTTCTCCCTCTACACCAATGACTGCACTTCCAACGATCCAGCAGTAAAACTCCTGAAATTTGCAGATGACACCACTGTAATTGGGCTCATCGAAAATTGAAATGAGTCTGCATATCGGTGTGAGGTTGAGAAGCTGGTGCTCTGGTGCAGTGAGCATAGCTTGGAGCTAAACCCAACTAAGACTGTTGAGATGATTGTGGACTTCAGGAAGAACCCCTCAGTGCTACCTCCTCTCATTATATCAAACAGCCCTGTATCACTAGTGAATACATTCAAGTTCTTGGGATCCAACATCTCCCAAGATTTGACATGGGAAATAAACATCAACAACATCCTCAAAAAGGCTCAACAGAGGATGTACTTTCTATGTCAACTGAGTAAGCACGGCCTACCACAAAATCTCTTAGTCATGTTCTACACAGCAACAGTTGAATCCATCCTCTGCACATCCATCACTGTCTGGTTTGGGGCAGCAACTAAAAAGGACAGATGCAGACTACAGCGCACAGTCAGGTCAGCAGAAAAGATCATTGGGGCCCCCCTTCCCTCCTTACAGGACCTGTACTCTGGCAGGACCAGGAAAAGGGCAGAGAACATCATCAAAGACCCCACACACCCTGCACACACATTATTCAACCTCCTCCCCTCTGGCAAGCGTTACAGAACCCTATATACCAGAACAGCAAGACATAAAAACAGCTTTTTCAGCGTCATTAACAATGGATAAGTCCTGACCATCATAATCTTTTGCATCAAGCATCTTTTGCTCCCTTTTGCATTGTTTTTTCATCACTTTTTTCTCTTTCTTCTTCTTTTAACTTCATTTTTATCATATATACTATATATATATATATAATCAATTTTATTATATTTTTGCACTTACTATTTTTGTACTTTTTGCACTTTTTTTTTAAATTTAAATTTTATTATTTTTAATTATTTTTATTTATTTATTTTTCAAAAGAGAGACACTGCGGACTGAAGACAAATTCCTAGTATGTGCAAGCATACTTGGCCAATAAATCTGATTCTGATTCTGATTCTGATTCTGATAACAACTATATGTATATATTCCTGTCTACAGCTGGAGTGAAGGGTAAGAGGTTGCCGATTTATACTTTAAACTAAATGCATCAAGCAAGATTACAATATGCCAATATCCAGTGGGTTTGGACCATTTTACCAACAACTGTGGTGATTCTTTGTTGTTTTTCTAAAAGAGTATAATGAAACACAATGCTTTATTGATCTTTGTCTTTAAATCGTTCTCATATCAGTTTTCCAATGCTTTGTACATTTTGTAAATACCTAGAGTTTCATGTCACCTCATGCTATTCAGGCCTTTGCATTTAATACCAAAACTGATATACTGATTTTGGGCCAATTGGCGATATATGACATACACTGACTGCCCACTTTATTAGGTACATCTTGCTAGGATTGGGTGAGATCTCCATGTGCCTTCAGGACTGCCTTAATTCTTGGTGGCATAGATTCAAAAGGGTGTTTACAATAATCCGCAGAGATTTTGATCCATATTGACAAAATAGCAACATGCCGTTGCTGCAGATGCGTTGGCTGCACATCCATGATGTGACTCTCCCGTTCCACCACATCCAAAAGGTGCTCTATTGGATTGAGATGTGGTGCCTGTCGAGGCCGTCGAAGTAAGGTCCAATATATTGGCAATTCAAAATCCCACTTTTACATTTACCCATTTCACTAGCTGGTGCTATGTTACAAGCAAATGTTTATGGACTGGGTTGATACCCTTGTGTGACACCAACATATCAAAATAAATTCATTGTCCTGGGTAAAATGGTGGTCAAGGTATTTAATGAAAACAATTCTCGAACTTATAGCTTTGAGGAGGAATACTGCCAATTTGATGAAATTTTACTAAATTTGGCATGCATGCTAAAGAATGCTGTGGAGATTTAATGTGTCAAGTTTTATAAAAATGCAGGTTAGAAGCCAACATATTGACTGTCAAGCTATGTTTTAGCTATATGTTCAATTTTAATTGTGTTGTAGTTTTGAAACTGCTCACCTCAAGATATATTCTTTGATAACTTTTTGTTGACATCGTCTGCAGAAAATGTATACCAAATTTGGTGGGATGTGGGTGAAAGCCCCATGTTGAGTTTGTTTACATAAGGCAGAATGGATCCATGCTTTAATTTTTTATGACCCTCTGCTTTCTGATTGGCTGCTAGATGTGCAGTAAAATTGTGTATCATGCACACCTCGAAAGTAGTTCTGGCAAAAAAGTTTAGCACCATTCCATATCAATACCCAATCAGTAACGACTGATTGGCATCTATCAATCAAGCACTGCTTACGAACAAACAAACAATGGTGATAGAACACCTGAAAATGGTGGGAAGAAAACTTTCCAGAAAGCGAAAATGAAAATGATAAACCTGAACCGAAACGGCATAAAACTTTAACTACAGAGGAGGTGGACAAGATCATGGAAGAGGTACAGGAGAAAACATAATGAAAAAAGCTTTAACAAAACTATGAATTCGGCAAAATGTCTTAATGAGGTCCTCAGGCAATTCTATACCACACAGGGTCGGGAGTACAGTATAGCCAGTTATATGTCCATACAGGCTGGCATTAACCATGCTGTGCCCTTCAACATCATAACAGGGGTGCGTTTCCCAAACAACGACGGATGTTAGCATTTAACCACCGTTGTCCGTAGTAGGTTCAAACGACACAACAGTCCGATTCCGACTGTTTCCCGAAACTCTCCAACTACCTACGTACAACGTAAGTCTGAACTATGTTAGTTTGGACTTCCGTCGTTGAAACTGCAAAGTATCCAGATGTGTCGGAAGTGCTCGGAGAGTATTCGGATGCATTCGTTGCGGGAGACGACAGAAACGACACCACGACAGTAAGGCAACAAACACATAGCCTTATTTAAATTAAGCCGGTATGTAGCCTATGATAACTTCACCAACTTAGGAAGATGTTCCCCAACACAATCATGTCCCTTACTCATTAAAAAGCAGTGACTGAATACGTTTGTAATATGATCGTGTATTTCATGTATGCTACCCTACATAGATCTACATATAAATAGAACTAAGGCCACTGAATGTTCATGTTGTGCAATGGTTGAGTAGTTAGCTTGTCAACCGACTATGCAAACCTTCTCACTTTTTCGGAGAGATGCGGGTTCGAATCCTGCTAAACGCTAATCAATTTGAAACACGTGGAATGATCTGTGAGATAATGGAATGACTTTGATTGTGGATCCGTGATGATACTCTACATCACAGTATTAAAAACGATCTGTAAGATCAGCAAATAACTTTAATAATCCAACAACATTTTGCAACAACTTTTGGTGTCTTGTGGGGTGAATTTTCTATCTTCCTTTTACATGATCTGGCAAGTGCCATGGCGAAAATGAAGTGACTTAAAGTAAATCATTCATGCAGTGGGTGGCGGTAAAGCATTGAATGGTGCCTAATCCGACCCAAGAAGGCCAAAGGTGACGAGCAACACGTCACGTGTACAGAAACCGACATAAACAATGGTCTAACGACAGGTCCAAGCTAATTGTTCGAACGACACAGTTTAACGATGGAACTTCCGATGGATCGTCCAGACTTTGCTGTTGGGAAACACCTGCGTCGTCGAACGATGCATCGGACTAATGTTGTTGTAAACATCCGTTAGTTGTGTCATTCGAACGATGCTGTTGGGAAACAGCAGTGTCGTTAGTCCATCGTTCAAACCTACGAAGTTGCTAAGGAAGTTAGCAACGACAGTTTTGGGAAACGCACCCCAGATCCCGAGTTTTTAGCATGCAACCTTGTGTTTAAGTCTATTCTTAAAAAATACTGACAACAAGGAAGAGACACCAGCTCCCATCATCCTCTCATCCCATTTGAACATGTCTGGATACTCCAAGAGTCTGATGCCCTTTCACCAGCCACAGCAAAAGGACTAGTGAGGAAGGTCTGGTTTGACGTCAAGGAGGGCGGCAAGGAGGGAAACCACACCCTTGCTCACCACCTGCGATGTCTGGGAGTGAACAACCTCGGGAAGATGTTGAAAAACATCTGTAAAGAGGTAGGCTAAGCCAAAGAGGCATAAAAAATTAGATTTATTTGGTGACATTATTTATAAGAAAATAGGTGGCTCTGCCGATATACTCCAACCACTCTCTGTGGAGCACTGTAGTCCAGCAGCTGTCCAAGGCAGGGCTGGAGAGTCGAGAAATCATGGCTGTGACGGGCCATCACAACGAGGGTAGCCTGAAAAGTTATTGGGTCCCCAGTTCCAATGACCGAAGACGCTGGAGCAACATCTTGACCTCAGCAAGGCCTGTCCTGTCAACTCCATCCAACTGCATCCGGGCATAACATCGTTGTCGTCAATGGATGTCCACCGAACTAACTTACAAAATATGAACTTCCAGTTTCCCTATCAAACTTCACAATTAATAGCAATATTCAATTTCCATTAACTTAAAAAATACAGTAAACTGAAAATAACAAATAAATTACATGTATTGCAAATAAATTAAGTGTGACCTTATTACCAAATGAAAGGTAACCCTAACAACCAGTCTGGCCAGTGACTGAGGGCTGCTTAGCACTCTACTTAATGTTATAAATATTAGGCCACATTGAAGAAACTTAACCTTTTTCATTAATTATTATTATTATTATAATTATTATTATTATAAATTATCTAGTGGCATTAACCGGGTCATAAGTGGGGTAACATGCGACGAGGCCTGCATTATACAGTTTTAAGTCAACTTGGCGGAGCAAACTTCCCTCCGCGTCGCGTTGGGAAGTCCTTAGGATCTGCCTCGTTGACTTAAAACCGTAAACTGTAAAATGCACACCTCATCGGATGTTACCCCTTACATGTTAAATTATGACCCTACCATTTCAATGTCACAGCTGAGGTTGAGACTTCAGACCAGGCAACATTTTTCCAATGTTGTACTGTCCAATTTTGGGGACGCTGTGCAAATTGTAGCCTCAGTTTCCTGTTCCCCGCTGACAGATGTGGCATCCGGTGTGGTCTTTTGGTGCTGTTGCTTATCTGCTTTAAAGTCCAATGTTTTGTGTTCTGGTATTCTGCATACCTTGGTTGTAACAAGCGGTTATTATGACTAAACCTATATGACAGCACTAACGCTAATATCGGTCATACTTAAATGTAAATTCAACAGTGCATATTTAACCATTTATTGCTTAAAATGTTAGAAGAAATCTAACTGCCCTTGTCTCAGAGCAGTCGCCACTGCTATATACCCTATATTTTTCTTTGATATATACCCTACTACGTTGCTTCAGGATCTAACAGAGGTTTCATATTAGACAAAAATATAAACAGATCTGGCTATGTACTTAAGATTCTGAGCAATAGGTTACATAGCTAAGCAGTCATTAGATTTAGAGGCTAATCTGCTCATCTGCACCAATTTCAATAGATTTTTAAAGCTCAAGAATCTTAACAGTACAATGGTAGTAGAATGCTAACTTCCTAGGTTAACATTCTACTACCATTGTACCATTGTACTATGAAAGTATCTACTATGGTAGTGGCAAAGTCCTACCATTTCTTGAAGCTCTCGTACTCGTACTACCCAGCCCATAAACTGTCACTTGAAGTATAGCGCCACCTAGTGATAGGGGTAAATACAAAAATTGGGATTTTGTATTGCCAATATCTTGGACCGAGAAGGTGGGAACTGCACAAAATATGCCATGCACAATCAGCACTAAGACTTCTAAAAGCACAGCACATGCCATAAAATTTGGCCCATAGGGGGCGCTGCAATTGTACAAAATGTCGTTTTGCCTATTATCTACAGAACAGTACTGTTTACAAGCAGTTCTTTTTTGTCGTGAAATCTATTGAACCTCCCGCGTTGAAAACACTGGTCGACGCCCACTTCCAACAAAAAGAATTTCCGTGAAATTTTAACATTGTGAAAGTGAAACCAAATGAACTCGTCATAGGCCGTTCATGTGAATCTCACCAAATGTGGTACATGTCATCTACAGACAATGGTGACAAAAAGTTATCAAAGGATTTATCTTGAGATAAACCGTTTAAAAGTTACATGTCAATGAAAATTTTAACATAGCATAAAATTCTTCAAAAGTCCATATCTTGGCTTCTAGATGATCCAATATCGTGAAAATTGACATGCCACCTGTAAACAGCTTTCTGTTCATGTGCATCAAATTTTGTGATATTTCGTCAAAGGGGACAATGTTTTTTGTCAAAGCTAGCTGTCCAAAAACAGTTTTTTTTTTAAAAAAACTCATCAACATTTTTTCCCAAGACAGTGATTTTGTGGTAGTATGTCGGGGTTACAAAGACGCATCGACCCAGCCCATAAACTGTCACTTGAAGCCTAGCGCCACCTAGTGATAGGGGTAAATGCAAAATATGGGATTTTGTATTGGCAATATCTTGGACCGAGAAGGTGGGAACTGCACAAAATATGTCATGCACGATCAGCACAAAGACCTCTAAAAGCACAACACATACCATACAATTTGGCCCATAGGGGGCGCTGTAATTGTACAAAATGTCATTTTGCCTATTATCTAGAGAACAGTAATGTTTACAAGCAGTTCTTTTTTGTCGTGAAATCTATTGAACCTCCCGCATTGAAAACACTGGTCGACGCCCACTTCCAACAAAAAGAATTTCCGTGAAATTTTAACATTGTGAAAGTGAAACCAAACGAACTCGTCATAGGCCGTTCATGTGAATCTCACCAAATTTGGTACATGTCATCTACACACATTGGTGACAAAAAGTTATCAAAGGATTTATCTTGAGATAAACCGTTTAAAAGTTATATGTCAATGAAAATTTGAAACATAGCTTAAAATTCTTCACAAGTCTATATTTTGGCTTCTAATTGTTCTAATGTGGTAAAAATTGACATGCCAACTCTAAACAGGTTTCTGATCATGCTCATCAATTTTTTTGACATTTTGTCAAAGGGAACAATGTTTTTTGTCGAAGCTAGGTGTCCAAAAACAGTTTTTTTTTAAAAACTCATCAACATTTTTTCCCAAGACAGTGATTTTGTGGTAGTATGTCGGGGTTACAAAGATGCATTGACCCAGCCCATAAACTGTCACTTGAAGTATAGCGCCACCTAGTGATAGGGGTAAATACAAAAATTGGGATTTTGTATTGCCAATATCTTGGACCGAGAAGGTGGGAACTGCACAAAATATGCCATGCACAATCAGCACTAAGACTTCTAAAAGCACAGCACATGCCATAAAATTTGGCCCATAGGGGGTGCTGCAATTGTACAAAATGTCGTTTTGCCTATTATCTACAGAACAGTACTGTTTACAAGCAGTTCTTTTTTGTCGTGAAATCTATTGAACCTCCCGCGTTGAAAACACTGGTCGACGCCCACTTCCAACAAAAAGAATTTCCGTGAAATTTTAACATTGTGAAAGTGAAACCAAATGAACTTGTCATAGGCCGTTCATGTGAATCTCACCAAATGTGGTACATGTCATCTACAGACAATGGTGACAAAAAGTTATCAAAGGATTTATCTTGAGATAAACCGTTTAAAAGTTACATGTCAATGAAAATTTAAACATAGCATAAAATTCTTCAAAAGTCCATATCTTGGCTTCTAATTGATCCAATATCGTGAAAATTGACATGCCACCTGTAAACAGCTTTCTGTTCATGTGCATCAAATTTTGTGATATTTCGTCAAAGGGGACAATGTTTTTTATCAAAGCTAGCTGTCCAAAAACAGTTTTTTTTTTAAAAACTCATCAACATTTTTTCCCAAGACAGTGATTTTGTGGTAGTATTTCGGGGTTACAAAGACGCATTGACCCAGCCCATAAACTGTCACTTGAAGCCTAGCGCCACCTAGTGATAGGGGTAAATGCAAAATATGGGATTTTGTATTGCCAATATCTTGGACTGAGAAGGTGGGAACTGCACAAAATATGGCATGCACGATCAGCACAAAGACCTCTAAAAGCACAGCACATGCCATAAAATTTGGCCCATAGGGGGCGCTGTAATTGTACAAAATGTTATTTTGCCTATTATCTAGAGAACGGTAAGGTTTACAAGCAGTTCTTTTTTGTCGTGAAATCTATTGACCGTCCTGCATTGAAAACACTGGTCGACGCCCACTTCCAACAAAAAGAATTTCCGTGAAATTTTAACATTGTGAAAGTGAAATCAAATGAACTCGTCATAGGCCGTTCATGTGAATCTCACCAAATTTAGTACATGTCATCTGCAGACAATGCTGACAAAAAGTTATCAAAGGATTTATCTTGACATGGACTGTTTCAAAGTTACATGTCAATCAAAATTCAAAACATAGCTTAAAATTCTTCAAAAGTCCATATCTCGGCTTCTAATTGCTCATATTTGCTCAAAGTTGACAGGACAACTTTGAACAGCTTTGTCTTCATGTGCACCAAATTTTGTGACATTTCGTCACAGGGTGCGATGTTTCCCATCAAAGCTCGGTGTACAAAAGTTTTTGTTAAATAACTCATCAAAAATGTTCACCAAGACAGTGATTTTGTGTTAGTATGCCGGTGTTAAAGAGGCGTATCGACCCATCCCATAAACACTCACTTGAAGCATAGCACCATCTAGTGATGCAAAAATTGCGATTTTTCTTTGCCAATATCTTGGACCAAGAAAGTGGGAACTACACAAAATATACACAAACACACAGAATGTAATTCATTCAAAACCCACATCAATGCCCACTTCTAGCAAATCATTTCCACACAAACTCTCACCTCACAACACTGACCTACCACAAACTCATTATACCTACAGTTCCCACCCTTCAATACACTGCGGCGGTCATACCATGTACCGCTATGCGGTACATCTAGTTTTTCATCCTTGTGTTGTGAAGCACTTTGTGGCATCTCTGTAGCTTTAACCCATTAAGACCTAAAACGCCTGGAAAAAAGGCCTGAAAATCCTAAGGGTGATTTTAAAACAACCTCCCAGATCCTGAGGTTTTTCAACAATAATGTCAACGCCTATTAAATAAGTGATTTCTCAGCCTCTGAAGCACATAGAGACAAAATTCCAAAAGTATTTGAGAGCTTACACTTGTGGGTTTCATAACAAGTGTGATTTATTTTTCTACACCTTCAGAAGAAAATATAAAATAATCCAGAAACATAGCATACAATCGGTCCCGTGCCATGGCGTCAGAGAACTGAGTCTTGAAGAGATGTTTAGTGCGTCTCCAATAATCTCTCCGTGCAGGCAGAACAAGTAGCCCCATGCTAATGCATAGCCCAACGAATGTTTTCATTTTAGGGACAGTTACATTCGACCACTTACGCGTCTTTGCCCTCGCTGGAGTGTGTTCAGAGTTATCATTGTTATCATCATCTATATCGCTTCCGTCACTAACTTCTGAACTCCCTGCACTGAAATTGAGGTCATCCATATTTCAAAACAATGACACGAGTCCGCACGTGCATTTTCGGGTAGATTTTATTAGGAAACCGATGATGATTAACCGCAGAGGGAAAAAATGCCTTATCCGCTTTCCCGGTCTTAAAGGTAGAAATGCGCAACAGCTCTCCCGGTCTTAGTGGTAGAACAGCGGTAATGCGCTCCCGGTCTAAATGGGTTAAATGTGCTATCAAAAAAAGACTCGACTTGACTTGAAGTCTCAGTGCACCCTACTACAGCCCCCCGCCCCCTCCTTGTCCCCTTGTCATCTACTACAAAGATCGGGAAGGTGCAAGCTCAGTCATGTTGAAGATTTGTGTTTGCCTTTACTGCCGCATTTTAATGCTCACCCATGCTGTGACGAGCAGTTCTCATTGACGTATGTAGACAGACGCAGACAGGTTTGTAACTTGAACTACTAATTAACTTAAGACCAACCCTTTTAAACCATACGCCAGGGGCAATGTTCACTTTTCCTGTCATCTAAATACCAAATTGTCTCGGGCCCGTCCCCAAAGCAACGTGCGCGACAGACTTCAGACAATGTGCATATGATAGTGAAAATATAGCCCTTGGTGTCCAACTTACAGTGTTATTTTAGCTTGCCTTAAAGTTATAGATTGCAGGTGTTACATCTTACTGATATTATAGTCATGTAATTTAAGTGGAACACAACTTTGCCAAAATCAATGATTAATCATTTGTAGGTGATCAAAAAAATAACACACTGTTTATAATTAACATTCCTTCCTCTCTCTTTCTTGCTTTCTTGCTTCCATGTAGGGTATTTTATTTTACAAAATGTGTGTATATATCCTGTGTCATATCGTGTGCCTCCACATATCATATAAATGCCCGGGCCATTTTCTGGTCCCAGTCCAGCCCAAGTCTTGTATTACAGTTTTGAACAAAAAAAATTAGATACCATGAATTGGCCATTTAAAGGTTCTCTGAGCTTTATTATAGTAACCTCCACAAACTGATTTGGGGCGGTACTTCGGAAGTACCAACAACGGTAGTGGCTAAGAATTTAGCAGTTTTGTGTTCGAGAAATGCACCCCTGTGCACTGCAGTGTGTGTTCATAGCGTTTGTTCATAGGCTGATGTCCTCTAAGTTGCAAGGGTGGTTTTCTGCCAGGCGATCCTTCAAGGAGTGGTGAGCACTATTTTCGTCAAAACAGGTCATTAAACAATCAGAACAATTTACTGTTTTATAAAATCAAAATTGTTAAAAATAATAACAAAGGAGATGTGTGGGGACTTTTTTGGCTGCCCCACATGCATTGTACTATGTACATCTGTGTAAAACAGGATCTTGCATTCACAAGATTTTGCATTCATCTACATATCTCCCTAGTTTTGCTCTCCTGTGAATGCATAAAGTTATATATGTGACTTTTTTCTGAGTGGGCAAATAAAAAATTTAAGAGCACAAAAATATATTTTGCAAGCACACAACTGATATTTTCAGGAAAAATGAACGGCATGCGCACAAAGTGTATGGTTAAGCAGACAAAAATCGATTCTATGCTCAAAAAATATCTTCCATGCTTTGCCGAATGGCAGCACACTTGCAATGCTCCTTTTCCTCAATCTGCCCCAAACACTTTTTAAGGAAAACTGATGTCTTTTATTTGAGCAGGACCTACACAACATATATGTTACCTATGGCAGTGTTAAGCATCTCTCTCTAATCCTTTACCATTTTTTGGTTTTCATTGGTATTTACCGATTTGAATTCATGTTGACTGAAATAGTTTATAAAGGTAATTAGGCTTATTTCTGCTGTCAGTGACATTGACTATGATATCATACAGCAGTTCTATCAATACAAAGTTGTTTCAACGAGAAGGAACAAGAACAAGCAGAAATAAGACTGCAACGTTTGCTATGAGATGCCCTCAGTGAAACAGTGGAATATCCTCTCTGGGTTTACTGCTGGAGAACTTGCTGATGAGTATGGATTGTGTAGCAAAGGGAAGAAGTCTTTGAACCCAGGTCTCCGGGGTACCAAATGAGAGCTTTGACCGCAACACTAAAGAGCCAGGCTCATTGGTGTGGCAGTCAGAGCACACCCACAACCTTAGTGATGGTCACTCCATCTCACTGCCTTCCCCTTCGGGAAGTGCAGCCATGCACCTCACACACTCAGATGTCCCTCACACATCTTCATGGCAGTCAGAGCACACCCACAACCTTAGTGATGGTCACTCCATCATAGAGTGACTAAGAGGACCATCAGGAGGCAAATGTAACCAAATTGACTAAGGTAAGAGTTTCTTCCAGCTTATTGAATGTGATATCTTGCTGCAAAAGTAGCTAATGATATAGCAGTGTGTAATTTTCAGTCTGACAATCATACAGTGAGAAGTGACGATAAACAATTGGCCTGTTCTGTGTTCATCTTACAATCAATTGCCATTATGAAATTATATTAAGTCTGAGTGAAAAGCCTCTAGCACCAACTCAAAAGCATAAATTCCTTGTAGAAAATCGACCTTTATACTCTACTGATGGATGAAAATTAGATCGAACTGTGACCCTTGCCCATCCAAACAGTGGCCACAAACAAAATACATTCTATATTGCAAACGGACAGTATTTTGTTGCCAGTATGAACAACAGTAATGTAGGTCTATTTATGGATAAAGTCTGTATTTGTATTATGATTATGTAATTCAATATGCATGGCCTTCATCACAATTAATGCACAACATGACAACGACAAACATTACAGCCTATTGGAATTGCTATGTGCGCAATTAAGTTATGAAGCTTATTTGTCTCCTTTAGGGTCAAGGGTACAGGAACTTGTTCTTAGAAGTACTTCAGACTTTTGTGATGGCATACAAGTATATGGCATACAAGTCCCCTGTAACACATTGAATGGAACCATAAACTTATAAAATATTACCAATTCAGACCTATAAGATAAAAAAACACAAAAAAGTTACAATTCTCTCTTTCTGAGAGCTGAATTTATGGTGATTGCCAACAGAATCAACAGGAACTCCTATATTACTGGCAGTCTGCACAAACCTAAACAGTCTTTTTCTTGAAACTAATCATACATGTATTCACTTAACAGTGCCTTTAAATATGTTCGTATTTGTATCAAAAAGTGGTATGAATATAAGCCCAGTGCGAACAGCACATACAGTATGAATCAGAAAACTCAACTTGACCTTTGAAAGAATCCTACTTGTGAAACATTGAAACAAAGCAATGTGTAAGATGTGTTGTCTTGCAGATTTGAATATGGAGACATGTAAAAACATGCCATCAACCTTGACCCAGACAACGAAATTCATCCATTTGCTCCACAATGGAGAGTCCCTCAACAAATCCCGAAGCACTTTGACTCTTTCAGAAGGAGTTTGAGACTTCATGGCCTTCAGACTGAAAAAAAACAATCACCCATTCAACAATGGACAAGACAGAAAAATACCTCAGATGATCAAACAGAGGTACACAGAGATGTTAATTTTCACAATATTCACTAGACGTCTAAATATCTTCTCTCTACTCTTTTCTTCTAAAGCATGGCATGGAAGTGACATGATAATGTTTTGCTAACATAATCAAATTTTGTCATTAAAATATAAATCAGGGGTGCTCGAAGAACTTGCTAGGTTAGCATTCTGCTACCATTGTACTATTTAAGTATCCACTATGCTAGTGGTGAAATCCTACCATTTCTCGAAGCTCCCGTACTTCGGTAGAACTATCATTGTGGGTACTTCTATAGCGGCCTGTACCACTGTTCCTACTTCAGTGTGTGAAGCATGGAAACAATGGAGGAAAAGTAGGGGACAGACATTCTGATTGGATGGCGAAGTCTTTTTTGACACGCCATGACACTGCTATTTCCTTTTAGCACATGTATTTGTCCTTGTTGAAATTATACAATAGTGACAACAATAAATGACTATGGTATGGTAGACGTCTGAAAAAAAACCTCAAGTGCTAAAACTTGGTCCAATGTTTACGGCGACACTTGTAGTAAAGGAAATTATATTCTTACAAATCCGTAGGTTTCAACAGTGTCTTGACATCATTCTTCTATGCTATTGATATACAGTGGGTAATACGCACATGCAATACGAGATTCACGCAGTCGCGGGAAATGTCAGTACAACTGCAGCCGCTAGGGGCAGAATAAGAACACTGAAGTAAAGATCTTACTTTGAAGGTTGACCCACCCACGGCAAAACTTTCAGTATTTAGTTGACTGTAAATGTGCCAATATCTGTCATTCAAACGAAGTGAAATTAAATCGATGTGCAGAGATAGTGATAATACAGCTGTCAAAAGTTTAAAAAGCAAATTTACGTCATCTAATTTTCCTTGTTAAAAGCGTACGCCATGGCTTCAAACTTTAACAATTTGAATTTTTAACCCACCCCCACTCAACCCGCTAGGAATTTGGCAGTGTTGTAAACAAAAGCTGTACAGATATCAGTTAGTGGAAAACTATCCCAAAATGACGAACGACTAAAGCACAAACACAGTTTTATGAAAAATATCAAATAAAGCCAAATTAAAGCCTGGTAAAATTACAAGGAAATGATTATACCACTGCTTTGTTATCATTTCCAATTGTGAAGTGCTGTTTAAATAACGTTAAAGTTTTTGTCACATGTTGACCGTAATAAAAACATAAATAAAAACTTCATGAACAATAAAAACTCTGTGAACTTGTGTGAGAGGGAGAGGGGGGTAATATAATTAAGCTATATCACCCTATATATTACTTGTTTATTGCACTTAGTTGTAAATGACAGCTAGCCTAGGCTGTAAGATATTTGTTAAAAAATGGGTGACAGGCTATTAGTTTTGGTTTTCTGAACCAGAAGCCATGGTTGGATATAGAAGTAAGAATGGTCTTAAAGACCATTGTGGGTGTGCTGCCACATTAACCATCAGCACTGGAGCACTCCAAGGCTGCATCTTGAGTCCCCTGCTTGAGTCCAACATCTACATTCATAACTGCAAAGCCAGCAGTAGTCACACCTCCATCATCAAGTTTGCAGATGACACTATGGTCATGGACTTAATAACAACATTGAGCAGGTCTACTTGGATCAGGTTGAAGACGTGGCAAAATTGTGTCAGTCTAACAGCTTGACACTGAATGTCAGTAAAACAAAGGAAATGGTGGAGGACTACAGGAGGCAACAGAGTAGGAGAAGAAGTCAAGACAATGACTCCCCTTTATTAACTAAGGAATTAAAGGTTTCTACCTCTATTCTGAAGGCCCTCTATACACTTCAGCTGTGGAGAGTGCTAACAGGTGTGTGTCCTAACAGGTAACACCATCACCTGGTATGAGAACTCCACAGCCAGAGATGGTAAATGCAATCCAAACCCTGCTCCCTGCTCTGCAAGACACCTATTCTACAGTGCCTGACAAGTCTTTTATCCATTTTGTAGAAACAAAAGCTTATAACCTTACTTTTAATTAATCCATTGGTTTTAAAAATGTCTCATATGAAAGCTAAAACCCTCCTAAATTATGTTAATATGCTGAAAATAAATTTGCTTTACTGAAGAAAGATTGATAATTTAATGAACACAGAAAGGTCAGATTTTGGCAAGACAAAAGTTTTGTCGCCTACAGAAAATTGAACAAATAATTTACTTCAAATACAAAAATATGTTGCATAACATCAGTAAATCAAGTAATGGTGCTGTGAGATTCATATTTAATATCTTGTATGACTTCCATGGGCTTTAAGGACTGCATCCATGCGGTTCAACAATGATTCATAGAATTTAGTGATGAAGTCATCAGGAATAGCAAAGAAAGCAGTCATACATGTCTCCCAGAGTTAGCTATGATTAACTCGGATCATTTGAGGGAACCAGATCATTTCGGATCACTTAGTGATATGAGCCAGGTTGTGCGAGTCACTTGAGTCACTTAACACACTTAACAGAAAAATGGCCGATTAAATGTTTGCAAAAACCATGGCACATTGACTCGAGCCATAAAAAGCATGCACATTTACCTTTAAAGGTAAATTCCATTCCAAGACGTGAAATTCGACCCTCATGGTTTTACTGGTCATTGAAGGGTCGAGCTAACCAAAACGAGCGGATCAAAGCAGGCAGAACCTTTAGGTATATTTCTAAAGTCTGCAAGTAGGCCCATTCAGCAGAATGTTAATGACCAGGTAATGAAAGTGGTGTACTAAGGGTTGGAGTATTGGTAATTTACAAATTACAAACAACAACAAATGGAACAATATGTGCAAATATGGTAGTGACTAAATTAAATAACACACAAGAAATGGCGGAAGAACGTAAAAAAGTTCAAATTGCTTTTAAGCTATATTATAAACAAAGTATGTGAAATAATAGTGCAATGTGTGTGTACAGTAGACTACAATAAAATGAAAAACATTCAATTAAAGTAGTGAGGTGGCTCCTATCAGACACAATTTGCCCTGTTTTAGAGAAAACTCTCTCAGAGGGCACTGTGGTAGCAACAATGCAAAGCCTGCTCTTCATCACTGTGCACAGATTTTTGTAGATTTTTGAAGTTGGGCAAAGGTCACAGAGACACAGCATGTGTCTTGTTGGTGTTTTGCTGCCAATAGAATATCCAGCCTGTAGCTGCCCTGACTACTAGTTCTACAAAAGGGCTCTTATTATTGTTGTTGTTATTATTATTATCATTATTATTAATAATATTACAGTCATCACAACATGCAGAAACCCCCACCTCCGAGAAAAAAAGAAATCTAGAAATAAAACATTATTATATTACATTAAATTACATCATATTGTATTACATTATACAGTGGTCCCTTGCTATAACGGGACAGCGCATTGTGCTATGTCCCCTAATTGGCTACTGTATAACATTGTCAATCAATATCCTCCGTGCCGTGTCTCCTGTACAGAATGCGTTCAGCCTGTAAAGTTTACATAAATCTTCGTTCGCTAGCTGTGTGACTCTGAAGCTGTATTTGTGGGTGGTGGGAGTTACAGCCTCAAATCATCTATAATAATTGTAAAAAAATAAATAAATAAAGCTGACTACTTCGCGGATTTCGCCTATTGCGGGTTATTATTTTTAGAACGGAACTCCCGCGATTAACGAGGAACCACTGTATTACAGGATTTAACGTTTGTGAGGAATTCGACATTATAACAGGCCCAAATGCAGAATACAGTCTGCAATTCAAAATGCAGAACTCATTACTTGATCATGAAATGTGTATTGTTTTCCTTCACGCTGGAATACGTTTTCATTGTTTGTCAATAAATGAATAGCTTAAGCAAAAGACAGGTCGTCAGTCGTATTACGTCTGCAAAAAAAAAAACACAGATGTTCTAAATAGTGACCCAGTAACCACTACGAAAGAATATTTTATTTTATTTTTATTATTATTTTATTCTCTTATGGTGAAAATGGATATGGGGTGTATCACAGTATTCATTGACACAACATAGACAACAAGCTTATACGACAGTCATAGAAGTCAACAACATGGCGAACTCGTGCCTGTGTGCGAGACCGCCATTGGGGTATGCAATGCTACGGTTTGTGCAGGACCGCGAGCAAGCAGGGATTCATACTCAAGCTGACTGAAAGCAGCGAGCCACGAGTGAAGCCATGAGCCAACCGAGAGCAGCGACCCATGAGTGAGGCCATGAGCCAACCGAGAGCAGCAACCCACGAGTGAAGCCATGAGCCAACCGAGCAACAACCCGCGCGTGAAGCCATGAGCCAACCGAGCAGCAACCCGCGAGTGAAGCCATGAGCCAACCGAGAGCAGCAACCCGCGAGTGAAACGAAACTCAGGATCCACCACGAGTGACGGATCTCGGTTAAGTTACGTCGGTTGGATCCTTGTGACGGATCTCGGTTAAGTTACGTCGGTTGGATCCTTGCAGTTGAGTCAGAGAAGTTAAGTTTTGTTTTTCTGCTGACTGAGCGAGTGAGTGGCTGAGTGCCTATGCTTGCGCTACTGCTTGGATCCACTAGTTGTGCTCAAGTCGCATATGTGTCATTTCTCTGCCAACTGAGATGGAAGATGTTTAAGTGGTGCCGTTTATTGATTATATATCAATCAAATATGGTAGGACTTGTCGTGGAGACCTCCAGCAGGAAGTAGCCTTCACGTTTGTTTGTCCAATTTGTAGCAAAAACCCAGGCAAAGTCGAGGAACTCGGTTGTTGATGAAAACTTTTATTCACCTCAGCTCACACAAGTGCACACAGGCAAAGACCCAAAACACTAAGTGTATAGCGAAGTGAACCCACTGCAGCTGGCTGTCTAGTCCCAGGGACGGTAGAGTTGATCAACCCGGAGAGTCAATGAGGAAGTGTCAAGCATCAAGTCTTCACCCAGTCTCACTGTTTGACTGCGAGACATCGCCTTTTATACAATTCTTGAGCACTCTGGAAATTTCCCTTTCGCCTTTACGTCAGACCCCTGACCTTTTAGTTCAATCAAAACTCTGTTAATGCAAATTCTCCACCCACCGGGTTGTTTCGGGGAAATTTCATATTGGTGGAATTTGCCCCCGTCTGGGCTATTAAAAATAGTCATACTCGTCTATATGCTCTGTCTTTTGTTGTTTGGGCCCCTAAATGTCACAGACCTAGCATTTTCCATTTTCTGGGGTTTGCCAGCAGTGAGTTCACTTCCTATATTACCATATTTATCATAAACCATTCAGTTGTTTTTACATAATACTTCCCCAGTACTCTCCTGGAAAGTCTCGGGCTTCTTATCATCCCACTATGTGTCTGGTACAGTGCTTTTTATCCTCCCACTCTGTGTCTGGTATGGTGCTTTTTATCCTCCCACTCTGTGTTTGTGCACTTAAGCTCATATGTGTTGAAAACATGGTGCTTTTATCATCCCACTCGTCCGGTGGTGACAGGTGTTTGTGCACGTAGACCCATATGTATGGAAAGCATGGTGCTTTTATCATCCCACTCGTCTGGTGGTGACATGTGTTTGTGCACGTAGACCCATATGTATGGAAAGCATGGTGCTTTTATCATCCCACTCGTCCGGTGGTGACAGGTGTTTGTGCACGTAGACCCATATGTATGGAAAGCATGGTGCTTTTATCATCCCACTCGTCTGGTGGTGACATGTGTTTGTGCACGTAGACCCATATGTGTGTGTGTGTGTGTGTGTGTGTGTGTGTCATACTGCTGTGTCTCACAACAACCCTCTTTTTATGCTTAAGCTTCAAACTGTTATATTAGACAAATGTAACACATTAAGTTTGAATATTTACCACAGACTCAACTGAGCCGGTTAAATAGACGTCTAGATCCCGTGGTTCGTGAGTGATATTAGGGGGCCGGTTAATTGAGCCGGATCCTGGTTCTTCTTACATCTCTACCCAGAGTCCATAAAGATTCTTTCGTTTTGCCTTCCATGCTTCCTCTTTCATTCTACCCCAGACATGCTCAATGATGTTCATGTCTGGTGACTGGGCTGGCCAGTCCTGGAGCACCTTGATCTTCTTCGCCTTGAGGAACTTTGATGTAGAGATGGAAGTATGCGTTGGAGCACCATCCTGCTGCAAAATTTGTGGTTGGGAATGTAAGAGGTTGCTAATACTTCTTGATATTTTAGGCTATTGATATTGCCTTCCACCCTGCAAATGTGTTACACCCCCATACTGAATGTAACCCCAGCCCATGATTTTTCCGCCACCAAACTTAACTGTTTTTTTTGTGTGAATCTTGGATCCATGCGGGCTCCAGTAGGTCTCCTGCAATATTTGCGGTGGCTGTGATGTAATTCAACCAAAGATTTATCTGAGAAATCTTCTGCCACTTTTCCAGCGTCCATCCTTTTAGCAGGCTGTGGGCCTTGCCAAATGTTTTTTAATTGCCTTTTGTTTAATGCTGGTTTATGTGCACTGATTCGACCATGGAGGACATTTTGAGACAGAATTCTACTAACTCTTTTGGTTGACACAGGAATTTGAGGTGACCAGGCCTGGTGGAGCTCTGCTGCAGTGGAAAAGGGACTGGCCTTGGAACAAATGGTCCTCCCGAACAGTTGTCTAGCAGGGTCTGCCGGACCTGGGCTTGTCAAAAACATCTCCAGTCTATTCAGATCTTTTTCTTATTCTTTGTACTTTACACTGAGACACATTGAAGGTGTCAGCCACCTCAGCAGTGGATCTGGTCTTCACCCTCTTGATAATTATTGCTTTGGTCTCAGGGTGCATCTTAGGCATGTTGTCAGAGGGCAAGTTGGAGTTGATGTGAAGGTCTGGTGTGCTGGGGTTCTTTTTATACACATCCACTAATTGATTGATCAATAACTGATCACAGGTGAGGCTGTAATCTAGGATTGGGTGCATCATATGACAAGGTGACAAGACTTTTGTCTTGCCAAAATCTGACTTTTCTGTGTTCATTAAATGATCAATCTTTCTTCAGTAAAGCAAATTTATTTTCAGTATATTAACATAATTTAGGAGGGTTTTAGCTTTCATATGAGACATTTCTAAAACCAATGGATTAATTAAAAGTAAGGTTATAAGCTTTTATTTCTACAAAATGGATAAGCGACAAGGCTTTTGTCAGGCACTGTAGAGAGTACTTTAAAAGATTTGGAAGGACACTTTTGATCTTGGAAATGGACTATTTAAACTGCTGATGTCTAGGAGGCACCTATGTAACCACTTGGCTTGAACTAAAAGACTCAGGAGGACTTTCTATCCTCAGGCCATCCAAACACACACTGCTGACTTTGCACACATCCACCCCTCACTCACACACATTCTAACACATTACACTACGCACACACACACACACACACACACACACAAACACCCCCCATACACAAACAATAAACACCCACCCCCTTCCACCACCACCACAACTTTCTACACACCTCAGTCCCATTCCTCCCTTACACATCTCTCCTCACACACGTTTGCCCCGTCCCCACCTCAACACAGACCCCCCCCCCCCCCAAACAAACACAAACAATAGACACAGCCCTCACTTTGTAGCCCTAGCACCCTGCCACACACGTTTGCCCCGTCCTTTGGTCCTTTTATGCTTATGACATCTGTGCTATATTTGTGTTAACCTTTTTCCTTCTGAACTTACTATTATGCATCACAAGTTCATCACATCGCAAAGCCATATATTGCATAAGAATGTGTTTACAGTTTTGCTAAAAGTGTCTAAAAGATACAAGATTTTCAAATTATTACCTCCGACAAGGAGGTTATGTTTTCGCTGGCGTTGGTTTGTTTGTCCGTCTGTTTGTTTGTTATTCGCATAACTGAAAAAGTTATGGGCGGATTTATATGAAATTTTCAGGATAGGATAACCATCTGGATCCAGGAATGTTTTGAAGGATTCTTCACCATGCGAGATAGGGGCAATTTGGACATTTTTGCTTATAACTCCACAAATAATGCCCACAATGTTAAGTAAAAAAATACAGTATAAGACCATCTTAAGGTCTGCCAAACCCCAGAGGGGCCTCGTGAAAAATGGGCTACTGAGAAGTAACTAATCAAGCTAGAGACATGCAACTGACACCAACTTGTTAATGTCTTTTAATGTCTTAAGGTGAAAATGATAGTAAGGTGGAGACTTAAGCTGCCTTGGCGGAGATCTGCACTCTCTGAGTGCTTTTCTAGTTTAAATTGTGTTTTACTAAATCAGAATGGTTTATGGTATTGTGAAAAGAAAATGGGTTTTAATGATTTTAACAATTCAGAAAAACTATAATAAACTGACTGAAACTAATTGTGTTTTTTAGGTTAGTGCAGGCTACAAGATTGACTGGAATAGCCCTCACAACCTTGGCTGCACCACAGAATCTGTTCCTGACATTTAATCATCTTGCCAGCTTACAGAAGAGGACATTTTAACTTTGCCAGCTCCAGGGGTGTCTTTAAAATCAGTACAGACGATAAAGTTGGCATGTACTTGTCAAGGATCACATGTATAATATGATTTGCAGCACAAATATTTAAATGTGGTTCATAAACAAATCATTACAGATATCACCGGTAATCCTCTTGTAGAAAGGGATTCACATAGGGATTGCTATGTCACCAAAAACGAGACACATACATCCTCAATGTTGGGTGTAGAAAAATTAACACAAAGCAGAAACACCAGGACAAATTCCCTTAAAACCTGTTGTATGTTGTCCATTTATTATGACCGCCGCTAGCGAAGCTAGCGAAAGTGGTCATTATATTGTTGCCAAGACTTTTTTCCTTTTTTTTCCATCAACAATTGCCAGAACACTGGAACTCTGGGGAACATGAATCTCTGTAGGCATGTAGCCCTAGAAGTTTTTGAGAGAAGAGAAGCTTTTGGCCCCCAAGGGCTAACCCCCCTACTGTGCCAGTGTCCATCAAAGAGGGGGAAATGGCAAAAAGTGTTTGCTGAATAACTCAATGAACGTTTCACCGAACTACATGAAATTTTTGTGATATGTCGGTGTTACAGAGGCGTATTGACCCAGCCCATAAACACTCACTTAAAGTATAGCGCCACTTAGTGATATGGGTAAATGCAAAAAATGGGATTTTATATTGGCAATATCTTGGAGCGAGAAGGTGGGAACTGCACAAAATATGTCATGCACAATCAGCACAAGACCTCTAAAAGCACAGCACATGGCATCAAATTTGGCCTATAGGGGGCGCTGTAATTGTACAAAATGTCGTTTTGCCTATTATCTAGAGAACAGTAATGTTTCCAAGCAGTTCTTTTTTGCCGTGAAATCTACTGACCCTCACACATTGAAAACACTGGTTGATGCCCACTTCTAACGAAAAGAATTTTCGTGAAATTTTAACATCGTGAAAGCTAAACCAAAGGAACTCGTCATAGGCCGTCCATGTGAATCTCACCAAATTTGGTACATGTCATCTACAGACAATGGTGACAAAAAGTTATCAAAGGATTTATCTTGAGAGAAACCGTTTAAAAGTTACATGTCAATGAAAATTTGAAACATAGCTTAAAATTCTTCAAAAGTCCATATCTTGGCTTCCAATTGCTCCAATGTGGTGAAAATTGACATGCCAACTCTAAACAACTTTCTTTTCATGTGCATCAAATTCTGTTACATTTTGTCAAAGGAGACGTGTCAAAGGAAATGTTTTTTTGTCGAAGCTAGATGTCCAAAAACAGATTTTTTTAAAATAACTTGTCAATAATTTTTCACAAGACAACGATTTTATGTTAGTATGCTGATGTTACAGAAGCATATTGACCCAGCCCATAAACACTCACTTGAAGCATAGCACCACCTAGTGATATGGGTAAATGCAAATATTGGGATTTTGTATTGCCCATGTCTTGGACCGAGAAAATGGAACTGCACAAAATATGTCATGCATGATCAGCAGAAAGACCTCTAAAAACACAGCACATGCCATAAAATTTGGCTTATAGAGGCACTGTAATTGTACAAAATGTCATTTTGCCTATTATCTAAAGAACGCTAATGTTTACGTCCAATTTTTTACTGTATTGAAATCTATTGACTCTCACATATTGAAAACACTGGTTGACCACTTCCAACAAAAACAATTTCTGTGAAATTTTAACGTTGCGAAAGCGAAACTAAACGAACTCATCATAGGCCGTTCGTGTGAATCTCACCAAATTTGGTATATGTCATCTACAGACAATGTTGCCAAAAAATTATCAAAGGATTCATCTTGAGATTAACCATTTCAAAGACCCTTGAAAGCACAGCACATGCCATAAGATTTGGCCCATAGGGGGCGCTATAATTGTACAAAACTTCAAACACAGAATGCTATTCATTCAAAACCGACATCCATGCCCTCTTTCAGCAAATCATTTCCACACAAACTCTTACCTCACAACACTGACCTACCACAAACTCACCATACCTACGGTTGCCACACTTCAATACACTGCGGCGGTCATACCATGCGGTACATGTAGTTGTGACTGATGTTGAAGTTCTTTGATATGGTGGCATATCTTTGTCCTAGGGGTCTGATTTTATAGTGCAGGGGACAAAGTATTTCTTTTCACAAGTCACAATATGATCTATATTATATTATCTAAACTTTTTTGATTATGTTACATTTTGGGACCACTGTTGAAATATGAGTAATTACAACAAAATAATAACCAATATATATGTAAATGATGATAACAAATAAAAAGACAATTTTACCCAAGCATATCATGTAGCCCTAGTAGGCTATTAGCGAATAGAAGCTTTTGGTGCCTGACTGCCACCTTCCCACTGTGGCAGTGTCCGTGAAAGAGGGGGAGACTGCCAAAAGTTTTTGCAAAATAACTCAATGACCGTTTTATGCAACAAAATCAAAGTTTTGAGATATGTCGGTGTTATGAAGGACTATCGACTCAGCCCATACACACACACACACTTGTGGCATAGCGAAAGCCACCATGTAATGGCCTAGTGGTTAAAGAGTTGGTCTTGGGATCAGCGGTTCACAGGATCGAATCCTGTTCCAGTAGGGAAAATTGGGGTGGGGGAGTAAATAACTAGTACTATCCTGCACCCTCATCCATGGCTGAAGTGCCAAGGCATCTAACCACACATTGCTCTAGGGTAAGTGTAATGTAAAAAAAATGGATAAATGCAAACATTGGGGATTTGAATTGCCATTATCTTGGACAGAGAAGGCAGGAACTGAACAAAATATATCAGCACCATAATCTCTAAAAGCATGACAAGTAGCATAATATTCAGCAAGTAGGTGGTCCTGTAATTGTACAAATTACCTGGAAAACTCTATAGTTTTAAACCATTTTTTTCTCTTCAAGTCCATTAAACTTCACACTTTCAAAAACAATTCCAATCCATTTTTAACTCGTCATAAGGTGTTCATGTAAATCTCACCAAATGTGGTATATGTCATCTGCAGACAATGCTGACAATTTTTTTTCAAAGGATTTATCTTGAGATGAACCCTCCAAAACTAACATTTCTACTTTGGGTTTGACAAGTCATATACACTCAGTCTATAAATGGTCATTTGCCGTGTAGCGCCACCTAGAGAATTTTGTACATGTAAAAACTGAGGTTTGAATCAGCAGTATGTTGACTGAAGAAAGTCATTTTTGCATCAAATTCACTATGTAGATCCACTACTCCAACCTTTTGAAGCACAATATGTTTCATAAACTTTGTCCTATAGGGTGCACTATAATTCCCAAAAATTTTGGCTAAGAACTACAAAACGGTAAGGTATAGAAACACAATTCCTTTTTTCCTCACATTCCCTACGATGACCTGTATCAAACACATTACAACAGGTTCCTTCATGTTGGCTACATTTTACACATTTTTTTAAAATGGGAAAGTAAACTCCTGTTGAAAGTCCTGTGAGGGCTTTCATGTGATTGTGAAGAAATTCGGTGTGCATCATCTGTGAACAGCACCTTGAAAAAATCTTATTTTCTTATTATCTTGTATTTCATACCTTTGTGCTGAACTTCACAGCACACCGCGGCAGTCATACTATGTACTGCTATGTATTCCAGTGTTACAGAGACATATCAACCCAACCCATAAACACCAACTTGTAGCACACCGCCAGCTAGAAAAATGGATAAATGCAAAATTTGTGTTTTAAATTGCCACTATCTACAGACAATAATCAGCCTGGCTATCGCGACTTGTCAATGCTCTGCAAACATTGGTCTGGCCAAGCTGTGTTGTAAACCCATTTCTCAAATGCCTCTGTTTGCTACTGGGTGAAGCTTCAACCAATCACACACCTCTGTCCTCTGATGTATACGAAATGACCACAACAACAGGGTTCTTGCAAAGCTTCATTAACTTGGCTACCAGTGGGGCTAACTGATAAATTACACTTTTACTGAAATCTTGCCGTTGCTCCATGTTGCCCATGTTGACAGTGACTGAGATAGATTTTCGGTCGCTAAAATACAGCGTCATTGCCTTTTTGAAATGCTATATTTTCATTGGTCCCCGTTTCTGTGCAAAAGTAGAAATGGTGTAGACAGGCAGCTTGGCCAGACTTACTTGCATGCGAAATGCAGTGTCACAGGAAGTATGGGCGTGCCCAGGCTAGACAATGATGACAAAAATTAATCAATGGATTTATCTTGAGATGAACCCTTTCAAAGTTACATGTCCATCAAAATTGAAGACGTATCTTAAATGGTTTCCCAATCCATATCTTGGCTTCCAATTGCCCAAACTTGGTCAAACCTGACATGCAATCTCTACACAACTGTCTTTGAATGTGCACCAAATTCTGACATAGAGAACATGTTTTGTTGTGCCTGTTGGATTTCACAGACTGACGAGTGATAGATCTCCACCTCTGAATATTCTACTTCTCCCTTATCCTTGCCGGTTCTTAGTTTGTCTGTCAAGCAAGTCATTTTTTTTTTGCATTTTTCTGCTTCAGGGAATTTCTCACCGATGTAGATATCTGGTTCCTTTTTGTTTTTGTTTGTGCTTTTATTCAGCAAATTTCTCCTTCACCTGCAGAAACCTGACAGCAATTAGGTCGGGCCTTTCTTTATTGTTGACTTCCTCGTCCTGTTTGCCCTAGCCAAAGATTTTCAAAATGCGAACTTTTGATCCAAGGCAAAACAAAATTTGATCTATTCAAACTTCAACTGATTGATCATCATATTAGATGTCACACTTATTGTTTACCCTAAAGATAATTAGTCTGACTTAATTGATGTGCGTTTCTCTTTTTGTTTACTGTACATCAATCAATTCACTTAACCCCATTCTGAATGTACATTTCATATATGCAAAATATGTAACAGAAATGGTCATTTTTGCTATAAATGTAGTTTAATGTACATGGTAATATTATATTCTCTTCACATCTCATTGAACATAAAAAATAAAAATAACAAAATGGTGCTACAAATTACATTAAAGATTGCTAGAGCTCAGATAACTCATTTAGTATTTGACTGCCACGGGGCATTAATGATAATCTAACAGAAGTATTTTCAGCTGTGTCTAACAGAAGTCTTTTTTATTTGAAGAAAAATAAAGGTGAAGGCAGAGGTGTCATCCAGGTTCTGCAATTTTGACTAGCAATGGAAACTAGCCAGTTACCTCGGTTTTCATTCAACTGCTCAGAGTTCTGCACATCCATTCTTACTGAAAGCAATTACACGCTGAACCACTTGTATTGTTTTTTTTTTAGATTTAAAACGTTTCCAGGTAGGATTCTTTACTATTACAAGTCAAAATGACAGGACCATGATGATAATTTCTCCGTCTAACTCTTCAAACGTATGCTAAAGTTCAGCTTATTCACAACAACTAAAATACTCGTAGTTCAGTTTTCAGACACAACTTAGGTAGGCTAGTTAACCAAGAACAAGTTACAATTACAGTTGATAAACCACCTTCCCTAGGTGTATGAACGTAGTTTAGGGTCACCATACGTCCGACTTTGAGTTGCATGTCCCGAGTCCCAATCAGAGGTCCACTGGGACGCCAAAATGTTCAGTGTTTGATCCATTAATTGACCAACCAAAGAGATTTAACAGTTTTGCTAGACCGTGTCCACTTGCGTCACACAACATAACCGAATCACATAATGAACATTATTCATTATGCAGTCATGGAATTAAACACTCCCAACCAGGGGTGCAAGTACTCATTTCTAGGGGGGTATGCAAGAACAATTTTGGCGCCCCCCCCCTCAAAAAACAGTTAATAAAAGAAGGTCAAACTGTCTTAGTGGCTGTGGTGTGTCTACCACTTAAAATTCACATTCGGGTTAGGTAGCCGCCTGTTGCAGTGACTGAGTGAGCTCCAAGCCAGTCGGCAGCTTAACGTAGTGAAACTTAGTTCAGTCTCAATCGTTTGCATTATTCATATAACTCACATGCGAGAAGACAAAAATGATGTTTCATATTTAAAATGTCTTAGGGGCACTCCGATAGATACATTTCTGAATCAAGGGAATGGATAGCTGACTTTTAGTGCTCAGCGGGAGGACGACTAACACTGACGTTTGAAATGCAACATGAAATAGAGATCCACCACAGAGGAGATTTCTCTAAGACTGCAAAGGAAGCTCTGCTTCCCCTAAAATGTAAAAAAATGTAATGGTCAAATGTTTACAAAATGCCTTAAAACATGTTCATTTCAAACACCAGTTTGTTAATAATAGGCCCATTATCACAAATCAACTGAGTTGGTGTTGTTAACTTAGCATTCCACTTTGTTCTCATGGCCTATGGCCAACGCATTTCCTCACAGACGTCCAGCGTCAACGCACTTCAATGGGCCAGCACGGACCCCTAATTTTCTATGCATGGAAACTGGATGGTCATTGGAGAAATGCCACTTTTTTCTCCCGCCCCTGGACGCAGAGCGTCTCTGGGGGTGAATGGAATGGTGAGCGGAGTTTTGCTGGTGTGGACTTCAAGCAGTCCCGTGTTGATTGGTGAACCTCTGAATGCCAGTTTTGATTGGCTGGCGTTTTTGATACATAGACTGTCACTTGGCTGCTGGAGCTTAGTCCCATCGCGGATGTTGCATGCATCGTAAGACAAGCAGTGACCAATCTGTTAGCATTTCCTCAGCGAAAATACTTGTTCATTTCTTGCATTGTATATAAATCACACTCACACTTATTTCCGTTTTGGTTTATTACAATTTTCTTGTTCGTTTTTAATTTCGTTTCGTTAGAATCATACTGTTAGGTAGGTTGGCGCTAGTGCTACTTAACTAGCCCACTAGCTCGCCTGAACTAGCCCGCTAGCGCACCTGCACTAGCCTGCTAGCAGAGCACTATGGCAGACCATTTTCTAGAGAAGGAACGAAGGGTTGAATTAACGTATAAGTAAATGGACAAATTTTATGATTAAGTTGGCAGTGAGCTTCCCCTCTTTGGAATACCAGCATCCGCCACTGATCCACAAAACCCAATATTTGCCTTTGAGCATCGATTCCGGGAACTTTGCAGATTGAAAATGTATAGTTCTACACACAAATGGAACCGCTTCTTGCGTTGTATGAGAGAATTCGCACCAGAGCTTTCAAGGGGCATGGGTAGCTCCACTCGAGCCCGGTATTAGCAAGTTATCTGGGAGCTGGATATAAGTGGAGGTAATGGCCCATCTATCGACGCAAAGGTGCATTTCCCGATGGTACACTATACACATATTTTAATCGACAAACGGCTTCAAAATCCTTGACTGTGTTTCTGTGTCTAAAACTGCAAAGCATGGGTGGCGTAGCGTGGAACGCTATTCGCTAGCATCACCCAATTTACTGAGGTGTCATCCTCCTAATCCTGAAAACGGGAGGGCTCTGACTGACTACACATTTGCATTTAACTGTCAGGTTATTGTCGTATGCTACCTGTTGTGGTCCTGCATCCACACCAGCATTTTTTGGCGCATCCCTCTGCAGTCTTCTTCATTTTTCTTGTTTCTTTTCCGGCACTGTGCACCTGACAGTTTCTTACTCTTCTCCATGTTGACAATGACAGATTGGATCATACAGTAGCACGTTTACTACACAGCGTCTGGTTAACCCCCGCCCCCAACTGAAATTACAGTAGTAAAACTCCTCCTACTCGTCCAACCTACACTGTGATACACTGTGTCTCGGGGCGGGGAGCGGGGGGCGCCGCCGCCGCCCTTCGTCACCACCATAGCTACATAGAGTGCGAAAGTGACTTCCGGTTTACTTCCGCTACATGGGTCCTCGGAAGTCCCAAAAAATGAATGGGTTTCAATGAGACCGAAATAGCTGTCTTCTGGTCCCAGTCGTTGTTTATCCCTGATATGAAATATGTTGTTTGCGGATAAAAATGGTGTTTTTTCATGCTAACTGTTTTACCATTTGTTGTTATGTTGTTCAGATTAAAGCTGTAAGACAAGCAAAAGCGAAAAGAACTACGTCGCGTTGTTGACGTCACACCACTCGTCTACAAGGCAGCTAATAAGGTTGTACTCACCGAAGCCTTGTATCTCCGATCCCTGCGGCTGGCGTGCACAACACCAACAATCTCCCCGTCGGCATAGGAGAAGCTCTCAACATGCCCGGACTTATAATGATTTTCGCCCCTATCAATGCTTTTGTCCTGCCCTTGGAAAAAGGCGGTAAAGTGCAGCAGGGATATCACCATGGCTACCCCAGCGTGGTGCAGTCAGTGGTGACGTAATTCATTCGCGTCGAGCTGTAGTCCTAAAATCGGCCTCCCACAAAACATACCACAATAAAATGTATTCGCGGTGAATCATGTTTTTTCTTGTATGAAAAAATATATTTAAAACTAACAAACAACATATGTTACATTCATGGACGAATTCATGCGGGACCAAAAAATAGCGACTTTGCCGTCATTGAAACCCATTCATTTTTTTTTACTTCCGAGGACCCATGGAGTCTGGTGGAAGTGACGTCACTTTCGCACTCTATACAGCGCAGAGAATTAGATCATGCAGCTGAGCTGCCACTTTGTTCCCTAAAGTGCTGGTCCGGTCGGTGTTGTGCATGATCGCAGCGTGACAGACAACGCCACTTGGGTGCCGGCTACCCTTGCAATATCTAGTAGCCTGGTGCCATCTCTTTTTAAATATTGGAAATATTCCTTCCCTCACAAGTCATAACCTCTCTCTGGCGCCCCCTGTGGTCTGGTGCCCCCTTGCAATGCATATGCTGCATATATCACTTTTGCGCCACTGCTTCCAACTCCTGTGCGTGCATGGCAACTATCAAGTCACGAAACTAGAAAACACAAAACGGAACGTGCGCAAAATCCTTACCTAAAACTATATTTTTACGAATTTCAAAGAGAAAGCGAACCGGACCGGTCTTCACATACCATAGGCTCACAGGTGTGCATTGAAAGTATGAAGAGATTTATAAGGTATTCGGGGTGTTTCCCCTGAGAGAATGTTTAATATTGTGCTGAATGAATACTTCTTTTTAAGCAACTTTAGACAAAAAAGCCTGCTGCTAAGTACAGTAAAATAGTGTTCTCATACGCTATTTAATGTAGCATATTTAATGTGAGTGGTAAGACCTATGATTAATCATATTTTTAGAATTATTGGTCTACCTCAGAAACCATAAACTTATGACCACTGGAATATGATAACCAACCTGTGTGCTTGGATGAAAAATCATCCGTTCCTCTCGTCCTGACTAAAAAAAATAATTGCCCAACATTGAGCAAAACGTTGTATAGGTCCATCGTCCATTTCTTTTGGAAAAGTTTTATCCATATTGCTTCTTGTGTGCATGCCTCTCTCTGATACAAAACGCTGCATTCAAAATGTTTAAAGTAGCCTAATTATGACCGCCCCTAGCAAAGCTAGTGAAAGCAGTCATTATAGTGTTGCCGAGACTTTTTTCCCTTTTTTTTGTTCACCAATTTTCCGTCAATGATTGCCAGGACACTGGAAGTCTGGGGGACATGAATCTTTGTAGGCATGTAGCCCTAGAAGTTTTCGAGCAAATAGAACCTTTTCACGTTTCACCGAACAACATGACATTTTTGTGATACCATGTGTTGTGTGGGAGGGACAAGGAGGGGACGGGCAGTTGTAGTAGGGTGCATTGTGACTTCAAGTCAAGTCGAGTCTTTTTTGTAATAGCACATTTAAACAAAATGTCCCAATGTCCCAAAGTGCTGCACAACACAAGGATGAAAAGTAACACGGCAAAACCATAACCCAAAGACCATTAATAGGTATAGCCTACTGACACAGAGCAATAAAATAAAAACGAGATTAACAAATACATAAATAAATAAAAGAGTGAGCTTGACAGCATCAGATAAACGCCCCAGAACAAGCTAAAAAGAGAGAGAAAAGACATGTCTTCAAACTGGACTAAAATAACGTACATATAAGATGAGAAGTTCAGTGCCAGAGCGCTACACAACACACGTGTCCAGACGGCAGCATTTTTGTCAATAAGGGGTTGTTCATGTTAGACCCAATGTTCAGTGTGTGTGTGTGTATGAGTGTATGTGCAAACGTGCATCTCTATAACAGGGTTTTTCCCTTTTTTACTCTATTATATATACAGTATGTCACAAAAGTGAGTACACCCCTAACATTTTTTTACTTATTATATCTTTCCATGGGAGAAGTCTAAAGATATAATACTTTTCTACAATGTAAAGTAGGCAATGTACAGCTTATATAATAGTGCAAATTTGCTGTTCCCTCAAAATAACTCAACACACAACCATTAATGTCTAAACCACTGGCAACAAAAGTGAGTACACCCCTAAGTGAAAATGTCCAGGTCTGCACTATCCTCCCCATACATTTCGGTTAATTTCATTGGCCCATGCTTGGCTAAGAAAATTCAGCTGAAATTGAATGCATTTTTAATGGGTAATTTGATTTGTTTTATTGAGCCAATTATAATGCAGGTAACAAAGACTATAAGGCTATGTTATGAATGTGAATTGCTTTTTCTTTAAAAAATGACACTAGGCACTCACTTTATGCCTTTCTCTGTAAGAGGAAGTCCAGTGTTTACCCAGACGGCTCAGTGATCTATGGGTCAGAAAAAAGCGAATGTTAAATTAGATTACCTTACATGACATTGTAAAAAAACTTATATTGAATGGCTTACACCAGGCAAATAGGCCTTGGGAAATTATACTATTACTGAGCAGCAGAACTATTTCACTCTGTAGGGCTTTTTCGTGTATTAAGCTTTCTTGCTCTCTAATAATGATGATAATCTTCAAACTGACATTTTTACCACCAACAAGTAAAATGGCTATGATGGCATATTCATACAAAATTTTGCATTGACCAGTTTTGAATATTGTGAAATGACAATGATCAGGAGTATGGCTCTCATGCACACTACACTATTCAGTGAAAGTTGGTATCTATAGCCGGCAGCTTGCGGAAAGGTGTGTGCCCTATGTAGAAATCAGCATATTGTTTGTTTGTACGTAGATTAAGGGTTTGGGTATGCATTTCAGGATAGAATCTACACAGACCTAATAAAGTAAGACACGTGATCTTAGCTTGCTACATCGTCTATGCAAAGTAATGTTCATTAACCCTCTGGAGTCCGGTTGCCCTTCACAGGGCAATTTGACACTTCTCCAAAAACACATCTGTAACTCTGTTTTTGTCATTCAAAAATATAAGTGACACCATTAAAAACATTGAAACTTCCAGTTTTTAAATATATATATATACAGTATGTCACAAAAGTGAGTACACCCCTAACATTTTTTTACTTTTTTTATATTATCTTTTCATGGGAAAAGTCTAAAGATATAACACTTTTCTACAACGTAAAGTAGGCAGTGTACAGCTTATATAACAGTGCAAATTTGCTGTTCCCTCAAAATAACTCAACACGCAACCATTAATGTCTAAACCACTGGCAACAAAAGTGAGTACACCCCTAAGTGAAAATGTCCAAACTGTGTCCAAAGTGTCAATATGTTGTGTGGCCATCATTATTTTCCACCACTGCCTTAACACTCTTGGGCATGGAGTTCACTAGAGCCTCACAGGTTGTCATTGGAATCCTCTTCCACTCCTACATGACGACATCACGGAGCTGACCTTGAGCTTGAGACCTTAAGCTCCTCCACCTTCCGTTTGAGGATGCCCCACAGATGCTCAATGAAAGCCTGCGTAAGTTCTGCCAGGAAGACTCCGACATCACGGAAGCGCACTCGGCCAATCAGTGGCCGCCACCTGCTTTAAAATGACATACCTAACTCACCTTTTCCGCTGCTTCAGGTACCGCCGTTTTGAAGTCCCCTCCTCCATCTCCACCACCACCAGTTCGGTCCAGTCTACCCGTGCGCCCGGGGGGTGTCTCTCGGTTCCAGTTACACTCCGCGGCAGAATCCATCGGACCCTTCGACATTAGACCCGGGCTGATGACTGGACCTCCGCCAAAGATTATTCACTACTTGTCAATTATTGTTAAATCTCATATTAAATCCCTTTAAACCATATGCCTTTCTCTGAGTCTTTCTGGCTGAAATTGGGTTCAGGTCTGGGGACATGCTAGGCCAGTCCATCACCTTCACCCTCACCCAAGGCGTGGTCATCTTGGAGGTGTGCTTGGGGTTGTTACCATGTTGAAATACCGCCCTGCGGCCCAGTTTCAAAGGGGGGGCATCATGCTCTGCTTCAGTATGTCACAGTACATATTGGCATTCATGGTTCCCTTAATGAAGTGTAGGTCCCCATTGCCGGCAGCACTCATACAGCCCCAAACCATGACACTTCCTCCACCATGCTTGACTGTTAGCAGGACACAGTTGTCTTTGTAATCCTCACCTGGTTGCCGCCACACACAACTGACACCATCTGAACCAAATAAGTTTATTTTGGTCTCATCAGAGCACAGGACATGGTTCCAGTAATCCATGCCCTTAGTCTGCTTGTCTTCAGCAAACTGTTTGCAGGCTGTCTTGTGCATCATCTTCAGAAGAGGCTTCCTTCTGGAACAGCCATGCAGACCAGTTTGATGCAGTGTGTAGCGTATGGCCTGCGCACTGACAGGCGGTCCCCTTACCCCTTCAACCTCTGCAGCAATGCTGGCAGCACTCCTACACTTATTTTGAAGACACAGCCTCCAGATATAATGCTGAGCACATGCACTCAACGTCTTTGGTCAACCATGGTGAGGCTTGTTCTTCGTAGAGCCTGTCCTCTTGAAGTGTGGTCTTGGCCACTGTGCTGCAGCTCAGTTTCAGGGTGTTGGCACTCTTTTTATAACCTAGGCCATCTTCATCTAAAGCAACAATTTTCTTTTTTAAATCGTCAGAGTTCTTTTCCATGAGGTGCCATGTTGAGCTTCCAGTGACCAGTAGAGTGTGAGAGTGACCAAACACCAAATTTAACACAACTTCTACCCATTTACACCTGAGACCTTGTAACACTAATGGATCACATGACACCAGGGATGAAAAATGGCTATTTGGGCACAATTTGGACATTTTCACTCATTTGTACTCACCTTTGTTGCCAGTGGTTTAGACATTAATGGTTGTGTGTTGAGTTATTTTGAGGGAACAGCAAATTTGTACTGTTATATAAGCAGTACACTGCCTACTTTACGTGGTTGCAACGTGTTATATCTTCAAACTTCTCACATGGAAAGATATAATAAAAAAAGTACAAAAATGTTAGGGGTGTACTCACTTTAGTGACATACTGTATATATGAAATAAATTATATAGCTGGCCCTTTTTATAGAGAGTAAAAAGAAATCTTTGGATTTTCTGTACTACTACTGTAGCGACACCTATCGCTATTCACAGGTAAAGTACCCGGTGCTTGAGTGGCTATTCAGAGGTGAGAGCACACCCCATTCAACCTTTTGACCATTCCCTTATGCAAAAATAATGCATTGTGTGTCAGGAGTACTGCCATTCTTTCTGTGGCACGGCAATTGGTATGAATGCCAATTAGTATTCGACTAACAGAGACACTGGCTTGACATAAAATTACTTTTTTTGCATTTTGTACAGAAACAACAAAACATTTCTAAATGCCCTTTTTACTTTTATGCAGCCAACACTTTTGTTTACAAGGTTCAAACTTCAAAAGTCTTGGCTAGATGTATTTATTGTGTGTTTTCTTGCACTGTTTGAAGACCTCTAAAAAATGTTTTTGTACAGTTGTGTTTATACTCAATTTAAATAAAACGTGTTTGTATTACATTCACTTTACTTTCATATTATTTCTTGTTAGGCTTTTCAGAATACAACCATACTTTTGCATAAATGTTTACAGTTAGTTGAAATACTTGAAAATGTCAGGGTGTTGCAAACAGCCTCAAAGTCTCTGAAAGGCCTTAGACTACAGAGGGTTAATCAATTGTGAGGGTGGTTCCTGTTTACTGTTTGTGTCACACACATTTTTACAAAGCTGTCACTGCACAGTTCCACAGCACAGAATGCTGGCCCTCTGCCTGTATTTGTTTCACTGCATAGCTATGTTCGCTGAAGCATACTTCCCATTTTACAATGCAGTTCCATAGATAAATCCACTCATAATTTTTTATTTAAATAGCTGAATATTCAGAATGAATTAAGGTGTAAATGTGTGACTGGAATTTTAAGGGATTGCAATCCAACCTGTGACTTCTATGTATAACCATGTCTCAGTCCTTTATCCAGAGTATTCTGTCCAAAGCCATAATATTCTGACTGTATGGTTTACTCATTATGTACAATTTGCATCTTAAAAAATAAAAATATCTTTCTCACACCTCTGCACAAGGCAGGTGTGTCAGAGGATGGATGCATATTTCAGATTCAGCATGTACTGAAAAAACAGAACTCCCGCACACTGTCCACTGTGCAAGCAAGATTTCCAATTCACAACATTTTGGTTATAGACCTTCATGAGATTGGCTACAAGACCAAACTTTTTTAGAGGTTAGGTTGGCTAGACAGGACCAATCAGGCCAACGCATAACTTTCGCCACTCCCACAGCAACAAATCAATAGCCACGTTCGACTGACACACCCGTCTGTTTGCATTCGTCTGAGTTTGTCTACATACGTCAGCAAGAACTCCACCTCGCAGCATGACCGGGCTTCGGTCAAGTCGGACACAAGTCTTGAGTTTACACCACCTGATCTTCGTAGTAGATGACGGAGAGGTCATGTGTTGTGTGTGGGGGATAAGGAGGGGGCGGGCGGTTGTAGTAGGGTGCATTGAGACTTCGTTTTTTAATAGCACATTTAAACAAAACAACAGAGATGTCCCAAAGTGCTGCACAACACAAGGATGAAAAATAACACGGCAAAACCAAAACCCAAAGATCATTAATAGGTATAGCCTACTGACACAAAGTAATAAAATAAAAACGAGATTAACAAATACATAAATAAATAAAAGGTTGAGCTTGACAGCATCAGATACACGCCCCAGAACAAGCTAAAAAGAGAGAGAAAAGGTATGTCTTCAAACTGGACTAAAATAACGTACATATAAGATGAGAAGTTCCGTGACAGAGCGCTACACAACACACGTGTCCAGATGTCAATGAACTTTAAGGTCAAAGTTGTGTCACCACGGAGGCGTTAGTTAGACGATTGTGGCCGCGTGAAAGCAACTGCAAGCGCTTGCACGATTTGTCTACATGTGCCTACATGCGTTTAACTCACGTGGGTTTTTAGGTCACATGACCGTGTCACGTTTTTGTGACATCGCCACGCCTTTCTGGCAGGTCTGACACAAAGTATAACCATCATGCAACATTTTCATCCTACAATGCATCGCTGACTGCAAACGCATGTAGCCGAATGTAAACGTTTACACCAGTCTGAACACGGCTATTTTCAATAGAAAGTGTCATTACATGCGCCTCCATTTTAACCTGACCGTGTGGACTGGTTGGAAAAAACAGCAAAGCAGCTAAAACAGCAAATTAGCAAGCATAAGAGCTCAATATGCAGAAATGAAAGGAACTATCCTGTGGCTGTACATTTCAATGACTGTAAACATCTTGTCACTTCGCTACTGTAGGATTTAACATGTCATGTCATCGTGTCCATGCGGGACGCCTTTGGGGTGTTAAAGTTCACACTGGAGATCACATACAAGTCGCATATAATTGGAAATGTGAATGACCTTGCAAAAAAATCCAAATTGAGCATTAAGCCATGCAGTCTGAACATAGCCTCCGCCATTTATTATTATGATTTTTCGACGTTCACAAAGATTTTGCCTCCGTTTCTTGTCCTCAAGCTTTCAAGATAGAGATACCTTTCCAACTCTAAAACCACCGGCCCGGTTTGGGCATGGTTCACCACCTTTAGATTTACCATACCTCTTGTCGTTCGTCCGTTTGTGTCATTTTTCAGCAACATTTTGTCCCCATTCAAATGAATGGTGGAATGTTCAGGCTGATGATGTCACAATACACTACTCTACTGTAGCAGCCAGAGTGAGCTCTGCCCTCACTCTAACCTCCACTTGTTTTTTAATGATTAAAACTGAACTGCTTAAACCTGTAAACGTGGTTGAAATTTGGCTATTTTCAGACTGCAGCCTGAAGTGACCCAAATCCTTTTTTTTTTGGCCCTATGCAACCTGTATCTGATCTTTTAATGACAGTCTGAATGACACAGATTCGATTTCAAATGCGACCCAGGCCACTTTGATATGTGGTCCTAAAACGATACATATCTGATCTTTTCACATGCGACTTCAGTCTGAATGGCCAGGTCGCATTTATCCGACCTACACGTCAACAAGCAATGGTAAAGTGGTAAAAGTAGGTGCTTACAAAAGTACATAAACGTTCTTCTTGTCATACGAAAATTGTGTATGAACACAATTGAAGCTCACATAACAATCCCAGCACTCTTGGCTGCAACTCTGCACCCATGTTGGACGATGGACGTTGCTGCCACCGTCCCACAAAACACCATGGCCAAAAACCATGCTTTTCTCCTTCGTTAATCTCCTCCTTAAAACAAATATGTTCTACATCTTCTGGCTCCAGTAGGACAGCAACTTTAAAATCGCCAGATATTCACTGCTAGTGTTCATGTTTACTTCCGTAAACACTGAGCATGCTCACTGTGTGTGACATTGTCGTGTCCTCCAATGCGCAGGTGGGACACTTTTGGGGCATTTAAAACTCACACTGGACATCACATACAGGTTGCATTTAATTGGAAATGTGAATGGCCTCTCAAAGAAATCGTATTGAGCATTAAGCCATGCAGTCTGAACCTAGCCTTTGTCACAGGGGTCTGGAATCTGACTGTGACCTGTTTTCATGTGGGAACTATTTAAACTGTTTGAGACAAGATAGTTTCAAAATGGTGTCAGACAGTCTATAGGATTTTGCCATAGATTTGAAAGTTTTGGAATGAGGTAGCAAATATTGTGGCAGATACATCTGGACCAACTGCCATTTTTTAAAATTTGGAATGTTAAGAAATAGAACTTTCACGTGTTGTCATAATACCCATGCCATAGCCTGCATAATGTTCTGCCATGGGAGTCTATTGCAGCCTATAGTGCCAATTGGTAAAAACGTTTGAAATTTGGCATACATATTTGCTCCGATGAATACGAAACTTGGCACATTCAGACACACTTTTAGCATTTTCTGCAGGAATGCAGTCTAGTTCTTAATGTAATGGTATAAAACCTTTGTTTGTATAATATGATCCTTTATGATTATGGGATGTGATTCAGTAGTGTCCTGATTAACTCTCCGACTTTAATGCACTTTTTGTATGGCGCACGGGCCGAAATGACTGTTTTTGGTGAATGACTGACGTCACTGTGTAGTAGGACCTGATTAGTCCTGTCTGGCCAACCTAACCTCTAAAAAAGTTTGTTCTTGCAACCTGTGAAGCAACCTGATAAAGGTATATAACCAAAATGTTGTGAATTGAAAATCTTGCTTGCATAGTGGACAGTGTGCGGGGGTTCTGTTTTTTCAGTACATGCTGAATCTGAAATATGCATCCATGCATGTTCTACACATTTGGTTAATTAGCGAATGTGCAGCACATGCAGTGACTGTGTTCTCTTCAAGATGTCATGTGAATTTAACCTTCATTGCACTGTTGTGTTGCAGATGAACTCCCTCACTGTCCAAAGGGAATCACCTCCAAGATTTTCAGATTTAACGTGTCAACAATGGAAAAAAACTCCACCAATTTGTTCCGAGCAGAGTTCCGTGCATTGAGGGTGCCCAACTCCAGTGCAAAAAAAAATGAGCAGCGCATTGAGCTGTACCAGGTGAGCCATCTTCATTCTTGGTCAGGCAATAGCTTTATGAAACATGGTGTGTCTCTATGTTGTATGAAAAATGTGATGTGGTGTGAAGAGCATATTTGTGTACTTAGTTGATATTTAGTCACCACCACAACTCTGGGGGACACCTGCCCATTGTGCCAGTTTGTGTGAAATAGGGAAAGGCCGACAAACTCAATAAACGTTTCACCCAACAAAAACACATTTTTGTGATATGTTGGTGTTATGGAGGAGTATCAACCCAACCCATACACACTCACTTATGGCATAGTGCCAACTAGTAAGTTATGTAAATGAAAAAACTGACTTTTTGGATTGTCAATATCTTGGATCGAAAAGGCAGGAACTGTACAAAATATGTCATGCATGATCAGCACAATAACCTCTACAAGCACGGCTAGTCCAATCTTCGCCCTACAGGGGGTTCTGTAATTGTAGAAAATGGCATTTTTCATATTATCTGAAGAGTGTTACAGTTTAATATAATATTTGTTTGTCTTGAACATACATTTGAAACACTGGTTGACGCCCACTTCCAACGAAAACAATTTCCATCATAAATTAAAATATGATGAAAGCATGTAAGTTGTAATTTTACAAAATCACATTTGGCTATTATCTGTACAACACTATGGCTCTATTTTCACGATCATATGCGCATCGTCTAAAGTCTGTAGCGCAAGTTGCTTTGGGGGCGTTCCCGACACAATTTGGTATTTTGACGGCGGGAAAAGTGAACATTGCGCCAGGTGCATTGTTCAAAAGGGTTGGTCTTAAATTACTTCATTAGTCATGGGTGTGTTTTGAGCGTAACATACAATTAACCAATCAGAATTTATACTCTCATTCCCTTTAAAAGCCAGCGGCGCATTTTCCATGGCCTGTTTCTGTTGTGATGGTGGATTTAGCCGGACGGCAGGATTTTTTCGGTGGAGGAGACCGATTTGCTCATGCGTGAAGTAAAAGCGCGTGAGCAGTTCATCTTTGGGGATGGAAAAAACCCCTGAAAACCTCTGCGGGTCAAGGAAGTATGGGAGGACATATCTTCAATAATTGTGTCCTCCTCCTTTGTGTCAGTCAATGTGAAAGATACAGGCACCATGCTAATTTGGGGTGATAAACGCAGGCTTTTGATAGTTACCTCCACCAAGGAGGTTATGTTTTCGACGGCGTTGGTTTGTTTGTTTGTCTGTTTGTTTGTGAACAACATAACTCGAAAAGTTATGGATGGATTTTGATGAAATTTTCAGGAGAGGTCAGAAGTGGGCTAACTTAGAACTGATTTGTTTTTGGTGGTGATCCGGATAACCATCTGGATCCAGAATTTTTTAATTCAGTGAAGTTACCAGTGTAGCATGGAATCTACAGATACTTTTATTTTGAAAGGAGGGAATATAGGTTGGTACGGAAATGAGGCTCCTGTTGCGGGTCAAGGAGTTGTTGAGTTTTTGGTTAGAGGGTTCAGTGAAAGACAGAGGAGAGTTAGAGCGGTAGTGGTGAGCAGCCCAGTAGTTCATGTTGGCAGTGGAAATTAGATAAAGTACTTTCCTGCACCGAAGAGCCAACCAAGTTCATGTGAGCATGAGTGAACGAACCCACTAGTTAACTATTACACCAGTTATAAAATGTTTTAACATGATTAATGTCTTAAGGTGAGAATGACAATAAGGTGGAGACTTAAGCTGCCTTGGCGGAGGTCTGCGCTCTCTGAGTGCTTTTCTAGTTATTTATGTTCTGTCCTTGGGCAATGACACTTGCACAGCAGAGGCAATCCAGTCCATTTCATGACAATCAGATGAATGACCTGGACTAGTTCATTTTACTTTCACCTCTAGAGAAATTGTGGGATACTTGGTGGGTGAAAAAGGAGATGAAATCCTGCTTTTAATGTGGGTCCTCTCAGAGAATAAGTGAAAAAAAAACAGTTGTTTTAAAACGTATGGTTGTGGGAAAATAAGTCAAAACTTAATTCAGTAAAAATATATAAACATACACTGAATTGCACACAGCTTGAGAAGCTTCCAGATAATAACCATATTGATCCTACACAACTGAACTAGGTGGTGCTTCATGTTTCTAAACATAACCGCCTTGTTTTTACTCAGTGTAAAAACTCTTGTACTTTTACTTGTTTCACTCTGAACATAATCAGATCTGGGTATCTCATGATGTTTCAGTGTCTTGCTGCATACTTATCACCTGTATCTCAATTCCATTTGCAGATTATTCGTCAAGATGAACACATTGCCAAACAGCGCTTTGTTGGGGGCAAGAATGTCTTGACCAGAGGGGCTCCTGAGTGGGTTTCCTTTGATGTTACAGAAACAGTAAGAGAATGGCTCATAAACAGAGGTAAGTGCAGAATTAAACTTAATACTATGTGTGACGAATCAATAATGTTTTCAAAGTGTCTTTTATGATAAAGAGTAAAAATAATAAAGTAGAATGTAAGAAGTGAAGATTGGTAGGATATCTTAGTTTGAAAAGGAAAACTACTAAACTTTTAAAAATGCAAAGCCAATGGGTGGTTGCTTTTTGTTAATCATACCACAAACAGATGATTTCTTCATGTATTCATTCAGTTTTATCAGGGTTGCCAATTATTATGAAGGGTGCTGTACTTCAGTTTTTTGTTGTACTTCAGTTTTTTGTCACAGTTGCCATGTGAACATGAAATAAATTACACTTCACATGCTTCTTATTCTTCTGCAGAACATTAAGAAATACGCAGGGTGGACAAAAAAACTAGAGCACTTTTTAAATGACAATATCTTCTCAGTCATTGAGGCTACCAAGATTAAAAACCATGCAAATTAAAACTCATTCAAAACTTGTTCAGTGTTTCCTCCATCCTTTTTGACAATGACAACACTTTCATCAAGAAGCAAAAGGTTGAATCATCTTCATGGTACACGAGCCACATGCAACCCAATTGTAAACTTGTGAAAGGTCAAGTTTGACTCCAAGATGCAGGTAAACAGTAACCCGTTAGCCAGATGTTCACTTTTTGTTTCATAATCCCCTCAACTTTGTGGAGAACATGAACCACTTTTTCATTTTTACTCATCTTCAGTGATGTGGTGTAGCTAGTGGAATCTAGGGTGAAACCCTAGGTTATGAAGCCAAACCCTAGGTTGAAACCCTAGGTTATGAAGCCAAAAACTTTTTTCAGGGGTAGTTTTATTTAAATGGCGGTAGTGGTCATCCACTTGCTTTTATGCACATAAACCATGATATCACTGAGAAGAGAACTTAATAAACTTTAATTTGATGGTTTGAAATTGTGGTAGCCTCAATGATTGAGGAGATAACATTTCTTTAATTCAAATAATAAATGCTATTGTTAATGATGATTTGTGATATTTTTGGAAAGAACTTATACAAATAAATCTTGTTGTAATACTGGGGACATCTGTAACCAAATGTCAGAACTTTTCAATCTTTGGTCATATTGTGGAAAGCAAGTATATACACTTCTGGGCAATTCCATATCAGTTAAAATAGGTCCTCAATTTTTTCTGAATTTTTTTGCCCAAACATTCTACCATGTCTTATTAGAATAGGGATAGATTTGTCTTAAAAATGCTGTAAATTCCAGTGTTTTTTAAGCACCAATTTTATACCCCTCTCCTCTGCTAACACACTGCATTCTTTCCTAAAAAATTAAACACTGGAGCAGTACCCTGTGTAGTTGTCTAATTAGGTCCCAAGCACTAAAGGGGCACGCTGTGGCACTATTGTTTCTGTAAGGATTATTATTATTATTAGGGGCCAAGCAGCGAAGCTGGCGAAGGCCCCTATTGGTTTTGTCTGTTTTCCTATTATTAGGGGCCAAGCAGCGAAGCTGGCGAAGGCCCCTATTGGTTTTGTCCGTTTTCCCATTATGATTAGCATCCTCCTCTGTAAGTCTATGGCAGCCCATAGAAGCTTAAGTAGGAAAATGCTGAAATTTGGCACACACATTCTGGACAGCATCAGCTTTCACCACAGCCAATTACAGGTCCCCAGCCCTAACCCTCTAGCGCCACCAGCAGGTCAAAGTTGCAGGTACATTTCTGCTTGTAACTTTTGAACCATATGTCCAATTTTCTTGGAATCCATGGGCCGAGACGAATCCAACGCACCCCATGACGTCATTTTCCACCAGGATAGTTTTCCCGCCATTTTGAATTTTGTGAAAAACAGTTAAAATGCTACTCCTCCCACAAATTTTGACCAATTTTGCTGTAATCCGGTACATAGCATCTTTGGACTAAGCTTCAGAAGAAACATCAACAGATTTTTGATATCGTTTATCGTTTGTCCGTGAGAGCCAATCAAAGTCGTCCTAAAAGTCGCCAAACAGAAAGTGAGGTCATATCTCGGTAACCCTTTGTCGGAATCTTCTAATTTTTTTCACACACATTTCAGTCTATCCCATGAGGTTCCACAAGAAAGGACAGGTCCCATGCTCAAACGGTCTAGCGCCACCAACAGGTCAAATTTTGAGGTGCTTTTCTGCGTGTAACTTTTGAACCCTACAACGGATTTTCAAAAATGTGGTATTACTGTAATCCTTGGGCCAAGAGGAATCATGTTTGTTTAGATAAAACGTTTGGATTTTATGAAAATCAATGTTATTCTTCTCCTGCTCCAAATCAATTCAAATTTTCATGAAAAGCTGTTCATATTCACATTCTAGATGGTCTCAGGGTTCTACCCACCAATTTATAGGCCCCCAACTTCAACCCTCTAGCGCCACCAGCAGGTCAAAGTTAGAGGTTTATTTGTGCTTGTAACTTTTGAACTGTACATCCCAGCCCAATCCTTGGGCTGATCCAAATCCAACGCATCCAATAACTTTATTTTCCGCCATGACGGTTGTCCGCCATTTTGGATGGTGTGAAAAACACTTAAAACACTACTCTTCCCACAATCTTTGCCCGATTTAGCTATAATCTAGTACATAGCATCTTTAGCCCCAGCCTCACAAAAGTTATTAAATGGAATTTTGATACTCTTCATCGTTTGGCCGTGACAACCAATCAAAATCATCTTAAAAGTCACCAAACAGGAAATGAGGTCATATTCCAAAAACCTTTAGATGGATTGTAACGAAATTCAGCACACCAGATTATCCATATGTTGCAAGGTTCTCCACAAAATTCCGTCCAGATCGGCCCACAGGGGGCGCTGCAATGCCTAAAAATGCATATCATGCTTATGAAAAGATGCACCTCCCACAATTTGTGCATTCGTAAAACTCGGCATGAACCATCTTCAGACATTGGTACATGCAAGTGTTGAATTTCGTAGGGATTGGCCAACCTATCAGCGCACAGTAGCCAATCCAAATTGAACAATGCAGAGAGGAGAATTCTCAAATGTCTGCCCTTCGCTCCTTTCAGCGTGTGCAGGTTTCACTGACACAGAGCTCAATGGGGGGTCTTCTGCCTCGGGGCACAGCTGTCTGCCACACACGCGGGGAGACGTGTGTGTGTGTGTGGCTAATGACAAATACTAGCAGTATTGACTCTGTCTGACATGCACACACAGGCAATACAAACACCACACACTTAGTACACACAGAGACACACACACACAACAAATACACACTCAGTACACATACAAACACACACTTAGTACACAGAGAAGCACAAACTCAGTACACACTAAAGTGCACACACACACACATCCAGTTAGAACACATATAAGTACACATACAAACACTCTCACAGACACGCAGTGAAACAGAAACAGACAGACACACACAGACAGACAGACAAACAAATAGACACTCACACACACACTCAGACACACATAAACACACCGTCTCTCTCCGCCTCTGCCTCTCTCTCTGTCTCTCTCTCTCACACACACACACACACACACAGTGTCTGGGGATGGCTGGGGTATTGGCCTTGCCTGCCTCCTCTAAGTTATACAGAAGAATTGATAACAAAGTTTGTGCGGTATTACAGGGTAGCAGAGACCATGGAATGACTAGAAATAATGTGATATTTATGCTGCAGTACTGTTCTCTGGCCACTAGGGCAGCAGAGACCATGGAATAACCAGAAATGATGTGATATTCTTGGTGCGCTACCTTTTCTTGGCCACCAGAGGGAGACACTGTGGTTCATTCCACAGTTTTCCGTTGTCATTACATTATAATTCGACTGCATGCCGCGCAAAAAAGCCTATAGAGTCCAAACTCATCACAGGTGGTATCTAACCTCCTACTGAACAAACTGATTGGAACGAGTGACGGTACAGCGGCATGTTCAAGCTGCACACGGCGTCATTTTTCCCTTTTCCTATGCCTATTACTATTGAAGGTGAGCTATTCCAGTAGAAAACATAACCACACTCAGAGCCATTTGACACAAGTGTCCTGTGAAGACAATATGTGGCAGGACAGACTAGGTTGTTCTTCTTCATCTTCTTCAGGATAATGACTTGATAATGGCTTGGACACCTTCCAGTGTATTACCGCCACCTACAGGATAATTAAATTAAGTCCTCTACTTGTCCGTCAGTCTCTTAGATTCTGGCATAAAGGCCAGAGCATTTAAAAAATCTAACTAGACTGGATGCAACTTTAGGATCCTTCAGTTGAAGCAAAGCAGGAAGGGAAACGGCAGCAACACCTGAGCTAAACAGCTCTTTAAAAAATGCATGCCTCGGCAACCCCTTGTTGAATTTTTCTAAGATTTGTCATAGACATACAAGTCTACCTCATGACTACACACAACAAAAATTAGGTCCCTGGCTCAAACCTTGTAGCGCCACCAACAGGTCAAACTTTTAGCCACTTTAAACTCTACACTTTTCTGCTTGTAACTTTTGAATCGTATGACCGATTTTCATAAATCCTGTATGTATGTAATCCCTGGACCAAGGCAAATCTAACGCACCCTATGATGTCATGTTTCTCAAAGAGAACGTCCACCATTTTGGAATCTCTCAAAATATTGGATGTCTATGGCAGCCCATAAAAGCGTAAGTAGGAAAATGCTATAATTTGGCACGCACATTGTAGACAGCATCAGTAATTCCCCACAACCAATTATAGGTGCCCAGCCCCAACCCTCTAGCGCCACCAGCAGGTCAAAGTTGCAGGTACATTTCTGTTTGTAACTTTTGAACCGTAGGTCTGATTTTCAAATAAAATGAACAGACTGAGACATTAGGCACTGCTGCCTCTGGGCACTGTTCGGCATAGTTCACCGATGATGGTCGCAGCAGTTTATTTGGTACACTGTTAAGTTGGACAAGCAGTTCTGCTTGCAAACACTTACTGCGCGTCCCTCTGACCTTCTGCCTTGTCGGATCTTATTGTTGCCGTGGCGACTTGGGCTGGGACGGGCCAAGTCACTGCTTGGCCCCGCATTGCTGCTTGCAGCTATATTTATTATTATTATTATTCTCCCGCTGCGAGGTTTGGCCTTTTTTGAGGTGGCTGCCATGTACAAAAACTCACTGGAGCGCTCTCTGTTGTGATGGAGGCTCATGGTAGGCATACACTTTCAGCTAGATGCACGAGATTTGGTAGGTGGGTGTATCTCATTAAGACAAACAAAAAAGGTAAATACAATGGCATGGTTATGCCCAACAGGAAGTGAGATATTTGGGCTTTTGTGTGATACAATGGAATTTAACCCACTTCTACTAAATCGTACATCAGATTCATGCTAGTTTTGGTATACATGACGTTAACAGGTTGTAGATGTCAAAAAGATTTATGTTGTAAGATGACGAAATAGCTTGATGAATTTAAGTATCAAATTATAAGTTGCCAGGTAAACAGGAAATGTGTCACCAATTCAATATGCAGTGTTTGACAAGAATAAAACATCACAAGTTATTGTCTATCGTGACTATGAACATATCTATGTGAGTGAAATGGCAGTCTGGCATAGCACCAGTATGTGGTAGTAGGATGAAATCTTTTAAGATGTGGTAAAGCTCCATGGTACATTAGATTTACAGTATGTCACAAAAGTGAGTACACCCCTAACATTTTTGTACTTTTTAATTATATCTTTCCATGGGAGAAGTCTAAAGATATAATACTTTTCTACAACGTAAAGTAGGCAGTGTACAGCTTATATAACAGTGCAAATTTGCTGTTCCCTCAAAATAACTCAACACACAACCATTAATGTCTAAACCACTGGCAACAAAAGTGAGTACACCCCTAAGTGAAAATGTCCAAATTGTGCCCAAAGTGTCAATATGTTGTGTGGCCATCATTATTTTCCAGCACTGCCTTAACTCTCTTGGGCATGGAGTTCACTAGAGCGTCACAAGTTGTCATATCACTGGAATCCTCTTCAACTCCTACATGACGACATCACAGAGCTGACCTTGAGCTTGAGACCTTGAGCTTGAGACCTTGAGCTCCTCCACTTCCATTTGAGGATGCCCCACAGATGCTGAATTGGGTTCAGGTCTGGGGACATGCTAGGCCAGTCCATCACCTTCACCCTCACCCAAGGCATGGTCATCTTGGAGGTGTGCTTGGGGTCGTTACCATGTTCAAATACCGGCCTGTGGCCCAGTTTCAAAGGGGGGGCATCATGCTCTGCTTCAGTATGTCACACTACATATTGGCATTCATGGTTCTCTTAAGGAAGTGTAGGTCCCCAGTGCCGGCAGCACTCATACAGCCCCAAACCATGCCACTTCCTCCACCATGCTTGACTGTTAGCAGGACACAGGTGTCTTTGTAATCCTCACCTGGTTGCCGCCACACACACCTGACACCATCTGAGCCAAATAAGTTTATTTTAGTCCTATCAGACCACAGGACATGGTTCCAGTAATCCATGCCCTTTAGTCTGTTTGTCTTCAGCAAACTGTTTGCGAGCTGTCTTGCACATCATCTTCAGAAGAGGCTTCCTTCTGGGACAACAGCCATGCAGAACAGTTTGATGCAGTGTGCAGCGTATGGTCTGCGCACTGACAGGCGGTCCCCCTACCCCTTCAACCTCTGCAGCAATGCTGGCAGCACTCCTACACTTATTTTGAAGACACAGCCTCCGGATATAATGCTGAGCACATGCACTCAACCTCTTTGGTCGACCATGGCGAGGCTTGTTCTTAGTAGAGCCTGTACTCTTGAAGCGCTGTATGGTCTTGGCTCTTGAAGCGCTGTATGGTCTTGGCCTGTGCTGCAGCTCAGTTTCAGGGTGTTGGCAATCTTCTTATAACCTAGGCCATCTTCATGTAAAGCAACAATTTTCTTTTTTAAATTCCCAGAGAGTTCTTTTCCATGAGGTGCCATCTAGAACTTCCAATGACAAGTATGAGAGAGTGTGAGAGTGATAACACCAAATTTAACACAACTTCTACCCATTTACACCTGAGACCTTGTAACACTAATGGATCACATGACACCAGGGAGGAAAAATGGCTATTTGGGCAAAATTTTGACATTTTCACGTAGGGGTGTACTCACTTTTGTTGCCAGTGGTTTAGACATTAATATTTGTGTGTTGAGTTATTTTGAGGGAACAGCAAATTTGTTATATAAGCTGTACACTGCCTACTTTACGTTGTAGAAAAGTATTATATCTTTAGACTTCTCCCATGGAAAGATATAATAGAAAAAGAACAAAAATGTTAGGGGTGTACTCACTTTTGTGACATACTGTATGCAAGATTTAGTGTACATGATGTGAAGTTGGTGCAGATGTAAAATTTTGAAGGGTTGTCAGGTCAATATTTGCCATTTTATTTAAAAAATACGCATCAATCAACATGTGAACGGAACGGAAGGACGACAGTGAGAATGTTTTGGATTCAGCAGTCCTGGGAGACTGACTTGAGGCTTTTATTCTGATATTTCAAAGTCATATGTTTACTATATGTTACCAGTAAGCTATGGAATGTTGCTTCACTTAGTGAAAGGAAAAGATGAAGTGAGCATAGAATGCCTTGGAACTGGCATCATGCTACAGCTGGTTGAAGCTTTGCTTGCTTGCTTAGCCCCAATGTTATAAGTTCCATTTTATTGCTCCTGTTTCAGAGTTGGATAATTTCACTCCATATGTGGAGTGGACAAGGCAGGAGCTCTTGTTGTTTTCCAGCAAACCCCCCAAAAGAAGTAGAAGCAAGCAGGAGATATCTTTCTGTTCACCAGGTCTTTAATGCATTCACCGAGAGAATAGTCACACTAGACAAGCATCTCCTGACCATTCTGACCAGCACACCTACTCTAACTACCTTAAATACAGTATTCATCAGCATATTTTTGGATCTGTGCCATATTCATAAGCAGAGAACGCAGACTCTTAATCATATACAGATGGCCCTAAAGTTAGACTACACACACTTGGTATTGAAAACACAGTTACCTATTAGGTTTCCTGCTGAGCCTCCAAAGATATCTCCACTACCACACAGAGGCACACACTCCTATACAGACAAACAACATTTTCCTTTTTGAGAAATTATGGCACTCACAAACACCTCTGGCGATTTTTGTCCGGTAAGGATTACAATGCATGTTAACAGATTAGACTATCCTATCCTAAGCCTATTGACACCTATAGCACAACCACACACCATGTCAACTATGCTATCTATGTATGTATTGACACAGGAATACCTCAAAAGCATCCCAGCAACTGTTTAAAAAATACTCACCTACAATTGCATGAAACAAACGCTGGTAGGCTATCAATACTGACCGTGTCATACCAGATCTGCTCTACAAGTGCACTAATTACGTAAACATAGAAGCTGAAATAGTTTTTAAAGTTGTCACACTGCCTAGTCAAACATGTTGTAGGTATAATAGTGGTGATGCTGGTATGTTAGGAAGAAGCAAGATTTTGCGTCAATTTCTTCTTCTCAATATAATAGCCTTAATTGCTATTCTTTTGTTGACCACAAGTAAAAAAAAATGCAAACTCGTTCTGTCATCTTGTCAACAAGCCAGTGGAAAAAAATGTCACAAAATAACTTAAATAACTTAAGACACAGTCAGTTTTTGTATACGTAGCAGGCCACAAAAGTGAGTACATCCCACAGATTGTGTGAAAATCATGAATATTTCGTGTGAGCACCGTTATTATTTACAGTAGCACTACTTTAAAGGGGTCCTTCCATCGTTATTTTTACCTCCGCCAAGGAGGTTATGTTTTCGCCAATGTTGGTTTGTTTGTCTGTTTGTTTGTCTGTTTGTTTGTGAACAGCATAACTCGAAAAGTTATGGATGGATGTTGATGACATTTTCAGGATAGGTCAGAAGTGGCCTAACTTAGAACTGATTTTATTTTGGTGGTGATCCGGTTAACCGTCTGGATCCAGGATTTTTTTATTCAGTGAAGTTACCAGTGTAGCATGGAATCTACAGAGACTTTTATTTTGAAAGGAGGGAATATAGGTTGGTACGGAAATGAGGCTCCTGTTGCGGGTCAAGGAGTTGTTGAGTTTTTGGTTAGAGGGTTCAGTGAAAGACAGAGGAGAGTTAGAGCAGTAGTGGTGAGCAACCCAGTAGTTCATGTTGGTAGTGGAAATTAGATAAAGTACTTTCCTGCACCGAAGAGCCAACCAAGTTCGTGTGTGCATGAGTGAACGAACCCACCTGCACCGAAGAGCCGACCAAGTTCGTGTGAGCATGAGTGAACGAACCCACTAGTTAACTATTACACCAGTAATAAAATATTCTAACATGATTAATGTCTTTAATGTCTTAAGGTGAAAATGACAATAAGGTGGAGACTTAAGCTGCCTTGGCGGAGGTCTGCGCTCTCTGAGTGCTTTTCTAGTTATTCATATATCTGTGTCGCCACTATAGTTGAATGCATTGTGCGTCATTTCTGTGAAAAATTATCTCCTAGTTCTCTTGTTTGACACCCTTTTCTGTAAGCTAGAACAGGTCTAGTGGTTGAACGACTGGCTTTTCCATATCCATGACGTGTCAATAAGGCACCTCTGATTGGGCAAATTCGCTGTCTTTCGTTCACCTAGCTTCTGTCCACTGTTCTCAATGGATGTGAGTGTGCCATACATGGCTCTGGGTGGGGCTTACGACTTAGTGACGTAGATAGGTTTAGCCTGCTCTGATCCGCTCGTTTTGGTTAGCTTGACCCTTCAATGACCAGTAAAACCATGAGGATCGAATTTCACGTCTTGGAATGCTGCGTGCATATACTGCTTTTTGTGACCCACCAGATTGTAAATAGAGCTACTAAAAGTGGTTTTTGATGGAACAACCCCTTTAATATAAAATTCACCACAGCTGCACAGGTTGTTTTTATAATGCTTTTCCATTCCTCCATGATGCCATTACTGACCTGGCAGATGTTAGACACTGGTACTCCTCCACCTTTTGCTTAAGGATGGTACACAGGTGATTAATAGGGTTCGGGTCTGGAGACATACTTGGCCACTCATTACCTTCACTTTCAACTATTTCAGGAAGCCAGTGGTCATATTGGAGGTCTGTTCCCAGCTGGAAATTTCACGTTCCGGGGACGTTCTTAGAATGTTCGCTTTGGTGGAAGGAACGTTCCCTGTAAGTTTTCAAAAAATGTTCTCTCCACGGTTCTTTGTATAGTTCCTTTAACGTGTAGGAAAGGTTTTTTTGGGAACTTTTAGGGAACATTCAGGACGTTTTAAGAACGTTTGGGGAACCACCAAGAAAAACGGTCCCTCTAGGTTGTTCCTACAACGTTCTCAAAATGTTCTCAAAAATGTTTAGGGAACCAACAGAACATTTGTAGTTGTTTATGTTTTTTAATGACCTCTTCAGAATTTGTTCACTCATATTGAACAATAGGAGCAGTCTCATTACAACCAATAGCAATTCAAAGGCTGGTTATCAAAGAGTCATGGAAGGCTACTATTTTTTAGCCTTTCTTAGCCCACTTATTTACTTTCTTTGGCTACAGGTTTGAAATATGAAAAGGAGATAAAAATCACTGTCACTCAATTTTAATTTGAAATCACAAAAAAACATTTATTTAGACTGTATAAGAGGAAGGTAGGAGATCAGGGGAGAGGTGTTTGTGCGGTGGAGAAGTCAGAATCTCTTGATGTGCCTAAAACCACAAAAAAACAAAATTAAGCCTAAAAGCATAATCTATAACAGAAATGCGTCAGCCTGTGTGTTTTGATAACATGGGAGCTTCCATTCTGAATTCTATTGGCCTGTCACGACTTTAGTAATGTCTTGTGCCATTTTATACTCAGTTTAGAAAGACCACATAATCTTTGTCAGCTGCTTGTTGAACGTGTTGTTTTTCTGGCAGTGCTGTGTTTTTCCTTTGTTTTCTCCTGATCACTTTATTAGTCTCAATCATTCACTCTGCACCCTGCGCTTGTTGCACTGCCACGTTAACCCTCCTCACCTGCTGGTCTTGTTTCCTTGTTTCCATGTTAAATCTGCCCCACCTGCCTGCCTTGTTTCCCTGTTACCTTGTCAATCAGCTGCACCTGCACTACCTCGTTTACGCTCGTTAGCTTCTTAGTTTCCCCATTCTGAAGATGTAAGATTTGCACAAATGAATGACTTGATTTATGTATTCCCAAATCTTTACATTTCACAGTTTGCCAGATGTGTGTGCATATTTATGAACTGTAATTATTGTTCACTACAAGATAAGTTAATGTAACTACTCACCCCAGACTTTGTCTTAAACACGAGTCACAGCATTCATGTTAAGTTATTGATAATTTACATTACCACATGGCAATACACTCACACAGTTGTTATTCAACCAGTTGGTGTTGTGGCAATGTTGGTACCAAGTCAACATTATCGAACAGGGAAGGCTGTCACAATTATCCCTGGCACCTGATACATTTTTTATGTACATTTGTGGTGTTCGGGTAGGCCAGCCAGGGTAAATGTTAATTCATAGTTTAAACTGACTCATACACTAAAAACATCTGTGCACACTCGCTATACATCCACGGCAGTGCACACAGATGCATACACGTTTGCCAGCAGCCGAATACACGCATGTGTAGCCATGCAACAAGCTTTTCCTTGCAGAGAAATTGGGGGATTTTGTGCAGTGTCAGCAAAAAAAATGTTCCTCATCAGTTCCCAATGGAACATTATCGCATGACCAACAAGGAACCAAATGAGAACGTTGTCGGCATGTTCCAAATGTTATCTTTGTAGGGACAATCAGTCTCGTTACAAGGAGGCGCCGATAATAAATGTGGGTATAATTGGCATTAATTGATCAGTCTCATAAAATCAATTCCATTAATATTACCATTAATTGTTATGTTTAATAATAAATTAATAAACAGCTAAATTGATGGCATATTACTAAAATGTTATGCTTATACTACAGCTAGAGTATAATGTGTTACTTACAGTATCACAATACACTATAGTCAATAGTATTTACACACACTTGGACTGGATGAAGGCTATTGGAGTTCTTTAGACTGGGTGGCTTTCATGAATACAGCAACAATAACAGGCAAAACACAGTTTATTCCAAAGGTATAGTTTATTAACTAATAAACTACAGATGTGAACTAATCTCAGAGGTTGTGTGTATATACAAGATAGTAGGATAGTGTGTGTGTGTGTGTGTGTGTGTGTGTGTGTCAAAGAAACAAAGGAGAGAGAAGTAGGGGGTCTCCAGTTGGAGGACCAAATGGTCAGAGGAATATGTGAGAGTTTTATCTTTGTGCCAGGGAACCGCAAGAGGCACATGATTAACTCACTTTGAAACAATAGACTAGTTCTGCTAGGCTATCGTTAGCATTCCTTTCCACCAGGTATCTCAGTATGGTGCACGAGATAAGAGTTAGCGAGAGGGGGATAGAGAGAGAGAGAGAGAGCATGCAGTAGAGAGAGAGAGAGAGGGCATGCATGATCTGTCTATCAAAGTAGCAAATAAAAAGAACGGGTAGCCTAGAGGGGTCCGCTCTTACACTGTTCGTGGCTCTAGGCCTACGACTGAGGAAGGGGAGCTGGTTACCTTTCCAGTAAGCTTATGTACTCAAGCTGCAGTACGTTGTGACCTTGTGCAAAGGCCATTCTTTGTCTATTTACTTGCGCATGCTGACAAGGTCCATTGTCTGCCTGGCTCCTTGGCCAGTAGGGCAGAGAGGGTTGTCCCTTTGCGTCCATGCGACCTGTTGGTCAGCAGGACAGAGAGAGTCTCTTTACATCCATGAGGTCTGACGACCCACAGAACAGAGAGGCGATGTCTCTTTACATCCATGAGGTCTGATGACCCACAGAACAGAGAGGCTGAGCAACAGCCCGCCTGTGGTTTTAAACCTGAGTGTGAAACCTGAGGTGTGGCTAAGGAAGGAGAATCATGGAAAGAGGAAACTAAGGAGGATCATGGGAAACGTAGTTTATGTGTGGTTGTACCTACATCTTTGTAACGTTACAGTTTCACCAAAAGATAACCAAGTGAGAACATTCCTCTAAAGTCCTCAAGAGAACGTTATTATGTCAATATAGGGCATGGAAGGTCGCACTCAATTTCCTCTTTTTCTTTTTATTCTTTTAAACATTCATCGCAGGCCGGGTTACAGACGTTTCGGCTGCTGGAGCCTTCATCAGTGTAACACTTCCTGTTTGTTTCCTGGACTCTTTAAAAACAACAACGTTATTATGTCACCAATCGAGAACTAAATGGGAATGTTGCCAATATGTTCCAAATGTTATTTTTATAATGTTACAGAGAACATCCCTCTGAAGTCCTCAAGGGAACGTTATTACATCACCAAACGGGAACTAAATGAGAACGTTCGATTAATGTTCCAAATGTTTCACTTCCGAATGTTGCAGTGTCACCAAAAATAACCAAAATGGGAATGGGAACGTTAGATATAGTTCTCAGAACGTCCCCTTCTACCTGGGTTAGTGGTTGTTGTCATGTTGAAAAAACTATTGTGTGTCGCAGTGTCTTGGGGGGGGGGGCATGTGGGCATGTTCTGCTTCAGAATGTCACAGCACATGTTGGAATCTGTGATTCCTTCAATAAACTGCACTTTCCCAGTGCTGGCAGCATTGAAACATCCCCAATCCATGATGCTACCACCACTAGGCTTGATTGTAGGCAGGGCACAATTATAATGGTACTGTTCGACAGGCTGTGCCACACATGCCTGACACCCTTTAAGCCAAACAAGTTTATGTTATTCTAGTGAGACCACAGGACATGGTTCCACGAATTCATGCTTTTGGACCGCATGTCTTCAGCTAACAGTTTTCAGACTTTTTTGTGATTAAGCGTTAGAAGGGGCTTTCTTGTGGGACGATGATTACGCAGACAAAGGTGTTGCACTGTGCGGCATATTACTTGAGCTATGACAGGCCGACCTCCCACTTCTGCAATCAATGCACAATCTGGTTGCACTAATGCATTTATTTGAAGCCAAGTTCTGCATGTGACACTGAGCATGTGGACCCAACTTCTTTGATGAATCCTGTTAATGTCTGTTACAAGTGCAACCCGTGAACATGTGGCTTTTCATGGTTTAATGATATGTACAGTTATCATTTCGGATGTAGTCACTTTTGTGGCCTGCTATTTATACAAAAATGCTTGTGTGTAAATTTGTTTTCAGAGGACAGTAAATTAATACTGCCACACAAGCTTTTACATTACATTGCATTTGGCATTTTGCATTTATCCGAAGTGACTTACAAAAAGGAGGACATAAGCTGACAGAGGTGTAAAGGAAACACAGAGTAAGAAGGCAACCTTTATACATACAGGGAGGTGCATGTGCCTCAATACGTTTTCCTGGAGCAGGGACACTACAGACACATACTCCCACATGGGGACAGAGAAAGAGAGTTGGTTTAGTGATTGTTAGTTTTGTTAGGTTTGTTAGGAAGGGAAGCAGTCTCGGAAGAGAAGGGTTTTTACTTTTTAACCCCTTAAGTCACACCTAATATTTTCAGTTTATTTGCGAAAATGGTATGCCCAAGTTGTAAGTAGCACAGCTCCTACATAGTTTTAGACTCAGACATGTTCTTGGTATCAGTGTAAAGGTAACACTCTCAGGTTTATTATGACCGCCGGTAGCGAAGCTAGCGAAAGCGGTCATTATAGTGTTGCCGAGACTTTTTTCCCTTTTTTTTAAATTTTTATTTATTTATTTTTTTTTCACCGATTTTTCGTCAACGATTGCCAGGACACTGGAACTCTGGGGGAGATGAATCTCTGTAGGCTTGTAGCCCTAGAAGTTTTTGAGCGAATAGGAGCTTTTGGCCCCCAAGGGCCACCCCCCCGCTGTGCCAGTGTCCATCAAAGAGGGGGAGACGCCGAAAAGTTTTTGCCGAATAACTCAGTGAATGTTTCACCGAACAACATGAATTTTTTGTGATATGTCGGTGTTACAGGGGCGTATCGACCCAGCCCATAAACACTCACTTTGGGGTGCAATGTTTTTTGTCGAAGCTAGGTGTCCAAAAACAGTTTTTTTTTAATAACTCATTAAAATTTGTTTCCAAAGACAACAATGTTGTTTTAGTATGCAGATGTTACAGAGGCCCAGAGACCCTGCCCATAAAAACTCACTTAACGTATAGCGCCACCTAGTGATATGGGTAAATGCAAAAATTGGGATTTTGTTTTGCCAATATCTTGGACCGAGAAGGTGGGAACTGCACAAAATATGTCATGTACGATCAGCACAAAGACTTCTAAAAGCACAGCACATGCCATAAAATTTGGCCCATAGGGGGCGCTGTAATTTTACAAAATGTCGTTTTGCCTATTATCTAGAGAACGGTAAGATTTACAAGCAGTTCTTTTTTCTCGTGAAATCTATTGAACCTCCTGCATTGAAAACACTGGTTGACGCCCACTTCCAACAAAAATAATTTCCGTGAAATTTTAACATTGTGAAAGCGAAACCAAACGAACTCGTCATAGGCCCTTCATGTGAATCTCACCAAATTTGGTACATGTCATCTACAGACAATGATGACAAAAAGTTATCAAAGGATTTGTCTTGAGATAAATCGTTTAAAAGTTACATGTCAATGAAAATTTGAAACATATCTTAAAATTCTTCAAAAGTCCATATCTTGGCTTCTAATTGCTCCAATGTTGTGAAAATTGACATGCCACCTCTAAACAGCTTTCTGTTCATGTGCATCAAATTTTGTGATATTTTGTCAAAGGGGACGATGTTTTTTGTCGAAGCTAGGGGGTCCAAAAACAGGGTTTTTTTTTAAAAAACTCATCAACATTTATTCCCAAGACAGTGATTTTGTGGTAGTATGTCGGGGTTACAAAGACGCATTGACCCAGTCCATAAACTGTCACTTGAAGCATAGCGCCACCTAGTGATAGGGGTAAATGCAAAAATTGGGATTTTGTATTGCCAATGTCTTGGACTGGGACGGTGGGAACTGTACAAAATATGTCATGCACAATCAGCACAAAGACCTCTAAAAGCACAGCACATGCCATACAATTTGGCCCATAGGGGGCGCTGTAATTGTACAAAATGTAATTTTGCCTATTGTCTAGAGAACAGTAATGTTTACAAGCAGTTCTTTTTTTGTCTTGAAATCTATTGACCCTCCCACATTGAAAACACTTGTTGACGCCCACTTTCAACAAAAAAAATTCAGTGAAATTAAAAAAAAAATTCCATGAAATTTCAACATTGTGAAAGCGAAACCAAACGAACTCGTCATAGGCCGTTCATGTGAATCTCACCAAATTTGGTACATGTCATCTACAGACAATGCTGACAAAACGTTATCAAAGGATTTATCTTGAGATGGACTGTTTCAAAGTTACATGTAAATCAAAATTCAAAACATAGCTTAAAATTCTCCAAAAGTCCATATCTCGGCTTCTAATTACTCAGATTTGGTCAAAGTTGACGTGACAACTCTGAACGGCTTTCTTTTCATGTGCACCAAATTTTGTGACATTTCATCACATGGTACAATGTTTCCGGTCAAAGCTAGGTGTACAAAAACAGTTTTTGTTAAATAACTTATCAAAAATTTTACCCAAGACAATGATTTTGTGTTAGTAAGCCAGTGTTAAAGAGCCGTATCAACCCATCCTATAAACACTCACTTGAAGAAATAGCGCCACCTACTGATATAGTTTAATGCAAAAATAGACATTTTGCATTACCAATATCTTGGACCAAGGAGGTGGGAACTACACAAAATATACACAAACACACAGAATGTCATTCCTTCAAAACCCACATCCATGCCCACTTCCAGCAAATCATTTCCACACAAACTCTCGCCTCACAACACTGACCTACCACAAACTCACCATACCTATGATTCCCACACTTCAATGCGGTACATCTAGTTTGTTGGGACTCTGCTTGTCGGGACTAAGCCAACGGCCCTTTCACCCTTTTTCTTGGGACTCTAACACAACTGGATTTTCACCCTGCTTTTTGGGACTCTAACCCAACTGGCCTTTCACCCTTTTTGTCGGGACTCTAACCCAACGTGATTTTCACCCTGCTTGTCAGGACTCTAATCCAACTGGCTTTTCACCTTTTTCACAAATTACAATTACACAATTAAGGATCCTAATTATGTTTTATCCACTAGTTTCTCATAGACCGTCTCACAGGGATTGCAATAATTTTGATTATACTCAATCAATACTCAAACAGAACTGTCCCTATGGCGTCATCTTTGTCCTACACATTCTCAAGTGCCCGTATTCTCCACCAAATTGTTGCGAGTCTTCTAAATCGTGACTCTTATCTGAATCTTTTCCATTGAAGAACGTCCAAATCATTTCACAAATAAATGGTTTATTCTAATACATAAAATCAAGTGGATAAAACATTACAGAGCTCTGGGTCCAATTATCATTCCCTAACCGATAACAGTGTCTCAGCTGGGCACAAAATCAGACTGGCTGTCTTTCCCTGACCTAGTTTTATAGTTCAACACATTTCAAATGTCGGACTGCTATTTTCCCAGATCCTTCTCTCAGCCCTTTGGTGAGCAAGGTCACAGGTATCCTTCCTTTCCACTTCATCTGTGATAAGTTATCTGCAAAAACACATTTTCCATTTTCACTGTAACATCTCTAGTCAGATTAGTTCTGCGGTTAGTTGAGCAACACTACTGTCATTCTACTGTCAGTGCAGCATGCTCCTGATCCAGTTAATAAGCGCAGTTTATTATCATTCAAGTATTTGCACATTTGCTGTGCAATGATAAAATAATATGGAAGCTTATATATAGCAGTGGGGAATGGGAGCTCATCAGTTCACAGGAAGTTCATCAGTGGTTCAGTAAAGCAGTACAGGTTAAAACTAGTCTCTGTGTAATTACATTCATTAAGATTAAATTCAAAAGGTTAAAACCTGAAAACCAAAGATGAGATTAGCATGTTACAACATTATATATATTTCAATATATAACTCTGTAATGTCGTGATGACGCCACAAAGTTTTTACTACTTTTAAAAGTGCAGTCAGAAACATAGACAGTAGAAGAAATGGACTGATGGATGGCACCATTTTCAATGGGGACCGGATGAAGCTAGATTTTTGATTTTTGCAAATTAGTCAACAGGCTACAGGCTCCACCCAGCCTGGAGACGTTAATTTGACTAGTACATGCTCAATCACAAATTAGATGACACACAATTTTCTCCTGTGCGATAAAAAGTTACTAGCCGTCACTTAGCTACCTTGGGAATCACTGCATTAGTGCCATTTTGGTCGCACAAATGCACATCCAAACTGCATCTACAAAGTGCCGCACATACAATTATGTCACATGTTTTGTTTTTGACTGTACTGTTGTTTGTCGCATGAACTCAAGCCCTCCACGGTAAGAAATTTAAAGGGTGAATGGATGACTGCATGCCCTCCTAATGCATCCATCTCTGACACTAAAAACAGTATTTTAAAGATGGTGCCATCACTTTTTTAATTTTTGACTTCTGAACATGATTTTAAGGGACCACTGAGGATAAGTTGGATATAACCATTTTAGCTTGTTAACAGGACCTTTTGCCAACTTTGAGGGCCAGCTTTAAAATACAACAGCTAATCGTCTAATTTTTTGGAACATGTACTGTTACTCATAAATATCAAACCAACACCTCCTTCAGCCAATTAACACGAATACAATAAACTGATGAGTAGATACTCAAACACAAATCAGACAGCATACGATAAGTTTTCGTAATGAGTATTTTTCTACTGTTATGGCTACAATCATGTTTACTGAAGTTGAAGGCTAGTTCTGTATTACTAACTTCAGTTCCAGGTAGTCTTGCAACCTACCAAGACAGTTTTGCATTTTTTTCTAACTTCAGACATTTAGAAAGAAATTTAAAAAGATGGACTATGGATATTTAAAGTTTTGAAAATGGATGAATGAATAAGTCTTTAGTAGTGGGAAGGACTGAAATTCCAATGTGATATTAGGTTGATATGATGTGATATTTAGGTAATTTACGTAATTTTTTAGGAAATTATGTGGTTGTGTCAAGAGAGGAGAGGGGTATAAAAAGTGGTGGTTATGAAACATCTATCCCTGTTTGAAGAGTCATATCTCAAAAACTAAACAAGATATCAAGCTGAAATTGTTTGCTTCTAATAAGACATGGTTGAATGGTTGGACAAAAACATAAAAAATGTGGACCAAGGGCGCCTGCAGAATTGAATCTTAACGTATGCACTGACACCCACCCTTCCCCCCAAAAAAGCACTCAGTGTCAGTGTGTCTGTCATGCGCGTGTTTGTTCTCGGACTGTGCAGCCAGTCAGCAGGGGTTAGTTCGGTATTATGGTAGATTCAGGGTAGATTTTGTCTAACTGTTGTCTAACTACTGTCTAACTTCAAGACCATTTCTGAAAAGGAACTACATTAGCATCTAGTCACAGGAGCCAGGTTTTGAAAATTGCTGGGGCTATACAAACATGCAGCCTGTCTTGAGAAGTGCTTGAGAAGTGTTGGACATATATTCTACATGTTCTTGTGCTTCCTGCGACTTGTTTGGCCTGTTGCGTCTCTGTTGCACCATAATGTGCTCACTCTTTCAAAGTAAAAAACTTCACTTGATGACAATGAAGTCTTACCTATATAGTCCACTGTAAAATATCCACATCACTTATCAAGTACACCATTATTTAGGATTTCTTGTGATAAGCTGGCAACTCTGCAATATCATACCTAATCCTATATATTACATGTTTACAGGCAGGAACAAATTATCGATGGTAACTGAGAGACGGTTACAACATTAACTAGATGTACCGCATAGTGGTACATGGTATGACCGCCGCAGTGTATTGAAGGGTGGGAACTGCAGGTATGATGAGTTTGTGGTAGGTCAGTGTTGTGAGGTGAGAGTTTGTGTGGAAATTATTTGCTAGAAGTGGGCATTGATGTGGGTTTTGAATGAATTACATTCTGTGTGTTTGTGTATATTTTGTGTAGTTCCCACTTTCTTGGTCCAAGATATTGGCAAAGAAAAATCACAATTTTTGCATTTAACTATATCACTAGATGGTGCTATGCTTCAAGTGAGTGTTTATGGGATGGGTCGATACGCCTCTTTAACACCGGCATACTAACACAAAATCATTGTCTTAGTCAAAATTTTTGATGAGTTATTTAACAAAAACTTTTGTACACCTAGCTTTGATGGGAAACATCGCACCCTGTGACGAAATGTCACAAAATTTGGTGCACATGAAAACAAAGCTGTTCAAAGTTGTCATGTCAACTTTGAGCAAATATGAGCAATTAGAAGCCGAGATATGGACTTTTGAAGAATTTTAAGCTATGTTTTGAATTTTCATTGACATGTAACTTTGAAACAGTCCATCTCAAGATAAATCCTTTGATAACTTTTTGTCAGCATTGTCTGCAGATGACATGTACCAAATTTGGTGAGATTCACATGAGCGGCCTATGACCAGTTCATTTGGTTTCACTTTCACAATGTTAAAATTTCACGGAAATTCTTTTTGTTGGAAGTGGGCGTCGACCAGTGTTTTCAATGCGGGACGGTCAATAGATTTCACGACAAAAAAGAACTGCTTGTAAACCTTACCGTTCTCTAGATAATAGGCAAAACGACATTTTGTACAATTACAGCGCCCCCTATGGGCCAAATTTGATGGCATGTGTTCTGCTTTTAGAGGTCTTTGTGCTGATCTTGCATGCCATATTTTGTGCAGTTCCCACCTTCTCAGTCCAAGATATTGGCAATACAAAATCCCATATTTTGCATTTACCCCTATCACTAGGTGGCGCTATGCTTCAAGTGACAGTTTATGGGCTGGGTCAATGCGTCTTAGTAACCCCGACATACTACCACAAAATCACTGTCTTGGGAAAAAATGTTGATGTTTTTTTTTAAAAACCTGTTTTTGGACACCTAGCTTTGACAAAAAACATTGTCCCCTTTGACGAAATATCACAAAATTTGATGCACATGAACAGCAAGCTGTTTACAGGTGGCATGTCAATTTTCACGATATTGGATCAATTAGAAGCCAAGATATGGACTTTTGAAGAATTTTATGCTTTGTTTACATTTTCATTGACATGTAACTTTTAAACGGTTTATCTCAAGATAAATTCTTTGATAACTTGTTGTCACCATTGTCTGTAGATGACATGTACCAAATTTGGTGAGATTCACATGAACGGCCTATGACAAGTTCGTTTGGTTTCACTTTCACAATGTTAAAATTTCACGGAAATTCTTTTTGTTGGAAGTGGGCGTCGACCAGTGTTTTCAACGCGGGAGGTTCAATAGTTTTCACGACAAAAAAGAACTGCTTGTAAACAGTACTGTTCTGTAGATAATAGGCAAAACGACATTTTGTACAATTACAGCGCCCCCTATGGGCCAAATTTTATGGCATGTGCTGTGCTTTTAGAAGTCTTTGTGCTGATTGTGCATGGCATATTTTGTGCAGTTCCCACCTTCTCGGCCCAAGATATTGGCAATACAAAATCCCAATTTTTGCATTTACCCCTATCACTAGGTGGCGCTATGCTTCAAGTGACAGTTTATGGGCTGGGTCAATGCGTCTTTGTAACCCCGACATACTACTACAAAATCACTGTCTTGAGAAAAAATGTTGATGAGTTTTTAAAAAAAAACTGTTTTTGGACACCTAGCTTCGACAAAAAACATTGTTCCCTTTGACAAAATGTCAAAAAAATTGATGAGCTTGATCAGAAAGCTGTTTAGAGTTGGCATGTCAATTTTTACCACATTAGAGCAATTAGAAGCCAAAATATAGACTTTTGAAGAATTTTAAGCTATGTTTCAAATTTTCATTGACATATAACTTTTAAACAGTTTATCTCAAGATAAATCCTTTGATAACTTTTTGTCACCAATGTGTGTAGATGACATGTACCAAATTTGGTGAGATTCACATGAACGGCCTGTGACGAGTTCGTTTGGTTTTGTTTTAGCGATGTTAAAATTTCACGGAAATTGTTTTTGTTGGAAGTGGGCGTCGACCAGTGTTTTCAATGCAGGAGGGTCAATAGATTTCATGACAAAAAAAAACTGCTTGTAAACCTTACCGTTCTCTAGGTAATAGGCAAAACGACATTTTGTACAATTACAGCGCCCCCTATGGGCCAAATTTTATGGTATGTGCTGTGCTTTTAGAGGTCTTTGTGCTGATCGTGCATGACATATTTTGTGCAGTTCCCACCTTCTCGGTCCAAGATATTGCCAATATAAAATCCCATTTTTTGCATTTACCCATATCACTAGGTGGCGCTATACTTTAAGTGAGTGTTTATGGGCAGGGTTGATACGCCCCTGTAACACCGACATATCACAAAAAATTCATGTTGTTCGGTGAAACGTGCATTGAGTTATTCAGCAAAAACTTTTCGGCGTCTCCCCCTCTTTGATGGACACTGGCACAGTGGGGGGTGGCCCTTGGTGACCAAAAGCTTCTATTCGCTCAAAAACTTCTAGGGCTACATGAAAAAAAAAATTCGGTGGTCATAATTATTCAGTTATTGTTGACGAAAAATCGGTGAAAAAATGAATAAATAAATAAATTTAAAAAAAAAGGGGAAAAAAGTCTCGACAACACTATAATGACCGCTTTCGCTAGCTTCGCTAGCGGCGGTCATAATAAACACATAAAGACACGTTAGTATGCAATTTCTGACAAAGTTTTTTTAACTGCACTTGACTGAACTTGACCAAGTAGGTAGGCTACAATATCATTTGCACACTAAGGTGATGCACAACTTGGAAGGTTAAGTCATAGGCTATATGAAAATGGATTATTTACATTTTGGCCCTGAAACCAATCAGTTTTCTTGATTACACACACCCCACATAAAGGGTCTGTATATGTCGCAGCCATCCAATTTCCGTTTTGATTAAAAAAAAAAACAGAAAACGGAAAACAGAAAACAGAAAATTTCATTTTTTTAATTTAAAATCAATATACAGAAAACAGGAGACGACTTATATTCTGTTGTTCTTCTTAAAATTTAAACAACATTTTTTACTTGACTTTAGGTGCTGTGGAAAAAATCCATTCCCGATTTTGCATAAATGACTTTCCTACTGACTGGGAAGCTGTGCTTTCTGTGATCCTTATGTGACAAGAGGTATTTATAGGCCTTGTTCAGTTTCTTCTACTGTCTAGGGTTCAGACCCATGTACTTTTTGTGCAAAAAGGGCACAAAGCAGCTGGCCGTAAGGGAAGAGTACATGACCATGGCAAAGATTGGAAGGATTCCAATTCCCTTGTGTACCTGTGTGTCGAAAAGACTAGATACTCTGTTTGTGCACAGTCATGTGTCAACTGTGCAACATACTAAAGTAATCCTAGCCTGCTGTCAAAAGATTAGTATAATCAAAAATACTATAGGATATCAACCAGCATTGGTATTAATGATTTTTCTTTTCAATGAGAGGTACAGGGAGATTCCAGCTGCAGTCTGTTTAACGTTGCCATTGGTAACCATAATAAGGACATGTCAAGGACATACAGTATGTCACAAAAGTGAGTACACCCCTAACATTTTTGTACTTTTTTATTATATCTTTCCATGGGAGAAGTCTAAAGATATAATACTTTTCTACAACGTAAAGTAGGCAGTGTACAGCTTGTGTAACAGTTTGTGCAAATTTGCTGTTCCCTTAAAATAACTCAACACACAACCATTAATGTCTAAACCACTGGCAACAAAAGTGAGTACATTGCTACACAATCTTTTGGAAAAACACATAGACAGTAGACGAAATGGCCTGAGGGATAGCGTTGTTTTCACTAGGATGAAGCCTATTTTACTATTTTTGGCTTGGTCATGTGTCCACTTCGGTTTACTGTGCAAACTTTGATTCAAACTGCTGACGTCGAGTGATGTCAGCCAATGAAACCAAATACAATAAACTGATGAGTAGATACTCAAACACAAATCAGACAGCATACGATAAGTTTTCGTAATGAGTATTTTTCTACTGTCATGGCTGCAATTCCTTCAGCCTCTGCTTTTAATCCATCACCCATGTGACCATGCTCAGGGTACCTCAGTCACAGGGGAGGATGGAGGGGAGAGCTGATCATTCACGCCCTCCACCCACCTGTTTCATGTCGGGAATTGAACCTGTGACCTTTTGGCTGCAGGTCCAGCTCCTTAGCCGCTAGCCCATAACTGCCGCATTCAGTACACTTTTCTTCACACTATTTTCCTGGTTTGCTTGTTGTGATACTTTAAGTTTGCTTGGCATAGTACTTGTAGCTTACTATTTATATACTTGAAATATACTCCTTAAAGTACTCTTAAAGTTTACTCAAACTGTATGTACAGTATGTACTGTATGTAAGAGTGTGATGCATTTACAAAATCATAAGACATAATGTTGAAAACAAGTTTGATATATTTTCAAACATACAAACAAAAACAAAGACCAATGAAATAAAATACTTCCTTACTAGAGAAAATAAAAGGAAAAAGTGTAAACTGAGAACTAAAGTGCTCAGGGTAAAAGAAAATTGCACACCTTTGTAACCATAAATAAATAACTAGATAAAAAACAAATTCTGTAGTTTTATGAGTTCTTTTCATTTATTTTCTTGGCATATCCCTTAGCAAAATGAGGTTGGTTAAAAATGATTAAATATACTTATTTTATACTAAAACTGAGGAAGTATACTTGAAGTTGACTTTTATAAACTATACTTTATATACTTATACAATAGTATAGGCTAGTGAAGTAGCCTATACTTGGCTTATACTGAAACTTCTAAACAAAGTCTAAGACTAAGTACATTTATACTAACACTTACACTTAAAATGAAAACATATACTTTTCCTTTAGTCAAGTCATTGACTCATGCTTAGCATTTAATTTATATATTTATTTATATATTAATATAACATAAGTTTAAAACTTAACAGTATATAGTAGCCTATGTGTGGTCAATTGCATTATCTTTATGTACCTTAAAATCATACACAAAAACAGAAAAACATTTGAATTGACTTTATTGAGCTAGCTACTTGGCAGTCCTTGGTATCTCTGCTGCGTCATCCTCCAAATATCTTCTATATGGTCCGTTTCGCTATGTTAATGAGCTGGCTGTTCAGCTTCTTCCAGCTGACTGGGTGGTATCGCGTTGCACTTCTGTTTTTGTGTATGATTTTAAGGTACATAAAGATAATGCAATTGAGCACACATACTATATACTGTTAAGTTTTAAACTCCACCATTATATTATATTAATATATAAATTAAATGCTAAGCACGAGTCAATGACTTGACTAAAGGAAAAGTATATGTTTTCATTTTAAAGTATAAGTGTAAGTATAAATGTACTTAGTCTTAGACTTTGTTTAGAAGTTTCAGTATAAGCCAAGTATACTTTACTATACTATTCTATAAGTATATAAAATATAGTTTATAAAAGTCAACTTCAAGTATGCTTCCTAAGTTTTAGTATAAAATAAGTATACTTATAGTAAACTTCAATAAAGTTCTTTTTGCTAAGGGTAACTTTCGTTCCAGGTAGTCTTACAACGGCGCTAGCTAGTAATATGTCCATACTGAGATAAGGGGCCCTATTTTGCCGCGGCGCATTGTGTATTCGCGACATGCGCATGCTGCCATTGCTATTCTGTACCAGCGCAACGTTCATTTTTTCAGGCAAAAAATCACGTTGTCTAGATAGCAGATGACATTGCGCCGTGACGGGCGAGTCAGCGAAAAGAAGAGGTGTGGTCTGGCGCAAAGCGCACCAGATGCTATTATAAGAACGCAGAAGCCATTTGCGCTTTTGATCAATAAAAAGGTGCTTTTTCACCTCTCACTGGCGCATTGTTGAAAAGCTATTTTAGAGGCGCACAACGCTTTGAACCCCTCTGTGCCTGCTGCTGCGCCAGAGAGGCGAGCTGAACTGGCAGAAAAGTTGCAACATGTATAGCCATGTATGTTTATGTTTTAGTAAGCAAACAGGCACAAATAATGAGAATATAGCAATGTTGTGCAGTTTATAGCAATGTTCTGCAGTTTATTTACAATTTCTTTTGTCGTTTTAAATAAACAGCGATCGCAATGTTCTGCAGTTTATTTACGATTTCTTTTGTCGTTTTAAATAAACAGCGTGGCAAGTTGTAAGAAATAATATGGACAAATCATTAAAAAAATAGTGGACTAATGGTTTGATGGACCAGGGCCGCCCCTAAGGTTTTGGAGGCCCTAAGCATAACTGTTCAGGGAGGCCCCCCCACCACCTCACCATACACACACGCACATGCCACACACACACACACACACACACACACACACACAAAATTGTACTGAAACCGTTATTTATTAAAATTCACATTTTAAAACTGAACATTTACAATATTATAATAAATAAGGCTAATAACAGTAAAAGTAAAGAAGGGCAGCACCATTAATAATGTATAAATAATAAATACGTGTTAGAACATTCTTAAGAGCTCCTCAGTTTGTTGCTCCTCAGTTTGCTGCTGCTCAATTTGCTGCTGCTCATGTTGCTGGCTACTTGTAGATGGTTGATAATCTGACTCATCTTGCTGGCTTGGTTCTCATTGGACATATTTAAACATTGACCCTGTGAAAAATATTTTAAATCATATCATTAGTAATGCTACAAAAATACCAAAACATGGAAAAAAAAAATCACATGCCTCAGTTTGGAATTTATGTTTAACTTTTAAACACTTCATTATTTAATGCCATCTAGTTGCCAGTGTAGCCTATTCCACAATGATGGGAAAACGATATGAAATGCAATTTATAAAAGTATGTTATATAAAATGAGGGAAACATAGAAGCATGCTGTAAAACTACACATTAAGCACAGTTTTGCTGGTTTGCAGGTTTACTTGCCACTTTGACCCATTTTAGTGTGTGTGTTTGGCTAGTAAAGATCTACTTGCCATTTTGGCTGAAAAGTTAATGCCTTGGCTGATGTCTGATCATGTCTGATCATCAGGCAGAATAGCCTATATTTGGACTGAAGTAGTGAACTGACGCACAACAAGGACTTTGTTGACTAATTAGGCACTCAAAAACTACAAACTACACCTGTCAACTATTTCCAATGATGCCACATGCATTGTACAATATTCGTTTTTATAATTTAGAGTTTACAACTATATCAAATCAGCAAAGCCAACACGCAACCTAGCCTGCAAATGCATTGCCTAATAGCAGGCATCAGCCACTAAAGTAGTGTACACTGACGGATAACAAGGACTTTTGGTGACTTATAAGACAGTCAAAATCTACAAACTATACTGTCAGCTTTCAGCTATTTGCAAATGTGCCACATGCACTGTAAAATCTAATTAGTTTCTATAAGTTAGTATTTACCTCAATTCAGCAAAGCCAACGCAACCTAGCCTGAAGTAAGCATTGGATATTAAACAAGCATTAATGCTGAACAATTTAAATCTTTAACAAGCACTTACCAGCGAGGGATGAACGGGAATCATCCTTTTGTTTCTTTTTCTTCCTTTTTCCAGCTCCAGACTCAAACTGCCGTTTCATTCTTGGATTTTTGGCTACTTGAACTTGGGGTCCGATGTAGCAAATTTGGGCGCTAGCACTAGCCAGCTGCAGTGACAGAAAGACGCAAACTGGGCTGTACCATTTCAGGGAGGAGGGGGAGGGGGTGGCTTTGTATTAGGCACAAACGAGAGCGTGAAACTCCGCTCCGCGCACGCTTTACTTCTCCCTCTTGGACGTGCATGGTTCTGAAAGCACTTTGCCAAACCCCGATCGATGACTGTCTGACCCCGCTGATCCACTACCGCGGCAAATTTGCCGTTTCGGACGGATTCAATTCATTTTCAATGGAGTCCGTCAAGCCGTTATTGCCGTCCGCGCAAAGCCTATCGGGATTCCGGTGCGTGGGCTCGGACAGCTGCGGCACGGCAAGAAGTTGGGCTCTGCTCAACTTTATGCAAATTAGTCCGGCCAACACGCCTGCGTTATCCAATAAAAATAGATCACAGGGGAGGTCTGTCATGACGAAATCAGTTCTGTTGGGTTTCGCATTTTAAACATGTCATCGTCTTCCTACCTTCGTCTACTGTCTATACTTTTTACAGAGCCACAAACATGAAAAATGAGGCGTGGAGGAAAGTGGCCGAAATTGTCGGTGTCCTTGGTGGGTTTAATCTGTGTGAACTGTGCGAATGTACAAATTACGTGAACAGTTTGGAAACGATACAAGCACTTGTAATGGCTAGTTAGGCACGTCATTTGCCCCTTGATAGCTTCATGAATGAAGTGTAGGATGTAATGTACAATAAAGCAGCCACAATGGATGTAAGTTAAGATTTTTTTGACAACTCGTTTACCTTCCCCGACAAGACTATATACACTTCCGAGAACGCCCACCCCTAGTAACGATCCGGCAACACAAGGGGATGCGGCACGGCGAGAAGCTTGCCGTGCCGCTGCAAGTGGATCAGCGCCCTGAGGCCCTACGCACGCTGCGTACTCTGCGTATGTGAAGGGGCGGCCCTGTGATGGACCTATACCTTCCGTTTATTTTTCATGTTTCCTTTGAGTTTAAGGCTTTGTTTCCCGTCTTCTAACGTTGTACTGCTTTCGGCGCACAGCGCATTGAACCCCGATGTACCTACCTGCTGCTGCGCCAGAGAGGCGAGCTGAACTGGCAGAAAAGTTGCAACATGTATAGCCTGTATAGCCATGTATTTTTATGTTTTAGTAAGCAAACATGCACAAATAATACGAGTATAGCAATGTTTTGCAGTTTATAGCAGTGTTCTGCAGTTTCTTTTGCCGTTTTAAATAAACAGCGATTGCAATGTTCTGCAGTTTATTTAATAAACAGCGTGGCAAGTTGTAAGAAATGAAATGGACTAATCATCAAAAAGAAAACTAGTGGACTAATGGTTTGATGGACCTCCACCTTTTATTTTTGATGTTTCCTTTGAGTTTAAAGCTTTTGTTTCACGTCTTCTAACGTTGTTCTACCGCTTTGGGCACTGTTCGAAAGTTCTCTTCTTGCCAAAGGAGGACACAATTATTGAAGATATTTCCTCCCATACTTTTATGACCCGCGGAGGTTTGGGGGGATTCTTTCCATGCCCGAATATTAACTACTCACGCGCTTTTACTTCAGGCACGATCATCGGTCTCCTCCACCGAAAAGCTCCTCCCGTCCAGGTAAATCCGCCATCGTAATAGCAACAGGCTATGGACAATGCGCCCGCTGGCTCTTAAAGGGGATGAGAGTATAAATTCTCATTGGTTAATTGTATGTTACGCCCAAAACACACCCATGACTAATGAAGTAACTTAACCCAACCCTTTTGAACGATGCGCCTGGCACAATGTTCGCTTTTTCCGCCGTGAAAATACCAAATTGTGTCGGGAACGCCCCCAAAGCAACTTGCGCGACAGACCTTAGACAATGCGCGTATGATCCTGAAAATAGAGCCCATAGTGTGTAGCTTAGCTTAGCCATCTTTCTTTGGCTTTACTTGCATCAAACACTAAAATGCACAAAGATAGCAATTCCTCTTACAGACAAATACCAATTATGGTGCTTATTTCGGGGAAATACAGCTGGAAATGTTTCTCTGACATGAACAAAAAAATAAACAAGCATGATTATGGGTATGGTTTGTTATTCAAACAGTACGGTAAATTTTCTCCTGTGCGACAAACTCACTAGCCGTAATTTGTGATATCATATTTAGCATAATTTCAGATAAACATTTCTTACAAGGCAATGACATGACAGATTTCTGATCGAGGCAAATGTGTTTTGCATTGGTTTCTCCACTGTCCAACAATGACAGCAATGCTAAAATGAATGGAAGTCTATGGAATGCTACAGGCTACTGGGCCCTTTCCAGGTGGGCCCTTTTGCCCATGAGATTTCAACTTCTGTGTCTATTCCTGCCCCCTTGGAATAATGGAACATAAAACATTTTTAATTCACACTGTGGCAAACACCACGCCTCTTCAATAGCTTTTGCCACTTCGTTTGTCAAGACAGAAATCCTTTCCATCTGATCCTTGCTAAGAGCACTACCGTAATTCTTCTCTGAAAAGCCTCTTAAGGCAACAAAGTGGCCCATCAGTGCTGCAGCAGTATCACCACAGACCATCCCACTTAATCTCTTGTTTTCCGAGTACTGATCTAAAGATATTTTGCACTTAACAGATGGCTGCATACAAATGTGTTCTCCATTGAGGTGGTCTTCTCTGGTTTTGTGGAGCTGACAGGAAAGCACAACTTCCGGGTCATTGCAAAAAGTCCTCCAGGCAAACTCGGGAATGGAAAAGAAGCAATGTCTTTTTTTTCAAATTTCCATTTTCCAGTACAGAGCCTTTTTGTTTTTTATTTTATTTTAAGAACAACAACAAAATATAAATCTATTCCCGTTTCTTTTCACTGACGGAAAACGAAAAACAGGTTGTTTTCTGTTTTTTTTTTTTTTTTAATTCATAACGAAATCAGATGGCCGCAACATGTATGGTCCGTGTACTTTTTCGTTCATTTATAGTTCTATTTTGGAAGTCACATGGAAAATGAAAAAGGAGTTGTATATGAATTCTTACGATCGTGTATGACTTCTTAAATCGAGCCGGGTGCCATATTTTGTTATTCTCTTTCTTATTGAAAATTAATAATTGAATCTTCAAAAAATTAAAAATAAAATAAAAATAAATCCCATTCTTAATTGCGTTTCTGTATTTTGGACATGGGTTTTGGGTGACCTGGAAGTATAGCCTAGCTCGTGGGCGGGTTAGGTGCATAGCCTATGGTTTGGTATTTTCATCCATGGCGTCTTTGGAGGCATATATTCGGACATAATTTGCGAGATGTTGCAGCATTTCACAGCATCTAAAAGATATTGGCGCAGGACGTGGCTGCTCTGTTATGAGTGTAAGGAGGTTTTGTAATGCTCACAACCTTACGAGAGTGGTATCTGATGCACAACTGGAAGTGGACGTTTCGGCAGCTGTTGATGAGGCAAGCGGTGAAATTTACTTCCGGGTAAATATAGAATCAGCCAAATGAAATTCAATAAAAGAATAGATAAATATTACAAATTTAAAAATGATCAGAATATAGCCGGCTTTTCTATCCCTGCTGTTTAATAATGGGTATACATTTCGAAAACACAATACAGTCATTTCTGCTTGTGCTGTTTTAAATGAAACACCAGGGTGGGCCCTTTTTAAATTTTCGTCTGTCATTTCAGAATAGAATAATGAATGAACGAAAAAGTACACGGACCATGTATGGACCCTAAGGCACACACATAAATTAATTTGTATTAGTTAAACTAAGCAGCTTTACACAAACAATGCATTTTTAAAAGCAGTCTCTCTATTGGTATGGACATTTTAGTGACATTTAGATTAAATAAAATAAAAATGTAGTCTCTTGTCCCATTGCCAAATGGTATGCACAGTGCATATATGAAGTGCATACGTTTCTAATGATATGGAATTAACCTTGTAACCTGTAACATGTCTGTGTCAATTCCATATAAATATTTAAACTACATCTTTTTGTATTCCAAGTACATGAGTATAAGTACAAGTACATGTGTGGTGGGAGTGTAATTAGTTATATTTGTGTTTTGGACTTACCAAAAAGAATCAACATGTAGAAATGTTTTGAACTACAATAGACCACTTACTTACCGTGTGCTTTGTGTGTGTGTGTGTGTGTGTGTGTGTGTGTGTGTGTGTGCACTGCTTCTCCACACATTTTTGAATGAAATGAAATTATTTTTCTTTTTTTCTGATTTTATTTCACAGACTCTAACTTGGGTCTGGAGATCAGTGTTCACTGTCCCTGTCACACCTTCAATCCCAACGGTGACATTACTGAAAATGTCAAAGAGGTACTTGATGTCAAGTTTAAAGGTAAGAACAATTACTCATTTAAGGGAATAGTGTTTTATCTGCAATAGTACATTGTACAAAAAACTCAAATTTTTAAGAACAGCAAGTTTTGTTAATGTTTGAGTTGGTATAAAAGTATTAGCATATTGCATTAGATTTGCTATACTTAAAATAATTGAATTGAATATATATATATATATATATATATATATTCAAGAAGTGTTCTCATCATTATAGAGTGCTTAGGCAGCCAAAGGGTAAAACTGCCTGGAAAGGGAGATTGAGGTACTTTATACCATATTGTATATATTAGGTACAGATGACTATATGCATTTTGTAATTGATCCAAAATGTTGCATGCTTCTATTCAGCCTCTATCTGAAAGGAGTTGTCAGAGGTGCTGCTGATTTGGTCAGCTCAGCTACTGTGATCTGATTGGTCATGAAAGTGATAGCATAGTGTAGATTGAAAACAGAGGTGCAGACTGAAAAGGCACTTAATTGTGAGCTGGACAACTTCTTCTAAGTTGATTTTTTATGGTGAAGTAATTCTCCACACTCTGTAAGTGCTGTAGTATAAGGAAATATCACCTTGTAACAAAAGGGAAGACAAAGGACCCCATCATGCCGCAGCGTACTGTGCATTCGCAACATGCACATGCTGTCACTAATATTCTGTGCCAGCGCATCATTCATTTTTTGAGGCAAAAAATCACATTGTCTAGATAGCAGATGACACTGCGGCCTCATAGGTGTGTCAGAGAAAAGAAGAGGTGTGGTCTGGCGCGAAGCCCGCCAGATGCTATTATAAGGACGCAAAGACGAGGCAACCAATAAAAACCTGGTCTGTAGTCAGTTCTGATTGGTTTATTGTATGTTGCACCCAAAACACACCCATGACTAATGAAGTAATTTAAGACCAACCCTTGTGAACCATGTGCCTGACGCAATGTTCGCTTTTTCTGCCGTCAAAATACCAAATTGTGTCAGGAATGCCCCCAAGGCAACTTGCGCAACAGACTTCAAACAATGCGCATATGATCATGAAAATAGAGCCCAAAGTCTTTACTGAGGAAAGTGTTTTTTTTGTTACTAGCATGTACTTCAAGCTTTTTAAATTTTGGTTTCATTTACATGCACAAAAGCTACATAACCACACTAAAAGAGATCAACTAGCCAAGCATATAAGGTTCGCAGATGACCACACTGTAATAGGTCTTGTCTCAAACAACAACGAGCCAGCCTATAGGGAGGGGGTGGGGCACCTGGAACGCTAGAACTATGACAACAACCAAGCCCTGAATTTCAAGTAAACAAAGAAGGTGATCTACAACTTTAAATGGCAATGCCAGGGTGACTATCAACCTATTAACACCGGAGGGGAGACAGTGGAGGTGGTCCAGATCTTAAGATTCTTGGGAGTGCACATCAGCCAGGACCTGCCATGGGCCATGAACACATCTGCAGTGACCAAAAAGGGCACCCAAAGGCTCCACTTCTTGAGGACACTGAAAAAGGCTCAGCTACCACAAGAACTGCTATTCAACTTCTCTGGGTGCACCATCAAATCTGTTTCGTCACGTACTGTTTAACAGCTTGGTACTCCATTTGCTCCTTTGACAATAAGAAGGCCCTCCAATGCATCATCAAAACAGCCCAACGGATCATTGGCACCCAGCTCCCTACATTAGAGGAGATACCACATACATGGTGCGCAGGCAGAGCAAAAACCATACTTAAGAACCATACCCACCTGGGTTCATAGGCTCTTTATTCTGCTGCCATCTGGGAAGTGCTATAGGATTGCTTATTGTTTAAAATGTTCAATGTCAGTTGGCATGTCTTTTTTTGTAATGTCAAGGGTCATATGGCATCACGATCTGAAACATTTTTATTCTTGTGGAAAATACCAAAGATTATCAAAGATAAATGATGACAGTCAACTAAAGGTTATGTCAAAATTGTATTTTACAGTTTTTCTCAGTTGCTTTGGTGCAGATCAGAAAGTAAATTCTCATAACTATAGTTCAACCTCCACAACATTTAGTCATTTGTGCACCTCATAATAGCAATTTCTCCTTCCTCTGAACAAATTTCAAATGCTTTTGGACATGTGTCAGTTGCTTTTATACAATACAATGTTGTTTTTTAACATTTTCATTTGCTTATGTCATGTCAGTCAAAATGAACTATACTTGTGGATGCTGAATAGTCATTCCCAATAAAACTAATAGTCTTAGTTTTATTGCTTGAGTCATTACATACAAAATTGTTGAACTAGTTATCAAATTCTGTTAAGCAAATTTTATACCTTTCTTTATATTTTTTTTTTGCTGGAAATGTCTCCTAAATTAACCAGTTGTTCTGAGGTGAACTTAAGCTTTTACTCACAAGGAGGTGTGTGAAGTATTACAGTTTTTCTCAGTTGCGTTGGTGCTTTTCTCAGATCAGAATGTAAATTCTCATAACTATTAGTTCAGCCGTCACCAGTATGTACAGGTAAAACATGTCTTGTATGTATACTCTAATGTTCAGCACTGTAAATGGTCTGCTTTGCTGCAGCAGAGTCATGCAGACGGTGGATTTACCACTCCAGGAGACACTTTTCTCGCTGCATTGCAAGGGATGATATCCGTTGTGATGTAGATGAAAATATATGGCTAGACAGACAGGAACGTCTGCATGTGCCAGAATGATTAACCTATTTTCAGTTACAATATGTACTGTTACGTATGTTGTTCACATTTGTGCACAGCTCTACCAAAAGGGTGTTTCTTATGTTTGTTTGTTCTAAATAAGTGACTGTATTGTATTTTTCTTTTGCACAATGCTGTAGAATTGCAAAGAGCATATACAGTAAAAATAGGAAATGTACGTATTCAGTGTCTTGTACTCGTGTATCCGTGGGTTTGCACTGCATTGAGAACAGCTAGGGGGTTTAACGGCTTTGCATCGTGCCTAACAACACCCCTTAGCTGTTCTAAATCCAGCGCAAACCCATGGCTTATCGTGGCTTATTGCTTAATAACAATTCAAAATGTAATATCTCAATAAAAAAGAGACAATACATATTTCTCCTTATTGTTAAATGTTAGTCTGCAGGTATGTGTGCTAATCAAACAGGGGTCTGACAGTAATGTGTTTTTCAGGAGTTGAAGGTGACTATGAGGACACCCTGGGCCATCTGAAAAAGCAGGAACAACTCCTGCCGCATCTTATCCTCATGATGATCCCACCCCACAGACTGGATGCTCAAGCATCATCTCGTCGGCGGAAGCGGGCACTAGACACAAACTATTGTTTTAAGTAAGATTATCAGCCTCTACAAACCATAGGAAATATACACACTCCAGTCTCAGACCTACTATGAAGCAGAGATGTTGCCGTCCTGACCACTAAAATACATCCACCCAATCAGTCACATTAAAGACAGTTTTTTGTGAATAACTGTGCAGATTTATTTACAGTGTGCAAATGTGTTCAAAAAACTCAAATTCAAGCAATATTCAAATCTATACATACACTGACATACTGTACACTGGTAAATACACAGCCTCACTGCTACAATGCTACTCAGAGTCATCAAGATCCAACACCAACTTGAGAGACTGACTCTCCCTACCATTCTCACCCTCTAAATACAACCAACAATCAAGGAATCATTTGTTGCTCTCATTACAACAGGGTAGAAATTAACGCACACTTTTTACACCTACACTGTTGTTTCTGACTACTGAATGTGCTGTACACATTTTAACTGAACCAACAGGCATGACTTGTAATGAGTGCTCCCTCCACCTAACACACACACACACACACACACACACATTTTAGCCTCTACTTTAGGTGTCAGGCTTTAACTGGAATCAAACGCAAAAGAAAAAAGGAAAAAGTCAGACGATCTTTATTATGACCGCCGCTAGCGAAGCTAGCGATAGCGGTCATTATAGTGTTGCCGAGACTTTTTTCTCTTTATTTATTTATTTATTTATTTCACCGATTTTTCGTCGATTGCCAGGACACTGGAACTTTGGGGGACATGAATCTTTGTAGGCATGTAGCCCTAGAAGTTTTTGAGCGAATAGAAGCTTTTGGTCCCCAAGGGCCCACCCCCCTGCTGTGCCAGTGTCCATCAAAGAGGGGGAGACGCTGAAAAGTTTTTGCTGAATAACTCAATGAACGTTTCACCGAACAACATGAATTTTTTGTGATATGTCGGTGTTACGGGGGCATATCGACCCAGCCCATAAACATTAACTTGAAGCATAGCACCACCTAGTGGTATGGGTAAATGCAAAAATTGGGATTTTGTATTGCCAATATCTTGGACCGAGAAGGTGGAAACTGCACAAAATATGTCATGCACGACCAGCACAAAGACCTCTAAAAGCACAGCACATGCCATAAAATTTCCAACTCGTCATAGTCCGTTCATGTGAATCTCACCAAATTTGGTACATGTCATCTACAGACAATGCTGACAAAAAGTTATCAAAGGATTTATCTTGAGACTAACCGTTTCAATGTTACATGTCAATGAATATTTCAAATATAGCTTAAAATTCAGCAAAATACCATATCTTGGCTTCTAATTGCTCAAATTTGGCCAACGTTTATATGCCAACTCTACACAGACTTCTTTTCATGTGCACCAAATTTTGTGACATTTCATCACAGGGGGCGATGTTTCTTGTCAAAGCTAGGTGTCCAAAAATGTTTTTTGTTAAATAACTCATCAAAAATTTGCCCAAGACAATGATTTTGTGTTAGTATGCTGGTGTTAAAGAGGCGCATCGACCCATCCCATAAATACTCACTTGAAGCATAGCACCACCTAGTGATATAGTTAAATGCAAAAATTGTGATTTTGCTTTGCCAATATCTTGGACCGATAAGGAACTACACAAAATATACACAAACACACAGAATGTCATTCATTCAAAACCCACATCCATGCCCACTTCCAGCAAATCATTTCCACACAAACTCTCACCTCACAACACTGACCTACCACAAACTCATCATACCTGCAGTTCCCACACTTTAATACACTGCCATACCATGTACTGCTATGCGGTACATCTAGTTTTCTCTGGTACAACAAAACATGGGAACACTCAAAGATTTGTAATGTATTGCTTGTCAGGCAAAAAACAATGACAGAAAAACAAACAAACAAAAAAAAAAAACAGTGCAGAAAGGTGCATACCTCAATGAACAGACATGGAGTAAGCAAACTGAACAGACTTTAAGTACACTCCCCAATGAACCCAAAATTACCAGTGCAGCACAACTAATACTTAACAAGTAAAGATAATGATACAGAATCAGGAGCTCAGGGGAGAGGTTACACAAAGGGTTAGGGGCTGGATGCCCCACAAAAAAGGAAAAAGGCAATGCCCTACACAGTCACCAGCAGATAACCCAAACAGAAGAAAGAAGAATCCTCCAAACTCAGACCGGATTTCTAATAGTACCTGATGAGTAAAGGGTCCAATATACTCCAGGATAGAAACCCATCACCTCTCATTAGGGCTGTAGCCCTTAACTAGTCAACCAAGTACTAAAAGCCATGGCCCTCCTTTGAACATGCAGCAATCGACAGACCAGGCATACTATAGATTAGTTTACTGTACTCATTGAGGAGTGTGAGTGTGATTTTCACTGATAAAGTTTAGTGTATAATTTTAGGTTCCACAAAACACTAACTTTAAATTGTTATGGTGAAATACACACATAGCGCTGCATTCTGTGTATAAAGAACATTAGAAATGTTAGATTTTTAAAATAACAGACACTGAAGCTGATTTTCATGTTTTATGGATTATGTATATAACAGTATATATGTATATTTATGTATATAAAATGATGTATATAAAATTGATTGCTCCCTTGCTTTTACTTCACAGTAATTATGAAGAGAACTGCTGTGTGAGGGAGCTCTATGTTGATTTCCGCCGGGACTTAGGTTGGCGATGGATCCATGAGCCTAGAGGCTACTATGCTAACTTTTGCTCTGGGCCATGCCCTTACCTTCGCAGTGCTGACACCACTCACAGCTCGGTGAGTGCTACCAAGCGAGTTATAACCTGCTTGATTGATTGATGTTTTTTTTTTTTTCGATACACATACTAATGCATCTTGACAAGTTATAAGGGCATCACACCATATGTCGTGAGTTTGACCAATTAAAGAGTAACTGCATGCCCTAATCTCACACACTTCATGTTTTTTTTTTAATAATCTAAAATGAGTAGGGAGACCTGATGGCCTTATGGGCAGAAACCAAGGATGAGATTTGTTGAAAGGCATTGCCATGCAGGATAGTGTACTTCAGTTGGTGAGTTGGGAAAATAGATTTAGAGGTATGTCTGTGAAGATTCTCATTCATCCAGATCATGGTAGTCAAAAAAGCTAAGTTGCAACTCGACTTCTTTTTGGAGCTTAAAGACATTTAACTTTTCATCCAAAACGCTTCTTCAGTTTTGGCCTGATGATAGGGAACCAGGAGTTACTATATATCTTGACCACTGGACATGGAGCTGTAGACCACAGACCACAGTGAAAGTTGTTGTGGTCTGCTACATACCATTTTGCCTTGAGATCTCACCACAGGAAGTTTAACTTTACCATCAGAGCAGTTCTCATTGTCTAGATCCTGTGACCACAATGACTCTCACTCCAATTCACACCGTAATGGGTGACATATGTGACCCTTTGTCCATAATGAGGGGTGGGAGAGCTTTTTTACATATAACACCAATAATTGTTTCTACACATATCAGCCATATAACTTAGTAAACGGGGCAAAATATATTTAGTGTTGTAGTTACTAAGTTTTTGGAATAAAGCAACATTAGTACTACAAACAATATTTGACCTATTGCTGTTTATTGCACCTCCGCAGGTGTTGAGCCTTTTTAACACCCTCAACCCTGAGGCATCTGCCTCCCCATGCTGCGTGCCGCAAGACCTGGAGCCCCTCACCATCCTCTACTATGTGGGCCGAACCCCCAAGGTGGAACAGCTCTCCAACATGATTGTCAAATCCTGCAAGTGCAGCTGAGATCTCTGATCTGGGCTTATCAAGCAGGTTTCAACCTGACTGTAAATCAATGTTAGACAGAAAGGAAAGGAGAGGGAGAATGATGGAGGAAAAAAATAAGAAAAGGATACATGAGTTATAATTCATGGAGAAAAGTGAGCAAAAGCAAAGACAAAAAGAAAGAAAACAACCTTGACTAAGCCAGACTGTGTCTCACCTTAGATTTTGCAAGGATATAATCTAAAAGCCCTCTACTGAGGTGAGTTTAGTGAATGACAACAAAAGCCTAATTCTGTTGTTAAAGCAGTGATGCTGACAGACTAGGGTCAAAGGTCTTTATGTAACTCTTGATCTGTGTGTATTTCTGGTCTTCAACCACACAAAAACAGCTATAGTGCAGATCACTGTGAACACAGTGGAAATTCATGAGCGTATACCAAGGCAAGAGAGATGCTGATACTAATTCAACCACTATGCATCTACCAAGCTTTTGAAAACAATATCCAGTGGAACAGATTAAAAACACACATAACTTACACTCCATGTTTTGTTCCCTTACATATGTATTTGTTTAGCCATTCTAAACTGATTTAAAGTCTGTACATAAATCTAAACTAGAATGTTCAATTATACAATCATAAAATTAGTTAGTTCATAGTTTAGAAAAACACATTCCATTAAGCATAAACAATAATGCAATTAAATAATTAAATAAAACCAACAAAGGTTCTGGACATATTTCATTTTTGCTGTTAACGGAAACATTTTTAAATGGCTGTTTCTGTATGGGATTTTGGAACCTTAAAAGCAGGTTCCAAAAATGTTTCACAGAGTAAGCATTTATCTGGACCATAAACTTTAAGTGTTTTTTTTTTTATCTTAAAAAAGACCAAAATTTTGCTTTGAATGCATTGTTTGTCTTTGTAAACTCAGCTGGAAGGTGAACTCATACTGCAGTGTAACCTGTGGAAACTTGCCTCTGCTACAACTGCATCCAAGTGTAAAGTTCAATGACAATTGAATGGAAGCTATGAGCCTCATAACATATAGATTTTGTATAATTCATAGATATACAATGGCATTTCAAGTATAAGGAGCCATTAGTCATTATAATCTAATAAGGGTTGTCGTTGTCAGTAGGATGCATTGTAAAAAGAGCAGCAGCTAAAATAGACTATGCTATGCATTTTCTTGATCGTCTTTAGCTGGAAGTAACATAGTAAGGATATGCTAATCAGCAGCAAATTTTTAGCAGTTTCACATATAGTCTATCAATGGCCTCAATATAGATGTATCATGCTCTGAAAATTATATGAGGTGTGTACTTCTTTCAGTAGTTGTAGTAATGGCTATGACTGTAGTCATAACAGTTTCAACAAGGCTCATCAGAAAGACGGAATTAGTTCTCCACATATTAAAGTCCTGTATTTCATTTGAACATGTTTAAAAGGAAAGAACACTTTTGAATAACTACGCTGTATAAATCATGTATAAATATATTTGTTAACTTGATCGCTTGTCTGTTGGCTGTCTGTGTAAAAAAAGAGAAGAGGTACAGACATCAAAAAATATATATAATCACAGTCTTTTTTATACAGAGAGCCAAGCAGACAAGCAAAATATAAATGTTCATAAATGATTGATTGATGAGAAATAATGTGAAAATAAACGTTAACAAACGATGAAGTGTTAATTAAGAGTTAACAAATACATTTATACATTAGTTATATGGAGTAGTTATTCTAAAGTGTTACCATTACTTGTATAGTATACTCAGACAAATGTTTAGAACAGAAGTACCTTTTGAATACAAATTAATGTGCAAAAAGGAAACAGTATACAAATGTTATTTACGGTGACAGTGTGGTTTGAGGAAGTCATTTAGACTTGGAAAAAAATGCTTCTTAAATAAATGGCAAATAAAAATGCCTGTGGTTTCACTCTGGGATGTTTTGGTCAGTAAGACAACAAACAAGTGGTGTCACTGCAAAATATAGAAATGAATTCTATAGAAGCACAGACCCTTGATCTAGGATCATCTTAAATGTGCATTATGCTTGCTATTTTATCTCTTTATGTATATTTGACTTTGTTAAACTTGTTTCTTTTTAATAACAAGTATGACCTGGTACATATTTCTTTCAGTGTTCTAATTTGAATGTGATGTTTTCACTTGTAATGTAGAATCAGTAGACTACCAGTGCAGTGTATCATAGCAAATACACTGACCAAAAACATGAATGCAACATGTGAAGTTTTGATCCCACATTGCCCTAAAGGGACAATTACACTGCAAAGGTAGGTTCTGCTGAAGCTGCTGTTGAATTTTATAGTTCCAAATACAGTTTGATCATGAAGTTTTCTGTTCTTTTGCTGCACCCCACACTGACGGACAGAGGAATAAATGCTGACGTAGTTAAATGAAACTGTCTGCAGCACTTCGACGAACAGTGTAATATACTGTTATAAAACAACCTGTACTTTTTCAATTGTCACAAAGAAATCTGTGCACATATGTTTATCTGTGTCCATTGTTTTGCAATGCAGTGTTCATAATTTAATGCAAAGCATTGACTGATTTCCTATATAGACTGTAATTTTTGGGACTGTTTCATGTTGCAATCGTACACAACACAGGCACATATTCACAGGTGGTTCATTGGCATGACTGGCAGACCTCTGAATAAGTGTTTTATTTGTTGGTTGTCAGAATGGGAAGGGAGCTGGGGCTATATTGTGAAATTATCTCCAGGTCTGTGCTAAAGACGTAAGGGGTGGGGCTGTAAGCCACACATCATCACATGACTAAGGGTCACATGAGTCTCCCCTCAAGGTGTAAACTGGAATGAGAGTCATTGTGGTCACATGATCCAGAGACTGAAACTGCTTTGGTAGTGCTCTGACGGTGGCTAACCCTAACCCTAACCCAGCTCCACCCCCAGTGATCCAGTTTTAACTCCTGGTTCCCTACCATCATGCCAGAACTGAAGAAGTCTTTTGGATGAAAGGTGAAACATCTTTAAGCTACTAAAAGAAGTCCAGTTGCTTACAACTTAGGTCATTTGACTCCCCATAGAACAATAATCAAACCTCCATTAACAAAAGTTCTGCTGCCCTCTTAGGCTTAACTGAAGGATTGGGGTGTGGCATCATTTCCCCTAAAACAAACTGTTGTTTTGTGTTATATGTTATTTTCATGCATTAGACTGCATCTTTTCATATCCCTGTTATTCTGAGGTGTTCTGCAATGCTTAATTGCATGTGCGGCACCATTAAAACATTTTTGAATGTATTTGTTAGAACATTAAGGGAATTAAATAAACTTTAATTTTGGCCAACATAATAAATGTGTGCACTCCTGTTTCTTAATATTCATCATGGTAAACCTTCGTTAAAATGTTGTAGTATTCTGGTTGTTGTCCACAGGATACAGCACTTATATTTTATACTGAACATATTCCTCTGATCTGCTACAGGCTTCTCTGTGTGAGATCTTACTGAAAGATATTTCTTTATTGAATACATCATTGTTGATCCTTTTCAAAGGTAATCTGTGTATATTTGGTCTGCATTTGCATGCATCTTTAGTCACATAATAGTAACCAACGTATAGCATTATATACTGGCCTAATATTTTTCGTTAGCCTACAACCCAGATAGAGCGTGCTGTTCTGTAGCACATGCGGTGCCCTGAAAAAAAAAAAAAACAGGTTGACCTTAAATGTGTAGTAGTGCAAAGAACTGCCAAAGTGTGAAAAACACTATTCATGATAGATCAATAGCTAGTGAAGTATTCTTTGACTACATGCGCAATTTGTTTTAAAGTCTGCTCTGTTATCAGGGAATCTTAAAGTGGCACCGGCAGATAGAATTCATAAGCACAAGAGCATGCAGCTGACCCTACTTCAAAAATTCTAACCATAGACAATATTTTACAAATTTTAACTTAAAACATTTTTTTATTCAGGCCTATAGTTTGAAGCGTTCTTCACAAAACTAGCATTACATAAAAAAGTAGTGAGTAAAGTGGAGAAACTATTGTCCTCAGGGGGAAATGGTTTCTCAGTAAGGATGGAAAACAGAGGGCACATAGCCTAGTCCTCTTTGACATTACCAACAAGGAAAAAACACCCACAGATTTTAACACACATAACATTCCACATTCTCTCCAATAGACAACGCCACAAAACACAGGCGGAAAAACACCCATGTCCCTGCTCAGAACCGCTAAGCAGGGTACAGCACACCGTTAAAACCTGAGGTTTTGTTTCATGTGTTGAAGAGGCTAATGGCTTGTGGGATGAGTGAGTGCGTTCACATGGACAAGTCGAAACCGATTGCAACTGGTTTGGGATCGTACCGGCTTCATGTGAACGGGGATTGGTTTGGTTTGGAATTGGTTTTCGTAAACCAATTGCAACGCCAGGCCTGGGCTTATTCCAAACCACTTGGACTGCCATGTGAACGGGGATCGGATTGGTTTCGGGTATTGCGCATGTATCAACGAAATAAAAAACACAGTTTGTTCCTTCATACGGACTTTCTAACACAGCAGAATGCACAACACGTACGCGAATGCGTCAAACTCCTGGAATACCATGTTTGTATGCCGCCAGAAAGTTTGTTTATTGTCTTTATTTAGTAGGAACAGTGCAGAGCCCATAGAAGATGTGCCAGAGTATTACGTTTTTGGTTAGACCACCTTATTGTTTAAGTGGGTAATAATCAGGTGAAATGGGGGAGGCTATGTAAATACATTTGCACTGACTGACTTGTAAGATTTTCTTTAGCCACTGTTTTGCGATGTGGAATAACCGGAATGAGAGGTGAAAAGTTCAGTCTCCTCTACGTGTCGTCTGTATGCACTGTAGGCATATGTGTGCAGTGCTGTAGTCTGCTGTTGCGTATACGATAAGATACATCTTACCTACGTAGCAGCTTTGTTGTGGGCAAATGTTTACTCGTGTTATGTCCATTATTTTAGTTATGTGTCGTTAGTCGCGTTATGTCCAACATTGTAGCAGCTAGCATTGTAAATCTTATCAGCCTGGGTCGTCATGGCTGGGTCGGCACGGTTTGACCGGTATCTTTGGCATTTTTTGCCCAAACAACACGAAACTTGGCACTGCACACACTGGTAACATTATGATGACGCCGTCCAAATTTGAGATCAAGCGGATGAGTGGTTCAAGAGTTATGCGTGGAAGAGACGTTCCTTGCATTAAAAGATAATAATAGAAAGATAGAAGTTGACTACAGCGCCCCCACCTAGCGTAGCGGAAAGGGCTGGGTGTCTGGCCGAATCTGCTTAGACGAACTGCATGTGAACAGGGACTTGGGGACAGACCACCCGTTGGGAAGCAACACCCAAACCAATCCCAAACCAAACCAATCCCACCATGTGAACGCAGTCAATGATTGTTTGGTCAGATCATTGGCTGGTTTCACTGCTTCCCTTCCTCTCAAAAACCATCGAGAGGGCGGTCTCAAAACAGGTCACTGATTTCCTCGCCCAAAAGCACCTACTTGACTTTAGAAGTGGCCACTCTACTGAAACAGCTCTACTATCTGTCACAGAATCCCGAAGAGCAGCCAGAACACAAGGACAATCATCTGTACTTATCCTTCTTGACTAATCGGCTGCCTTCGATACAGTCAACCACAGCATACTGCTAACTGTATTTGCAAACATAGGCATTAAAGGCGTAGCACATTCCTGGTTAAAATCCTTCCTTGCTGGATGCTGCTTTAATGTGTCATGCAAGATCATCTGTCACCAACTCACGGTGCTGGGACCCCTTCTGTTCGCAATCTACACCTCCTCGCTGGGCCATGTTATCTGCTCAAACAGCTTCTCCTACCATTGTTGTGCTGATGACACACAGCTGTCCCTCCTAGCTGGCCTATACCTGCTTCTGCAATCAAACCATTGCAAATGATCCAGAACACAGCAGCACTACTGGTTTTCAATCAGCCCAAAAGGGGACATGTCACTCCACTCTTCAGCAACCTGCATTGACCTTCCGGTGGCTGCCAGAATTCAACATAAGGCTTTGACGCTATCCTGCAAAGTCACATCAGGATTTGTCCCCAACAATGTCATACAAGGCGAGGTCACTCTAAACTTTTCTCTGTCATTGTCCCTCAATGGTGAAACAACCTACTAATTGATACAAGAACAACTACATCCCTCTCTCCTTTTAAAAAGCGTGTAAAGACGCTTCTCTTCTGAGAGTAGTATCCCTGCTCAGGGAAACTTACATACACCTACAACTTACATATACATACACCTCCTCATATGTAGGAAGGCAGTCTGCTTACTCTATGTTCCTCTACATCTCTGTTAGGTTATGTCCTCCTTTTTGTAGGTCACTTTGGATAAAAGCGTCTGCCAAGTATAATGTAATGTAATGTTTAGTCTTATTCTTGAAGAGGGCTGGATATCAAACACTGTCGCCTGATGGTAGCAGTTCGAAGGTGGTAGATAGTGGATGTTTTGGATCTGCTAGAATTTTATCAATTTTGCCAAGTGATCTCTCCCTATAGATGTGTTCCAAACTATTTAAATTAGTACTCAGCAACTTGGTTATAGTGGTAACTATTTTCCTGAGTCTGGCTTTTTGTGCTTTTGTTGTGCTGACAAACCAACACAGGATGCCAAAGGTTAGGACACTCTCCACAAAAGCACTATAAAACATCTTGTTCACTTAGGTCAACATCAAATGAAACCAAATTAACAAAAACATTTTTTTTTTAAGAACTTCACAGTGTACTGCTGTAAGATGTTTCTAATTTACTGGGTTCGTTCATTTCTGAAGTGGTGTCCAGAGAAATGAACCTGTTTGAAAAAATCCCTGAATGTCAGCTTTGCAACGGCTATGTTTGGTTGTCTGTATCATGTTTATTATCCAAGATATAAGCATATGTGTCCCATATTTTTTGACAAAAAAGACAACTTATAAAAAATGATCCCATTAGTTTTATTTGTGTGCATAGTCTTCTGAAATGTATACAAACAACAAAATACTGATTATGAAAGCAGTCCACACTTTTTACAAATCCAAAGCATTCCCTTTATTAAAAGTCTTTTTCTGGAACATCAATAACCACTGCCTTCACAATAGCAATAACCTTAAGTATTTAACTGAGTAGTATTTATAATTTGCTTTGTTCACAATTTTGTGTTACGTGTCATGCCATTTTTACACTTCTTAGTGAGGATCTAGAGCAAAAGTTTGTTTTAGTGTGGGTTTCCATAGGTGCTATCCCCAGGTATAGTTTCTATAGGTGCCATCCACGTCCATTGCACAAATACAGCAGTACAAACAACTGTTTAAACTAAATTCATTTTTTTAACTTCATAGCCAACTTGCAGCAAAGCTTTCAGAGACAAAACGAGTTGTTGACTTCGGCTCAGTCTTTTGACTTCTTTAAAAATACTTAAACATTCTTCTGTTGGAACAGCAGTTTGATAATCGGTCCAAGCCAAAAACTATAGAGGTTACACTATTCAGGTTCTGCTGGGCTGACTAAGATCACAATATAAACAGGACAGAACAGAAAAGTGACATTGGAAAGAATGAAGCAATTGTGTCCATGTCTCCGCTTATATCTCAGAATGACAGAGTTGGCTGCACACATTCAGACCTGTGGATGTAAAAAGAAATGTTTGTAGAAAGTTTGGAGAAACATACACTCTACACAGGACTACTGAACATTAATTGGATAACTTTCAACATTACAAAAATGTGACAGTAAAACAACGTCAGCACTGCTCACTAAACACAGAGCACTGCCCCTCCACACACACACACCATAACTTTCTACACACTTCAGTACCATTCATCCCACTTACACTCAACATTCCCTTTATGCCCCCTCACGCTACCCCATGCCCATCTCAAGACAGCCATTGAGTGTTGGTCAACACTATGCAAGTGTAAAACAAACAAATATGCAAATCTAAAATAAATCAAATATGCTGTAGCCTGTTCACAAATGTGAAGTAGCAGATGTAGGAAGTACATCCTCTGGTAGCCTTGTCTTGATAAGAAAGCTAATATTGGGTCCTCATATAGAACTCTATTCTAATTCTGCCAGAGGTCTTAGCCTGGGTTAGTTCCCAGTCAGCATAAATAATATTTCACTTCTTAGCAGGCATTAAGGATCACAATTGCCAAGCAGGAAAAGATGACCAAGATGTGCCGAGGAAAACATCAGAATCTCAGAATTCTCCATCACCTCCAGAAAGCCTTGATTAACTGAAAAGATTGTCATAAACTTCAGAATTGTTTATTGTGGATTGAGGAGCCATGATATTTATGATGTCACTTAAAAGGTCTATTGCTGTTTGTGGGATGTGCTGCATGTCTATGGAGAGATGGACCTGTCTCTCAACAATCAACCAGCATGGTTATTGCAAGCAAGCTTGTGCGTGACAATCATAGCCATAACCATAACCATAGCAACAGAGCTCTTATCTTAGCAGTTGTCATTTTTTCTTACAAAAGTTGGTCTCCATGGCCTGGTGAAAAAGTTTTATGTAAGAAAAAACCCTTAGGTAAAACCTTTGTGATTTAATACTACTTTTAACAGTAAGATTTAATAGGTGGTGAATACAGACCCACATGTTTATATAAAAGTTGAACTTGCCAAACATGAAGATATAGATGAACATATAGATATTGTTAAAAAAAGTTCCAGGAGATAAATATAAAGAAGGGTTTGAAAACACTACTTGTCTTTAAAAGGGCATGCACACTAGTCAAGATTGCTTCTTCACTGTCTTTGCACAGGAAATGGCAACATCATTGGACAGGCATGCCATAAACCATTGTGCGATACATCTAGGGACTCTTAGTGTTGCTAATCTGCGATTTATTTTTCTGTTCTGCATGATGTTGATATGTAGTGTTGTGTAGTGTTGTGATGTTAACAGATATAGCCACAACAATAATAACAGATTCCACATTTTTGATTTCACAAATGTACATAATCTTCTAAGAGTTAAAAACATTATCACCTTATGAAACTGTGCAGATTACACGACAAGACAATAAATCATGATAAGACAAGATTTACACATTGATAAGACAAGATTTACACAAGATTTACACAACCTAATAGAAACATGATAAGACAATAAATCATAATAAGACAAGATTTACACAACCTATTAGAAACTCTGTACAATAATATACAGTAAAGGCCAATTTATAGTGCAGATGACAAGTGGTTGACATATGTTGCAGCACTATAGGCTTTTATAGTTCTGCGCCAGTGCCAAAAACAGTCATAAAATTGAATAGTTCCTTAAAGGGGTCCTTCCGTCAAAAACCACTTTTAGTAGCTCTATTTACAATGTGGTGGGTCACAACAAGCACTATATGCACGCAGCATTCCAAGACGTGAAATTCGACCCTCATGGTTTTACTGGTCATTGAAGGGTCGAGCTAACCAAAACGAGCGGATCAGAGCATGCTAAACCTATCTACGTCACTAGGTCGTAAGCCCCGCCCAGAGCCATGTATGGCAAGCCCACATCCCAAAGGATTGGTGGACAGAAGTTAGGTGAGCAAACGACAGCGAATTTGCCCAATCAGAAGTGCCTTATTGACACGTCATGGATATTCACGAGGAAAAGCCAGTCGTTCAACCACTAGACCTGTTATAGTTTACAGAAAACAGCATCAAACAAGAGATCTAGGACATAATTTTTCACAGAAATGACGCACAATGCATTCAACCATAGTGGCGACACAGAAATATGAATAAAAATAACGATGGAAGTTCCCCTTTAAACACATCTGTACAAAGATACATGTTGCATGTGATGAAAGTAACACTTCAGAAAACAGACATTTGAGTCGCTACCTAATTAGTGTAGGCGACAAAATGTTTGCAGTTTTAATTTTTCTGTTGTACAACAAGCTCTGTTACACCCTGCTAGCCATTTTCATTCACCTCCTTCCTTCACACATTAGCCATTGCAAGATGATGTGTGAATTCTTGACACATGCTTGTGTGGCATTGTCCAACAAGTTATGGTTGTGATAAGTTATATCTTACCTGGTGCCAGTTGTGGCTTTGAGACAGTATTTTGCTGGATGGCAAAATGAATCTGGTAGCTAGGGGCAGAAGAAAGGTCCTGAGGCAGTAAACCACTTACCAAGTGGTGAACACTGTTGGCTTCACTGCCAAATTTATCCTTGTATTCCTGTGTGGTCTTCTGACTGTGAGAACATAAAATAATTGCTGGAGATATTTGAAACATCTAGAATGTAACTATTCAATAAGAACATGCAAACGTTTCTGGCTGAAATGCCAGATATTTCAAGATCAAGAGAGAATATGTAAGTGACATCACACTAAAGACTAGGTATGTGACATTTTCACAAAAGCTTTCAAAATGGGGAGTGCAAATAATTGTTCACCCTGGCAAAAAGAAGCCAAAGACTTTATTTCTTGAATAATGCCAGTTTGTTAGTGTTATTACAGTGCATGCAAAGCAGTTATTGTTATTGTATAAGCAATTATTATTCCTTTGCTTTTGATTATATTATCGATTGTGTTGATTCATGTGTAAAAACTAACAGTGTCATGTACTGACAAAAAGCCACAGACAGAAGAAGTTGAAAAGTCATATATTTAAGTGCTTTTTGTATGAATACATTGTCTTTTGAAAGCTTTTTGTTATTGTTTTTGTTATTGTATTAATATTCAATCAAAGATAATAGGGTAAAAAGCTCAGGCAGCTTTTTATCATGTTTATAATGTTATGTTTAATTTTACACAATTTTACACTAGGGTTGGTTTATTTGTGTTAAGTTGAAGGCAATTCTCTTCTGGACCAGTACTTAGTCTTAGACTTTGTTTAGAAGTTTCAGTACAAGCCAAGTATACTTTACTATATTATTCTATAAGTATATAAAATATAGTTTATAAAAGTCAACTTCAAGTATACTTCCTCAGTTTTAGTATAAAATAAGTATACTTATAGTAAACTTTAATAAACTTCTTTTTGCTAAGGGTAGCCTACTGTTAGGCTATAGGCAATATAGTTTATAGGAAATCTACCTCACTTTAAAATCACATGGAAGCAAAATGTAGTCTATACAAATGCCTAAAATCACATAGGCTACCCACAGTGTATCCTAAAGTCTCAATAAGGCTTATTGTACAAATAAAATTAGCCATCATAGTTACCCTAATTAAAATAGCATTCAAAATCCAAGGCAACATAGATAACAAGTAGCCAATGCTCCACCTGTAAATGCATGTCCTTATAGGCGATAAGCTACATGCTATCAACAGGCGTAGCCTATTGCTTACAATCCATACAGGCTAGAGGTGTATTTTCCTCTTGGCAACGTGCATTCTGAGATTTCATGAAGTCCATGAACACAAGCCCAAGAATATATAAGCAGGCTGGCATAAATAGGCTATACTAAGTTAATGTGCTACATGGTGAGCACATGTTTACCCCGAAACTATAACAAACGTGGTAATTCTGAGAATAAATTACTTCCAACTGTGCCCCGAGCGTTTGCCATTCCGGATATGAACCAGAGTATCATCAACAAGCACAGATGTACGTGACTTGCGCTCTACCACCTCCACCACAGAAGCAAGTAATGAGCCTTTGAAGTTTGGATGTATCTAAAGGTACATCCTCAGCTTGAATCGCTTAAGCGAGGGTGCCAAACAACTTGCAAGTCTCCTGGTAGGTGAATTGTTTTGCTACAATAACAGGCTTTTTATATTCTACACTGCATATTTCTCACCTCGTTTTGTAAAATCTGAGCAATAAAACGTTTAAACAACTAAGATATTGTACAATGATCGAAGATTTCAAGACATTCAATCCGCCAGTTAAGACCTTCAAACAAAGTTGGTTAGGTGAAACTATGCATTCAGAGGTGTAGTTGCAAACCACAGAAGTTACCAACGTGGTTGTGAACATTGGTGTTTTGGGAAACACCTGTGTGGTTTGCACTATGTTGGTTCACACTATATGTTGGTTCAACTCTGTTGCTTCACATGACTAAAGGTTTTAAAAAACACTTGCATCTACGTAGTCTGAACCAAGTAAGTTACAAAGTTAGCAACTATGCTTTCAGGAAACGGACCCAGGGGTGCATTTCCCAAACAACAACGGAGGTTAGCATTAAACCACTGTTGTACAACTGAGGTTCAAACAACACACCAGCCCAAGAACGACTGTTTCCAAAAAATCATTCAATGACATCATTTACTCTGTGATAGATTGATAGATAGTTGGATAGATAAATATTCTGGTATCCTAAAGATAGAAATTTGGGTAATACAGTATGGCACATACTGTAACTGTGATAGTCATCATGTTATTTCCCAGATTTACCTGGTTGTTTACAAGCAAATACCTCGTAATTAGTGGACTGTGAAAGAAAGTGTCACCTAATAAGGAATTTGCAGTGTATAGCAGGTGTAGTGTGAGACATGTAGCATACTACAGCACGTTTGGCTGCATGTGTAGCCTAGAGGCACACGTTGGACTCTGTGGAAGCTCCCAACAAAGCATTGTCCATAACTACAAACTAGGAACATGAACAGTATCCATATTGATACCAAAGGAGTTTTTAACTGGAGTCGGTTGTAATATAGGTTGTGGTTGTGGATTTAGAGAAATTTGCAGTTCAGATTTGTTTATTCGCCATCTGTACACACCAACATGCTGTTAGGTGTTAGACCCAAGATCTTGGAGGCACAGCATGGCCGCAAAGATGACACAATTTTTATGTCACATGCTCATGGTGCATGGGAGTATACCGTAGGCATTACAGGTGTCAGTCATGTAAAGAGTTATCTTAACCTTTTAAGAAAAAATGACATATAGTCAATTAGGTTCATATCATCTGAATCTCTCAGTGTATCGAAGGAAGCACTCACCTTTTGTGTTAGCAAAGTGATGGAGGTTGAGTTCTGTCGTGTTGCTTGCTTTTCCGTCAGATCTTGTAAGGCCGATGTGATTGTTTGTTGATCATATTGGGATAAAAGAGAGTGATGCTCCACCAGACCTCCACCAGAATCATGTCTGGACATAGCCATGCTTATTGATCTCCCTAACAGAATTCAGGAAGGAAAAGGAGAGAAAAATATATTGGGCAAACAGGTCTTTGGTTGGTAAACAAAACATTTATCCATTCTAAAATTGAATGACAATATGTTGTCCATCTAATAAGAAAACCACAAGAAAAACATCCACCCAAAAACAACTAAGGGAGGGAGGTTTACTAACAAACACACAGCACAGCTAGCATCATAAAGCTTATGTATAGTTGTGTTTAAAATAATAGCAGTCCAACATGACTAACCAAATCAATCACTGTTTTTGGTAGAAATTGTATGACTACATGGCAAAATTTACCAGTAGATGTAGTGGAGTTATAGAAAACCAACAGACCCAACATTTATGACATGCATGCTCCTGATATTGGTGTAATTGAATAATGAATTGAAAGAGGTGTGTTCAAAATTGCAGTGTTGGAGTTGAAGTAGTGAGAACATTCATTCTGTGAAAAAAACAGGTCAAGCAGGTGCCCCTTATTTAAGGATTATACCAGCACTTGTTGTATGCATTTCTCTTTGAAAGCAAAAAAAAGGTAATTTCAGACATTGCTCAGAAGAACAGTGTACTTTACTCTGCATAAAAAATGCAGAAAATGATAGGCTGCTCTGTTAAAATTATCTGCAATGCTTTAAAATACATAGCAAAAAAGAGAGGCATTAAAGAAGAAAACGAAAGACTACCATTCCAAAGGATCAAAGAATAGTCAGAATGGAAAAGACTTGGCCAATGATCAGCTCCAGGGTGATCACAGACAGCCTAAAGTTAACTGTGATTACTGTGACTATTAGGAGATGTCTGTGAAGTTAATTTATCGCAAGAAGCCCCCGCAAAATCCCATTGTTAAAAAAAGACATGCTGAAGAGGACACAATTCACCAAAGAACACAACGACTGGCCTAAAGAGAAAGCAAGATTTTTCTTGTTGGGTCCAGGGGCCACGGTCAGATTGGCACACAACCCCTATATACACAATTCAAGCCACAGTACACTCTGAAGACAGTGAAACATGGCGGTACAAGCATCATGATGTTTCTCTTACTATGGTTTCAAGCATATTTATCGCATACAAGGGGTCATGGATCAGTTTGCGTATGACTGAAGAGGTCATGTTGCCATATACCGAAGATTAAATGCCCTTGAAATGGGTGTTTCATACGGAAGCCCAGAGCGGCCTTCATATAATCTTTTTTAAAACTCATCATTATACCGAGATAACGGCATAATTAATTAGAGATCTCTAGAAAACAAAACAATTAATTTGAGATCACGAAAAAACAACTGAGATTTCTAGCAGAGCTGCGCCGCCCAGCTGTGGTCAGTGGAATGAAGACACAGGGGAAACCCGTTTTGTTGACCCAGACGCCAATAGTTTGATATTGGGCTTCTGGTGTAGGCGTACGAGACTATAGTGTATATCAATCATCTCTGAGTGTGGCCATATTGCTAAATTCCAATGTGCAAAGAACATTGTTGAAAAAGCATTAGCCACAGACTGTGGCTTGGTGTCTTCCCACTAAAACGGGTTTAACTGACACTGCCTGATCCAGCATAATCAACTACTTTCGATTCATTTCTTATTTATTCACAATCATTAGCCGATTAGCGCGCAATCGCGATAGTTTGATATTGGGATTTAGGAGTATGCGTCCTTTTTCACCTTCGCCAATCATGGCATGTGAAGACGCACATGGCATGTGAAGGCGCACATTTTGATTTCTCGAGATCTCGAATTAGTTTTCTTGTTTTCTCGAGATCATGAATTAATTATGCCGTTATGTCAAGATAACAGTGAATTAAAAAAAAAAGATTATGAAGGCCGCTCTCGGCTTCCGTAGTTTCAACAAGACAGTGACCCCACACTCACCAGTAAGGTAGCAACATCTTGGTTTCAGACCAACAAAATGAAAGTTATGGAGTGGCCAGCCCAATCCCCCAATCTTAATCTGATAGAAAACTTGTTGGGTGACATAAAACATGCTGTTTCTGAGGCAAGGCCAAAAAATGCAGGGGAACTGTGAAATGTCAAATCATCCTGGCCTGAAATACTTGTTCACAGGTACCAGAAGTTGGTTGACTCCATGCAACACAGATTTAAAGCAGTTCTCAAAAACAGTGGTTATAAAACTAAATAGGGTCATTCCGTGTCAAATCAACAAACGGCCACAAGTCACCCTCTCCAAAAAATCTGAAAAAAATCACAGCTGTTTGTACATCCAACCTATGCATAAATCTTAGATATTAGGTCTGTATCACTAATAGCTCCAAAACTACAGCCCTTGAAATTTCAGGTCATTTTGGGAATTCTGGTGAACAAGCCTTTTGCTCAACTTCCGACATTGCTGGCTCCTTTAGTATTCCACACACATTAGTGTAACTATGTGAAAAGAAATGCATTTTCCTGTAGAACTTAAAAATTAAATCAGATCAGATGTATCTTGTGTAATTCTTCCTCTCCAAAGCTGTGAAAATGGCTATAGATTCAATATGTGAAATGACACCACCACTTTTGAGGGCTTCTAGTTCAAAAAGTATGGGACACAAATTTATCAGATTATTTTTCCCAGTCATATACTGATTATAATGTCATGCCTATGCATTAACCTTTGTTGATATTGTTTTCATATGGTCAGTGTATTTTCTTGAAGTTAGGCTTGATTTTCAAAAAGGCTGTTTTCATCTTGTCATTTCACCATGTGGACAGTTCACAGGATTTTTGAAACATTTTTCCATAATCATCCTGTATGTGAGGATCATTTTTCCAAAATATGGATTTGTTGCTGAGTCTCTTTATTGAGATATAATGTTTTGAAAAAAATGTCAGTAATTCCATGGAGTTGGATTGATCGGCAGTACCTCTTTCCACCACATGTTGTGCTCTTTTAATACAATGGAAGTCAATGATACGGTACCATGTCATTTACAGGAAAAGCTGCCAAACAAACTTTGTGTTACAATTAAACCAATTGCACTGTCAAGGTCATTTTTGAGCATAGCATGTGCCCTTTTGTTGAGGACAACGTTTAAATTGAAGATATGCATAATATTTTGTGATCATGACTGTGAATGTCTGTGTCTTGCGTTTCATTACTTAAAAAATATGAGATCTTAGTTTTCACATTCTTGATGTTTGCATAGCATATTGTTACTGTTTATGATCTTTAAATTGATAGCATTACTGTTTATGGTCCTTTTGTGTTTGTATTATAATGCCATTTTTTCAGTTTTGCCTTGCCTTTTGGGTGCTGTACATTAAAACCCTACTCAAAAATGACCTTGACAGTGCAATCGGTTTAATTGTAACACAAGGTTTGTTTGGCAGCTTTTCCTGTAAATGACATGCTACCCTATCATTGACTTCCATTGTATTAAAAGAGCACAACATGTGGTGGAAAGAGGTACTGCCTATCAATCCAACTCCATGGAATTACTGACATTTTTTTTCAAAACATCACATCTCAATAAAGAGACTCAGCAACAAATCCAAATTTTGGACAAATGATCCTCACATACAGGATGATTATGGAAAAATGTTTACAAAATCCTGTGAACTGTCCACATGGTGAAATGACAAGATGAAAACAGCCTTTTTGAAAATCAAGCCTAACTTCAAGAAAATACACTGACCATATGAAAACAATATCAACAAAGGTTAATGCATAGGCATGACATTATAATCCGTATATGTCTGGGAAAAATAATCTGATAAATTTGTGTCCCATACTTTTTGAACTAGAAGCCCTCAAAAGTGGTGGTGTCATTTCACATATTGAATCTATAGCCATTTTCACAGCTTTGGAGAGGAAGAATTACACAAGATACATCTGATCTGATTTAATTTTTGAATTCTACAGGAAAATGCATTTCTTTTCACATAGTTACACTTATGTGTGTGGAATACTAAAAGAGCCAGCAATGTCGGAAGTTGAGCAAAAGGCTTGTTCACCAGAATTCCCAAAATGACCTGAAATTTCAAAGGGCTGTAGTTTTGGAGCTATTAGTGATACGGCCCTAATATTTAAGATTTATGCATAGGTTGGATGTACAAACAGCTGTGATTTTTTTCAGATTTTTTGGAGAGGGTGACTTGCGGCCGTTTGTTGATTTGACACGGAATGACCCAATATTAGTTTAGTGATTCACAAGCTAAAGCTGAATTTGACTGCTAAATCTTAAAGAATGTTCACTTTATACAGTAATAATTTAAATTCATGAAGAAAAATTCAGGCACTGCTATTTTTTGAACAGCTCAATATTCATTTCCCTGCATGTTCCTTCAAGTATACATAGTCTGCTTCATTTAGTGTACAACATCTCATTTATTTTCATACACGTATATTTAAATTAGAATTTTACCTTTTTTGAAGTTCTCATGACACAAATCATTAGTTGTGGAACTGGAGTAAGATGATGTCCTCTCATAAAACTGTGAAGGGATGGACAGTGATGATGTTTTGTTGGAATCAACAGTGATGGAGGACAGAGGACCCATGTACTGCAGTGGCTGCATTGCGGTAGTGGCAGGGGCTGACACTGAGCTGGAGCATGTGACCTGTGCACAGTTCTTGTTGGGCATGGATGACACAGGGCTATGATGACCATTTACAGCATTACTGAGGGCAAGGAGCTGAGAATAGGTTGTGAGTTTGCGGTAAGAAGGAAGGTAACTTGAGGTCTTAGGTAGAGGAGAGCACCAATGACTAACGTTTAGTCCAGAATTCAATGCAGCCGAGTTGGAGGACATAATGATTTTGTGTTGAGCATTGTTGGCTGTGGAAGCATCAAGTTTACTCATGTTACTGACGTTGAATGCAGTAGCAGTTTCAACATCTCCAGGTTTTCCATTTTTTGTCTTATTTGTTGACTTATTACCTTGCATGTTACTAGAGGTGATTATGTGAGGCTGGACCTTAGTTATGTTAGTATCCCTTTTAAGGCCACTGTTGGTTTGTAGATTCTCAAAAACATCTTTACTCCTGGCTGCATCCGTCTCATCATCCATCTCTTGTACTTTATTAATGCAAGTAGGCCTTGTGCACCCTTGAAAGCAAGAAAAGGAAGAAATAAAACAAAAAAGGTGAAATAGTACATGAAAAGGCAGTTTCTAAATAACAAATTTCCCAAAAGTTTGACTACCTTTGTTCTAACTACGAAACGCTTCCAAAACGGCACACTCCAATAATAACAGGTACTAATAACAGGACTTGAATAGATTACACCTGAATTCTTTCTTTCTTTGTTAAAAGCATACCCTTGTGAGCACAGAATTGTATACCAGCGTCAACCCACCCAGACCAATACCCCAATTGTATCCACAGGAATTTAGGAATTTATCTAAAAGGCAAAAAAATGAAGGAATGCCTAGATTTTAGATGGTTATTAACCATTTTCAGTAATTTATGAAATCTTAGAAAGCAATATAGCTCTAAACATTTTTAGGGGATGTCATATTGTGATACAATTGTGTGGTAAGAGTGAAATCCAGGCCTTGGAATTTGGATAACCAATTCTAGGCTTGAATGGCAAAAAAGGGATGTGAATGGTAAAACATATTGCATCCATCTCTTCTTCTCTCCCTCTCTCTCTCTCACACACAAACACACTATGTATATGTATGTTAAACATTCCATGTTAAACATCCTACTTACACTTTGCATGGTGGTCAACTCCCTGTGATGGTTCTCCCTGGCCAGAACAAGAAGCTTTATTATGTTCCAATTTAGACTTTGTCCCCAAAAAAACACCGGGAGACTTGCTTTCCTGAGTGTAGAACGTCAACACTTTCTCCAAGTCAGTTTCACTATAAAAGATTAAATTGAAAAGGGATCACAAAAAATTTAAAAATGTTTGTGTTAAACACAAAAGTTGAAGATGTGAGGTAATCTATTGCACAAACCTGGCCTTCACTATGAAGTCCTGGAATACACTCGCATTTATGAAGCGTTCATCTTTGATTTCTAGCTCCTGTGCCATCTGTTTTGTTTCCTTTAAGCATTGATATAAATTCAGAGTAAAACAAATGTCAACAATCTCTTGGAAAACTGATAGGGATACTGAAACAAGCACTGGCATGTTTTTACTTCAGTTAACAGAGTGCTTAATGCAGGTATGCAAACTGCTCAGTGGTGGGAATGGTAAGAAAAGTGCAAGCAAGGAAAGGGTTTTTTTGTGCCTTCATGTGCAAATACATTAAGCTACCGAAGAACTATGAACACTCCTGCATAGAAAATTTGCAGTTTAATTTTTTTTACCATTACATGACATTGGTGGAAATGTGTGGCCAAAAGTTTACATACACTTTTAAAGTACATAATGTCATGGCCCTCTTGAGTTTCCAGTTATTTCTACAACTCTGATTTTTCTCTGATGGTGTGATTGGAACAGATACTCCCAGATACTACCACAACAAACTCAACAAATTTAACTGAACTACACCAATTCTGTCAAGAGGAATGGTCAAAGATTCAACCAGAAGCTTGCCAGTAGCTTGTGGATGGCTACCAAAAGCGTCTACCAAATATTTGTAACCAAATATTAGCATTGCTGTATGTATATTTTTGACCCAGCAGATTTGATCACTTTTTCTGCTAACCCATAATAAAGTCATAAAAGAACCAAACTTCAGGAATGTTTTTTGTGGCAAGGAAGTATCTGTTCCAATCACTCTATCAGAGAAAAGTCAGAGTTGTAGAAATAACTAGGCCATGACAATATCTTCTTTATAAGTGTATGTAAACCTTTGACCACAATTGTACATTTAATGTGGGGCCTGTCAGGGGAAATGTGAAAAAAGGAGTATTTGATCTAAATCACACTGTTCTCTAGTACATATACACTACGAGTTAAAAGGTCTATTAGTACAGCAGACAAATGCTAAAACACTCCAGAATAGTTCACTTAATGATGCAAGCATGAAATTTGCATAGACAGTAGAACAAATGTGCAGTCGCTTAGTTTGTGATGTCATTTTAAGCATAATTTCAGAAAAACTTTTCTTACAAGACAATGACATGACAGATTTCCGATCGATGTTTTGCAGTGGTTTCTCCGGTGTCCAACAATGTCAACATCAAGATATGGTGTTCCACCTATGTAAAGTTATTTCATGTCAAAGTGACGCTAAAATGAATGGAAGTCTATGGAATGCTAAAGGCTACTGGGCCCTTTCCGTTTTTTTTTCCGAGTGTTTCAACTTCCGCGTCTGTTCCTGCCCCTTTGGAAATTTGACATTCTCAAAAGCCTACCATTTCATAAAAAGCCGTTGGCCACACAAATCCAAGATGGCTGCCTTTCTTTCAGGATGTCTGCCATTCATTGATCAATTTCATTATCTTTAAAAACGTGTGTTAAGCCTGGTTTATCCCTACTCTGCTCTACTTTACTGGGCAATTAATTATTAAACAAACTTACTTAAATAGTTTAAAAAACCTCTAAACAAACCTATAACTTTCAAACAGTAATTTGTGGTTAAAAGCTGTTCATGTGAGCAGATATGAAGCTTTATTTTGGGCCCAAACATTAGCACAGACATTGCATTGCATTGAATATCAGACAACGCTAAAATGAGTCGAGATTTTGACCACCCACCTTTATTCATAGTAAAAATCCAAATTGGTCAGTATTGTTTTTTTGCCATATCACCCAGCCCTAACTAAAGGCAATATCCACCAAGATCAATAAAATATATCTATGTTATGTTATCCTTACAGAAAAATATAGGCTAAAAAACAACATAAACTATATATGAGCAGTAGTAGGGCTGGGCAATTTTTAAAAATAATCGTACCAACAACTGTAACAGTTCATGTAGTGTTTTTCGATTAGAAGTCGTTTCATACAGCCCTAATTGTGATAAAAAATGTTATCGGTCTATATGGAAAAATATATCGTGGTCATTGTCATATTGCCAATCTCTAATCGGTGTTATTTAATATTCATTTTCCACAGATTTTTCAAAAATGTGAATGAAATATTACCATCCTATTTTCCATTTACCCTACATCAGGAATGTGGAAGGGGTGTGGCTTTTTACTAATATAAGTTTGTGCTCAATCATTGTCATTGTCAGATTTTTCTTAAAGGAGACCAGAAAACTGCTTTATAGTGTGCACCAGGTGACTCCCTGCAATCTTTACGAGTTGTTAAAGTCTGCCTACAACAGTTACTGCACAAAACAAACAAATGTCAATGACGACATATTGGGCTTCAAGGAATGGTGTCAGAACAAAAGCCAACAAAGTGTGCAATTTCAATTCTGGCATTTGGTGATATCAATGAACTAACAATCTTCATGGTGATCAGATCCTTCTGTGAAGCAACCTTCACCCTCTACTCTCAGGCATTAAGGGAGCTTGATGATGCCTTTGGAAAGTAAGCACCCAGCATTGGCTCAGGAATTCAAGATCGGAAACTTTGTTCACAAGACCAAGGATGACTTTTCAGTTCTTGCTTCATGAGCAGGCCAATGCTGTCATTAAGGCTGATGATAGAGCTATTGGCCTTGAGGAGATGGATGGTTTCTGGCCCTGAGGTGAGCCATCTGGTATCTCTCTATGAAATGGAGACACAAACTAAAGAGGAAAGTAATCACTTTCTGTACCATGAGCAGCCACCTGCAGAAAGGTCAGACACAGTACCAAGTACCAAGTACCAAGACTTTGTAACACGCTTGGAAGACAATCTATTTTCATTCTATGAGCCCATTAGGAAGAACAGATTTGACTTCCTCTGTCCAGATAAGCCTGTTATAGAACCAGCCATCACCTGTTTTCAAAGCTGTTCATTTCCTGTCAGAACAGGGAGTGTGACCTACAGGAGTTCTTTCAGCATGAAAATCATTAATTCCCTGCATCTGAGGGATGGTGGAAAGATGTACAGCGGTCAGAAGTCCCAACTGATCTCCGCACTTGAGAAACACATCACCCCTTCAGATCAAGAACCAGAGGCGGATGCCTTCATCATTCATGGTTCAGCTTTGGTCTATACACTGCCACCTTTCAGGTCCAAGACATTTGCAGACTATGCAGCTCTTGACTTTCTGCCGAGGACTAGAGAATATGCCAATGCATACAAGACAACACATGCTTGATGTCTACACTCCATCAAGTCTGAAAGCAGACACAAGGTCCAGAAGAAGTCATGGGGTGAGACGCATGTTTACAGAAAAGAAGACTATTCCCTCAAACCGGCAAAACTTTGAGTCACAATGTGTGAGGTTTTACGAAAGGGGGGCCCAAATGCAGTCACACTCAAAGTCTCATTTATTGTCTTAAGAAACACAGGGAACTCAAGAAAACACAAAAGGGCAAAATCCACAAAAATACAAAAGGCAAAGTCCACAAAGTAAAAAATCCAAAAGTACAGTAGGCAAAAATCTTGAGAAAAACAGGAAACTTCGATGGATTGGCATTCACAATCTCTACAGCTCTGTTGGTCAAGACATGGCCAAAGGCATGCTGTTCTTCCACAGCTTGTGATGTGGTCTCAGCATTCCGATATAAAGGAAAGAAGACAGAATGGCAGACATGGAACATTTTCACACAATAAACTCCAGTATTTTCTAAGCTGAGCCAGTTCCCACCAACCATTGAGAAGGATGCCATGATGATTCTGGAGAAGTTTGAGGTTCTCATGTATGACTGGTCCAGCACTGCAGATAGAGTGGATGATGCTAGACTTGACCTATTTGCCAGAAAGCTGAGACCATATGAAGCCATCCCTCCAACAAAAGCTGCACTGATTCAACACACTAAACGTGCAGCGCATCAGGCAGGCTGGGTTTAGGCAAGTCTGTGTCAGCCAGAAGCAGTGAGTCCAGCTATCTGGGGAGGAAATTGGCAAAGAATGAAAAGTCTTCTGGACAAATAAACCTCCCATTGCAAAGAGTTCTAAATAGCTCACTATGTGTGGATGCAAGTATGTCTGCTGTGGCAGGTGCAAATGCTACAGGCTTGGTCTTACACAAACCGCCTTGTGCAGTAGTTCTGCCTAATCCTTTTATACAATTTAGTTCTGTCAAGGTTTTGTTGTAAAAAGTACACTTTCAGTACTTTTGAATGTCATTTTTGCATTGATATGGTATTTTACAAAAATAAGACACCTCTTTCAGACTGTATGACATATAGAATAAGGTTCTGAATTTAAATTAGTTGTTTTTTTTAAGTAGTTATACCTTCAAGCAGTTAATATCATAGACAGTTGAAGAGATGGACTGAGGCATGGAGTTGTTTTCAATAAGACCGGGTGAAGCCAGATTTTTCAAACTGGTCACCAGGCTACTGCACAAACTCGAGACCCAGCCTGGTAACGTTAGCCAATGAACCCAAATACGATAAACTGACTAGTAGATGCTGAATCACAAATCAGACGGCATGCAATAATTTTATTAATGAATATATTTTTACCATCAGCATGAGTAGAATCACGCTAACTTAAGTGAAGGGCTAATATTGTACTTCAGAACTTTATTCTTCCTTTACTAACTTTGGTTCCAGGCAATCTTACAAGTTAGCATGTCGAGGGAGCTAGCTATTTAACATGTACATACACGGCTGGCGAGTAGCTTAGCTTAGCCATCTTTCTTTGGGCTTTACTTGCATTGAATGGTAAAGATCCATAAAGATAACGATCCCTCTTACAAAAAAATACAAACTCAAAGCTACCTTTGTGGGAAATGTTACTGGAAATGTTTCCCCGACATGAACAGAAAACTAAACAGGCATGAGTATGGCTATGGCTTGTTATTCAAACAGTATGGTAAATTTTGTTCTGTGCAACAGAAAGTTACTAGTTGTCGCTTAGTTTGTGGCATCATTTTTAGCATAATTTCAGAAAAAACGTTTCTTACAAGGCAATGACATGACAGATTTCTGATCGAAACAAATATGTTTTGCTGTGGTATCTCCGGTGTACGGTGGCCGACAAGGGCCAAACACACTGCAAATGCCCAATACGTCTCAGTTAGAGAAAATAGCTTCAGGTGCAGAAGCGATGCAAGCTCACAAACACAAGTTTAAACGAGATACAAACAAAGGACCTGGTGCAAATGAAAAAAACGCGCTGCAAGTAACAAAAGCAAATTCATCATCATCAAATGCGCTGCAAATAGAGAAACGAAGCAAAGCACGAAACGATGAAAACAAAGAAAACACCTGCAAATGAAAAACGCTGCATAAAAAGTCACCACAACGGAAGTGCTCCAAACCTGCTATACCAGAGACCAGTACGCCTCTAACTCCCTACAGCACATGCTCTCCTCTGCAGATGGCATAGCCTCGCAGTGTCCGCAAGAACAACGAAACGTTTGACCAATGTACACTACCATTAGTAATTGATCTATTGCATAACTATCTGTTAATGCGGTCACGTCGTCAGTCTGTCAAAAATAATTTTAGTAGCCACGATTACTGTGACGTTTTGATGGTTGGTTTATCACATCGTGTATGAAAGATTATAACTGCCCACATTAAGCATGTTTTATAGATTAAACGTGATGAGATTTTGCCGTCTGGAAGGGCGTTAATTTAGCTAGCGCTGCTGCAATGACGACAGTCACAGAAATAAATTGTGCCGTTTGCATTTAGTGAGACAAAATGTTGGCCCTAAAAAGGTAACAGGCGTCATACGTCACACCAGACCACGCCCCGTTTTGGGCGTTGTCGTTGGTTGTTAACACTTTCAGTGAAAAAACTTTTTATCATGATGTTGAATGTCTGTATAATTTTACGATTTTGATATTTCATCATTGATATTAACAATGGTCGATAGTAGTGCTTAACTTGTAAGTGACCCTTTAAGCTGTTACACTTAGAGCACCCCCTGCAGATTTGGAGCACTTCCGTTGTGGTGACTTTTTATGCAGAGTTTTTCATTTGCAGGTGTTTTCTTTGTTTTCGTAGTTTCGTGCTTTGCTTCGTTTCTCTATTTGCAGCGCATTTGATGATGATGAATTTGTTTTTGTTACTTGCAGCGCGTTTTTTTCATTTGCACCAGGTCCTTTGTTTGTATCTCGTTTAAACTTGTGTTTGTGTTTGTGAATTTGCATCGCTTCTGCACTTGTAGATATTTTCTCTAACTGAGAGGTATTGGGCACTTGCAGTGTGTTTGGCCCTCGTCGGCCACCGTACCGGTGTCCAACAATACCAAAATCAAGGTTCTGAGTACTTCTAATGTAAAGTTGTTTGGTTTCAAAATGACGCTAAAATGAATGAAACTCAACAGAATGCTAAAGGCTACTGGGCCCTTTCCGGGTTTTTTTCGCCCCATGGGTGTTTCAACTTCCGCGTCTGTTCCTGCCCCCTTGGTTAATATTAGGAATTGCAAGTGGAGAGGGTGGCCATCTTGGAAAATGCCGGCCATCTTGGATTTTTCTTTGGCCATTGCCATTTTCTGAAAAAGTGCATTATGAACATTTGTGCCAAATTTTATGCTTGCATACTTAAGTGAACTATTCATAGCCTTATCAAAGTCAAAGTCAAAGTCAAAGTCAACTTTATTGTTAGTTTCTTCATATGCACAAGTCATATAAGGAAATTGAAATTTCGTTTCTCTTTGTCCCATGCAAAGACATAGACACATAGACATATAGACATAGACATAGACAAGTAAGAGTAATAATAATAATAAGTGATTAAGTTATAATAATAATTGAAAAGGTAAGGGTAAGAGTAATAAGGGGATGGGGATCTGGGGATAAATAATAATTTAAACAGTAGCAGTAAGGGAAGTAATAATTGGTGGGGTGATAAATAATAGTTAAAACATTTAGATTGAGGGATTAACATATAGCACTGAAACCTTTATATACATAAATTATCTAAATTAAAGGACAATTTGACAGAAATTGTATATGTATAAAGCTGTTGGTGAGTCTGGTGGTTCTGGACCGTAGGCTCCTGTACCTCTTTCCAGAGGGCAGCAGGCTGAACAGGTTGTGCGGTGGATGTGTTTCATCTCTCACTATCGTGACAGCCTTGCGGGTGAGGCGGGTGGTGTAAATGTCTTGCAGGGTAGGGAGGTGATCCTCCCCGCTGCATTCACTATACGCTGCAGTGCCTTCTTGTTGTAGTCAGTGCAGCTCCCACCCCATACAGGGATACAGCTGGTGAGGATACTCTCGATGGGCCCTCTGTAGAATGTAGTGAGGATGGGTGATGGGGCACTGGCGTGTCTCAATTTTCGCAGGAAGTAGAGACGCTGCTGTGCTTTCTTCGCAAGCGATGTGGTGTTGGTGGTCCAGGAGAGGTCCTCGCTGATGTGCACTCCGAGGAACTTTGTGCTGCACACTCTCTCTACAGCAGCGTCATCGATGGTCAGTGGCTGGTGTTGGCTGTGGCCTCTCTGGAAGTTGACAATGATTTCCTTCGTCTTGCTCACGTTCAGCTGGAGGTTGTTGTTTCTGCACCACTTGGCCAGAAGGTCCACCTCAGATCTGTAGTCTGTCTCGTCGCCGTTGGTGATGAGACCCACTAGAGTGGTGTCATCTGCAAACTTCACCAGGTGGTTGGTGCTGTAGGTAGCTTGACAATCATGTGTCAGCAGGGTGAAGAGCAGAGGGCTGAGAACACAGCCTTGTGGAGCTCCTGTGCTCAGTATGATGGTACACGAGGTGTTATTGCCGACACGTACTGCTTGTGGTCTCTTGCTGAGGAAGTCCAGCACCCAGTTGCAGAGGGAGGTGCTGAGTCCCAGATTGCCCAGTTTGCTGATCAGTTGTTGCGGTATTATTGTATTGAATGCTGAACTGAAGTCTATGAACAGCATGTATGAGTCTTTCTTCTCTAAGTGGGTGAGGGCTGGATGGAGGGCAGAGCAGATTGCATCATCTGTGGATCGTTTAGCTCGGTATGCGAACTGGCAGGGGTCCAGGGTGGGTGGGAGGGTGGATTTCATGTGTGTCATGACCAGTTGTTCAAAGCACTTCATGATGATGGGGGTCAGTGCTACAGGGCGGTAGTCATTGAAGCAGGATGGTGATGATTTCTTTGGCACAGGTATGATGGTAGCAGTTTTGAAGCAGGATGGGACGATGGCTTGTTCTAGTGAGGTGTTAAAGATGTCAGTGAAGACGTGCTTTAGTTCCTCAGCGCAGTCCTTTAGCACTCTCCCAGGGATGTTGTCTGGGCCTGTTGCTTTCCGTGGATTGATGTTGGTGAGTGCTCTCTTCACACTATCAACAGGCAGGCACAGTGGCTGATCATGGGGTGGGGGTGTTTTTTTCTGTGGTTGTTTTGTTCCTCAAAACGTGCGAAAAAGCTGTTCAGGTCATTCAGCAGAGGCATGTTGTTATTGCTGCTTTGTGGCGCTGGCTTGTAATCAGTGATGGCTTGGATTCCCTTCCATAGGCTCCGGGCATCCTTGCTATCTCTGAAGTGGGAGGTTATTTTGAGTGTGTAGTCTCTTTTTGCACTCCGGATGCCACGTGACAGGTTGGCTCTTGCTGTTTTCAGGCCCTCTTCATCCCCAGCTCTGAAGGCTTCGTTCCTAGTCCTTAGCAGCCTGTGGACATCTCCTGTCAGCCATGGCTTCTGGTTGGCCCGAATTATGATGGTCTTTTTGTGCGTTACATCATCAATGCACTTCGTGATGTAGGAGGTCACGGTGTCTGTGTACTCCTCAATTTCAGTTTGATTGTTGTATGTGGCTGCTTGTCTGAAAATGTCCCAATCAGTGGTTTCAAAGCAGTGCTGAAGAGCAGCTTGAGCACCGTCTGGCCATACTCTCACTTCCTTTGGAACTGGTTTGGCTATTTTTGCCTTTGTTTTGTATGCAGGCAGTAGCAGGACAGTGTCATGGTCAGATAGTCCGATTTGGGGGAGGCGTATTGCTCTGTAGGCTTCCTTGTGTGGGGTGTATACCATGTCCAGTGTGTTTTTTTCTCCTTGTTGGAACATGGACATGCTGGTGATATTTTGGGAGGACAGTTTTTAGATCAGCGTGGTTGAAATCGCCGGTGAGAATGATGAAACCATCTGGGTACACTGTCTGTTGTTCACTGACTGCATGGTAGAGTTCATTTAGAGCTGCATTCCTCTCGTTCTTGTTGTTGGTTGGTGGGATGTAAACAGTGACGAGTAGAATCACGTTGAACTCCCTCAACAAGTAGTACGGACGACACTTAATCATAAATTCAGCCAGCTGTGAGCAGTGTCTGTGGACGACCGTAGCGTCTCTGCACCAATCGTCTCGAATGTAAACACACACTCCGCCCCCACGAGTTTTACCTCCTCTCGGGAGTGTTCTGTCTGCTCGGTAGCACGTCAGCTGCTCCAGTTGAATGAGTCTCCATGAAGATGTGCACACAACAGTTGTTTACAGTTCGGTTAGCTGATCTAAGTAGCCGGATGTGGTCCATCTTATTTTCGAGTGATCTGACGTTTGCTAGCAAAATTGATGGTATGGCCGGTTGGGTAGGGTTAATTGCGAACCTCCACGTTTCCCCCGCTTCCTAGTTCTCCAGCCCCTTGGTCGATGCCTCTTCGGTGGGCGTGCTGGGCGAGTCCGCAGAACAGCGCAGTATTTGCATCTCACATAGCAACTTTGTTTCAATGTTCAAAACTTGGCAAAACTTGCTGTTTCGAATTTGTAATAATTCCTGTCGGCTGTACTTTTGTTCTGACACATATTGACGAGAAAGACATTCCGAAAAACACATTATAACAAAAAACAAAAACAAATACAAACAAATACACACGGGAGAGAGTGGCTGCTGCGTCTTCACGCGCTACCATGTCTGCTGCACTATATCTAATTATCTTACTTTAAGGGAGATAGAGGCGTGTTCCAGCTTTTCTTTAAAGAAATACTCTTCTGGACAATTTGAACAACACCCCTAAATCTTTTTTAGGGCACGAGCACTGGAGGTACAGGCTGTGGTCTGAACTGGGGGTGCGAAGCCCTATTGCTTTTTAAAGGATTATTTTTCTTTTTTCTTCTTCTGCCGCACTTGGTCTTTTTAAAGACACTGTCCATGTATGAAAACTCATGAAAGCTTGTATATACACCGGAACTAATGACCGCTACTCAGAGACAGAGGCCTGGCTGTGAGTGTGTCCCAGAGACGCCAGAGTGCCCCCTTGTCGTATAGCCCGATGCTCGGGAAAGGGTCAGCTATGCTCACCAAATTTGTAAGGTGTGTTGGAGTCACTAAAGCGAACTTTTTGTTGGCTTGGAATTGCTCTATGAATGTGCACCAAATATTGTGAAATTTTGTTAAGGGGGGCTCTGTTGCCCGTTGAAGCTAGAAGTCCGAAAACAGTTTTAACTAAGTAACTTGCTACAAATTTTGCCCAAGACAATGGACAATTTCTTTTCAGTATATATACATAGGTGTTACAGAGGCGTATCAACCCAACCCATAAAACCTTGTTTTGTAGTGTAGGGCCACTTAGTGAAATGAGTAAATGTAAAATTGCTAGTATCTTAAACTGAGAAGTAGTGTAAATTTTGTTACTATTTTGTCATTGTCTTTATCTTCGCCACATGATGAATGCCCTTATTAGTTTTCATCATTATTGCAGTGAAAACATCACATACCATCCTTTTTAGTCAAGTTTTAGTCAACTAAAAGTATGATCATTTTAGTCTAGTTTTAATTGACATTTTTGTCTTATAAAAAATAAAAACAGTTTATTTATGATTAATTCTGATCCCAAATGTAGCCAATATAGTTTCACAATGGTGGTTATTAATTATTCCTCCTTTCATAGCCATCAACATTTAGCCATGTTGAAAAGATGCTAGGGCATACAGTACAGCATACAATACTGTCCCCCTTGTCTTCATCTCTTTCAAAACCTGATTATTGCCCAGGGTGGCAGGGGGGTTGTATAACACCATAACAATCTGTTTGATTTCAAGTGTAGATCCCTAATATCAACATTATGTTATAACCAAAATGTTAGCTAAAGTTAATTAGTTCTTAGCCTTGTTATACAGTTGAAGGTTTGAGTTGCTATTCATCAGTATTTTAAGTCCACACCTTCCCGTCAGATACAGTTGTACATTAGGTTTCTTGTCAGTCTCATGATATTTCAACTGGGACCAGTTTGTTTTTCTAGCATGCCATGTGGCTCAAGTAGAAAATGGTGGTGGCAGCACTAAGCTGCAGGGACTTCGGCTGATGTAGACTCAATTAATGTAACCAAAGATTCTCCACTCTAGAAACTTTAAATGTAACTCTTTTTGGTAACATTTTAAGGTGTGTCAACTGAAGGACAAAAATGAAGATAGATTTTATCTTTATATTTAATGCAAAACATTTATGTCTTTGCATGATAATTTTGTCTTAGTCTGTGTTCTGGAACACTGTTTTAGTTTCTTCATTGTCTCGTCTTAGTCATGGAAAAAAATGTTTTTTGACAAACAGATTTTGTCTCGTTTTGTTTGACGAAATTAACACTACCAAGAAGGGGGAAACTGCACAAAATTTGTCATACACAATCAGCAGGACAACACGGCAAGTACCATTAAATTTGTAGCATGTGCTGTATTTACAAAATGAGATTTTGGCAATTCTCTGGAGAACGCTACAGTTTTTTTAAAAACAAAATTCCATTTAACGTCATGCACTCAAAACACCCATCCATGCCCACTTCCAACAAAAGTCATTGTTGGAATCATCACAGCTTCCAGCTATTTTTTAACGTGCCACTACTAAATAAACAATCCATTAATCCATTACATTTATATAGTTACCAGCTATTCAACATCAATGTCTAGAATGCATCCGAACAGAGGATAGAGAGATGCCGTGCCTTGTTGTAACAGTGTATGAACGCTCCCAACTGGTGTGAGAGGATGTGACAACGTTCCTGCAGAGGCAGCTGGGAACTGGGTAGATCCAGCTGAATGTCTTCCTGAAGATTGCTAGCAGCTCGCTTCAAAAACCGAATGATCAGTTCCTGTAAAAGATGAAGGGGTAAGGTTATCTTCAAGCCATACAAATTTTTAATGTATCGATCTCCCAGAGATTTTAAAGTGGAATTATGTGGAGATGACGGGCAGAACTACATAATGGTAAACAACCTCTGCTGAAAATTTAGCAGATATAACTGCATAATGGTAAAAAACTTCTGCTGGAAATTTAGAAGATATAACATCATACTGTATAGCGTGACCAGATGGCAATTTTAACAATAATCAAGGAACTTGGGTAATATCAAAGAAATGTACAAAACACAAAATTGAGGCAGAGAATGCATACTGAAATGTCACACTGCAGTTGCTGTAACTACAAATTAACATAACGTAACATAACTATTATTGCAACATATATAGCCAACATATTTGTATTTGGTTAACACATCACTAGTAATCACATTCAGTTAGAAAATTAGATCACTTATCACACTTTAACATTTATCAAAAGAAGTCAGAAAATGTAACAGTTTAGGCGGCATGGTGAATTTGCCAAGAACTAACATTAATAAAATATAAAATGTTGAAAAGATTTAGTTTACTGTTTGTTCGTTGTCCTTCTCTGGCCAAGGTGATACACAAATCATTTTGCTCTCAGTTTGCAGTCTCTTCTGCACCCGCTGGAGGTAACAAGAAAAGGCTATCCGAGCCTGCACTTTGCTATATAGAACGTGAAAGAAGGAACAAAGAGACTAGTCAGAAGTCTACCACTGCAAATTCAACCAATGCTATTATTATTATTATTAGTAGTAGTAGTAGTAGTATTCAGCCTCATGCACAAAAGGTGCTGCACCTCTGGTGTTCAAAGGAGAGCACATGCACTGGAGGTACAGTTGTACCTTTTGAGTATCTGTTCCAATCACTCTATCATACAGCAACCTGAATTAACAATTTTGGTGACTTAGAAAGTTATGTCAATGAAATGAGCTTCATATCATGGCCTCTTAACTTCTTGTGAGTGATTATGAGTGACTACAGCTGGTGACTTCTCTGAGGCCATTTAAATAGGGCTCATTGGATACAAACACCCACAAACACTACAATGGGAAAGTCAAAGGAGCTCAGCGCAGATCTGAAAAAGAGAATCATTGACTTGAACAAGTCAGAAAAGTCACTTGGAGCCATTTCAAAGCAGCTGCAGGTCCCAAGAGCAACAGTGCAAACAATGCAACAGTGCAAACAATGCAACGTTTTGTCACTGCCACAATCAGGAAGAAAATGCAAGCTATTACCTGCTGCTGAAATTGGTCAGGAGGGTGAAGAGTCAACCGAGAACCACCAAAAAGCAGATCTACGAAAAAGTACAAGCTGCTGGGACACAGGTGTCAGTGTCCACAGTGAAGCGTGTTTTGCATCGCCATGGTCTGAGAGCCTGCCATGCAAGAAGGAAGCCCTTGCTCCAAAAGTGGCACCTTAAGGCTCGACTGAAGTTTGCTGCTGATCACATGGACAAAGATAAGACCTTCTGGAGGGAAGTTCTGTGGTCAGACGAAACAAAAATCGAGCTCTTTGGCCACCATGCCCAGCAATATGTTTGGAGGAGAAAAGGTGAGCCCTTTAACCCCATGAACACCATGCCTACCGTCAAGCACAGTGGTGGTAGTATCATGCTGTGGGGTTGTTTTGCTGCCAATGGAACTGGTGCTTTGCACAGAGTAAATGGGATAATGAAGAAGGAGGATTACCTTCAAATTCTTCAAGATAACCTAAAATCATCAGGCTGAAGGTTGGGTCTTGGGCACAGTTGGGTGGTCCAACAGGACAATGACCCCAAACACATCAAAAGTGGTAATGAAATGGCTAAAGCAGGCTACAATTAAGGTTTTAGAATGGCCTTCCCAAAGTCCTGACTTAAAACCTATTGAAAACATTTGGACAATGCTCAAGAAACAAGTCCATGTCAGAAACCCAACAAAGAGTTGAAAATGTCCAAATTGTGTCCAAAGTGTCAATATTTTGTGTGGCTACCAAAGACAACTGTGTCCTGCTAACAGTCAAGCATGGTGGAGGAAGTGTCATGGTTTGGGGCTGTATGAGTGCTGCCGGCACTGGGGACCTACACTTCATTAAAGGGAACCCTGAATGCCAATATGTACTGTGACATACTGAAGCAGAGCATGATGCCCCCCCCTTTGAAACTGGGCTGCAGGGCGGTATTTCAACATGGTAACGACCCCAAGCACACCTCCAAGACGACCACGCCTTGGGTGAGGATGAAGGTGATGGACTGGCCTAGCATGCCCCCAGACCTAAACCCTATTCAGCATCTGTGGGGCATCCTCAAATGGAAGGTACAGGAGCTCAAGGTCTCAAGCTCAAGGTCAGCTCTGTGATGTCGTCATGTAGGAGGGGAAGACGATTCCAGTGACAACTTGTGACGCTCTAGTGAACTCCATGGCCAAGAGAGTTAAGGCAGTGCTGGAAAATAATGGTGGCCACACAAAATATTGACACTTTGGGCACAATTTGGACATTTTCACTTAGGGGTGTACTCCCTTTTGTTGCCAGTGGTTTAGACATTAATGGTTGTGTGTTGAGTTATTTTGAGGGAACAGCAAATTTGCACTGTTATATAAGCTGTACACTGCCTACTTTAGGTTGTAGAAAAGTGTTATACCGTTCTGTGACATACTGTATAAGTGTTTCTGGACTGGGATCCCTGTTTAAATAGTTTTATTCAAAGGGTTTCAAGTCTTGAAATTGAGCCAGTTACGTTTTTTTGAGACAAGTTCACCAGCTGTTGGAAATTTTCCGACAGACGATCAAAATGGTCCCAGACGGCGGAAGCCTTTCTCTTCATTTGGGGCTGAGCCATAATTCTTGAGGAATGGAATGGAATGCTAATGTGATGTAATGTAATGTAGCGTAATGACGATCTGAGATGATCAGAGCATTTGGCCAATACATGACAAATGCACTTTCTTACATACACAGTTTGGCACGTCAGTGTCCATTCGAAACCAAAGCCGTAGTTCGAAACACTTGCTGTATCAGTCACGTGACTTTCCAAACACGATATGCGCGCTGACACAGGGTTTGCTCTATGAGTTTGACCCATGTGTTGACGCATCGGTGTTCTCGGACCCATCACTACTTCACACACACACAGCTTCTTAATGAGCTCGTCACCTCGTTCACAGCCACTTCTGGGTTCAGGTGCACGCTCTCCGGAGTACTGATTGGTTTTACCTGGTCTCCACAGTATTTAAGCAACACTCCCTGGCCTTGTCAATCTTACCCTAAATCTGCTCCAAGTCAGTCGTGTTCTGCCCTGCTCCTATGAAGTCTTGTTTCAGCTCCCTAGCTTTGGCCTTGCATTCTGGTATTGTGGCTAGCTTCTCCTTGCTCAGTTAATCTGTTTGTGGTTTTCCTAACTTCTATCTCCAATCCATGTCTGTGTACTGTGTTGGTTTTTTTTGCTTGTCATGGTTTGGATCCTTTGTGTGTTTGTGTTGCTGTTAGTTTTGTTCAGTTTTCTCCTCTGTGTGTCCAATTGCCATAGCGTTGAGCCTTTTTTCAGTTCTGCCTTAACTCTCTGGGCTTTGTAGTTTTTTTCCCTATTTGTTTGGTTAATGTAAACTGGTTTTGGGTACAATAAAACCCCATATTGTGAAGTTGATTTGTGTTAAGTCTGTGGCTGACACAGTTGAACCAAGGTCAATTTTTTTTAGAACAACAAAATCAAAAACATCTCCATGTATCATCTGTCCATAACACTTGATAAAACACCATTCAACACTTAAAGCACAGTTTTATGTCTGAGTTAAGTCAGGTGGACTTTGTGGTGTGTGTGAAGAAAAACAAAAACCGCAAGGTAGAATTTTAGGCTAACAGCGGAACAATTGCCGACTGTTGTCTGGCTGTATCATAACCTTGGAACAGCGATAATCCTTTAATTTTCAGAACGTAGGAAAGGTTTTTCAGCATAGCTCACACAGGTTTGTGGTCTCTCACCTTGTACCCTCCAGAAGAAAGCACATCAGAGCAGTCCAATAATCCACGACAGGAAAACTGTGCCATGCACACTCGCCATCAACAACTTCCACATACACTACTAATCAGACCCCTCACACTTGCTTAAAGCGCTACCACTTCCAGACATGGCGTTAATGTCACCTGTAGGTTGGCCATCTTCTTAACTGCTACCAATTAGCCAACTATAGGGTGCGTGAAGAGAGTCAAACCCTTATATTTGACATTTGTGATTGACAAAGTGCAGTGAAAAACAAACATAGGAAAGTAGTGAGGGAGGTAACAGTATGCTATGAATTATGTAAAACATTTAACAAAGGAAAGATGACATGTTTTGAGATGATTACTTCTAGGTATATTTACATCAGTTTTAAGTGTTTTGTAAGAACAAATGAAAAATTTTACCTAAGTTGCCAGCCTTGCTGAAGGACATAAAGTAGATTGACACGTGGCCTCTTCACAGGTGAGGTCTGTCCTGAAATGCATATGTCTTTTTGGGCCAGGTGATGCACAACGTGGACTCTGTTCATCTGTTCTTCCTGAAATTTGTCGGTACATGCAACAGAGAGCTTTCTCTTCTCACTACCTTGAATGGACAGTAGGTCTTCTGCCTCTTCACTCTCCTTTTCTTCACTGCTCACAAAAGAGTTTCCATTGCATCCCCTGTCTGACATTTTATAAGGGATAAAGAAACAAAGAGCAGGTTAGGTCAGCTCTGGCTTGCTTATGTACTCCTGATCTCTTTTGAAGAATTCCCAATAGGCAGCAGTGTAGTTTTCTTTATATAAGGCTCTTTACTGTAACCTCTTGCTGCTGTTCAGACTGTCTATACCACGTTACGGCAGGAGAAAAGATCTGCAGCTTCTGCACCTGGTCTGAGCTTAATATGTGGAAAGACATAATAGAGAGAGCCAGACACAATATTTAACAAGCAGTCTTTTTGGATCACAGAGCAGGATACCATCCAACTGTTTAAACGCATGCTCTGTCCACTTAAAAACACAGAAACTTTGTGAATTTGTTATGCATTACCCACAACTTTAAAAGTGGTACATATACGTTTTGGACTCCCTACTCCCTAGTCCTAATTATTTCAATTTAGGACTAAATTAAGTTTTGAAGCAGCGGCTTCATTTTAGTGTATATGATACCTTATGTTAAGACTACTTTTTTTACCTGACAAAAAAACAAATTTACTGGATTAACAGAAACAATACAATGTGTATGGAAAGAACTACAGACAGACTATCCCACTTGTAACATCATGACAATAACTGAGTACACCTGAAATAGTAGCTTGTGGGTGCCTCTTACTACTAATAAGTCGCTCAACTTTGGGTGCATGTATTTTGGACCATTTTTCTGTTGTGAGGAGGGTGGGGGTTATATGTCAAGTATGGTGGTGATGCCCAGCAGTAACAATGAAACTAACCAGTTCTTCTCTGGTGTCTAATATCTCTAATCGCCACCATGTTTCTCTTCCTCCTCCGGCTGCGGGCCTCAAGGCTGAGCAGTTTCCTCTCATACTGCACCGCATGCACTGACTGGCAGGCAAACCGACCCACTGCAGCAGCAGCACTCCCTCTTCTCCTTGAAAAACACACACACACAAAGTGCATTACACAGGCACTCTGATTTACGCAATCATCTGTTGATAACAGGTTAGGACAAAAGCAAGTAGAATACTATGCGGGATAACATGTTTCCTAACATCAGTCAAAGGAAATTAAGGTATCCAGTAGCACATACACATAATATACCCAACACATTCACATCTACACATATATTACATATACACATATATTACCTATACACCAGTGGTGCCTGGTGGATAAATGACAGTGGTAAGCACAATTGTCGGAACCCAGTCCTGGGTACGGGGACAAAAACACCCTAAAATGGTAATAGGTTTTCAGGAAACAAATGCACAAACTGAGTCTTAAAATCACAAGCCTAACACTGTGAGGGGGGAGTGAAGATGGCTTGAATAACTCTGCAGAGGGTTCGAATGTATCTGGGGCGATGATGCTACTAGTATAAAGCAAATGTATCTGGCTTAAGAGCATTAAACTGCATGTAGGATAAGCAACTGTTAGGTCATAAAGGGCTTTCACAACACAATCATGTTGGTAATTTTGATAGCTGTATTAAACTCTCATTGCACCCCGATTACTTTTGCAGCTGAAAAAGTGTACATAGTTTCAATCATTTGTGTTCCTGACAATGCAAAAACACTTCAGAGGGTTAAAAACGAAAGGCCTAGTTCTTCGATCTGCTGTGTCAAAAAAAGATGGATAGTGGATGGATAGAAAAAAGGATAGTTTGTTATCAAATCGAATGGTGAGGGACTGGCATACGAGCTCAGTCACTAAAAGAAACAAAAGTCAGGTCCAACTACTCAAGTGAAACAGTATTCATAACACACAATCCGTTTTAATAACAGCACAGTTTTGTGTTATACAGTGGCACCACCAGCAGGCTATAGGGCTACGAATTTGCGCAGCCTACTATGCAAACGTTTGAAGGCTTTGCAAAATTGAGTTTGCACCGAACAGGGCTTTTGTAAGATTTATCCCATTAGTCTCCTGACTGAACTTACATTTCAGTTGGAAATCCACTCAAAATAAGCTATCCTTCAGAAGTTTATCAACCATGCCTGAGTAAAGTTAGGACTTAACAGTGCCTCCGGGAAGTAGACGAGTTACTTCCACTCGTGCTCTTTGTGCTCTGGCCAGCCTGGCTTTGCCATTGCACCAATTATGCACAAACATACAGTGTTGTCATGTCCCTCGGCCACTCGCGAAGTTCCGCTGCAGGGTAAATTACACACAAATAAAATTTCACTGTGTCATGGCACGTTCAAACCCTCCATGTCATAGTCGTTTTGCTCCAACACTACCCTGCACACACTCCCCCCAGCCTCTCACAGAGTCCCGCTGGGTTTCAAATAAGCTTAGCTCAGCCCTGATTAATAAATTCTCTTGCCCCGCTAGGCTCTCAGTCTCAGTCACCGGCGCAGAGCAATTCCCCCAGTTCTTTCTCTGTGCACTCCAAGAGTTCACCACAGGAGGGCGCTCCAACACATCAAATAAACCACATCAGTCCACTCGCTGCCCGTGCAGGCATACAAGGATACAAGGATACAAGGATATTTATTTGTCATGTACATAGAGACACTTTCGTGTCACTTTGTAATGAAATGCATGGCCGGTGCAAAACAAGTGTGCAGAAGAAGGGTGAAGAAGAAATAAAATAAAAACAAAAATAAAAGGTGTGTGTGTGTGTGTGTGTGTGTGTGTGTGTGTGTGTGTGTGTGTGTGTGTTCAATCAAAGTAATCGGGAGGAATTCAGTAAGCAAATGGCATGAGGAAAAAAGCTCTTTCTCAGTCTCTCAGTTCTAGCTCTGTGACAGCACAGTCACCTTCCAGATCTCAGTTTTTTAAATAGTCCATATCCTGGGTGTGACTGGTCTTTGAGAATGTTATGGGCCCTTGATGGCACTCTCTTTGTGTATATGTCTTTCACAGCAGGCAGAGGTTGACGAATACAGCGCTCAGCAGAGCGCACTATCCTTTGTAATTCTTTCTGTTCACGCACTGTGGCGTTACCGTACCAGGTGATGATGGACCCTGTTAAGATGCTCTCCACTGCTGAGGAGTAAAAGGCTTTTAGGATGGGTGTGGACATTTTGAACTTTTTCAACAGGCGCAGAAAGTACAGTCTCTGCCTGGATTTCTTAATGATATTGTGTGTGTTGTTTGTCCATGTTAAGTCATTTGTGATGTGAACACCAAGGTATTTAAAGCACTCTACCCTCTCAACAGGTTGTTTACAGATGGAAAGTGGAGTGTAGTTTCCCCTCTTTTTCCGAAAGTCCACCACCATTTCCTTAGTCTTGCTTACGTTTAGTGCCAAGTTGTTGTGCTGACACCATTGTGAGATGTTAGAAACTTCATTTATGTATGCCTGTTCATCGTTATTATTGATCAGTCCCACCACTACAGTGTCATCAGCAAACTTGATGATGGAATTCTGACTGCTGCTGGCTCTGCAGTCATGGGTGTAGATATTGTAGAGTAGGGAGCTTAACACACAACCTTGAGGTGAGCCAGTGCTGATAGTGAGGGTGTTAGATGTTGTGCCACCCACTCTAACAACCTGCGTGCGGCTTGTAAGAAAGTTTAACACCCAGTTGCATAGAGATAAGTCTAGCCCCATGGCGAGTGAGCGGTGTTTATCTGTGACTTTTGTCTACCATCATGAAGGGATACAGAATTTTGTTTGAAACGAAACCTCCTCACTTAAATGGGGTTTTAGTTTCAGTGGCCCAAGGGAATCTGCCCAGGTTTTAGGAGCCGAAATAGCGACATTCTTAAAGAAGGGAGCTATTCAGAAAGTGCCGGAAAGGAAATCAAAAAGGGGTTTTATCCCCTTTTACTTCATAATTACCAAGTGAGATGGTGGCCTATCTTCGATCTGCATGTTCTGAACAGTCATTAACAAAAAATCGCCTTCAGAATGCTCACTCACAAGACACTGTTTAGTTCTATCCGCCCGGATGACTGGTTAATGGTGGGCCTATTTGGACACATTGTTCCATACCAGCTCATAGAAAGTATCTAAGGTTTGCCTACCAAGGCACCGCTCACGAATATGTAAGAACTCCCTTTGTGTATGCCCTAGCGCCACGTCTCTTCAGCAAATGTGTCGAAGCAGCCTTAGCTCCACTCAGACACTTGGGGGTCAGCCTTTCGGCTTGTTTGGATGACTACCATTTACGTTGTTCTACCAGAGCACAGTCAGAGTGGGACATAGCCAGGCTTGTCTCCCATCTCAGAAATCTGGGCTTTAGTATAAACCTCACGAAGACCTGCTTAAAACCGATTCATACTACAGGAGCACAAAAGACATCAATTGTGAGCGATTACAACAAAGTGAGGTTGTGGGATGTTAAAGGTGCAGTGTGCAAGAGAGTTTCTGTTAAGACTGACTGAAAGTTCGCAACAAAACCGAGGACAGAGACCAAAGGAAGCCGATCATAAGCATTATAAGCTTCTGCCACAGGTCTACTACTAAAGTTTACAACTGCTTTTATGCATGAAAATAAACTCATCATCCAATGCAGCCGCTTGTTCGGGCGTTTTAGCTTATGCTCAGAGATGAATGTTGCAATGCGCTCAGGGACAGAAGACTTAAAATTGCTCAGTTAAACATTAAACTAGTCAAGTCATGAAACATCTCAACACCATTTGCAGAACACCATTAACTGAAATGCTTCCACAAATCTGAAGTGAACCCTAAATAGGTCTGATCTGCTTTCTTAACACCTGCGCAAAATCTCTGGTGATAAGCCCAGGGGCGTGGCTATGGGGGGCCCCCAGGGACAAGCCCTGCCCCCCCGCCTGAGAAATACTCTTTCCATCCAAAGAAAATTAGCTTTAATTATTATTTGTTATCATCCCGTATCTTAAGGACCAAAACAGTCGTCAAAACTTCACTGCTTTTCAGTTGGTTCATTTAGGGGCAGGAGAGGGCGGGGTGTCGTCTTAACCAAATAAAAAAAAAACTGATAACTTAGATTCCTGTTTCTATTTAGTTCTTCTCTATAACCTTTTTCACAAAGTAGTTTTTGTTGACTTTGTTCGTTTCATTTACTTGTTGATTTGTGTATATCTGCCTGTACTACCTTGACATAAGGAGACTGTGCTAGCTAGTTACATTGCCAGCTGATTGTCTTAAAAAAGCATAGCACACACAGTCGTTGTTATTAAAAACGATTTATTAACTAGTAACGTAAGTAACACCATCAACAGACATGCATAGGTGGCTCATTAAAAATCCACCGCTGCTCAACAGTGAGCAAAGCCCCTTTGCAACCATGCAAGTGGAGTGACTAATCGGGAGATTCGGGAGGATTCCCAATGGGCCGGCTCATGTCAATCTCGAGTTTGGGCAGGTTTGATGGCAGAAATAATTTTAAAAAGTATGTATCGCTTATCTAATATTCTTCTTGCGGTCATCCTCCATTCATCTGACAGTGCTAGATGGGTTCCGTAGAATCATCGGGAGCAATATTGTAACGACTAGCCTTCTTTTACTACAAAGTCTGTCAGCCTATTAGACTAGCTTATTTGCCACCTTGTGTTAGCATTTGCTACCAGTGGCGGTTCTATAGTGTTTTACGCCACGGGCGAGACCACCTCTCAGCACAAAAATTGGGTGTATAGTTTAAAAGTTACATGCAAAAATGTACCTCCTAAGGTTGATGACTTGATCACACTTTCTTAGCATTCTTAGCATTGTTAGTACTGTTAACATTCTTAGCATACTTGCTAACAAACATTAGCTAAGTCAGGGAAGTAGCACTGTTAGAATAGTTAGCATCATTACTATGCTTAGCATTGTTAGCGTAACTGCTAACTAATATGGGCTAAGTTCACGAACACCGTCAGCCCGGTTAATGACTTCGCATTTTAGCATAGGTAGCATACCTGCTAAATAGCGTCAGCTAATGTAGACACACAACACTGTTAACCCAACTAGATGTACCGCATAGCGGTACATGGTATGACCGCCGCAGTGTATTGAAGTGTGGGAACTGCAGGTATGATGAGTTTGTGGTAGGTCAGTGTTGTGAGGTGAGAGTTTGTGTGGAAATGATTTGCTGGAAGTGGGCATGGATGTGGGTTTTGAATGAATGACATTCTGTGTGTTTGTGTATATTTTGTGTAGTTCCCACCTTCTCGGTCCAAGATATTGGCAATGCAAAATCACAATTTTTGCATTTATCTATATCACTGGGTGGTGCTATGCTTCAAGTGAGTGTTTATGGGATGGGCCGATACACCTCTGTAACACCAGCATACTAACACAAAATCATTGTTTTGGGAAAAATTGTGGACAAGTTATTTAACAAAAAACATTTTTGGACACCTAGCTTTGACAAGAAACATCATTGACGAAATGTCACAAAATTTGGTGCACATAAAAAGAAGTCTGTCTAGAGTTGGCATATCAACGTTGGCCAAATTTGAGCAATTAGAAGCCAAGATATGGTATTTTGCTGAATTTTAAGCTATGTTTGAAATATTCATTGACATGTTACATTGAAACGCTTAATCTGAAGATAAATCCTTTGATAACATTTTGTCATCATTGTCTGTAGATGACGTACCGAATTTGGTGAGATTCACATGAACGGCCTATGACGAGTTCATTTGGTTTCACTTTCGCGATGTTAAAATTTCACGGAAATTCTTTTTGTTAGAAGTGGGGGTCAACCAGCGTTTTCAATGCGGGATGGTCAAGAGATTTCACGACAAAAAAGAACTGCTTGTAAACCTTACTGTTCTCTAGATAATAGGCAAAACGACATTTTGTACAATTACAGCACCCCCTATAGGCCAAATTTTATGGCATGTGCTGTGCTTTTAGAGGTCTTTGTGCTGATCGTGCATGACATATTTTGTGCAGTTTCCACCTTCTCGGTCCAAGATATTGCCAATATAAAATCCCATTTTTTGCATTTACCCATATCACTAGGTGGCGCTAACAAATACTAGCTGCGTTAACTAAGTAACACTTAACCCAGTTACTTTGCATTTAAGCATAGTTAGCATTGCTAACAATGTTAGCATAACTGCTAAACAGCTTCAGCTAATGTAGCTACACAACACTGTTAGCACAGTTCATTACTTAACATTTTTAACATAGTTAGCATAATTAACTTATCATATTTAACATTGTTAGCATAACTGCTAACAAATACTAGCTGATTTAAGTAAGTAACACTGTTAACCCAGTTAATTACTTTGCATTTTAGCATAGTTAACATTGTTACCATAACGGCTAACAAATGTTTGCTAAGTTAGCAGAGTAGCACTATAGGCTGCAATACACTCTCATGGCAGAACATTATGCAGGCCATGGCATGGGTGTTATCACTTCACTTCAGAGTTCTATTCCTGAACATTCCACATTTAAAAAATGGCAGTTGGTACAGGTCCAACTGCCACAGTATTGTCTGCCTCTCTTTCACCATTTTTAAGCGGTTTCAAACAGTTTAAATAGTTGCCGCATGAAAATAACACAGGTCACAGTCAAATCCCAGACCTCCACGAAAAAGTTTAAATCAAGCTTATAAAGAAAGCACTGAGAGAATAAACCGTCATAATGAAAACACGACAAAGCCATTTGACTATCTTGTTTATAAACAATGGTGTCAAGACTTCTCATTTTGATGACAATGGCAGTTTCATTCAAAACTTGCTTTTGAGGAATGAACTGTCCATTTTGAGCGAGTAACGTGCTTTTGCAGGTTATCCAGTAGGTTTTGCAGTTTGCACCAATTGTTCTAAGAAATGCACTAACTGCTATGCAAATGTTAAAAGTGATGTGAGAAAAGCACTAAAGTGACTGAGAAAAACTGTAATCAGTTATTCTTTGTGCCATTATAAGCATTTCCTTAAAGTTTCATTCAAATCAGTTCATGACTTAAGTTATCTTGGTAATTGGTTTTTAGGGGTGCCAAGGCACCCCCGTGAAACTGCACCCCCTGGCTCAGCGGATTTTCAAATATTATATTGTGCTTTGAAAATGAGTGCAACCTCCTCCTACAGCGAAAGCAAAGCGAATTTGCGGAGGGACGCGATCTGACATTGACGAAACCCCAATAGGCTATCATGCAAATCAGATGGTTAAATAACCAATCAAATGAACGCTTTGCACCAGAGGCGGGAGTTACAAACATTTCAGAAAAACCTGGTGGACATCCGAGCGGCTTCCAGCATCAAAGTTTTTGTTTAATCTAAAGAGTCTGTGTGACAATGCTTAACACCATGTAGACACCGTGTTGTGATATTGAGTGCGGTTAATGTACTGTAATGTAATGTACATAAAGCCGTTAGCTGTATGCTATCTTGCTTGGCATGACAGGGTTATTGACAGATTTGCCAACCTTAAAGTGAGGCGATGCCGCTTAGTTCTCCCTGAGTAGCTTGCTTAGTTGGTATGTATGTTGGTATGTTTTGGAGTGAAGTGAATGGGATTGACTGATGACAGCTTTTAATACCCCCTCCTGTCAAAAACAAAATTTGATTTGCCAGTATTGAGGGAAGTATTTTTTCCCACCAAATGATTAAAATGTTGTATACAATAGTAATTCTTTTGTCACTTTGAATAAGAAGGTACAGTACAATGGTGTTATGGTATTTGTGATTTTCAAGTGTTACTATAGTGAAGTTATTGGATTTGGGATTCTGTTTACCAGTGCTCACTACTTTTTTTGCTTTTTGTCAAGTCAAGTCAAATTTATTTGTATAGCGCATTTCATACACAAAGGCAGTTCAATGTGCTTGACAAAAATAAAAGCAAAGGACAATATAAAAGCATAAAAGATAAAAGATAAAATAAGATTAAAATATGTGTAAGATAAAAGACAGAGTAAATCAGAAAGCAACAGTTAAACATAAATAATAAAAAATTAATTAATTAAAAGGTGAATCACCAGCAAAAAGCATCTGAAAACAGTTTGGTCTTAAGTCTAGATTTGAAACTTCCAACAGTAGGAGCATTTTTGATGTCTTCTGGAAGCTGGTTCCAAAGCTGAACTGCATAGCAGCTAAACGCTGCTTCACTACATTTTGTTGTGACAGCAGGTTTTACCAACAGTTGTTTCTGCTGTGATCTTAAAGACCGAGTTGGTTCATATAGCAAGAACATATCCAACAAATATTTTGGTCCCAACCCATTTAGTGTTTTAAACACAAGAAGGAATGCCTTAAAGTCAATTCTATAACTGACTGGGAGCCAGTGCAGGGACCTTAAAATTGGAGTAATGTGTTCAGTTCTTCTTGCTTTTGTAAGAACCCTTGCTGCTGCATTTTGGACCAGTTGAAGCTGTTTGATGGTCTTTTTAGGAAGGCCTGTGAAAAGGCCATTGCAGTAATCTACCCTGCTGGAAATAAATGCATGTACAAGTTTTTCTAGATCTTGTTTTGACATAAGACCTCTAAGTTTGGCAATGTTTTTTAGGTGATAAAATGCAGATTTAGTGATTGCTTTCATGTGACTGTTGAAAGTTAGTTCACTGTCAATAAAGACACCAAGGTTTTTAACAGTATCTTTTGCTTTAAGCCCTTTAGTCTCAAGAGCAGTGGCAATCCTAAGTCTTTCTTTCTTTTTCCCAAATATAATTACTTCAGTTTTGTCTGCGTTCAGCTGACATCCAGTTGTTTATTTGGTCAATACACCTGTAGAGAGACTCAAGCGGGGCATGGTCATCAGGTGATAGAGCTAAGTAGATTTGAGTGTCATCCGCATAGCTATGATAATTAATTGAGTTGTTCTTGATGATTTGTCCAAGTGGGAGCATATAGAGATTGAATAGTAATGGACCAAGGATTGACCCCTGAGGGACACCACAGGTCAAGGGCACAGCTGCTGATGTATAGTTTCCGATAGCAACAAAGAAACTCCTTTGTTGCAAGTATGATTTCAACCAATTTAAAACTTAAACAGTGAATCCTACCCAATGTTCGAGTCGATGTAGTAGTATGGAGTGATCAACAGTGTCAAAAGCAGCACTAAGATCCAGTAAAACCAAGACTGATGTTTTGCCAGCATCAGAGTTAAGACGTATGTCATTTATAACTTTAATCAGAGCTGTTTCAGTGCTGTGATTGGCACGGAAACCTGACTGAAACTTATCGAAGCAATTATTTGATGTCAGAAAGGCAGTTAATTGATTAAAGACTATTTTTTCAATTATTTTCCCGATTATTTTGCACAAGGATGCATTATTTTATTGACCATTTTATTTATTTCCCCCCCAACCCCACCATCACAGACATTGACTAAGTGGAGCTGGAGAGTCACCTGTTGTGCTGCTGAACTGGGTAAAACAAATCCACAAATATTTCTGCAATCCTTTCTTTTTACTAAGCTAACTCTCCAAAGAAGTCTTTGAGCAGAAGAACCGAAATCTTGTTGGTGCAAATTTGAAAGATTTAGAAGAGTCTGGGACTGTTTTTTTAACCAGTTTGTTGGGTCTAGAACAAAGACAAAATGGCCGGTGGGAAGGGGAACAAAGACAAAGGGGAGAAAGACAATGATCAAACTGTATCTATGACATATTTACAAGAACTGCTTGAACAACAAAAACTTTTTTATAAAGAACTTTTATCGCAGCAGGAAAGTAATTTTAAAACTTGTGTCTGCACCATTATGGAGACATACAATAAAAGGATTGACGGGATGCTAAAAGACTTGCAAGACTTAAGAACAAGTTTACAATTTACACAAAAGGAGTTGGATGATTTAAAATGTGCAAATAAAGGAATTCAAGCTAGCAGCAAATCACAAAGATCAGATATTGATCGATTGGCTGAATCCATGCTGATACTGGATGCAAAATCTGACTTCCTTGACAGTCAGGCAAGGAGAGCAAATTTAATCATTGATGGAATTCCAGAGGCAGAAAGAGAACAATTTAGTCACAGAAAGAAAAGTTCTGGAAATTTTCGAAGAGAAACTCAACTTGGACCCAAAGACAGTTGGAGTGGAACAAGTAACGCGTACTGGAAAGGTGAACATCACTATTGACGGCACTCAAGGCAGACCGCGTCCAGTCATTGTGAGATTCCATCGTATAAAGGACAGAGACATGGTGCTAAGGAATGCAAGGAAATTGAAGGGAACGAGGATCTTCATAAATGAGGATTATCCAGATGCTGTGAGACAAAGAAGAAAGGAACTTTTGCCTAAAATGAAAGAAGCCAGAGAGAGGGGCGACATTGCTTTTCTGCGTTACGATAAATTAATAATTCGGCAAGGAGAGAAAAAGGATTCCACAGACCAATAACTGGATATGACACTCAAAAAATGATTGTTTTTTTTTTACTGACACGTTTTCACTGCAGGGCTACCCAAAAAGGGGCTGATGGTAGCTCACTTGAACATTTGCAGTTTGAGAAACAAAATCAATGACATTGAAGAACTCCTAACCTCTAATTCTGTTCATATTTTGGCTATTTCAGAGACTCACCTTGATGAAACTTTTAGTAATGCTATAATGTCTATTTCAGGTTTTAATATGTACCGTAGAGATAGAAACTGTCATCTGATCCTGAAATAATGTGGTTGCAGATCCACTTACCACATCAAAAAGATATATTGGTGGACTGCTGCTACAGACCTCCCAGTGCAAATATTTGTTATATGGATAAAATTAACAGTATGCTTGATCAGGTATATGACTTAAACATGGAGGTCATCCTAACAGGTGATCTAAATGTAGATTGGCTATTACCACACTGTCCCTTAAAACAGAAGCTCATGAACATGGCCAATTCATGTAGTTTAAAACAGATGGTGATGCAGCCAACTAGAATAAGCACCAACAAGAGAGGGATCACAACATTGTCCTGTATTGACCATATTTATGGTAATAGAAAAGAATTATATTCAAAAGCTATTTCAGTTCCTGTAGGCTACAGTGACCATAATGTAGTGGCTATTGCAAGGAAGGGAGGTTTACCAAAGGCTAAGCCAAGAGTCATTTTGACAAGGTCTTTTAAAAGGTTTTCTGAGGCGGCTTTCTTGAATGACATTTGTAAGATAAATTGGTCGAGTGTTTTCAAGGAGGAGGAACCAGATGCAGCATTAAAAGCATTTATGTCCAAGTTTGTGCCGGTGATAGACTATCATGCTCCGGTCAGAAAGATGACTGTTAGAACTTCTGGTGCACCTTGGGTGGACGAAGAACAACAAATGACATTGAGGAATGAGGCAAAGGCATTAGCTAACAAGACTGGGAGTGTAACTGATAGAAGAAAATATTGTAAACTAAGAAACTATGTCACTAAACTCAATCTGAAGAAAAAGAGAGCACACTTGACTGCACAGTTAAGTAAATTTAGCAGTGATGGGGAAAAAACTATGGAAAACATTGAATAAAATGTTGGGAAATAAAACATCGTTGCAACCAACTTTCATCGAGAATGATGGGACATTCATGACAAATCCAACAAAAATTGCCAATCACCTAAATAATTATTTCTATAACAAAGTGGCTAAACTAAGGAAGGAGCAATTGCCAGGGGGGAGTAATGGCTCCAACCTTACAATAAAACAACTAATTAAGGAGCAGTCCTGTAGCTTTCAGTTTACCAAAGTGCAGGAAGATACAGTAAGCAAGTTAATTAATTCCTGTTGCAAGGACCAACAAGCAGGCACTGACAACATAGATGGAAAGTTTCTGAAAATTGCAGTGAATTACATCTCTCACCACATATGCCACATATTCAATGTCAGTTTAAATAGGTGTATCTTTCCCCAAGCCTGGAAGGAGGCAAAAATTATACCACTACATAAAGATAAAAAGAGAAATTTTACACCATCAAATAGCAGACCAATACGTTTACTACCTGCACTTAGTAAAAAATTTGAGAAGATTGTTTTTAATCAAATTCAAGATTATTTTACTGAGAATAATCTGCTAACAGAATCTCAACACGCCTACAGAAAAGGACATTCAACATGTACAGCTTTAACTCAAATGACTGATGACTGGCTGCGAGAAATTGATAACAAAAAAATCTGTGGTGTTGTCCTGTTAGATTTCACCGCAGCATTTGATGTCATCGATCATGGACTGTTACTTCAAAAGTTGGAGAGGTATGGTTTTAAACCGTCAGCTATAAATTGGTTAAACAGCTATCTGACAAATAGATCCCAAAAGGTGTATTTTAATGGTAGTTTCTCAAACAGTGTGAATGTAGACTGTGGGGTGCCACAGGGCAGCTGTTTTGGGACCTCTGATGTACTCCGTTTTTTTACAAATGACTTACCCTCAGCTTTACAAAACGCAAAAGTTGTAATGTATGCAGATGATACTTCCATTTATGCATCTGCAAAGACAACAGCTGAACTGACACAGGTTTTAAACAAGGTGCTAGTAATAATAGAAGGATGGGTAAAACAAAATAAACTAATTCTCAATATATCAAAAACTAAAAGTATTGTGTTTGTCTCTAGTCAGTCATTGAGTCATGACTCAACACTTAATCTGTGTATTAATAAACAACAAATTGAACAGGTAAAGGAAGTAAAGCTGCTTGGAGTTATCCTAGATTGCAGGCTGTCCTGGTCTAAACAGATCGACCACATGGTTAAGAAAATGGGTAGTGGCCTGGCACTACTCAGACGTTGTGTCCAGTTCCTTACCCAAGAACTGAGAAAGAGGATTGTATGCTCTCTGGTTTTAGCGCAAATGGAGTACTGTAATATTGTGTGGTCAAATGCCACCAAAGAGCACCTTGCTAAACTTCAGCGAGTCCAAAACAAGGCAGCACGTCTTGTTCTATGTTCTTACACAACAAATATCAACCACATGCACTCAGTTCTACAGTGGAGGAAAGGCTGAAGGCCTCTTTATTAACATCAACCTGGGCAGTCTTACACAACAAAACTCCATTAAACCAATATAATTTCCTCTGTAAAAGTTGTGATATTCATACATATAATACAAGGCTTGCAGCAGCAGGGCGATTGAGTGTCCCAAAGACAAATACTAATGCATTTCAACGCACTGTTGGATACAGATCAATTATAGCATGGAACAAGTTGCCAACCAAATTATAACGACATTAAATAGTAAAATGGTCTTTAAAAAACATGTGGAAAAATACCTGGGCCTATCATATATAAAATAAGGACAGTATAGAACAGAGGTAGAGGATATTTTACAAGGTTAAAGACTATTATAAATGTAACATAATTAAATTATTTTTTTTTCTCTTCAATTGATGTCTTGCTCACATGAATCATGATTCTTAACTGTATGTGTTTTATTGTTGGACCCTGTATGTGCAGTGTATGTGTTTTATTGTTGGACCCCAGGAAGAATAGCTGGGTTTCTGCCTAGCTAATGGGGATCCTAATAAACTAAACCAAATAATTAAAATGGTGTCTTGCACTGCGCACAATTTCTATAGTCTTACTCAGCTGAAGATACAATAGGCCTATGTCCATCCCACAATAAATTTTGAGGAATCTTCAATATTTGTCTCAGGCTCTATCCTTTACCCTGTCAAGCCAAAGTGGTCAAAGTTGAATGTTGTTGGGGAAAGCACTACTTTGAGCAAAATGAATACAACTCCAACATTTATAAATGTACTAGTTCGCCTCATTTAGTGAGAAATATTGCGTGTCTAAGCACTGCGGGCCAGCACCCATAAAGACCAGATGCTAAAATCGCCCCTGGTACTTGTCATGTTTCTAGCAGTTGTCTTGCTGACTGTACATGACAAATTTTGGTCAGTTCCCGCCTTTTCATTCCAAGACATTGGCAATTCAAAATCACAGTTTTTAAATTTCCTCAATTCACTAGCTAGTGTTATGCTAATAATGAGTGTTTATGGGCTCGGTTGATATGCATTTGTGACAGTGACAGTGACATACCAGAACACGATATACCACACTGTGACACAAAAAATATTTTAAACCATAACGTTCTCCAGACAATAGCTAAAATGACCCCCTAAGGGCCAAATTTCACGGTACTTGGTGTGTTTTTACAGATTGTCCTGCTGACCATACATGGCAAATTTTGTGCAGTTTCCGCCTTGTTGGTTTAAGATATTAGCAATTCATAGTTCCAAGTTTCACATTTATTCATTTCAGTAAGTGGCGCTACACTGTGGTTAATATTTGATATCCTTCTGTAACACTGGTATACTAAAAAAGTTGTTTTGGGGAAATGTTATTTAGCAAGTTATTTAGCGAAAAGTGTTTTTGTACTTTTAACCCGCCCCTGACAAAATGTCACAAAATGGTGCACATTCAAAAAATCTGTGTGGAGTTTCATGTCAAAATTGATCACATTTGGGTTCATCTTAAGATAAATCCTTTGATAACTGTTTGTCAGCATTGTCTGCAGATGACATATATCTAATTTGATGAGATTCACATGAATGCCCTATGACAAGTTTGTTTACTTTCACTTCTGTCATTTTAAAATTGTTTTTGTTGGAAGTGGGCATTGACCATAGTTTTCAATGTGTGAGGTTGAATGGACTTAAAGACAAAAAAACTGTAGTGTTCTTCAAATAATAGGTAAAATGACACTTTGTACAATTACAGCACCCATGTAGGCCCAATTTTATGGTTCTTGTTGTGCTTTTAAAGGTCATTGTGCTGATTATACATGACATACAGTATGTCACAAAAGTAAGTACACCCCTCACATTTTTGTACATTTTTATTATATCTTTCCATGTGAGAAGTTTGAAGATATAACACTTTGCAACAATGTAAAGTAGGCAGTGTACAGCTTATATGTCAAATGTGCTGTTTCCTCAAAATAGCTCAACACACAACCATTAATGTCTAAACCACTGGCAACAAAAGTGAGTACACCCCTAAGTGAAAATGTCCAAATTGTGCCCAATTAGCCATTTTTCCTACCTGGTGTAAATGGGTAGAAGTTGTGTTAAATTTGGTGTTATCACTCTCACACTCTCTCATACTGGTCATTGGAAGTTCCACATGCCACCTCATGGAAAAGAACTCTCTGAGGATTTAAAAAAGAAAATTGTTGCTTTGCATGAAGATGGCCTAGGTTATAAAAAGATTGCCAACACCCTGAAACTGAGCTCCAGCACAGTGGCCAAGACCATACAGCGCTTCAAGAGGACAGGCTCTACTAAGAACAAGCCTCGCCATAGTCGACCAAAGAAGTTGAGTGCATGTGCTCAGCATCATATCCAGAGGCTGTGTCTTCATAATAAGCGTAGGAGTGCTGCCAGCATTGCTGCAGAGCTTGAAGGGGTAGGGGGACCGCCTGTCAGTGTGCAGACCATACGCTGCACACTGCATCAAACTGGTCTCCATGGCTGTCGTCCCAGAAGGAAGCCTCTTCTGAAGATGATGCACAAGACAGCCCGCAAACAGTTTGCTGAAGACAAGCAGACTAAGGGCAAGGATTACTGGAACCATGTCCTCTGGTCTGATGAGATCAAATTAAACTTATTTGGTTCAGATGGTCTCAGGTGTGTGTGGCGGCAACCAGGTGAGGATTACAAAGACAACTGTGTCCTGCTAACAGTCAAGCATGGTGGAGGAAGTGTCATGGTTTGGGGCTGTATGAGTACTGCCGGCACTGGGGACCTACACTTCATTAAGGGAACCATGAATGCCAATATGTACTGTGACATACTGAAGCAGAGCATGATGCCCCCCCTTTGAAACTGGGCCGCAGGGCGGTATTTCAGCATGGTAATGACCCCAACCACACCTCCAAGATGACCAACGGCCTAGCATGTCCCCAGACCTGAACCCAATTCAGCATCTGTGGGGCATCCTCAAATGGAAGGTGGAGGAGCTCAAGATCTCAAGATCAAGGTCAGCTCCGTGATGTCGTCATGTAGGAGTGGAAGAGGACTCCACTGACAACCTGTGAAGCTCTAGTGAACGCCATGCTTAAGAGAGTTAAGGCAGTGCTGGGAAATCATGGTGGCCACACAAAATATTGACACTTTGGGCACAATTTGGACATTTTTACTTAGGGGTGTACTCACTTTTGTTGCCAGTGGTTTAGACATTAATGGTTGTGTGTTGAGTTATTTTGAGGGAACAGCAAATTTGCACTGTTATATAAGCTGTACACTCCCTACTTTAGGTTGTAGAAAAGTGTTATACCGTTAGACTTCTCCCATGGAAAGATACAATAAAAAACATACAAAAAATGTTAGGGGTGTACTCACTTTTGTGACATACTGTATTTTATGCAGTTCCCACCTTCTCGACCCAAGATACTGGCAATTCCAAATCCTGATATTGTTTTATTTATCCATTTCACTAGGTGGCGCTATGCTACAACTGAGTGTTTATACGCCTCTGTAACACGGCATACTAAAAACGAACATTATCTTGGGCAAATGTTTTGACAAGTTATTTAGCGAAAACTGTTTTGGGACGTCTACCTTTGATACATCAACCCAGTGACAAAATGTCACAAAAATTGGTCCACACTCAAAAAAAGCTGTGTAGAGTTTGCATGTCAAGTTTGACCAAATTTGGTCAATTAGGAGCCAAGATATGAACTGTCAAACAGCTTTCAATTTTGATTGACATGTAACTTTGAAACAGTTAACTTAAAGTTAAACCCTTTGGTGTATAGTCTGTAGTCTGTAGATAGGAAATATGGTGAAATTAACATGAACGCCCTATGACGAGTTCGTTAAAATTGATTGTGTGTCCAAACGCAAATAACCTTGATTACCTCTCTTGCTGCTGTGCATGGCTAATGCAATGTACAGTGGGTAATGGTTCGAAATGGGCGTTTCACTCGCGCAATCTGTTATTCACACAGTGGCGTGAAATACAACTGCAGTCCCTAGTTTTAGCATAAGAATACTGAAGTTTACTCTGAGGTAACGATCAATGTTTAGACGGACTAGGGAGTGGAAACTCAAAGAAACGCACAAACAGAAAGAGAAAAGTATGGGAGACATTTGCAGAAGTTACAAAAAGCTGATGACCATAGTGCAGGTATTGGCAGCCTTTTTTAAACCATCAATTGTCACCTTTTAGCCTTCTTTTTAAGCCCAGACCTTGTAATACAATTACAAGGCAGGACAAAAAGCCTGGTTTCCCCAACACGTTTAATTAAACAATGCCAAATGCATAGGTATAAGTCTATATCTAGTTTTTAAAGGGAAGAGAAACAGAGGTGATTGCAGCAGGCAGGCAATGTAATTCCAAGCAGGTGGCAATCATGTAAATCAGTTTAGGTAAATCAGCAGGCGTAGCCCCGCCTACTAGTGTTCACAGGCAACGCTAAAAGTCATCACAGTGTCATTGCAAGTACATTGCCAGTCCAAGTTCAATATCTTGATCAAGTACAGCATGCTACACACCCTAAAACAGAATACTCATTACTTAACTATACATAGACAAAATGTATTGACCATACAGACAGTCTAGCAAACTGGGCAAGTGACTAATATATCCAGTAAGGGAGTTTAGCTACCATGTTCCTACCATTACCAATCAGGGGTGCATTTCCCAAACAACGACAGATGTTAGCATTAAACCTCCGTTGTCCGATGTAGGTTCAAACGACACAACAGCCCAATTTCGACTGTTTCCCAAAAATCTCCAACCACCTACATACAACGGAAGTCTGAACTATGTTTGGACTTCTGGCGTTCGGAGAGTGTTAGGATGCATTCGTTGCGGATAAACAGCAGAAACAACACAAAGACAGTAAGCAACAAAAACATATCCTTACTTCAGCTAAACTGGTACATATGACAGCTTCAGCAACTTAGGGAAATGTTCCCCAACACAATCATGTCCCTTACTCATTAAAAAGCAGTGACTGAATAAGTTTTTAATGATATAATAATGTACATAGATCTACTTGTAAATTCAAGATTTGATTCAAATTCGATTCAGTGTTTAGCTTGTCAGCCCACTATGTAGCCCTTCTCACTTTTTCTGAGACATACGGGTTCAGATCCTGCTAAAAGATAATCAATTTGAAAGATGTGGAATGATCTATGAGATAATAGAATGACCTTGATTGTGGATCTGTGATCATACTCTACATCACAGTATTAAAAATGATCTGTAAGATCAGCAAATAACTTAAATAATCCACAACATTTTGCAACAACTTTTGGTGTGTTGTGGGGTGATTTTTTGTCTTCTTTTTATATGATCAGGCAAGTGCCAGGATGAAAATGAATTAAAGTAGATTAAAGTAAAATCATTCATGCAGTGGGTGGCGGTAAAGCATCGAGTAGCGCCTAATCCGACCCAAGAAGGCTAAAGGTGACAAGCAAGACATCACGTGTGCACAAACTGACATAAACAATGGTCTAACAACAGGTCCAAGCTAATCGTTTGAACGACACAACTTAACGATGGAACTTCCGATGGATCTTCCAAACTTTGCTGTTGGGAAACACCTGCGTCGCTGAACGATCCATCAGACTAACGTTGTTGTAAACATCGTTAGTTGTGTAGTATGAACGATATTGTTGGGAAACAGCAGTGTCATTAGTCCATCGTTCAAACCAACAAAGTTGCTTGGGAAACGGACCCCACTCCAGTCCAGGGTAATTTTGTGTATTTATAAAGGCACCCAGATAAAAGGCATGATATAAAGGGCCGTGCTCAGAAACAGACTTAAACACTTGAGTCAATCATGTTCCACGCCATGTGTGGCATTGAAGAGCTGAATGGCCCTAGGAACAAAAGACCTTCTCAACCTGTCTATTTTCCAAGACAAAGACACGAGCCTGCTACTGAACATGCTCTTCTGCTTGGAGAAAGTCACTACATGCACATGGTAGGATTGTATTGGATTTCTTTAAACCCCATGTTGCTACACGGGGAGTGGTCTCAATTTACAAGTGCACAAGGAGTTTGTGTAATCAGATAATGGTGAGAGACCTGGTCAATTTCTTCTAGGTGTGGTCAAAGGCGACTCCTCCATTGAGGAAAGGGAGGAAGATCCTCCCTTAAATTTTTAAAGAAAGAACTTCCAGGAGAAATTCATAAAAATCAGATATTTAATAGATGGCTGGAATACTTCTATTTTATTACCTCGAAAATGCAAAAAAGTCACCAAAATATCTTCCTTACTCCTTACTCCCTCATTATCATCCATTATAAACGCTACTACCATTTACCCGCTCATTCACCCACCTGACCACTTCACCCCCTGTCCTCCCCTATTTTTATGACCACCAGTCGCCACTGGGTGTGTCTATAGTCCTTTCAACAAGTGGTGTTAGAACTACTTCCAGTTGACAGCTACTAAACAAACTATCTGGTGGCATACAAATAAAGATGGCATTCGACGAGTTTGACAGAGCAGCATTCGCGTACATGTTGTGCATTCTGCTGTGTTTGGAGGTCCATATGAATGAACAAACAGAGTTTTTGGTTTTGTTGATACAAGCACAGTACGCAAATTCGATACGATAACGTGCACAAGGAGACACCAAGCGGATTAACATTGGCTTAAGCCAGGGATTCCTATTGGATTCCTGAATCCAGTCCCCATACACTCTTTAGCTTGTGTACATGAATTCGTTATGATTCCAATTTGTTTACAACTGGATTAAGCTTGTCCATGTGCACGCAGTGAGTGGTGTGCAGGGGGTGGCGGTCATTGTCCATTACAGAGAGTAGTCTGCTCAAGGTCCTCTTGTCTGCAGTTAATGTGAGTGTCTCCATCTCCATGCCCACCACAAAGCCAGCTTTTCCTACCAGCCTGTTCAGTTGTCCAGCATCCCTTTTCCTAGTCCACCCTTCCCAGTATACCACAGCATAAAAAAAGACACTGGCCATGACAGACTGGTAGAACATACATTTCTGCATACATTGAAGGACCTCAGCCTCCTAAAGAAATAGTCCTGGTAGTGTGCCCGGTACCCATTTTCATTTTTCTTCAGTAAAGAGAAACCTAAGACACATTTAAAAACTAAAAAAAAACAGTATAAATAAAAAATGAAATGCATACATAAAAATCCCATGACCTCATGTTTTACTGTAAACCAAAGGAATGAGCACAAAGGTAGCTATGTGCCAAATAGTAGTGGGAAGACTCACCTTTCAGGGAACAATCTGTTTGCCAGCATTGAGTTCATATTTGTCTTGTACTCCAGAAACCCGCTGAAAGGTATGACATATACAGTCAAAATCATGCTTCTAACACTGAACTGAATGTAGCTGTCCTAACACAGAAATCAAAGACATTTTTTTCCGATTTTCATAAAATCCATAACTTAACACTGAGGTTGCACTTAATTTTGTGCATTTTGAGAATGATAGTCAATAAAAACTACATTTCCTTACCTGTAGAGTTCCCAAGTATCCGAAGTGGGAAAAATACGAATGAATCCACCTCTCCTTTCATATTCGTCCTGTATTCTCCTGAGTATCTTCACCTGTTTATAGACATATAAAAGTGAGGTATGCATTTGCACAACTGTACACCCATTCTGAAGTCTACTGTCACACACTGAACACTACCAGAAGTGGCCACAAACTATACACCAAACTGTTGTCTAATTTTTCTCTAATATGCAAACAGCTAATTGAGTAATCTCATTTTACTGTCTGTAGACAAATAAATGTCAATAAAATGACGGTCATGACTAAACACTGGTTGGAACCAGAGATCTCTCAGTGACACTGGCAGAGGTCACACATTTTCTGTCGACTGCAATAGCACTGCAGCAGAATAGTGAACACAATTAGTGGGGTGTACACCAGTAATTCTCAAACTTGAGTCCCCTGTGTCCAAGGAAATATGAATGCCCAATACCATATTAGAATGCATTTTTTAGAAGAAAAGTGTAAAGCTAATCAGTATTAATTTAATGTACCCAAACAATTTGTGACTACTTGGAATTGCAATTTTGGGGGTCATGACTTTGATTCCTTGAACTTGCAGAAAATGTGCTGGCACTGCATGAAAAGTGGGATTTTCGGTAGTATGCGGCACTGTACATTGTCGTGGAAGTTCAGGTTTATGACTGGACACAGCAATTTGCAGTCAATGCCGAAAACGGCCGTGAATTTTTAGAAATTAACATAGGCCTTGCTTAGCAGTGGTAACCACATGACCCCCCTTCCCCTAATTCTAGGGGAGGCTTTAAATTCATATGCATTAGGCAACTGTATGGGAAAAGTCTTTGTTACAATTTAGCTGCAGTGGGGGCAGGGCCGGTTCTAGGAAGGCATACATAAGGGGGCAGTCATAAATGTAAAGGGGACATCATGTACACATCATGCTCCAGCACTTTTTTCTGTGTTTATAGTAACAATGTTTTGGTGGGCAGTCCAAGATGTTGTTAGGGCAGCAACAACTAGTGTTATACTATGGTTAGTTTCTTTTATTTCTTTCTAACCAAAACTAATGAAATTCACACAGATATTAAATGCCTCCAGTCCAGCACTCTGGTGCATTTTAACAGGTTGTTAGTTATGCTTGTAAGTGAAAAGACAGCAGAAAAAACATGCTTTACAAAGACAGAAAATGTACAACATTATTATTAGGGCCAGAGCACCGGAGGGGCAGGCTACTAGGATTATTATTATTATTTATTTATTTATTTTATTATTATTCTTTTCCTGCTGTGCTGAGCCCGCTACTCAGAGAAATACCCAGGTCCTGAAGTTGCCCAGGAACACTGCAGCGCCCCCTGTTGTTACAGAGGTTCATGGTTGCCATACACTTTCTGCTACATGCACAAAATTTGGTAGGTGGGTTCATCTCACTAAGACGAACAAAAAAGGTCAATACAATGGCATGGCCACATCCAACAGGAAGTGAGATATTTGGACTTTTGTGCGATTTGACATACAATGGAATTTAACACACTCCTCCTAAACCGTACATCAGATTTGTGTCAGTTTTGGTATACATGATGTCAACATGTTGTAGATGTTAAATTGCGAAAAGATTTTTGATATGTTGTAAGATGACGAAATAACGGTTTCATGAATTTAAGTATCACATTATAAGTATCCAGATAGACAGGAAATGTGTCACCAATTCATTATGCAATGTTTGACAAGAATAAAACTTGACAGGTTAATGTCTGTCATGACTATGAACATACACTACCGGTCAGTGTTGTTCTCGTCAACGATGACGATAACGAAATCATTTCGTTGACGCACTTTTTTTACATGTCAATAACGAGACGGTAACGAAATTAACATGGCTCTTTGATGACGAAAACATAACGAGACGCGTTTGAGTTTTCGTTGATGAGACGAGACTTGACGAAAATGTTAGTGGGTCAGACGCTCAAACTGCATGACATTTCTGCACGTCTTGCTAAAAATGCTGCATCCTGTCCTCGTTTGGTAACGCCCACCACCTGGCATCACGCCAGCCCAGCACCTGCGGTCAACATGCCTGCGGAGCGGTCACATACATCCACGACAGTCTCTCTCACACACACACACACAATCAATCAATGGTGGACCTTGGCGGCAGCGGGAAGGGCCTTGGTGGTGGCCAGAAGGGGCTCGGTGGTCGTAAACGACGCGATGACCTGTGGGGATACTTTGAATATAACCCTGGAGAAAGAAGAACCGTATGTGTCGTAGAGGGAGACGGCGGCAAATGCAGCCACAAATTAGGAGGGAAAAATACTACCAACCTCAAGCGGCATCTGAAGAGCCACCACGCAGATATTTTTTCAAAGGTAAGTTACACCATGTCCTGTTAACATATCATATATATATATATATATATATATATATATATATATATATATATATATATATATATATATATATACATACAGTATTACAATCGGCTTGTGATCAGTTTCAGCTTACTGTTTCCCACATAGCCTAACTCCGGCGCAAAATGCGCTGCTAACTTCAGGCTAAAATTAGCTTGGTTGCGCTGCTAACCCAGGGTACCGTTAGTTTATTTGGGCTGGCAGTCATGCAGGGATTTTTGGTCGGGCTGCAAGTGTAATGCGTTATCATATTGACCCATGTTTGCCTGAAACGTAGCCTAAACGAAAATGTAGCATTTGAGACCTGTTACTGTTCTCCATGTGTCTAAATGAACTGCACACTTACGGCCGGTTCACATTACAGCGAATTTCGCTTCGCTCTCATTGACTTTGAATGGAGGCGAAATTTCGCCTTCCCAGGGCGGAGGCAGGCGAATTCGCCGAGGGAGGCGAAATACAGTTGGCGAAACCTGAACTTCATGCAAATTAGACCACACAAGCACCAATCAATTCAGCGTGTGATGTGTATTGTACGTGACGTCTTGTGTAGAGGCGGGAGTTACATGATTAAAAGGTTTCTTGTTGACCAAAAGTGTGTTCATCAGCACGGATTGTTGTTTAGATGTGATGTGAATATAATCGAGGCAAATAGATGACCGTAGATTGCCATCTAAGCATTCGTTTTTTTTAGCCAGCTAGCCGCTAGCTAAGTAGCTAAATAGCTACGTCTCCAATCCATTTACTGTATTTTGAAGAGGGCTAACATGAGGGAAACACTGGATGGTTAAAATGATATAGGATGACCTTGTAGTAACCATGAACACAGATGAATTATGTTCTTAGTAGAGGTAACTAATCACCGTATAGCTTATACAACATAGTCCGGCAAGAACACCACTGCAGATATTTTGAACACTCAAACTGTTGAGCTAGCTGGCAGGCTACTCAGCTTGCTAGCGAGCCGGCTATGCACTTGGTACTTTTACGTGACGTATGCAATTTCGCCGACCACGCCCCCAGGCGAAATTGCGCCAGGCGAAATTCGCCTGCTGTCTGAACCCCCCGTTATTGTGCTGGCAGTAGCTTGTGTGTGTTACTGGTCATGCAGGGATGTTTGGTCGGGCTGTAAGTGTAATGCGTTATCATATTGACCCATGTTTGCCTGAAACGTAGCCTAGACGAAAATGTAGCATTTGAGACCTGTTGCTGTTCTCCATGTGTCTAAATGAACTGCACACTTATTGTGCTGGCAGTAGCTTGTGTGTCTGTTACTGATCATGCAAGGATGTTTGGTCGGGCTGCAAGTGTAATGCGTTATCATATTGACCCATGTTTGCCTGAATCGTAGCCTAGACGAAAATGTAGCATTTGAGACCTGTTGCTGATCTCCATGTGTCTAAATAAACTGCACACTTAGCAGCATGTTTAACCATGTTTACATTCAGTGACCGTGTGGTCTTCTCTTTGTGTGTTTATGTCCCGGCCGTCAGCATGTTGCGATATGTTAAACAGGTGGAGTTATATGTGCAGCTCCATCATACACAGTCTGCTAGCTTTGGGCTAAAACACAATATACCGCTCGTCAGTGACGACATACAGCCACAACCATGATCTCTGTCGTTTGTGGTGCGCTTACAATAAAGTTACAGGAGAAAACGTGCACACACAAAAAAATCTCATCAGTACAGATGTATTATAATTTTGGCCATTGCTCAGTAATGAATCTCAAAAGGCTTAAGAACATGGTGCGTGCCAGTTATGTGGTTAATGAGCTATTAAAACATTTTTGTTTTGCTTGTTTGATAGAGGCCATTCTATTTTTTAACGTGATAATATTTTTGTCGAAATGATGTGATGGAAAAACAGGATGATGTTCAATATGCAGTAGGTATATAAATGAATGTACCCACACGTATGTATATATATATATATATACAAACTCAGTTAACTCATCAACAGTAGATTCCATGATTAAAAATATGTCATCAATAAAACGTTTGTAAAAGCGTATCTGTGAGTAGAACGGATTCACTGGGTTTAAGACATATTCTTTTTCAAAGAGGCCCATATAAAGGCAAGCATAATTGGGGGCCATTTTGCTACCCATCGCTGTTCCTTTCTTTTGTATGTAAAACTCATTCTGAAACCGAAAGAAATTGTTTGATAGAACAATGTCTGCCAAGTCAAGTATACACTCAAGGCTGGGTTTAGACATAGGAGGGTGAAGAGACAGGAAATATTGCAATGCCTCTATGCCGCCTTCGTGAGGAATATTTGTATACAGACTTTGGACATCAAATGTGACCAGCAATAGCTCATCTGTGGTGACATCAAATGACTTTAGTAATTTTATTAAGTATATAGAGTCTTTCACATACGATGGCAAGGTGACCACTTCGGATTTTATGAAGTGATCCACATACGCAGATATGTTTTCGGTCAAACTGCCAATCCCACTGACAATTGGTCTACCTTTTACAGGGGTGTCCAACCCTTTATGGATTTTAGGGAGCGTGTAGAACACTGGAATCACTGGATGTTCAACTTTAAGAAAATCATGCGTACTTTTATCAAATTCAGCATTGTTAAAATGTAACAGAAGCTTAGAGTGTACATGAGATTTTAATCTTTTTGATGGATCTGAAGGCAATTTCTCATAAAACACAGAATCAGTGAGCTGTTTTTTAATTTCCATTTCATAGTCACCGACATTCTGTAACACAATAGCCCCGTGTGGTGAATATACCCTGTGCATGTATTGAATACTTAATGGTAGTATTGGTGGGTGTAGCCTGTAAAATGGGGACAGCTGGGGTTTAACTCACATGACCTCATCTCACCGGAACAGAGCTTATATATTGGCCACCTACAGCTATCATTCATTATCATGCCTGAAGAAGACCCGTGTGGGTCGAAACGTTGCGTATTTGAAATAAAAATGTTATCACGGTGGAGTTTCCAGTGTGCGGACGTCTACTCTCTTCTTCACTGACACAGTTTGTCCAGCACCTGGCCTCGGCGAGGTGGGATGTGCATGCAACTACTTGACTTGTACATTCATTTATATACCTACATTTGTAGACCTCTACAGGAGGTGTACTTTGTATACAGAGATAGAGTAATTGTATCCCCCTCTTTATTTTTTCCTCTTCCAGATCCCAGAGACCAGAACTCCTAAAGAGAAACCTGGTGTTCCTAAGAACGACAAGGCACAGTCATCTATCCCAGCAGCCTTTGCCGCAGGATCCAAATATAAGCCAGACTCGCTGGAACAACATGCCAAAGAACAGGCGATCGCTCTTTGGATTGGACGTACTGGTCTGCCTGCTTGCACAGTTGAGGATGAAGATTTCATCCTCATGTTGGAGACCTTTGATAAGAGGCTGACCATACCCAAAAGAACAAAAATAAACAACTTAGTTGACAAGATTTATGATGATGAAAAACAAAAGTACAAAGAAAGGCTTGCCACAGCACGCAAAATAACAATTGGGCTGGACATATGGACCAAAAAAGGACTTACAGCCTCATTTCTGGCAATTAGTGCATGCTTTTTTTCCACTGGGGAAAACAAAGCACAGCACATATTATTGAGACTTGACCAGATCGCCCACCCTCACACTGCAGAGTGTATAAAAACCTGTGTTGATCGATGCACCGAGGATTGGGGAATACCACAACACAAAATTCTGACAGTCATAACTGATAACGGAAGCAACATGATTGCAGCGTTCAAAGCTAATGAACCAGATGGCAGCACCAGCTCCGAGGATGAATCCATCGAGACTAGTGACACCAAAGTGGTTGGAGAAGACCAAAGGTAGATTATTTACTTACTGTTAATTAACATTTTCAGTCTGTCAGTCCCATTGGGCTATGCTAGATTAAAGTCACTTTTAGCAATTGTTTATTATATTGCTGTTTAAGATTAATAAAAAAAAAAAAATTGTGTTTTTGTTTTATCTATCTAGGTTTGGAGCCATAGATAGGACCCCCTGTGTTGTTCACACATTGCAACTCGTCGTGAATATGATCCAGAAAGATGCAAGCGTCAACCGACTGCTGAGCAAAGTTAGAGTGCTTGTCAAGCTCTTCCGCAAGTCATCGGTGGCAACTGAGCGACTGCTGCAGCTGTGTCATCAACTCTGGTCAAAGACTGCCCTACTAGATGGTCCAGCACATATCTGATGATATCACGGCTTCTCCAAATCAAGGACTCAGTAGTTCAGGTCGCGGATGGGATGAGCTGGGACTATCTACTACCAAGTGAGTGGCAGAGGCTTACTGCTCTAAGAGATTTACTCCTTCCCTTTGCTGAGCATACCCAGATGCTCCAGAGTGACACACAATCCCTATCCCTTGTGGTGCCTGCCCTTCTGGACCTACAGGGTCACCTGACTGAGTTCCCCCATGCCCAGGGTGCCAGCTTCAAGGACCTATCTTCCCTAGCAAAGAAGATGAAGGCAAACATGGACACGCGGTTCAGCTGCTTTCTTGATCACACTGACTCTATGTTTTATGCTTCCTCGACCCGACAGTTGCACCTGAAGCTCTCCTTGAAAACGATGACGAGCAAATTCCGGCTCTTCTGGGAAGAGCAGAAGATTACATTTCTCAATCGGTGCCACCAATAGTACGGGAGGAGGAGGCTGAAGATGAGGAGCCAGAGGAGGGAGAAGAGTCCAGAGAGGGACCACAGAAAAAGCGGTCCAGATTCAAATTCTTGTCAAAAGCAAGCCGGCCATCCAGGTCTAGCCTCTCGGTCTCAAAGTCGTGTGTCAAGGACGAAATTCGGAAATTCAAGGAGCAGCTGTCACAGCCTATAAACGAAGAGACTGCCCTTGAATTTTGGGCTGCACAAAGAGATTCTGTTTATCCGAGCCTAAAACCTATTGCCTTGGATCTTCTGGCCATGCCAGCGTATCAAGCATTTGCTAAGAGTTTTTCAGTGTTACAGGTGACCTCAGTCGTGGACGTCGCAATAGAGCAAGAGTCATTTTAGAGAGAAGCGCTTTCCTCAAACTGAATCGAGGTCGGTAGGCTCTTTTGCTGACAGCAAGCTGTTACTATTATTGGTTCACATGTTACTGTGATATCTTTTTTTGTTCTGTGACTGCACTAGGGGTAGTAAGCCCCCCCACCTCTAATTCATGTTGTTAAACATTGTTTTTATTTATTTAATTTGCTGTAAAGACCTAATGCAGTATTTACAGAGTTCACTGGTTTTCTTAATCAATTTATGTTCATGTTTGTTTCATACTTTCAAGTATGCATAACTTACAACCTACCTCACTGCATGTGGAAATCTTGTATATCTAAAACCATTCCTTTTATTATTGTAATTGTTGGTGAAACTTAACTTTTAACTAAAACTGACTAAAATGGGACTAAAACCTTTTTGAGTTTTCGTCGACTAAAACTGGACTAAAACCTTTTTGAGTTTTCGTCGACTAAAACTAGACTAAAACTATCACATATTGAAATGACTAAAATGTGACTAAAACTAATAAGCATTTTCGTCTAAACGACTAAGACTAAGACTAAATCTAGAATGGCTGCCAAAAACAACACTGCTACCGGTCAAAAGTTTTAGAAGACCACACTTTTTCCATTTTTTTTTACTGAAAATTCAGTTTATTGTGTCATTGCACTCTAAACATGAAAACACAGAACAAATAAGCAATTTAAGTTGAAAAAAAAATCATGAAATCAATTTATAAACCAAAATGTATTCTAAACTTTTTACTTTTCAAAGTAGCCACCTGACCATACTCGTGGCATTCTTTCTGCAAAGGAAATCAAATATTCTTCAGAAATTTCTTCCAAAGTTTGTTGCAGAAGTTCCCATAAATGTGTGGCACTTGTAGGTTGCTTGACTTTCACTCTTCTGTCCAGTTCTTCCCAAACCAGCTCGATGGGGTTTAAGTCTGGAGATTGTGCTGGCCACTCCATGTTTTCAAGCTTACCATCTTGTTCTTTTTTCATGAGGTAGTTTTGACATAGTTTGGACTAGTGTTTTGGGTCATTTTCTTGCTGTAGGATGAACCTCTGACCAACTAGGTGCATACCAGAGAGTATTGCATGGCGCTGCAGAATGCAGAGACATGTTCTCTGATTCAGTTGTGGCTTTGGGTCTGCCAGACCACTTCCTGTCAGTTTCCCCCAGTTTTTGAGTGCCCTTTGATGGTGAAGAAAACTGTACTCACTGACACCTTGACTTTCTTTTGCAATTGTCCTGTAAGAAAGACTAACACTTTTACAGTGGCAGTTCTATAGTGTTTTACGCCCCGGGCGAGACCACCTCTCAGCACACCCCCCCCCCCCCCCCCCCGCCCGATTGCTGCGATATGACACACGGAGCTTTTTATTTTAATATTATTTTTTTTCCCCAAAGCGCTCGTGGCGCCCCCCACGAAATGGCGCCCCGGGTTCCCCGGTTCGCCCGTGCCTAAAACCGCTACTGCACTTTTAAGTGTTATGACGGTCTGTCTCTCTCCCAGTGTTAATTGCCCCTTTCTTGCCATTTTTGTAGTCCAATACTGTTCACCTGATGCTCCTGAGTGTCTGGCACCACAGTGTGTGTTTCAACAATGCTTTCATACCAACATTGGGTCTTGTAAGTAATCAAGAAAAGTTGGAACACCTATAGGAATTAGAAGCACTAGCTGTCAAGGCCTTTTTTGTATAATTCTGAAATGTACACTATTTTTCGGTTTTAGGTAACCAATTTTTTTTTTTACCCCTGTCTGTTCAGTACTTACCTTTGCACCATTTCAGGGTATTCATTGAACTTTCACTACTTGAAATGCAATAAATAACTGGACAAATTAGGGTGTTCTAAAACTTTTGACCGGTAGTGTATCTGTGTGAGTGAAATGGCAGTCAGGCATAGCGCCACCATCTGGTAGCAGAATGACTTGTTCTAAGATGTGGTAAATGTGGTAAAGCTACATGGTACATTAGATTTATGTACACATGGTGTGAAAGTGGTGCAGATGTAAAATTTTGAAGGGCTGTGAAGCCAAAATTTTTTAATAAATTGGCATCAATCAACAGGTGTTCCGTAGCACCGATTAAAAGGCACGGGCAGCTAAGGGTCCCCCCAGAGCCGTATATAGAGAGTTCGGCCAACTCGGTTTCAACGGTTCTACCCTCTGATTGGCCCAGGGGTCATCATGTGTGTCTTGGGCGCCATGTTGTAACCCTTCAGCTGTCAAAATTCTCCATGACTTCAAGAGAGATTCAAGAGATTCAAGAAAATTTATCAAACACTTACATTTCTTTAAACGAGGGGGATGCCCTGCTGTGTAGCGTATGGCTGTGGCACTAAACCACAAAAGGGGAAGCAGTTACAGTGTTTCCCCCGCGACCCAAAGCGAAGAAAACTGTGGGAGTCCAAAGTTAAAAGGAAAGCACTGGAAGCCAAATATGAATTCGTTCTTGTGTGAGGTAAGTTACATGTCTTATTTTCCATAACTAAACCCTATTAACACTTCTTATTAGTGTAACAATTATATTACTATTGTAGGTTATATAAAGCGATTTAAGATACAGTATGTCACAAAAGTGAGTACACCCCTAACATTTTTGTACTTTTTTTATTATATCTTTCCATGGGAGAAGTCTAAAGAAATAATACTTTTCTACAACGTAGGGTAGGCAGTGTACAGCCTACAGTGCGTTCACATGGACAAGTCGAAACCACTTGGAACTGATTTGGGATCGTACCGGCTTCATGTGAACGGAGATTGGTTTGGTTTGGAATTGGTTTTCCTAAACCAATTGCGACGCCAGGCCTAGGCTGTTTCCAAACCACTTCGACTGCCATGTGAACGGGGATCGGATTGGTTTCGGGTATTGCGCATGTATCAACGAAATAAAAAACGCAGTTTGTTCCTTCATACGGACTTTCTAACACAGCAGAATGCACAACACGTACGCGAATGCGTCAAACTCCTGGAATACCATGTTTGTATGCCGTCAGAAAGTTTGTTTATTGTCTTTATTTAGTAGGAACAGTGCAGAGCCCATAGAAGATGTGCCAGAGTATTACATTTTTGTTTAGACCACCTTATTGTTTAAGTGGGTAATAATATCAGGTGAAAGGAGGAGGCTATGTAAATACATTTGCACTGACTGACTTGTAAGATTTTCCTTTAGCCACTGTTTTGCGATGTGGAATAACCGGAATGAGAGGTGAAAAGTTCAGTCTCCTACGTGTCGTCTGTATGTGTAGGCATATGTGTGCAGTGCTGTAGTCTGCTGTTGCGTATACGATAAGATACATCTTACCTACGTAGCAGCTTTGTTGTGGGCAAATGTTTACTCGTGTTATGTCCATTATTTTAGTTATGTGTCGTTAGTCGCGTTATGTCCAACATTGTAGCAGCTAGCATTGTAAATCTTATCAGACTGGGTCGTCATGGCTGGGTCGGCACGGTTTGACCGATATCTTTGGCATTTTTTGCCCAAACAACACGAAACTTGGCACTGCACACACTGGTAACATTATGATGACGCCGTCCAAATTTGAGATCAAGCGGATGAGTGGTTCAAGAGTTATGCGTGGAAGAGACGTTCCTTGCATTAAACGATAATAATAGAAAGATAGAAGTTGACTACAGCGCCCCCACCTAGCGTAGCGGAAAGGGCCGGGTCTCTGGCCGAATCCGCTTAGACGAACTGCATGTGAACAGGGACTTGTTGTTGTGAACCAATCCCAAACCAAACCAATCCCACCATGTGAACGCAGTGTATATAACAGTGCAAATTTGCTGTTCCCTCAAAATAACTCAACACACAACCATTAATGTCTAAACCACTGGTAACAAAAGTGAGTACACCCCTAAGTGAAAATGTCCAAATTGTGCCCAAAGTGTCAATATCTTGTGTGGCCACCATTATTTTCCAGCACTGCCATAACTCTCTTGGGCATGGAGTTCACTAGAGCGTCACAAGTTGTCACTGGAATCCTCTTCCACTCCTACATTACGACATCACAGAGCTGACCTTGAGCTTGAGACCTTGAGCTCCTCCACCTTCCATTTGAGGATGCTCCACAGATGCTGAATTGGGTTCAGGTCTGGAGACATGCTAGGCCAGTCCATCACCTTTACCCTCACCCAAGGCGTGGTCATCTTGGAGGTGTGCTTGGGGTCGTTACCATGTTGAAATACTGCCCTGCGGCCCAGTTTCAAAGGGGGGCATCATGCTCTGCTTCAGTATGTCACAGTACATATTGGCATTCATGGTTCCCTTAATGAAGTGTAGGTCCCCAGTGCCGGCAGCACTCATACAGCCCCAAACCATGACACTTCCTCCACCATGCTTGACTGTTAGCAGGACACAGCCACACACACCTGACACCATCTGAACCATATACACTTATTTTGGTCTCATCAGACCACAGGACATGGTTCCAGTAATCCATGCCCTTAGTCTGTTTGTCTTCAGCAAATTGTTTGCGGGCTGTCTTGTGCATCATCTTCAGAAGAGGCTTCCTTCTGGGCGGAGCCATGCAGACCAGTTTGATGCAGTGTGCAGCGTATGGTCTGTGCACTGACAGGCGGCCCCTCTACCCCTTCAACCTCTGCAGCAATGCTGGCAGCACTCCTACGCTTATTTTGAAGACACATATATAGATAGATAGATAGATAGATAGATAGATTATAGATATAATGCTGAGCACATGCACTCAACTTCTTTGGTCGACCATGGCAAGGCTTGTTCTTAGTAGAGCCTGTCCTCTTGAAGAGCTGTATGGTCTTGACCACTGTGCTGCAGCTCGGTTTCAGGGTGTTGGCAGTCTTCTTATAACCTAGGCCATCTTCATGTAAAGCAACAATTTTCTTTTTGAAATTTTCTTTTCCATGAGGTGCCATGTTGAACTTCCAATCACCAGTATCAGAGAGTGTGAGAGTGATAACACCAAATTTAACACAACTTCTACCCATTTACACCTGAGACCTTGTAACACTAATGGATCACATGACACCAGGGAGGAAAAATGACTAATTGGGCACAATTTGGACATTTTCACATAGGGGTGTACTCACTTTTGTTGCCAGTGGTTTAGACATTAATGGTTGTGTGTTGAGTTATTTTGAGGGAACAGCAAATTTGCACTGTTATACAAGTTGTACACTGCCTACTTTACGTTGTAGAAAAGTATTATATCTTTAGACTTCTCCCATGGAAAGATATAATTAAAAAAAGTACAAAAATGTTAGGGGTGTACTCACTTTTGTGACATACTGTAAATACTGGGGATAGGATAGACTTAGCATATGTAGCCTAGGTTGTAATAACGTAGAGCTCTGGTAATAAATGGCGCCTGGTTAATTTTCAACCATGATGCCCTTTCCAAAATAAAATGTATGCTTACATAAAGGTCATGGTTTTCACCAAAAAACGGGTGTTGTACATGTTAACATTGATGATATACTGTATAAAATAGGCTATGAACGCGTGTTGTTAGTTTGAGTTAGCCGAGTTAGCTTGCTAATATACAAACGAGCTACGCTCCAACTAGGAGTCCGAGACAGTTATTTCTCCCATCATTTTTTTAGGATGAAAGACCTGAATGGAAGATGAATAATGCTAGTTTAGATTGAATAGTTTTGTGTACTTGGTAGAAGACTGGAGTACCGGTATGTTTGTTGTTGAAAACACCTTCATGTTTGAACAAAGCTAAAACCATTAAATGCAAGCTAAAAATGAGAACGAGTAGCCTACTGTCAGCTGTAAAAGCTGCTGGTCTTTCTGTTGCAAAACTCGAATGCACGAGATGGAAAAAAATATGGTCAGTGCCAAGCAAAACTGTCATGTACCGTACATAATGCCAATACAACGTTTTGGTATGATGTGGATGACAGTAGCTTGAAAATGGAGCATTGACTTCCACAGAATAATTTTTTTGGATGTGAGTTATGCTTTGAATTGCCCAGACAGCCTAAATAAATAAAAGACATCACTGGACTGCCATCAGATGATAAATATTTTACACAAAGGAGAACTTGATCCGTTAAGTTAATGTTGGTCCTTTTTGTTGTCTTCATTGTTTCCCATGTGTAGGATCACTTTGATGAAGGACCGTATGAAAGTCACAGAGCTGATGGTATGAGGAGGCTCAAGCCCAATGCTCTTCCGACACGGTTTGTCCTTACACCACTGAAGCACCCTGACAAACCAACACAGCGAAGGAGAAAAGTTGAAGATGAAGATCAGGAAAATGTGGATGGATGGGCTACCATCAGAAAGGATCACAGCTATAGTTCTCCCTCTCCATTTCGTGTAGTTCAACCAGGTAAAATATATTAATGAACCCAGTAAGGGCAAACAACTAAAATATTTGGTTAAGGATAAAGCATAGACTTTATTAAAACAGAAAACCCCTCAGTTCTGTTTCTGTAAATGTCTACACATGTCAAAACTCAGGGTGAAGATTGCTTATGTTTATCATGCCATAGCCCTGAATACAATATATTTGTACAGTGCTATAAAGGAATATTACAATTCATATGGTCCTTAAATTAAATTACTGTTAAATTAATATTTTCTGTACCTTTAAATGGCAAAGGAAACATAACGGTTACCACATAACACAGTGAACTACCCCATTGGTTGCCATGGCGCTGTATTGTTTGGCTGCCTCCTTGGCCGCTCCGCTTAAAGTGTGCAAATATTCGCTTTTTTACCTAGCAATATTTTCTTATTTTTTTCAGTTATGTAATGGTACTACTACTTATGACAGCAGTACTCTTCGGGATATCGGATATAACTATATTCAGTCATATCACGTAGTTTTATCACCTGACCCATCTTGGCCTGCGGAGATACTTCGCAGCGCAACAGGTTTCCATGGAGACGAAAATGCACCTCCAACCCGCAGAAAGAGAAAACACCGGGAAAAGAGGGAAAAAAGGTGGCGTACGGAAAAGATTGAGGGACAAGTCACACAGGCCTCCTCTGCCCAGCATCCTATTAGCAAATGTCCAATCTCTCGAAAACAAATTGGACGAACTCAGAGCGAGGATACGTTTCGAGAGAGACATGAGGGACTGCAACATCCTATGCTTCACAGAAACTTGGCTCACTCCTGTTGTACCTGACTGCTCCATCGCTCCAGCGGAATTCTTCTCTGTCTTTCGATCTGACAGGACAGAAGAGTCTGGTAAATCTAAAGGTGGTGGCGTGTGCGTCATGACGAATAACAAGTGGTGCGATCTGAAGAATGTAATAGTTCTCTCCCAGGGATGCTCACCACACCTGGAACACCTCACAGTAAAGTGCCGGCCTTATTACTTGCCCCGTGAATTTCCAGCAGTCATATTTACAGCGGTATACATCCCTCCAACTGCCAATACAGACATCGCCACACTTGAGCTCCAAGATCTTTTGAACAGAAAACAACAGCGATACCCTGACGCTGCCCAGATCATAGCTGGCGATTTCAACAGAGCAAAGCTAAATCGAGTCATGCCTGAGCTTATTCAGCATGTAAACTTTCCAACCCGAGGAGAAAATACGCTCGACCACTGTTACACCGAGTTCAAGGAGTGCTACAAAGCAACATCGCTACCAGCTTTTGGAAAATCAGATCATGCTGCTGTGTTTCTTGTTCCAAAATATGTCCAGCGAAGCAGGAAAGAACCCCCGGTGACGCGTGAGGTGAAGCGCTGGACAGATCATTCTGTTGCTGTGTTACAGGACGCTCTCAGCAACGTTGATTGGGATATGTTCCGCACATCAACAGATGACATCAATGAGTTCACAGAAGTTGCAGTAAGCTACATCAATCTGCTGACGGACAACATCATACGACGGTGAGAATCAAAACATTCCCAAGCCAGAAACCATGGGTGAATCGAGATGTGCGCAACGCGCTATCATTGCGCACACATGCATTTAATTAAGGGACAGCCTCGGGGGACATGTCAGGCTACAAAACAGCTGCTTACAACCTGCGGAAAACGATCAAAGACGCCAAAAGACGCTACAGAGACAAGTTGGAGGCAGACTTTAATGAGGGCGATCCAGCTCGTGTGTGGAGTGGCCTTCGGAACATCACAGGTTTTTCAAGCAAACCCCCTTCAGTTGCATGCGTGAGTGTCACCCTGGCAGATGAGCTGAATGCTTTCTATGCACGTTTTTGAAACTAAAGACTCTTCATCATCATATTCAATTGAACCATCATATTCAATTGAAGGTAATCTTTTCTTTGTTTCTGAAGAAGATGTTATAAACATTTTTAAGAAAGCTATCCATCATTGTGCCTGTGCCAAAAGGAAAAAGCCCATCATGCCTTAATGACTACCGCCCTGTTGCTCTGACATCAACAGTAATGAAATGTTTTGAAAAGCTGGCAAAGTCCTTCATCTGTAAATCCCTACCCAGCTCGTTTGACCCTCTCCAGTTTGCATATAGAGCTAACAGATCTAGAGATGATGCCATTTCTAATCTGCTACACACCACCTTGTCTCACTTAAATGAAGGAAAAGGAAATTATGTGAGGATGCTGTTCATCGATTACAGCTCAGCTTTCAACACCATAATCCCTCTCACTCTAGTCAGCAAGATGAAGTCTCTGGGACTTGACAACTCACTCTGCAACTGGATCCTCAGTTTTCTCACCAATCGAACACAGGTTGTCAGAATGGGTGGAATGACATCAACGCCCCTAACCATAAGCACTGGTGCTCCCCAAGGTTGTGTTTTAAGCTCGCTGCTCTACAACATATACACACATGATTGCATAGCCAGCAGCAGTCAGACCTCCATTATTAAGTTTGCTGATGACACTGTGGTTGTGGGCCTAATCAGCAACAACAATGAACAGGCATACATGAAACAAGTAAAAGACATCACACAGTGGTGCCAGCTCAACAACTTAGCACTAAACGTCACCAAAACAAAGGAGATGGTAGTGGACTACCGAAAACAACAGGGAAATTACACGCCACTATATATCTCTGAACAGCCTGTTGAGAGGTTAAAAAGTGTCAAATACCTTGGGGTACACATAACTAACGACTTCACATGGGCAGTAAACATCCAAAGTATCATCAAGAAATCCAGGCAACGACTGTACTTCCTGCGCCTGTTGAGGAAATTCAGAGTTTCGACACCCATCCTGAAGGCCTTCTACTCCTCAGCAGTGGAGAGTGTATTAACAGGGTCCATTACAACATGGTATGGAAGCTCCACAGTGCGCGACTGTAGTGCTTTAGAAAGAGTAGTGCATTCTGCTGAGCGGTGTATTTGTGCACCTCTCCCTGCACTGAAGGACATCTATACAAGGAGAGTTAAGTCCAGAGCCCAAAAAATGATTAAAGACAATACTCATCCAAACAATGGACTATTTAAGAAGCTTAAGTCTGGAAGGAGACTACGTTGTCATAAAACAAAGACAGAAAGACTAAAGAAAAGCTTCTTCCCTCAGGCCATTCGTCTTATGAATTCAACCTAAACCCCCTCCCCCCACCACCTTCAGCACACTTTTTGCAGAGGCCAATTCATTTCACTACATGCGTCACGAAAGTGACTCTATGTATGTGACCAATAAAGTATCCTTGTATCCTTGTATCCTTGTATCCATTCAAAATGAATTACTGATATACAATTTATATTTGTCATGATGTGCTGGCACGCATTTCTGTATACAGGTGTAAGATATCATTTTTTCTTTTTTATTATAACAGATAATGGACAAGAGGATAATCTGGAGGGACATGAGGAAGATGATGTTTAGGATGAAACGCACAGTGTCCAGGAGGTGGAATCGAGTTCAAGTGGGACTTTGAGATGGAAGATGGTTAGTTCAGAAGAAAAACTGACAGCTTTAACAAACAAAGTAAAAAGGCTGCAGATGGCTCTTGCAAAAGAAAGAAGAGAAAAGCGGAAAGTTTTCAGAGAAAGCCAACAACTACAATCAAAACTTTCAAGTGTCTTCAACAAAAACCAGCTCTCCAAACTCGCACAGTCAAGTACACGGGGGAAAAGTGGTCTGCTGATACTATTAAAAAAGGTCTTCAGTTGAAATTTGCATGTGGGGCAGCTGGATACGATCTGCTGCTTGCACAAAAACAGCCACTGCCATCAGCTAGATCACTAAGAAGGAGTTTGGAGGTTGTGTCTATGGAGCCGGGAATTCTGTATGAGGTTTTTGATTTTCTCTATCTGAAGGTTGAGCCATTAAGGTCCGAAGAGAGGGAATGCTGCCTCCCCCTCGACGAAATGTCCATCAAAACAGTCCAGTATGATGTGAGTTCCAGTTGCATGCAAGGTGATGTCACACTGCCCGATCATCAAGGTGAGGCTAGACATGCCCTAGTCATCATGCGTGGTGGCATAACAACACGATGGAAACAGACGGTCACTTATCACTTTACGGGAAACACCACTGATGGCACCAAATTAAAACCACTGATCCTGGAAGTTCTTCGGAAGGCTTCAGATATTGGTCTGCATGTTTCTGCTGTTACCTCTGACATGGGTGCTGTTAATCGTGCTCTCTGGGTAAGTTTTGGCATTGTGTCTTCAAAGTTCAGCAGAACTGTCAACAAAATTCCACATCCCACTGAAGCAGGCAGATACCTCCATTTTTTGCAGATGTACCCCACATCATCAAAAATATGAAGGCAGCCCTTGTCAATGGAAACGACATTACATTGCATCAGGAAATTGTTGAGCATTTTAATTTGCCAACAAATACAGTCACAGTCAAACATGTGCAGATGCTACATGATTTCCAAAAAGATAAAGATTTGAAGCTCGCCCCAAAACTCACTCAAAGCACTCTGGCTCCATCACACTTCGACAAGATGAAGGTATCTAATGCCCTTAACTTTTTTAGCCACTCTGTCAGTTCTGCACTTTGATACTTAGTGGAATGTGAAGGGAATGGCAAAGAACTTTTGACAACTGCTTGGTTCTTGGATTTAATAAACAAATGGTTTGATCTAATGTCAAGTAGGCATCCTGTAATGGCACTGAGTAAGGCCAAACCCGAATCCTATGATTCTGCCTTGTCACATCTACGTTCAGCCATATGGGTTATGAAAAACATGTCTATTGGCAAAAAAGGACACTGGAAGCCTGTGCAGACTGGTGTTGTCCTCTCAACGTCATCCATTCTTGACCTCCAGGCAGAGCTTCTTGGAAAAGAACAGTTATGTTTTGACATCTCGTTTTTCACAAGATTGTCTGGAGAACTTATTTGGATGCATCCGGATGAAGAATCCTACTGCTACTGCGCTCAAGTTTAGGCAGGCATTGAAGATCATCACTGTCGCTCAGTTTTTGAAATGCCCTACAAAGGGCAACTATGATGAAGACGATGGAGTATTTCTGGCCGAGTGCCTTGGTAAGGCACCATCCTCAAAAGAAAATCCCATCATCACATTCCCTGAGAATCCTGAGCTACAGGAGTTACTGGAGCTACCAGACACAACCAGCCTGGGGGATGCAGAGAGGAACAGTTTACACTTCTTCATGGGATACTGTGTCAGCAAAGTGGTAAAGCAGAAAACATTATGTACAACTTGCATCGAAGCTGTAAAAGACAAGACCGGCCCAACATCAGCTCAGACGCTAACCACACTCAAAGAGTTAAAGAAGACAGTTTAGTCTTTGTCTCAAATACATGTTGGAGACTGCTGGAAAAAGCTGAAAAGCTATTTAGGACCTCGGAAAAACAATTCCCTGGTATGGTTAACCTGTTGACTACACTGGTGAGTCAGACTGAGCAGCTGACAGGGGACATTGCACTGCCAACCTGCCACAACATCAAGCACTTTATTTTGGTCCAGTTTTTTTCCGCAAGATTACATTTCTATGCGAAGAAGCAGAGCCAGAAGAGAAAAAATACCCCCAAAACACAGTCAAGTGGAGCCATGGGGAGTAAAAGTATGGCTATGAGGGAAATGGTTCAAAAACGTACCTAACTATCAATACGTATAAATGTGTATAATCAATTTGTTTTGTATTGAATGTTACAATTTTATAAATAGAAATGTTGAAAAGTGGCGTCATAAGGAAATTCACTGTTAAAAAAGTTCTTGCACTTTATTGATGCTGATATTTATTGTTTATTAATGTAAATCTTTAAAACTGAAATTGTGTGCTATATGTTTAAGTAATTTCTATCTGTTTAAATTGTTTGTATTGACTGTGATTGGTTTGTAGTCTTGAATGTATTTGATAAATAGAAGAACTGATCAAAAGTAATGCCATTTGCAAACACACTGTAAAAATAGTTCTTTAGACCTATTGCACATAGGCCTAATTATTTATTTATACCCTGTACATAATTATTATTCTGACTGAGCACTAGCAGCAAAGAAATAAATTAAGATATTGAAAATGTGTGAATTCTCGTGGATTAATTTAAATGTTATTCATATAATAATTTATATTAAATACCGGTAAGCAATATTAACAACATAACCTACAAATTGTGTTAACAAGTCCAATCAGCATGTTAGAGGAAATAGCACCTAGCGTTTAGGAGTTGACATTACTATGATCATAAGCTATTGGATATAAGCTATTGGAGGACGTGTAGACAACATAAATGGCATAGTATGCATTATTATGACTGCCGCTAGCGAAGCGAAGGAGCTTTTGGCCCCCCAAGGGCCACCCCCCCCCCGCTGTGCCAGTGTCCATCAAAGAGGGGGAGACGCCGAAAAGTTTTTGCTGAATAACTCGGTGAATGTTTCACCGAACAACATGAATTTTTTGTTATATGTCAGTGTTACAGGGGCATATCGACCCAGCCCATAAACACTCACTTAAAGTGTAGCACCACCTAGTGATATGGATTGGATATGAAAAATGGGATTTTATATTGGCAATATCTTGGACCGAGAAGGTGGGAACTGCACAAAATATGTCATGCACAATCAGCACAAAGACCTCTAAAAGCACAGCACATGCCATCAAATTTGGCCCATAGGGGGCGCTGTAATTGTACAAAAATTGTACAAAATGTCGTTTTGTCTATTATCTAGAGAAGAGTAATGTTTACAAGCAGTTCTTTTTTGTCGTGACATCTGTTGACCCTCCTGCATTGAAAACGCTGGTCGACGCCCACTTCCAACAAAAATAATTTCTGTGAAATTTTAACATTGTGAAAGTGAAACCAAACGAACTCTTGTCAGAGGCCGTTCATGTGAATCTCACCAAATTTGGTACATGTCATCTACAGACAATGATGACAAAAAGTTATCAAAGGATTTTTCTTGAGATAAACCGTTTAAAAGTTATATGTCAATGAAAATTTGAAACATAGCAAATAACAAATTCTTCAAAAGTCCATATCTTGGCTTCTAATTACTCCAATGTTGCGAAAATTGACATGCCACCTGTAAACAGCTTTCTTTTCATGTGCACCAAATGTTGTGACATTTCACCACATGGGTGCAATGTTTCCGGTCAAACCTAGGTGTACAAAAACAGTTTTTGTTAAATAACTTATCAAAATTTTGCCCAAGACATTGATTTTGTGTTAGTATGCCAGTGTTAAAGAGGCGTATCAACCCATCCCATAAACACTTACTTGAAGAAATAGCGCCACCTAGTCATATAGTTAAATGCAAAAATAGGGATTTTGCATTGCCAATATCTTGGACCGAGGAGGTGGGAACTACACAAAATATACACAAACACACAGAATGTCATTCATTCAAAACCCACATCCATGCCCACTTCCAGCAAATCATTTCCACACAAACTCTCACCTCACAACACTGACCTACCACAAACTCACCATACCTATGATTCCCACACTTCAATACACTGCGGCGGTCATACCATGTACCGCTATGCGGTACATCTAGTTATTATTATTATTATTATTATTATTATTATGCATTATCGTATTCGTAACCTACTTTAGCCTTAAGAAATGTTTAAAAGTAGGCCTGTCGCCTGTCTAATAATGTCAGAGATGGACGACATGATTGTTCCTGCGGTGGCGGTGACCCAGAGAAAGGGTGAAGAGAAAGGTAAACGTCACGGTAATTTTACTGCTTAGGTAGCCTAGGCTATTGAGGGGGGGCAGTTGGGGGGTTTTGTCACATTGAATTACATTGTAGAATTCTCAGGTGGTGGGTTACAACATGGCGCCCATTGTTCAAGTTGGCCGAACTCTCTCTATATACGGCTCTGGGTCCCCCAGTTCAGCAGCAGTTCAGCAGCAACAGGTCGACATTTTGTTTCTTTAATGTGATACTGGCTTAAGGCTTAGATTCTGATATTTCAAAGTCCTGCCATGATATTTTTACTATATATGTTATTAGTAAACTATGAAATATTGCTTCACTTAGTGAAAGAAATAAACAAAGCGAGCATAGAAGGGCTGTGATCTAGCGTGATGTTACAGCTGTCTGAAAGTTAGCTTCCTTGCAACCATATTAGCCCTCATGAAGTGAGCATAGAAGGGCTGTTAGGATATTAGCCAGTAAGTTCTGTTTTATTTGTACTGTTTCGGAGATGCATACTTTCATTCTGCGGGGGCGGTTTCTTTTCGATGTTTGTCCGGTGAGTTGTATGTATGTTGTTGCTTGTTGTTGTTTGTCGCTCACAGACCACTTGCACACCACGTTGCAACTAGAAAATAGAAACAAGTCTATTTTCTGCACCTGTCCATGAGCGTTTTCACCCCAAATCCTATTGAAACCTACAGCACAATTACACGTCATGTCAACTATGCTGTCTAAATGGGCTAGCTGTCATTTACAGCGAAGTGCAATGAATGAGTAAAACATAATACAGCCTAATTACATTTCCCCCTCTCTCCCTCTCACAAGTTCAGGGAGTAACTGAGTGACAATGAGTGACAGTGCAAATATCTTACAGTTGTGCTGTCCAAACTCAGCGAAACTCAATCGGTTTGTAGAAATTACTATAATACTACTCAAATAGTTAAACTTTGAAGTCATGGCATACGGTTTTAACAAGGAAAACGAGATGATGTGAATTTGCTTTTTAAACGTTTTGACAGCTGTATTATCACCATCTCTGCACATAGATTTAGTTTCACTGCGTTTGAACGGCAGGATTACGAGATATTGGCAAGTTACCTAAATACTGCAAGGTTTGCCATACAGTAGGTGGGATCAACCTTCGAAGTAAGATCTTTATTTTAGTGTAAACAGCTGCAGTTGTACTTACATGTCATGCAGCTGCGTGAATCATGTTGTGCGTGAGTGAAACGTGCATGTCGAACTAGCACCCACTGTGTGTATGTATTGCCAAAGGGATACCTCAAAAGCCTGTTTGAAACATATGACCACTTGCCTACAATTGCATGAAACAAACGCTGGAAAGCTATATTGACCTTGTCATAACACATCTGAAGTAACTACGTGAACATAGAAACTGAAATGCCTTTGTAGGTATAATAATGGTGATGCTTGTATGTATTGAGTATTCTCAATATAATGGCTTCAATCGGTATTCTTCTGTCGACCACTCCAGTTTAAAAAATGCAAACTCGTTCAGTCATCTTGTCAACAAGCCAGAAGGAAAAATTGAGGCGCACATGCCACATGACCTGAGGTGGGAAAGAGTGACTGCTGTCCAAAGAGACAGAGTTTATCACAACTACAGTAAAAGCTGCTCATTGTGTATTTTCAGACCTAAGATAAATATGTGGCACTGAAGAGTTCCGTCTCAGGTGATACATTGCCCGGCTATATTCAACCATGGGCAAAGTCACCAGCAAGTTCAGCCTCCAGGTCCAGGACGAGGTCATTCCATCCATCAAGGGCAACCCAATAAAGTGCCTGGGAAAATGGTTTGACGCATCACTGACAGACAGTGCCAATGTTGCTGAGGCTGTGAAGCAGACAGAGGAATGGTTAAAGAAGATCGACAAGTCTTCACTCCCGGGCAAGTTCAAGACCTGGCTGTACCAACATGGCCTCTTGCCCAGGCTGCTTTGGCTCTTCACTGTCTACGAGTTTCCCATGACCACCATCGAAGTCATCGAGAGACGAACCAACAAGCACCTTCGCAGGTGTCTGGGTTTCCCCCTAAGTTTTTCTTCAGTGGGCCTTAACAACCGGTCTGGCCAATTGCAACTCTCGCCGTCTTCCATTGTTGAGGAGTACAAGGTGGCAAAATGCAGGGTGGTCTTAAGTCTGAGGGATTCAAACGATGACCTGATTAAACATGCTGGCGTGACAACCAGGTCTGGACAGAAGTGGGCTGCTGACGTAGCAGTGGAGTAGGCAGTAAACGCCCTGAAGTTGCGGGATATAGTTGGTAACCAGTGTAGCTACCGACAAGGCCTAGGCTCTGCGCAGTTTCAAATCTGGGGTGGAGCAGAGGTGGAGGTGTGGAGCAGGGGGGAGGAGAAACGGATAGCCAAAGCAGTGCAACAAGGGTCCCAGGGGGCCTGGACAAAATGGGACTTGCCCAGGCGCAAAATCACATGGAGAGATCTCTGGCGACTGGAGCCGTATTGCATCTCCTTCCTCTTGAGGGTGGTCTATGATACCCTTCCTTCCCCAGTACATCTGCACACATGGGGACTAAGAGAGGACCCACTTTGCAAGCTGTGCAGCCAGAAGGGCACCCTTGCACATATACTGTCTGGGTGTAAAACAGCTTTAACCCAGGGGCCGTATAGATGGCGCCACGACAAAGTCCTCCACTCTTTGGCCGACACTGTGGAGCGGGAGAGGGTTAAGAAGAGATCTGCCTCCGAAAGACCGATCAGCTTCCTTAAGGAAGGAGCTGGGCCTGTGGTGACCATTAAAAGGAAAAGACCCAGCATCCTTTGTGCCGCAAGCTCCTGGGAGATGAGGGTGGATCTTGGGAGGAGGCTGCATTTCCCTGAGGTGCTTCAAACAACCCTCCGCCCTGACATGGTGTTGTGGTCAACCAAGGACAGGAAGATAATCCTGGTCGACCTCACGGTGCCATGGGAGGAGGGTTGTGAGGAGGCCCATGAGAGAAAGGCTGCAAAGTATCAACACCTGGCCCAAGACTGCAGACAAGGGCTGGCAGGCATGGGTCTTCCCTGTGGAGATAGGGTGCATAGGCTTCCCAGTCGGCATGGAATTTCCTTACTGCCATAGGGTTGGATGAGCATGGCAAGAAGCAAGCTGCTCGTAGAATGGGGGAGGAGGCAGAACGTGCCTCTTGTTGGATCTGGAGTAAGAGAGAGGAGGAATGCTGGAGGCCACTCACTGCGGGCCCACCAACTGGAGGGTGTTGTGGTTGAAGGCCGAAACATCCAGTGAAAGTTGGATACCACCTGACGACATCTGCTCCTGGCCAAAGGCTACGGCTACCTACTAAGGTAGCTGAGGAAGGCACCCACAAGTATATGTAACAAGATGCCTTTGCCTTTCATATGAACTATCCCACTCTGAACAATGTGATCCTTCCTTTATCACTCTCACCAAAGCCACTGCCTTATACAAAATACACACTTAATTACACAATATTAAGCAAACACATAAACTGAATGAAAACTTTATAGCAACATTCTCCTATGATCCACTACTATCAACACCCCCATACACTTCTGGTGTTTCACGCAACCATCCTCATATGCCATTGTACTCTTGTCGCCCTCCTTCCATTCCTGTTCTTGTACTACCATCTGGAGATGACACACACATACACAAAACATGCACAGACACACACTCTCACACCCACACAAACACAAAAATTTCCCTTTAACACACACGTGCAAACACAAAGATAATTGCACTACACCTTTTTTCTAAAGAACATTTTCTCTACATACATGTACTCCTAGTAGACAATATAAAGCTCCTATGATTTAGCATTCACATATCAGATCTCTACAATAAATGCATTTGTGACATAGAGGATACATTTGAGAGGGGCGGCATGCCACGTCCCTGCACCGCAGGTGCGAGGGCCCGTCATCGCCACTTGCGGCTATATTTATTATTAATACCGCCAAGGAGGTTATGTTTTTGTCGGTGTTGGTTTGTTTGTCCGTCTGTCTGTTTGCTATCAAAAAGTTATGGACAGATTTAAATAACATTTTCAGGATAGGTCAGACGTGGGCTAACTGATTTGTTTTTGGTGGTGATCCGAATAACCATCTGGATGCAGGAATTCTTCACCATTGCGAGATAGGGGCAATTTGGACATTTGTGCTTATAACTCCACAAATAACGCCCACAATGTTTAGTAAGACCATCAAAAGGTCTGCCAAACCCCAGAATATAATCTGGATCCTGGTAGTATTCCGGATCTCGTGATCCAGAAAGTTAAAATTCGATGGGCCTTGTGGAAAATGGGCTACTGAGAAGTAACTAATCAAGCTAGAGACATGCAACTGACACCAACTTGTTGTTCATATTACCTCTGAATGAGTACATAATGTTGCCTTATAATGTGTTGTATATAGAGTTCATACTGCTGCCTCATAATGTGTTGTATATAGTGTTCATAATCTTGCCTAATAATTTGTGTTGTATATAATATTCATAATGTCGGCCCATAATGTGTTGCATGTAATGTCGGCCCATAATGTGTTGCACGTAAGTCCCAAGCCAGTGCACCACCTATACAATACAATCAGAGCTGATGATTTACCCTGCGTTAGCACTCTTTAGCTCTTCGAACACCGTGCACTCGGCTCAGAGAAGTAATCAAACTCCCTCCAATCATATCCCCCCCCATTATAACCCATCATAGACAACGTAAAGTTAGAACCAGAGGCTGCGTAAACAATAACCTAATTAGCATCCCACTCCAGCGCCGAGTTACTAATCCCAATACCACCATTAAAGCTGCACTTCTCAATGTAAGATCTCTTACTAATAAGAGCTTTATCATAAACGATTTAATCTTAGACAAAAAGCTCCATTTAATGTACATACAAACCAGTTTGATTCTCATCGCACTTTATAGACCACCAAAACATTCACCAGCATTTCTATCAGAATTTTCCACCCTACTGTCAATGATAGTCACAAACTACGACAGACTAATTATTGTGGGAGACTTTAATATTTACGTCAATAAACACCATGACACGAACGCAAAGGAACTATTAAACACTTTAGATAGCTATGGACTGTGTCAATATATAACAGAGGCCACTCATCGACTAGGTAACACGCTCGACCTAGTAATATCACACGCCACCAACATTAACAACATTACCGTATCAGACGTCGCCATTTCTGATCATTACTGCGTCTTATTTGAATCCCAACTCATAACTACCAACAGTAGCAGCAGTCAAATCCGCAAGCGCTACATAAACGCATCCATCGAATGGGAAATTACCAACCTTGTTGCTGCCCACGACCTCCTAAACGAGCAAGACTCACTTGAGGAAATGGTAGTCAGCTTTAATAGTAATCTAAAAGAAATCCTAGATAAAGTCGCCCCCCTACAGTCAAAATGTAGATCATGAGCCAAACCATCTCCCTGGATAAATGACTCGGTTAGAAAACTCAAAAGACAATGTAGAGCAGCAGAGCGAACCTGGAGGAAAACCAAATTAGAGGTCAACCGCCTAATCCTCAAAGAACGCATCTCCACCTACAATAATGCTATTTGCACTGAAAGGAGAGCGTATTTCTCAAAAATGATTGCAGATAATCATAGCAAGTTGAAAGTACTGTTTTCCACAATCGAAAAGCTATTAAAACCAGCACCAGCCTGCGACATGCGTAACTTAGCCACCCCATCTAGGTGCAATGAATTTGCACTTTTCTTCACCAACAAAATAGTTGCCATTAGAACCGGTATTGCTCACGACCCCAATTATCACCACCAACCTCCACGTAGGGATCCACCAACCCTTAATAACTTTAGCCCCATCTCAGAAGAAGAACTGATTAAGATAGTCAAACAAAGTAAACAGTCAACCTCTAGCCTTGACCCCATCCCTACCTTCCTTATGAAGAACATCTTTAGCGTTTCATCATCTGTACTACAGATTATTAATACCTCAATCCTTACAGGAGTATTTCCCAACTCTTTTAAAACCGCAGTTGTAAAACCACTCCTGAAAAAAACGGATCTGGACCAAAACACACTCAACAACTATAGGCCAATTTCCAATCTCCCATTTATAAGCAAAATACTAGAAAAAGTCGTCTTTAGGCAACTCAACCTGTTCCTTAGTAAACACGATATATTAGAAAAATTCCAATCAGGCTTCAGAGCAAATCATAGCACAGAGACCGCCTTAACTAAAATAGTTAATGATCTTAGACTCAGCATGGCCACAAACAAAGTCTCTGCCCTAATCCTCCTAGACCTCAGCGCCGCCTTTGACACTATAGACCACAACATATTACTTAACCGTCTTGAGACCTGGGTAGGCCTGTCAGGTCATGTATTAAAATGGTTTGAATCATATATTAGAGGAAGGCAATTCTATGTTAGTATAGGAGACCACGTATCCAACAAGCACAACATGCCCTTTGGGGTCGCCCAAGGCAGCTGTCTCGGCCCCCTTCTCTTTTCATTATACATGCTACCATTGGGCAACATTATCAAAGAATATAATGTAGATTTCCACAGCTATGCCGACGACACACAGCTCTACATATCAGTCGAGCCAAATCAAACCACTGCCCTACACACTCTAACCTCCTGCCTAACAGCTATTACACATTGGATGACCAATAATTTTCTAAAATTAAATGAGGATGAAACAGAAGTTTTGCTTCTTGGCCCCAGAGACAAACGTGAGGCCAACATGTCAGAGAAAAGGTGACAAGCCTAGGAGTGACCCTGGACTCTGACTTAAGCTTTGAACCTCATATTAATAAACTAACAAAAACCGCCTACTTCCACCTTAGAAATATCGCAAAAGTTCGCCCGTTCCTAACCCAGCAGGACGCTGAAAAACTGATACATGCATTTATCTCAAGTAGACTAGATTACTGTAATGCCTTATTTGCAGGCCTCCCCAAAAAGTCAATCGAGAAACTACAGCTTATTCAAAACTCGGCTGCTAGGTTACTAACAAAAACTAGAAGAAGGGATCACATCACCCCCATACTAGCTGAACTCCACTGGCTGCCTGTCTCCTACAGAATTGAGTTTAAAATACTCCCATTAGTATTCAAGGCTATAAATGGTTTTGCCCCCTGCTATATCACTGACACACTCTCTGCTTATATTCCTGCACGAGCCCTCAGATCCGCCGAAGCTGGCCTCCTGAGGGTCCCAGAAGCTCCACCCAAAAGGATCCGGGAAGCAGCTTTCTCATACCACGCCGCAAGGAGATGGAATGCCCTACCACAACACATTAGAGAAGCCGAGTCCGTCGACGCCTTCAAACGGCAACTCAAGACACATCTATTTAGCCTCGCCTACACCTAACGGCCCTACCGAGGACTCACCATCCCCCCAATCCCCAGGCATCCAGACCAACAGCAGTCTCACAACGGACCCCCTACCCCCCTCCAAAGTCCACCTTTCCCCCCCCACCCAAACAGACCCACAGCAGCCACTACTCCACCCCACGAGCCGTCTAACAGCAGTCACCTGCAACGATTCACCCAATCAACGACCCGACTACAACCCACCCCCAGTCAACCACAGCCCCGGCAGAAGGGCTTCCCTAGGGGACGTGGTTCTGCCTGAGGTTTCTTCCTTTTTTTAATTTTTATTTCCGGTTCGATTCAACCACATACAATTCAGGGAGTTTTTCCCTCACCCCTGTTCCCCCCTACGGACACAAGCAGGAACTGTCATCAGCACCTCGACAACCTTCCTGCACCACCAAGATGCAACAAATGCTTTTTACATGTGTTCACGCAAGAGCCTGCATTAACGGGGCATTGCGTTGTTGTGACTTTGCATTGTTAAAACACTACGCCACTCCATTATTGCATTCAAATGCCATTGGACTGCAAGAAATGCTGTTTTGTTTGTGACCTTGCCAAACTGTAAAGCACTTTGAGCTGCATCTTGTATGTATGAACTGTGCTATACAAGTAAAGGTTATTATTATTATTATTATTATTATTATTATTATTATTATTATGTTCATATTCAGTTTGCATTAATTCAGTGAAGTTACCAGTAATAAAATGTTTTAACATAATAATGTCTTTTAATGTTTTAAGGTGAGAATGATAACAAGGTGGAGACTTAAGCTGCCTTGGCGGAGGTCTGCGCTCTCCGAGTGCTTTTCCAGCTATTATTATTAATGAGATTCCTTCAAGTTATATTTTAAATTTAAAATTTGCCACTTTATTTAGGAAATATGTTCTGGAGAGGACTTAAACTATCAATTTGGACAAATGATAGCATAGTTAAAATAATTTGAAACAACAGAAAAAGAATAGTATCAGGGTGTTGTTCTTTGCATTCGTGAAAAAAAAAAACATTCCTAAATAGCCTCCACAGGAAATAAAACCAATTCAACTCCTAACTGCTTCTTCAACCCATTGTGTGTCAGGGTAGAGAAGCATAGACATGTAGAATACATAGTAGGGCTGCACAATTAATCGAAGTTTAATCATAATCATGATTTTGGCCGCCACGATTAGATGACGCTGTTAATTGCGATTTTACCATTCAAAATGTGTGCTGCAGACCTGACCAACATCATCAAAACCAAAATCCTCAACTACTTGTAGGAAAAATACAAGGAGACACAAGAACTGCTAGACATGGCCTCTGCTCTCGACTAATGCTTAAAGCTGAGATATGTCAATGAGGACAGGATTGCACCAATCTAGGCCAGACTCATACCGGCAAGCTTGGTTAGTAATAAATGTGGATATAGATACAGAATTACATATGTTATAATACATTACATATGTTGATTAAGTGCATTGAAATGTGCTAAAAGATGATGCTGAAATGCTGAAATCTGAATATGGATGTTAAATATGTTCCATAACACTGAATTTGTTTTTCTTCGGTTACGCATCATGTACTTTTCAAGGAGATGTGCCCAATTGATCCATGTGGAGGGACTGCAGACATTGCGGAGGATGCACCAAGTACATCTAAGAAAAAGAAGACCTTGGGGAGCTTCTTTAAAGTCACTGGGGCAGCCCCAACAAGATCCCCTCCTCACCCGGACCAGCAGGCTGTGGCCTCTGAGCCTCAGTCTAACCTACAGTGTGCCAACCTTGACAGTGAAGAGGACCCGCTGGACTGGTAAAAGAAACATCAGAAACTCTACTCACGAGTTTCAAAGCTGGCACAAAAGTACTTTTGCATTCCTGCAACAAGTTCCTCATCGGAGAGGGTCTTTAGCACTGGCGAAAATGTAGTTACCTGCCTTCACTGTTCTCTCAAGCCAGAACATGTTGACAAAACCTTTAGGCCTAAGCTATTGCCTTTTGTGTATAAGCTGATGTAATCAGTTAAGCATTTGGTAAATTTTAAATTCTTGGTTAAGTTTTAGTTATTCATTATTTAGCATTTATTTTTATTTAAAATTTTCATGTTGCATAGAAAACTGTTCATACTGTTTGTTTTGCAATAAAATACAGTTGTTTTCCCTAACATGACGAATAATCGTGATTAATAATCGTGATTACAAGCTTGATCAAAATAATCGTGATTATCATTTTGGCCATAATCGTGCAGCCCTAATACATAGATACTGCTTTGACTCTGTTGGACAGCAAAGGTGATATGCCAGCCTGCTTACCATTTTACGGGTGGTCGGTCTGGCTACACCAATACATATGAACATGGAAACATGGATTTTATAAAGTTTTAATGACATGGAGACAAAAAACAATGTCTAAATGTCAAAATGGTAAGACGCTGCAACTATCAGTCTCTTTTTCTTTTACAGGAAATTAAAACAATAGGCTACTGCATGAACAAAAACTGTATTGCATTCATTGAATGTCCTGCATGTATTTCCAAATGAATCTTGCAGTAATGTCACCTTAAATATTGTAGTGATGTTGACATACAATGGCCCCAGTCAATGTGGTATCTATGTACGTGCAGTCTATGTGGATAAGTATGTGTAAGGTTGGATCTGTCGGATCTGTGAAAGCAGACAATAGGTTTGGTCAGGTTTCTTTGTAAGAGGCAATAGTAAGACTAGGTATGACATTTTCTACCCAGAATGCAAGAATAAAAGGGAGCAAGATATATCTTATTACATTATTAGCTCCAGTTATTACATTGTCAAAGGATTTTTTATTACTAGGCCAATAACGTAATAACCAGCTAATAATGTAATAAGTTATTACGTTATCAGCAAAACGTTGTTGTGTTGTGTTGGCTCAAAAATGTTATTACATTATTGGCAAGTTATTAAGTTATTGGCTTTATTACATTTAAACTGGCCCCAAATAATTACGTTATTAGTAGTTATTACGTTATTGACCGTTATAACATTTGGGCTGCTACAAAGTGGACCTTTGAAAGTGCACCACCGTAAACCTGATGTCTGATAAGGAAGGCACTGTTGACAGGGTCTGGAAGGATTGTGCAACCTCCTATCCTTTCGCAGTCAGGAACTAACCAAGTTCTGCACCACAATGCTAGAGCTTAGAGGCGAATCTGAAGTACAGGGCAATGCAGCACAGACATCCGAGAAATTAACTGAATTAAGACAGAATGCCACCAGTTGCCTACAGATACCAGGCGGCAAACAGACACTTGACGGAGCTGTAGCATACCAGAGACTTTCTTATATAGGTGGACTTTAGAGCTTGGACTCTTGTGAGCTTCCCATTTTGTTGTGTGGGCATACCTCCTAGGCTTTGTACAAACCCCAAATCCGATGAAGTTGGGACATTGTTTAAAATGTAAATAAAAACAGAATACAATGATTTGCAAATCATCTGTAATCTGTATTCAGTTGAATACACTATATATGCAATGTTCAAATTGATAAAATGTATTGTTTTTTTTGCCATATTGACCTAATTTGATTTCTGCAATACGTTCCAACAAAAGACTGGGAAAGTTGATGAATGCTCAAAGAACACCTGTTTCGAACATTCCACAGGTAATCAGGTTAATTGGGAACAGGTGAGTGTCATGATTGGATATAAAAACAGCATCCCCAAAAGGCCCAGTTTTTCACAAGCAAAGATGAGGCCAGCTCAGGCCAGGCCCAAGCTCATTTAAAATGGAGAGACACAAAGTGGAAAAGTGTACTGTGGTCTTATGAGTCCACATTTCAAATTGTTTTTGGAAGTCCTCCGGGCAAAAGAGAAGAAAAAGACCATGCAGACTGTTACCAGCGCAAAGTTCAAAAGCCAGCATCTGTGATGGTATGGGGGGTGTGTTAGTGCTTATGGCATGGGCAACTTGCACATCTGCGAAGGCAACATCAATGCTGCAAGGTACATTGAGGTTTTGGAGCAACACATGTTGCCATCCAAACAACGCCTTTTTCAGGGACGTCCCTGCATCTTTCAGCAGTACAATGCTAGGCCCCATTCTGCTTGTGTTATAACAGCGTGGCTGTCACGGCACACAGACACAGGACAAGTAGGGATAGCCTTGCAGGGTAGTTTATTGACAAAAAGCACTCAGCAAAAAAGAATCCAACACACAGGAGATATCCTTGAAAATACTAAAATCAGAGTTCAGAACAAAGGAGTAGAGTTCTTTAGGAAAAGGAGTCCAAAAAACAAGAGCTTAACTGAAGGCAATCCAAAAGGCAGTGCTGAAGTCAAAAAACAGGAACTTAACTGAAGGCAATCCAAAAAGGCAGAGCTGAACGGGAGAGGTGGTGAAGAGTCCTTTCACAGACGAGGTCAGACAAGGAGTGAGTGTGGAAGTGACTATATATACTGTTGTGGTTAATTACTGGCAGGTGTGTGTAATCAGTAGGCAGGGGAGAGGGGACGAGCAAATGATTGAGTGGGTGTGGCTGTGGCATCAGGGGAACAAGGTGCTGCTGTAGAACCAGGCAGAGCTGTGACAGTGGCTTCGTAGTAAAGGAGTGCAGGTACTAGATTTGCCTGCCTGCAGTCCACATCTATCGCCTATTGAAAATGTGTGGCGCATTATGAAGCGAAAAATACATCAAAGGAAAGCCCCGGACTGTTGAGCAACTGAAGTTGTACATCAAGCAAGAATGGGAAAGAATTCCACTTGCAAATCTTCAAAAATTAGTGTCCTCAGTTCCCAAACGCTTATTGAGTGTTGTTAAGAAGAGAGGTAACACAGTGGTAAACATACCCCTGTCCCAACTTTTTTGTATTCAACTGAAAACAGGTTTAAGAGGATTTGAAATTCGTATTCTGCTTTTATTTACATTATTTACACAATGTCCCAACTTCATCAGATTTGGGGTTTGTACATAATTCTGTGTTGCGTTTGTGCTTAAAAAAAAGCTCCTTCTCTGAATAAGCACGTTCCATTTTGTATGTAGTTGTGTGTTTGTGCTTGTTCTAATAAAGCTCTTTCTTTGGAAGAATAAATGCTCCTGGCAAATTTTCCATTCCTCAATACATTCATTCATGCCCTTGATGGTAATAATAGTGTAGTCCATACTAGAACAATAGCATGTACAACATAGCATATCTTATAATTATAAAAAATATTATTGAGGTTCACATTTTAAATAACCCAGGTTAAACAATAGTGACAGATCTTCTGTCCAATCAGGAGTGATTTCTCTTGTTTAAAAATAGTGGTTTCATTCAATACTGAGGGAGGGCATTCAGGCTGGCCAGACCTCTGGCCAGGTGTGATTTCGCTGCTATTCAAATGCAAATTAGGACAATTAGCACCTCGCCAAGCTCTCCACATACGTCATGATTTGCTGACATCAACATGCAACATGTGGCACAGACAAATGCGACGTTCACAGGATGTAAATTGACACTGACTGGAGAAAATTAGAGATTTCTGGGTGTTTACGGGGATGAAAATCCCATTTTAAATGCAGTGACTGCGTTTACATGGACGAGTTGAAACCGATTGGAACTGGTTTGGGATCGTACCGGCTTCATGTGTACGGGATAACGATCGGCTTCAAATTGGTTTCCCGAAACCACTTGGAACGGCAGGCTTGGGCCGGTATTAAACCACTTGGTGCTGCCATGTGTATGGGATCGGATTGGTTTCGCGTATTGCGCATGTATCAACGAAATAAAAAACACAGTTTGTTCCTTCATACAGACTTCCTAACACAGCAGAATGCACAACATGTACACGAATGCGTCAAACTCCTGGAACACCATCTTTGTATGCCGCCAGAGAGTTTGTTTATTGTCTTTATTTAGTAGGAACAGTCTAGAGCCCATAGAAGATGTGCCAGAGTATTACGTTTTTGTTTAGACTACCTTATTGTTTAAGTGGGTAATAATATCAGCTGAAAGGAGGAGGCTATGTAAATACATTTGCACTGACTGACTTGTAAGATTTTCTTTAGTCACTGTTTTGCGATGTGGAATAACCGGAATGAGAGGTGAAAACTTCAGTCTCCTCTACGTGTCGTCTGTATGCACTGTAGGCATATGTGTGCAGTGCTGTAGTTTGCTGTTGCGTATCTTACCTACGTAGCAGCTTTGTTGTGGGCAAATGTTTACTCGTGTTATGTCCATTATTGTAGTTATGTTGTTAGTTGCGTTATGTCCACAGGAGCTGTTAATGAGCTGCACACTGCTCTGGTTGTGCGTATGTGTGTGTGTGTGTGTGTGTGTGTGTGTGTGTGTGTGTGTGTGTGTGTGTGTTCTTCTGTGTGTGAGAGAGAGTGCACACACTGCACTATGCTCTACTGGTACCAGTGGTCAGAAGAATGTGTGCTGGTGGATATTTTGAACAGTTCACTACAGACTACCTCCTCAGATGTAACGACAACTGTTCCATCTCCCAGATTCTCCCTCTTGTTCGGCCTCCTCTCTGAGCTGTTAGCAGAATAGGGTCTCTGTTGCTAAACACAACATAAAAGTGCTTGACTAAATGCTTATATTATTCTTTCAATTGTTAAACTGCAAAGCTAACCTTAAAACCATTTTGATATTTTATCATGTTACCATTCATGTGTAAGCTGTTTCTTTTTTAAACTACTAGTTCCTCTCTGCCTCCTCTTAATCCACATCAAAACATCACTTTGAGGCACCCTCATGGATAGCAGTACACATGTATTTGTTGACAATGTAAAAGAAGTGAACAATAACTTGTTCAAAATAATATAAATAATAAACTAAGAATAATAAATAATAAGAATAATATGAGTCAGTGGCATGCACACTGTGTGAAATTTTAATTGGTTAGGGCAGTGGTCCACAAAGAACTTCTAGATATTTTACTTTGGAAAAACAATGCCACATGTCTGCATTTGACTCAGTCGCAAGGCTGCTGGTCCCCCGCAAAATAGTCTGGCATAAAACTGGTCATTGATGCAAGAAAGGTTGGGAAGCGCTAGATTAGGGGATTTATAGTCAAAGTTTTAGGAACCTAATCCTAATCGAGATCGAAGTCTTGGTATTTACCTCACATTCATAGCTGTATATTCTTAACATTACTGCATATAAACCTTACTTCCAACATATTTTACTTTGAACATTGCTAACCTGAGCTCTCTGTGTTTGGCACTTGAAGCTTGGCTCCTGCCCAGGTTGACGTAACTGCAGATGTCGTAGTAATGGGTCCTGACACACAATGCCTGTTGGGGAAAAAAAGACATACAGACAAACAATATTCATTATGCAACTAGATGCACCGCTATACCATGGTATGACCACCGCATCGTGCTGTAAAGTTCAGCACTAAGTGGATTATAGATTATAGTTGGTGTGGTCAGCCTGATGAGACCACTGAGTATGTAAGGTTTGAACTTGCTTGCTTGAAATGCTTTGGCTTTTATAAACATTTTCCTTTTTGTACTATAACTTTTTCTTTTTTGTTCACACCAACATATCCTTTTGATTGATATATAAGAAGAGTATGTAAACTTGTCAGAATATAAATTGAATGTTCAAAAGTGCTTATATTTCATTATTTCCCACCTAGCTGTTGAAGAGAGAAGTGCGACTAATGAAAGTCAATAAATAAAAAGACATACCAATGAGGGAAAACATGTCTGCAATCATACTGGCCTTGATCTTCAGATCTAGTGGAGAATCACTAGAAACCAAGAAAACAATGAAAAGTCAAATAAGACTGGACTGCATTACAACAGAGAAAATGCAAGCATGTTGCACCACAGCAGACATTACAATGGTGTATTTTCAGCAATGGAAAGATATTCAAGCTGCATTTCTTCAGAGAAAATGCAAATATAAACTTTATTACAGGCTCAAGGCCCACAGGGGAAACACAATACAAACAACAATTATACAATACAATTCAAATATACATAACAAAATATACAATACAATTCACATTCATATACGTACAACATTAAAAAAAAAAAGAGAAGAGAAGCTAATGAAGGGACTCATACCAGTACTCCCAGATAATAGACAAGTACCTAACAGAGCTACGACTTGGATCTACTAATTGTGTAATAAGTAAGGGATAATGTATTGTCCACGGGCGACTATAGGAAAATATTTCCCGACAGGGGCGAACAGCACCCCGACGCCGAAGGCTGAGGGGTATTGTTCCGCCCCTGAAGGGAAATATTTTCCTATAGTCGCCCGTGGACAATACATTATCCCGCTTATTCTACGGCTTATTGCAGCTTATTACTGCTTATTTTGAGAAAAGACAGACAATTGTTTACCAAAATAATTAAGAATTTAATCATATACACGTTGGCTTCTGTCGAGAAAAAGTAGTGCAGTTGGAACGTTATTGTTGTTCGTTTCTAAAGACCTTCAAGTTTCGAAAGACCTTCATTGCTGTTTATTGCCCATGCAGTGCTCTTTTTGGTGTTGCTTTCATGCCTGTTTTCTTCTATTTTATCTATTTCCTCCTCCTGCAAATCTTGATGTCTTCTTGTTTTAGTCTCCGTGCAGTCTGTCTCTGTAAATTGCGCTTCCCACCAGCGCTCAGAAGTGCCATAGTCGCCGTATATATTAAAATTAATTGGAAACTCCTCCATTTTTTCCACCAGATGTCGCCAAAAACTCCGTAGACGTAGGCCCTACCTCTCTAACAGCCTGGATAAAATAGCGGCTACAACTGCCAGGTTACCGTAGCGAATATTTACTTTTTAAAGTGGTTGAACTACTTGCGGAGTGATATGGTACCGTGAATCTGAAGTGACAAAACTCGTTGCCATTGGCAGCGGGCGTTAATGGTGCAGCGGGCGGTTATCGAAAAATATCCACCCGTAGAACGCTGGGAAAGTCCATTCAAAGTGAATGGGAGCTGTCACAACATTCTAGAGGGCCGTAGAATAAGCTTATTTGTAGAGCGGTCCAGCCTGCCCATAAATTTAAAAGTGAGATTTCTCAGCAGTGCCATGAATGTAGTTAAGCCTAGTTTACAGAACAACCCACTTGCTCTAGTACTTCTTGGTTTCTTCAGGAGAATCCTGAGACAGTCATTGTATGCAACTTTCAGCTTGAGCAAGCTCTCCTTCTTATATCTAATCCAGAGTGGAGCTGTGTAAAGAGGGGAGCAGTAAGTTCTAAACAGGTTAACTTTAACATCTGTAGTGCAGTGATGGAATTTTCTAACCAACATATTTGCTTGGACATATAACACTCTCCTCTGTCTGCTCATGTCAGCATCATCCTCCAGTGTATCAGTTAGGATGTGGCCTAAGTATTTTGTGGCATTAGCTACTCCCAGCTCCACTCCAGATAAACAGAAAGGAGGGAACTTAATTTTCAAATCGTCCTTAGTCCTACAGATCATAACCACACTCTTCTTAGAATTATATTTAATGTCAAATTCTACTCCATAGTCAGAACAGATATTTAGAAGCTGTTGAAACCCACTGCTACTTGGAGATAGAATTGTAAGGTCATCAGCATATAAAAAATGATTAATCACCATATCTCCCACCATACATCCTGTTTTACATGCCCCCAACTGCCTAGAAAGGTCATCCATATATACATTGAATAAGGCTGGAGATAAAATTCCCCCCTGCCGTACCCCATTGCTGACATTAAAGGGTGTAGAGAGGATGTTGCCCCATTTAACCTGCACACTTTGGTTGGAGTACCAATAAACTAAAATTCGAACCAGGCTACTGGGGACTCCCCTTTGCTTAAGTTTATTGAATAGTTTAAAATGATTGACACGGTCAAAAGCTCTCGAAGCATCAATAAATCCTAAAATCATAGTAGAGCCCTGTCTCCTATATGCCTCTACAACCTCTTTCAGTGCATAGATGCATTGGTCAGTGCTATGCTTAGGTTTAAAGCCAAACTGATTGTCAGTGAGAGTTATATATTCACTTATTCTGTCAAGGATTAAACTTTCCAAAACTTTTGAAATTATGCTGGCGAGGGCTATGGGTCTATAGTTATCAATACTACCAACCTTACCAGCCTTGTCTTTGATAACTGGAACAAAAATGACTGACATCATGGAGTCAGGCAGTATTCCATGACACACCAGACCAGAGAAACAAATAGACAGTAGCACTGCCAACCTGGGGCCAGCTAGCTTTAAGTGCTCGGCTGTGATGCTGTCCATGCCACAGGCCTTTCTGTCTGAGAGTTGTCCTATGGCCTTAACAACTTCATTTGTATAAAAATAAACATTTTTGTCCTCCTTTTTATACAGTTAAATAGAGATGCATAGCGCTGCCTCCAGAGGTCAACAATGTCCTCTGGTGCAGTTACCCCTTCTATGTTGCATGGAAGAGCAGTTTTGGCTCTATTAAGATTTTTCACCTCATTCCAGAAACTGTGTAAATTACTATAAAGCAAGTGATCAGCCATAGAGGACGCACTCAGGGCCTGCTCTTGCTTAGTAATATATCGTAAGGCATATTTATATTTGGCATTCATTTTCTTTTTATGCTCAAGCACAGGTCCTTGTCTGGGCCTCCCAGCTACCACCCACGCTTTATGAGCTATATTGGCTTCAGCATGATGACCAGCAACAAACTTATTCCACCCAGGCTTAATATTCCTGGTCTTGCTTGTCTGAGTGAATAGAGACCCACTAGCCTCAATTAAGGATTTTACTATATTATTATACATATCACATAAACCATTCCTATGAGAAGTGTCCACACAATTAATATCAGTGCACCAAATGGCATTCATAGGGAGCTCCACTTTACTCAGGGCAGTATCAGAATTAAAACAGTATTTGATGACATCATACTGAGAGAGTTTTCCCCCAATTTACGTTGGCTTCACTGATCTCTTCGTTTTTGACTACCTTGGGAACATTTTCCACATTTAGCACCATAGCAATAGGAATGTGGTCAGAGGTAGCAAGTCCATAACAGATCTCAATGCTTTGTAAAGCGGCATGAGCATCAGCGGTACATAGAATATGGTCAAGCCATGAGGTTGTATTCCAGGCTTCACTAACATATGTACAGCTATCATCAAGCAAGAGGGCTTTACTTGAGATGACAAGGTTGCTATCATTGGAAAACCTCAGCAAGTGTTTATAAAATAGAGACTTACTATCTGTCAAGTCTGCATTAAAATCACCCAAAACATAAATGCATGTTGAGCTGTTATCTTCGATGAAAGATTGGATACAAGCAAGTCTACTTATATACTCATCAACATGTTCATATGATTCGTATGGTGTATAAATATTAAGAATAATAAAAATCTTTCCATTGTAATTAAATTCTAGTCCAATAGCCCAGTCCACGCTCAGGCGCACGACTTTAACCATGGAGTCATATTTTATATTCCATAAGATCGCCACTCCACCAGCAATCCTACCTCTGACTATCTTCGTGCTGAGGTCAGTGGTCGATTCTCCCGCACCATGGAAATTGGGATGCAGGACATTTAATTTGGCCAAGTCTTGTTTGGCCAACCAGCTTTCCTGAATGCACAGCATATCGCAGTTATCCAACAACGGGTCAACGACCAGACGCCTGGCCTTGTCAGCTGCCGTGTGGCCAACTCGGAGGCCACGAGAGTTGTAGGACACCACACGCATTATGCACATTTATCACTCCCGGTAGGGCCCTTGGTCTCCGCAATCAGTGATGGGGCCGAGTCGGCCGACAAACCCTCGCGCGCAGCATGGCAAAACACCTGCTGCCCGGATGACTTGGGTGAATTCGCCACGCCTGCTCCTTTGGCACGGCGGGGCTTAAAGTAACGCCGGATGACAGACCCAGCAGGCCAGAACACAGGATTGTACATTTCCTTCCAATCGTCCCATTCAGCTGTAACACAGAAAGAGCTGAATCTGCTGTGAGGAATATCTATTTTCCTACACTTAACCTCGCGGTTCATCTGTTCTTGTAGAAAAAGACGGAGAGTATCCGCTTCCAGGTTCAGGTTAAATTTAGTAGCAAAAACGCTGACCATCTTTGTGCGCACAGTAAACAGTTCATCATTGTTAATCACCGCGGTCCCAGTGATGCCAGACATTTTACGAGTATTCCGATATTTCCCTTCTTGAGTTTTCACAGAACGTTTGTGGGCCTTTTTCACCACAGCACTCCAGCTATTTTCCTTTGCCTTTTCCTGGCCAGTCTTCTCCCCGCTTGCATTGACCCGGGCAAGAGATGCGTCTCCACTCCGCTGTGGGGTTATGTCCGTAGGGGAAATATCATCTGGCATAGCGGTGCCAGCCGAAGTCATTGCTCCTGGAGGCGCTTCATTCCCCTGTCGGTCCTTGTCATCAGGCCGGCAAGGAATAAACGCTGCCGTCCCCACTGCAGTTAAGACATCTGCCTTCCCACTGCTCACACCACTGACTTTGCGGGTTTCCACCGCCATCAAACGTTGGTTGAGGGAGTCCGATATCTCTACTATTTTTTCACAAGCAGATGCCTGTGAGGCGAGGAACATTTTCAAAACTTCAATGTCGTTGTTAAGCTGCATAATTCGTCCCAGTAAAGCAGACACATCAACATGCTTGAACGAGACGGGAGGCAGCTTGTCAATGTAATGAGATACAAATTGTGGCAAATCCACTTTTTCTTTGAAGACAGCCAGACACATTTTGATATATAGTTCATCTTTTTTCTCACCCTTGTGGGAGGACCAGCGTTTACAATCAGGAAAAAGTTCTGCCATAACGGCTTTTGAGTCTTCAATGCGCTGTTGACTAAAACTAGATTTAACCAACTTGATGATGTTATCTTGGTCAAGAGTTCTCGACTTAATCAGGAGGAAGTTTAGTAGTTCATCTTCCACAATTGTTAAACCATCGGAAGTGTGATAAATCTCAGGTTTAGTGCGCACAAACGCACCCGAGTCATACCGCAAAGTTTGTTTGCTAAGTCATTTTGAACAGTTACCCATTAGCCTCTCAAGTTAGAACTTGAAGTTACAGTATAAAAGAGATAAAAAAAATACTATGAGAGAGATTATGTGATATAACGTGATGGAAAGAATGATAACTACATAGACTCGGACAAAGGTTCACCTTCCAACAAGACAATAACCCTAAGCACACAGCTATAATAACGAAGGAGTGGCTTTGGAACAGCTCTGTGACTGTTCTTGAATCGCCCAACCAGCCATGACTTAAAATGGTTGTTGTTCAGTGTTCACCATCCAACCTGATAGAATTGGGAGATAATCTGCAAGGAGGAATGACAGATGTGTCCAGGTGTGGAAAAACTTGTTGGATCAATTCCAGACTCTATTTCAGGCTGTTTTAGATCAAAATAGTGCTTCTTACTCAATACTGAGCAAAGGGTCTGAAAACTTGCAACCATGTGATATTTCAGCTTTTGTTCTGTAATAAATGGGCAAAATGTCTAAATTTCTGTGTTTTCTGTCAATATGGGGCCCATGCCTGCAATAATGAGGAAGAAAATGAATTTAAATGATTTTAGGAAATGGCTGCAATAAGACAAAGAGTTAACAATTTAAGGGGGTCTGAATACTTTCCATACACCCTATATGTTTATCACATAGTCAAAACCTGTCACTCACCAAGCCAGAGATGGAGAGAGGTTAACTTCCAGGAGCCAAGGTTTAAGGTTGGAATCAATGAGGACATCAAAGCCATAGAGTTCTGCACAGGCAGAGTAACACAAAAATACAAACACAGACAACACTGAGGTTATTCCAGTGAAGTGTTTTTTTTTTATGAAAATGTTGACCTACTTTTTGGTTCTGCAGTTTAGGACATGTTATTTTATGTTATTTGACTGTTATGAATAGATCAGAGTACCGTACAAAACAATGTCCTGCACCCTGTCTGCACTAACTTTGTTTTAGGTCGCTTTAGATAAAAGCGTCTGCTAAGTGTAATGTAAAAGATAGAAAAGAAAAAACCTACTGTGGTCATTTTTCACTAGAACTTCATATGTTTTAGATACATTTGACATAACAAACTGTACCCCTGTATCCATTTTTTACTTTTAAAATTATGTAACCCAAATGACATGAGACCAAATATTATTTCTAAATATTTGTCTGAACCCAGCTTGACCCATCGGCCTCGGGTCAGGTATCCAGCATCTGATACCTTCTTTGTAAAGACCTCACAAACTCACCCTGCAACATTAGCTTCACCGAGCTGTGTTGCAAAAATTGCTCCCCTGCATGGTTGACCTCATGGCTTAATTTAGATAAGATGTGAGAGCCTCATATTTTTTTCCCTTTGATGTCTCTAAAAAATGTTGTCACACAAACCTAGACTATGGGCCCTATTTTGCTGCGGCGCATTGTGCATTCGCGACATGCGCATGCTGTCATTGCTATTCTGTGCCAGCGCAACGTTCATTTTTTCAGGCAAAAAATCACGTTGTCTAGATAGCAGATGACATTGCGCTGTGACGGGCGGGTCAGCGAAAAGAAGAGGTGTGGTCTGGTGCAAAGCGCACCATATGCTATTATGAGGACGCATAAACCATTTGCACTTTTGATCAATAAAAAGTCACTGGCGCATTGTTGAAAAGCTAGTTTAGAGGCGCACAACGCTTTGAACCCCGATGTACTTGCTGGTGCGCCAGAGAGGTGAGCTGAACTGGCAGAAAAGTTGCAACATGTATAGCCTGTATAGCCATGTATTTTATGTTTTAGTAAGCAAACAGGCACAAATAATGAGAATATAGCAATGTTGTGCAGTTTATAGCAATGTTCTGCAGTTTATTTACAATTTCTTTTGTCATTTTAAATAAACAGCGATTGCAATGTTCTGCCGTTTATTTACGATTTCTTTTGTCGTTTTAAATAAACAGCATGGCAAGTTGTAAGAAATAATATGGACAAATCATCAAAAAGAAAAGTAGTGGACTAATGGTTTGATGGACCTTCACCTTCCGTTTATTTTTGATGTTTCCTTTGAGTTTAAAGCTTTTGTTCCCCGTCTTCTAACGTTGTTGTGCCGCTTTCGGCACTGTTCGAAAGTTCTCTTCTTACCAAAAGAGGATACAATTACTGAAGATATTTCCTCCCATACGTCTTTGACCCACGGAGGTTTGGGGGGATTCTTTCCATCCAAATATTAACTGCTCACGCACTTTTACTTCACGCACAAGCAGATCAGTCTCCTCCACCGAAAAGCTCCTCCCGTCCGGGTAAATCCGCCATTGTAATAACCATGGACAATGCGCCCGCTGGCTCTTAAAGGGAATGAGAGTATAAATTCTCATTGGTTAATTGTATGTTACGCCCAAAACACACCCTTGACTAATGAAGTAATTTAAGACCAACCCTTTTGAACAATGCGCCTGGCATTGTGTCGGGAACGCCCCCAAAGCAACTTGCGCGACTGACTTTAGACAATGTGCATATGATCGTGAAAATAGAGCCCTATATGTTTTTAAGCAAACAAAACAGCCAACTTTGGGTAAAGATGAAAGCTAGTGATTTGCAAACTGACTTTACCAAAGCAATTGGTCCTGTAGGGGACAAACATCTTGCAGGCAGTGGCTATCTCCAGCTCCACACTCAGTAACGTTTTTATCACCAGGTCCTCGATCTGTCCCATCAGCACTGGAACATCACAAGAGAGGTGTATGCACTGATTTAAGTCAAACGCACAGTTACACTACTGTCCCTGTTACATCAATTAGGTACAGTGTAACAAAGTGTGTAATATTATGTACTTACACTGTACCATAGGGTTAGGGTTAGAGTTAGTGTTGGGTATGTACAGTGTAAGTACATAATATTATATGTTGTTACATGTAGATACACTAAAACAGGAACCGTAAAATATAGTGCTACCAAACGTTCATTCTATGGCCTTCATGCTTGGGTTTATGAAAAGTTTTCTAATCTTGTGTGTCAGATGCTTGCAGTGGACTTCAGTGGAGCTCTGTAGGGTAAATACTGGGGGTCGTGTTCCTCCCATGATTTTACCCAGTGTTTGGATTTTTTTGCTAGGCCTCAGCTTGCATTTTGGGCCCGGCCTTTATTTGTTTGAATCAGCCACGCCCAGGCCATTATACCAGGCCTGGCTGTTCATCTAGTCTGGTCATTATTTGAGGAAATACAATATATATATATATGATATATACAATATCAATGACTAAAAACCTTGTCAGTAGTCAATTAAAAATGCCTTACAAAGATTTGTACATCCTTATCAGTGACACTAAAAAATGCTGTCTATATTGGCATTAATTCTTGCCCACTATATTCAAATATGACCGTTGGAATAGAATCTTAAAGCCTTCTACATACTCACATGTGGTGTCCTTGCCCTGCTGCCTTAAATACCGCAGCATTGCACTCATGCTCCACTTGTTGCCATAATCCTCGACATCAGGGTTATCACAGCTGTACAGTACAAAAAACAAAAAAACTCAGTGTCTGGATGGTAGCAGTCCCACAGACTTGCATGGTCTTTCTCACATTCATGTGTTCACACAATCTCACGAGTGTACAAACGCTGCCAATGCTGCCCCGTGGCTTTGATGGGGATGGTAAAATTCATTAGCCCCTGGGAACGCTCTTCACCTTTTACACTTTCTAAGGCCGGGGTTGCCAAACTGGCCAGTGGAGGTGAAAGAAAGGGTCTTCACAGGCTTATTCCACCTCGTGCATAAACCGTTCCCAACAATACAAGGGTTTTACTATGGGTAGCTTCTGTATTGAGGGTGATGTGTTTGCGCGTCCCACGGTAGTCACATCCAGCACCAGGAAACATGTCAAACCAATCTCGAAACAAATGTGTACTTAAATGTATGAAACATTTCACACTCAAATGCACACGTTTTTGTACACATACCCTATCATGTTACATATGTCCATGTCAGACTTTCCGTTGTCCGGTAATTGCAAAACAACAATATCAAAATCTCTCTGGCCAAATTGTCCAATTGAAATTGGCTAATAATCCCATCCCCCTAACATACTCTGAATTTGAGAATAAGCCTAAAATGTAGGCCTATACTAAAGGAAAAATACACCATCCTTTGGCTATATTTTAAAGGAACAAGGCCGGCGCCCACCGGACACGGAGTGTCAGATGCATGTTATGGAATGCATCTGACATAACAATATTTCCATTCACAGTGCTGCAATCAAAACATAGCAAAATGACCCAATTTCGCACTACTGTAAGACATAACAATGACAGGAACAGATCATTTATCACTATTTAGATCGACAAAGGCTTTGTAAACATTACTATGCAATAAATTGCCATTTTTATCAGCCACATATGAGCTCATATGAGCAACAAAAGTGAGTACACCCCTAAGTGAAAATGTCCAAATTGTGCCCGAAGTGTCAATATTTTGTGTGGCCACCATTATTGTTCAGCACTGCCTTAACTCTCTTGGGCATGGAGTTCACTAGAGCTTCACAGGTTGTCACTGGAATCCTCTTCCACTCCTACATGATGACATTACGGAGCTGACCTTGAGCTTGAGACCTTGAGCTCCTCCACCTTCCGTTTGAGGATGCCCCACAGATGCTCAATTGGGTTCAGGTCTGGGGACATGCTAGGCCAGTCCATCACCTTCACCCTCACCCAAGGTCATCTTCGAGGTGTGCTTGGGGTCATTACCATGTTGAAATACCGCACTGCGGCCCAGTTTCAAAGGGGGGGCATTATGCTCTGCTTCAGTATGTCACAGTACATATTGACATTCATGGTTCCCTTAATGAAGTGTAGGTCCCCAGTACCGGCAGCACTCATACAGCCCCAAACCATGACACTTCCTCCACCATGCTTGACTGTTAGCAGTTGTCTTTGTAATCCTCACCTGGTTGCTGCCACACACACCTGACACCATCTGAACCAAATAAGTTTATTTTGGTCTCATCAGACCACAGGACATGCTTCCAGTAATCCATGCCCTTAGTCTGCTTGTCTTCAGCAAACTGTTTGCGGGCTGTCTTGTGAATCATCTTCAGAAGAGGCTTCCTTCTGGGACGACAGCCATGCAGACCAGTTTGATGCAGTGTGCAGCGTATAGACCGCGCTGACAGGCGGTCCACCTACTCCTTCAACCTCTGCAGCAATGCTGGCAGCACTCCTACACTAATTTTGAAGACACAGCCTCCGGATATGATGCTGAGCACATGCACTAAACGTCTTTGGTCGACCATGGCGAGGCTTGTTCTTAGTAGAGCCTGTCCTCTTGAAGCGCTGTATGGTCTTGGCCACTGTGATGCAGCTCAGTTTCAGGGTGTTGGCAATCTTCTTATAACCTAGGCCATCTTCATGTAAACTAACAATTGTCTTTTTTAAATCCTCAGAGAGTTCTTTTCCATGAGGTGCCATGTTGAACTTCCAATGACCAGTATAAGAGTGAGAGAGTGAGAGTGAACACCAAATTTAGCACAACTTCTACCCATTTACACCTGAGACCTTGCAACACTAATGGATCACATGACAGCAGGGACAAAAAATGGCTAATTGGGCACAATTTGGACATTTTCACTTAGGGGTGTACTCACTTTTGTTGCCAGTGGTTTAGACATTAATGGTTGTGTGTTGAGTTATTTTGAGGGAACAGCACATTTGCACTGTTATATAAGCTGTACAGTGCCTACTTTACATTGTTGCAAAGTGTTATATCTTCAAACTTCTCACATGGAAAGATATAATAAAAAGTACAAAAGTGTTAGGGGTGTACTCTTTTGTGACATACTGTATCTGTTGGCCGATATATTGAGCCAATATTTGGCATTTTTTCGTGTTTAGTGGCGCCAATTTAAAGTCAGGCACGTCCACAGGCAACCCTGTGTTATTGGTGTGGGTGGAAGTGCTGCTGCTGCAAGCCAAAACTTTTGAATTCGACAGTCCTGGGATATAAAGATGAGGCTTAAACTTTGATATGTCAAAGTCCTAATATTTTACAAAGGCCATATATTTACTATAGGTTACAAGTAAACTATAAAATGTTGCTTCACTTATTGAAAGAAAAAAACGAATAGCATAGAACTGTTGGTTGAAGGTTTGCTTACCTGCAGTTAACTTTAAAGACGGCTGTTGAAAACTATCAGCAGTTTGCTTGCTAACATTTTAGCCCCAATGTTAGAAGTTCTGTTTTATTTTTCCTGTTTCAGAGTCAGATAATTTGACTGTGTGTGGGGGGTGGAAAATGTGGCAGCTCAAACACTGCCGTGTGATTGAGGGCTGGGTCTCACTTGGACACGACAGGAGTGTAATACTGTGTTTTACCACATAGCCTAATGGGCTACATCAGGAGTGGGGGTGTGCTATTGCATTTATTACAAAATACGGTCTCCTAAAATGGGAGAGGCTGAAGCACAGTAGAAGGACCAAAACTGGTTAATAGGCCAAATATTTTAATTAAAATGTCCACTATTGTCAGACAAAAATAGTGTTATTTATACCAAACACAAATGTTGCTGGTTGTGTGCCTGCAACACTACTATTTTTACACATTTCATTTTTTACCCTTCATATTTTTCAGTTTAATTTATATATATTTACATATATATATATATATGCTACCCATCAAAGTTTTAGAACACCCAAATTTTTCCAGTTATTTATTCCAATTCAATCCAAAAGTAGTGAAAGTTCAATGAATACCCTGGTCAATGAATACCCTGGTCTTTCCTACAGGGGCATTGCAAAGAAAGTCAAGGCACTCAGAAACTGGGGGAAACTCTGACAGGAAGTTGTCTGGCAGACCCAAAGCCACAACTGCATCAGAGAACATGTTTCTAAGAGTTAACAGCTTGTGTGATAGGCGGCTCGCAGGACATCAACTTCAAGCCTTAATAGTGGTCATAGTAAGCAAGTCTCAGTTTCAACTGTGAAAAGAAGACTTCGAGCTGCAGGTTTGCCAGGACGAGTCGTAGCAAGAAAGCCATTGCTAAGACATCAGAATACGGCAAAAAGCCTGGAAGAAGGTATTACTGACTGATGAATCAAAATTTCAAATCTTTGGTCCATCACGCAGGACCTCTGTACGCCAATGAGTAGGTGAGAGGATAGTTCCACAGTGTATGACATCAACTGTCAAACATGGCGGAGGAAGTGTGATGGTCTGGGGCTGTTTTGCTGGATCCAGGGTCAGTGACTTGTACAGAGTGAGTAGCATCCTGAAACAACATGGCTACTACAGCATTCTGCAGTACCATGCAATACCCTCTGGTATGCACCTAGTTGGTGAGAGGTTCATCCTACAGCAAGATAATGACCCAAAACACTAGTCCAAACTATGCCAAAACTACGGTAAGCATGAAAACATGGAGTGGCCAGCACAATCTCCAGATTTAAAACCCATCGAGCTGGTTTGGGATGAACTGGACAGAAGAGTGAAAGCCAAGCAACCTACAAGTGCCACACATTTATGGGAACTTCTGCAACAGACTTGGGAAGAACTTTCTGAAGAATATTTGATTTTGTCTGTTAGAAAGAATGCCACAAGTATGTTCAGCTGCTATATCTGCCAAAGGTGGCTACTTTGATAAGTCAAACGTTTAGAATATATTTTGGTTTATAAATTGATTCCATGATTTTTTTTCGACTTAAATTCGTTATTTGTTTTTTTGCCTTCATTTTTAGAGTGCAATGACACAATAAATGGAATGATTTTCAGTAAAAAGCTGGAAAAAGTGTGGTGTTCTAAAACTTTTGACCGGTAGTGTATATAAAGGTGTATTCATTTTATTTAAATGTATATTTAAGTTATATTTATGTAGGTACAATTGGTCTTAAATTGATCAGTCTTATAAAATCAATCTTATTAATATTACCATTAATTCTAATGTTTAATAATAAACTACCAAACAGTTAAATTGATGGTATATTACCAAAATGTTATGCTTATACTATAACTATAGTAATAATGTATTACTTACCGTATTACAATACGCTACAGTCAATAGCACTTACATACACTTGGGATGGATGAAGGCAAATGGAGTATCTTAGACTGGGTGGCTTCAATGAATACAGCAGCAACACAGGCAAATCATAGTTTATAACAATAATAGAATTTATTAAAACAATGGTACTAAATAGGTAATAACAGTTTAATTCAAGTGACGGTTTATGGGCTGGGTCAATACGTCTGTGTAACCCCGGCATACTAACACAAAATCATTGTCTTGGGCAAAATTGTTGACAAGTTATTTAGCAAAAACGTTTGGACACTTGGATTCAACGAGAACCTTTGCCCCCTTTGACAAAATGTCACAAAATTTGGTGCACATAAAAAGAAAGATGTTTAGAGTTGGCATGTCAACTTTGAAGAAATTTGAGCAGTTAGAAGCAGACATATGGACTTTTGAAGAATTTTAAGATATGTTTTGAATTTTCATTGACATGTAACTTTCAAACGGTTTATCTTAAGATAAATCCTTTGATAACTTTCGCTAGTGGCGGTCATAATAAGAAGATAAAATTTATTAAATGAACTATATATAAATGTCAGTGAATGGATGGCAAGAAAAAACCAAAGCAAAGTGTGGTGCCAATCAGCATAGTTGAAAGCAAAGTGTAGTGTCAGCAAAAAGGGGGTAAAGGAGAATGGGGAAAAAACAGCAACCATGGGAAACAACATGCTGAACCAGCAACCGAAAACGAGTTATATATTCTCTATGCTGACGCCACAACTCTGTGACATGTAAAAAGATTAATACTGTGAAATTCTTTGCTTACCTGACATAGTCACTGCTCTTCTTGTTAACACTGTAATTGGTGAGGTGCATGAATTGATTCTTGATGTTCTTTGTGCTGTGCTCATACTTCACTGTGGCAAACCTACAAAAGATGTTCAAGAGTTGTGTACTGTAACAGAAAGGAGTTCTGTTTCCATATTATAAACATAATTCTTAAACAACACCATTCACACACACACCCACACTAGCATAGTAAACATTTCACTTTAATGTAAATATTGACACGTTGTCTTCTGACGTGATGTCACCAGTCAGCCGAGGTCAGCGTCATGCCCACGGCAATGCCACCGTCTTCCATATAGGAAGCGAGTGCGTCGTGCGGAGTTCAGGCTTTAACGCTGAATAGCGTAAGACAGTAGTAAAAATAGGTGCGGTTGTGAGTGTCGTAGTGTGAGTGTAGGCCCACGTTGTTATGCAGCGTTTGGAATCCTTTTAAAAACGGACAGACGGAAAAACCAAACAGATTATCTAAACAATGCCACTCCATGGAGAAAGATTAGCGCTTTCCATAGATAGCGCCAAGAATTGTATCTTGACCTGGCTACTTTGAGTTAAGTGACCTCCATCTCCCAGTCGGATTACAGCATTTTAACGTCGCCTCCTCCTCTTGGCCCTCTTGCCTCCTCTCTCTCTCTCACCAAAGGGGCCGTGGGCCTTATTCTTTAATTTATTGGGGTTTTGGTTTGCGTGTGGTGTGATGTTTTGTTTCTGAAAATGCTAATACATGGTGGACTGTGATTAACTGTTGCCCACTGTTGGCCAATATCTAATCAATACACACTTGTTGCACTGTACATTTTTGACTGGTGGTGATTTATTCTTTGTAGGACTGTGACTGCTACACCGACAGCAGTCCTGGTGGCTGCCTGGTGCCCAACAATTAACTGAACTTATCTTTCATGTCAGTGGCAACGTTACAGTATCAGTCCATTCCACTATCTCTGCTCTAAACACAGAGGCCCAGAATCATAAGATATCATATAGAAACTACTAAATTGTGTGTCAACTCTGATCTCAAATGACCCTCTTGTTTTCTTGGCCCAGATGTAATAATAGAAATAATGTAATAATAGAAATAATATTCAATTCTGGCAGCCATTGCAAGTCGCTGAAGAGTGGAGTGACGTGTTCTTTTGGGTTGGTTGAAAACCAGTCGTGTTGCAGCGTTCTGGACCATTTGCAATGGTTTGATCGCACAGGCAGGTAGGCCGGCTAGGTGGGAATTGCAGTAATCGAGTCGAGAAGTGACTGTCGCCTGTATGAGGAGTTGAGCGGCATATTGGGTCAGGTATGGTCTGATTTTTCTAATATTGTATAATGCATAGCGACATGACCTTGCTACGGAGGAAACGTGCTCAGAGAAAGATAGACGGTCGTCTAATACCACACCGACATACAACATATTTTTGTCATTGCTGTTTTCTGTGGTCAAAGATATGTAAATACACACATAAGGCACACACGGTGGCTAATCTAGTAGTAAAAGAAGGCTACTAGTCGTTCAATATTGCTACCGATTATTCTGCGGAACCATCTAATCTACTGTTATGTAGGGGCTGTGCTGTTAGATGAGCGGAGACTAAATGCATAGCTGAATATTAGATAATCAGATAGCCCAAGTTTCACAATGATTTCTCCCATCAAACCAGCCAGAGTCAGGCCATCGGGAATCCTCCCGAATCTTCCAAGGAGGGCAAGGAGGGCTCTTCCACAGGTGCTACGCAACCTGTGAATACATGCACAACGGAGAGACAGAGATGAGAGGGAAGCTGATGGGATACTTTCAGCAGATTTTTTCCGCTACTGCAGATAATTGTCAAATTGGAATATATTAATTTTGTGAGTATATTAAAATGTTCTTTCTAAACTTCTAGAGTTTTGAATTGAGGGGGCAAGACGTCTATTTAAGGGGGCGATGCCCCCTCTTGCTCCTGCATAAAGCCGGCCTCGGTGTGTGTGTCTCTCTCTCTTCTCCTGAAATCCACAATGAGCTGCTTGCTGGTGCTGGTGGTTTTGCTGGTGTTGAGGAGCAGGTTATTGCAAGCATGCCAGGCAACTAAGTGCTGAACCTCTGCCCTGTAGTCAGATTCATCGTTGTCCACAATGAGTCCAATCACCGTGGTGTCATCTGCAAACTCGACGATGGAGTTGGATCCATACAAGGGCCAGTAGTCATGGCTGAAGAGGGAGTAGTGGAATGGGCTCAGCACACTGACCTGTAGCGCAACAGTGTTGAGTGCGATAGTGGTGAAAAGGTTGTGGCCAGACTAAACATGTTGGGGTCTGTTGGTTGGTAAAGTCCATGATCCAGTTGGAGAGGGGGGATCTGATTCCAAGAATAACTTCGAGGGAAAAACAGTGTTAAATGCTGAACTAAAATCAACAAATAGCATTCTTGTGTATGTGTTCTTGTTGTGCAGGTGTCAGCACACATCGTGTAGGGCTGTGGATACAGCATCCTCTGTACTCCTGTTGCTACGGTAGGCAATCTGGTGACGTCCAGTGATGGGGGTAGGCAGTTCTTGAGGTGTGCTAGGACTAACCACTCGAAGCACTTTACAGGGACCAATGTGAGTAGTAGTAACTACAGGATGGTAGGGTGGTCAGGCATGTTGGAGAGCATTGTTTTGGCACTATGGAGGTATTCCTGAAGCACACTGGTACTGCTGCTTGGGCCAGTAACAGGTTGAAGAAGTCAGTAAAGACTGCAGCTATCTGCTCAGCACATGCTCTGAGGACACATCCAGGAATGGCATCAGCCTTACGTGGGTTGATTTGGCTAAGTGCACATCTGTGGGCATAAGTGTGAGGATCTGGTGGTCAACAATGTGTTCAGTTTTAGCCTTTCCATGTTGTTGTTGTTAAAACTGGCTGTGACGGGGCGCACTGCTACCGTCACCGCAGCCAGACGCTGCCAACACTTCTATGTCCAGACTCTGTTCAATTACTACTTTGTGTTTACATGTTCTGATTTGTTACAGTCACCATAGCCTTATCACTCTCTCATATTGTGCAATATTCACCATAGTTGCTGCTAAGTAGGCCTACAAATTCAACATCCAGCACTACGGTTATCGGTACCATAAGGAACAAACATTTCACTCTATTACAGTTTACAACATTCTCATATATTTTCACTCCTTGAAAAAATGCACCGTACAATGTCTTGTCTGTTTAAATATTGGGTTTATTCAGTGTTAAAACATCATTCATTTTTCAGTTTTGCCTTGCCGTCTTTGTTGTCTCATTTGTTGTCTATGTCTGTAAAAGGTTTAAACGGTTTAAAAAGACACTACGGCTTCCGGGGCAGCCGGAAGTAAACCCTAGATTTTGTTTATTGTTATTTTAGGTAGTATTTGAACTGTTTGCTGCATTATAAGGGTCCAGTTTGGGTTTAACTTTTTTTCCCTAATTTCTGTTAGTGTTTAAACGTTCCTTTTTGCTGTTTTAGCAAGGTTATTGTTTTTCACCCGGAATAGCCCTGTAACTCCGTGGTGATGGTATGTGCCAACAAGTGGGCTGTCCCGTACTTTCCTATTTAAGTTCTCGCATTCAGTTGCTCTGTAGCGTTGGTCATGCTCAGATGTAAGTCTTGTATGCTCTTTGTAACCCAGTTAATTGGCGTTTATTCAGTTATTGTAACAACTGTTCAGTTATTGTTTAGTTATAGTTTTGACACTCGTCAGTTTTCTTTGTGTTTTGAAAAAGTATTTATTTTCTCCTTATTTTTGTTTAATTACTGGCTTGATTTAATTTTTTTTAATCCTAATTGGAAAATAAAAACCCCCATCTTAAACCATCTCTTGCCTCCTCCTGAGTGAACAACTTAAGCTCAGACTGTTAGGACACCCTACCTTTAAGACTGGCGTACAAGTCATTTAGTTCTTCGAGGAAGGACGCATTCATAACTGTGGGCAAAGTGTTCCTCCACCTTCAGCTTGTGTTTGTGCTTGTCCTGCTTAAATGGGATGGGATTGAGGCTTTAGTTCATCAAACTGGCAGAAGGGAAATTATTGAAATATTGTACAAATGCCTGCCAAACCTTAGTATACCTCTTAGAAGAGTGTATAAGGCTGAACGTTAATTCCTCCAGTTTCAGGTGTGCCATTACCTCTTTAACCCATTGGCCATGTGATGGTGGAAACCGGTCTTTCCACTTAAGAAGGATGAGACGGCGGGCTAAGAGGAGGGCAAAGGACACTGCTTGAGACTGACTGTGAGGGATGGCCAACTCCTCCACACTAAAGATGGCAGTCAGCGGGTTGGGTGTTAATTTCTGACCACACATATGGGACATTGTGTCAAATTCTGAGGACCAAAAGGGGGCAATTGACGGGCATGAAAAAAACATATGGGTTAAACTAGCTGGAGCACTGAGACATTTTTGACAAGTAGGATCTGTGCCTGGATAGATTTTGGCCAATTTGCTTCTGCAGAGATGCAGACGATGGAGGACTTTAAACTGAAGTAGCCCATGTCTTATGCACAGTGACGGCTTATGTACTTTCTCCACTGCTGCCTGCCATGCCATATCTGTGATTTCTAACTGTAATTCATTTTCCCGTGCAGCTTTAACATGCCTGAGAGAGGTGCTGGAAATGTCTTGAATAATATTATAGAGTTTACAGACACATCCTGGCAGAAAGGGATGAAGAGACATGCAAACATGTACAGGGTTGTTGGGTGGGGAAGATGGGAAGGATCCCGTATTTGTAAATATCTAAAAAAGTGTAATCTCGGGATGCCATATTCTTGGACTAATAAATCAAAGGACATAAATACTGAGTCTTGGAACAAGTCGGCAATGGTTCTGAGACCCCTCTAGAAGGCCAAGTCCATAAGTGCAGGTTTAAAAAAAGGGTTGCGAATTATGGGTATGCACAAGATTGCCTGATTAAAGCCGAAAGTAACTCTAAACTGTGTCCAAATGCAGAGGGAGCTGCTAATTACAGGATTATTTGAATGGAGTTTTTTTACTCAGTGGCAACGGAGAGCAGAGAAGTGAGGCTGCATCAATTGACCCACATGCCTGACGTTCCATGAGGCACCAGACGGGCCCATGCCCATCTCTAAAGGAAGACATCCAAAATGACACTTTCTGTATGTTGGCAGCCCAGTAGTAAAGTAGGAAATTGGGTAGAGCAAGACCACCCTCTGACTTTGATCTTTCTAAAAGTGACCTACGAATGCGTGGGATTTTCTTGTTCCAAATAAATGTGGAAATATGTTGTGACACCACGAGAGGCTGCATCCTGGAGGGACGCTATGTTCCGGTGAGATGGCTGCAACCCCCACTCGGCAGGGCTCCATCTACTGGAGGAACGGCGAACTGCACCTCGAAACGGGGGTGCAACACACCGGCAGCCACTAAGAGTAGCCCTCAGGTGAACCCAATTAGGGACTGATTGTGGAGGGGAGCTTGAAAAGAGCTCTACACAGAGTCATTAGAGAGAGGGAGCCGGAGGAACAACAAGGAAAACTGTAGCCTCCTGTGCATGCGGATTACTTTTGAAGAGCCTGCTGAAAGGAATACCGACCTGCTGAAAGGACTTACTCGCATGCTGGATTACCTTTTACCTGCAACCGCCAGGGCTTGCACTTACTGGGGTAAGAGCATGAGCAGTGGACTGTGGGGGAAATAGACATTCGTTTGTCAAGGGAGAAAGAGACTATTTTTGAGCAAGACTCTTTGATTTCATACAGAGACATTGTTTAAGTTGACCGTTGAAAAAAAGAATCCTTAGTTTGCCTTTTTGAAATTGAATTGCCTTTTGTGTTAAATCTTTTGAAAGATAATTAAAAAAGACTTTAATTTGAACATTGTGTCCTTGCACTGATTGAACTACCCCGCCCAGACCTCTCATGGTGTCACATATGGTGGAGAATGCGGGCAGTCAGTCGGCTCACCCCTCCAGGCCTCTCTACCCCACCTCTGTTCTGGCGGGGGCGGTAGCGCACCAGGACGACTCAGAGACCGGCCCCGACAGCGCTGAGGAGAACGTGGCTCCAGGAAACACGCCAAGCTCCGAGGAGGAAGAGGTCCAAGCTACCAGGGAGCTGCCACCTCTCACAGGCCAGTATGGTACCGCCCAATTGAGTGACCCCACCCTTGCTAACGCCTTAAAAAATATACAAGTGTTGGAGGGAGTAGTGCTGGGGGGTAGAGAAATCCTTAGTTTGCCTTTTTGAAATTGAATTGCCTTTTCTGTTAAATCTTTTGAAACATAATTAAAAAAGACTTTAATTTGAACATTGTGTCCTTGCACTGATTGAACTACCCCGCCCAGACCTCTCATGGTGTCACAATGTTTATTCAGCTCCTTGAAGAAAGACTTGGGTATAAATGTGGGGGTAGTGTTTAAGTAATATAGAAGTCTTGGCATTACAATCATCTTTACAGAATTAATTCTACCAGCTAATGGTATAGGGAGGCTCTCCCACCGCTTAAGATCCTCTTTTGCTTTGTGAAGGGCAGGTATCCACTGTATCCACTCCTCCAAAACACTTAAGTCTCAAACTGGACAGCTTACCTAGCGAGACTGAGCCTCGCCAGAATAAAATTGTAACTATCATTATAGAACACGTGTATTATCTAGACTGTAGAAAAGAATAATACAAAATGTAACAAAATAACTCAAAAATCAAAACCGCAAAATATGCAATATAGAATTGAACATTTATGACGAACCCATTGTAAAGTTGCGCTCAGAAAGAAAGGCACAATGACTTATCACCTGACGTGAAAAATGTCAAGTTTGCTACATGCTAAACAGGCGGGATTTTAGCAACAGACAACATAATGTACTATATTACAAGAGGAAAAAAAACGACGGATTATACAAAAACAGTTTCTGAGCATAACCAGATTAATACATCCGGTTGTAGAAAGATTACGACAACAAGGCAGAAGGAGAAAGACTATGATAATGATGCCTTTCGAAGGAACTGTTAGCTTGTTAGCCGCTAGCTGCAAATACAGCTACTTGGCAATTAGCTAGTCGATGGAGGATTACCTGAACAGCTACGCAGGCTGCGTAGCTCCTGTGAGAGTCAGAGCAAAGTCTTTTGCCAATGATGGATCAGTAAAACTGTGATGCTGACCATTGGCTTTGGTGGTGACTAGCAATACAGCCGGGTACTTCAGTCTGAAATCAACTCCCTTACCCTCACAGTCTCTCAGGATCTCCTTGACATCACGAAAAGCTTAATAAAATCACCAAAAGCGCAAAATCCCGTGCAGGAACTAAAAGTAGGTAATGAAATTATTGCAGACAGTGGAGCAATTGCGCAAGCGCTGAATGATTATTTTATTGGGTCAGTAGAGGACATAGCCAGCACTTTTAAGACGAATTTTTGGACTGGCCGAACCACAGCCACAAAACAAGGACCATTTTTAGAACTTACACAAATATCTAAAAGCCAAGTAGTTAAAATAATAAAAAATCTTAAAACCACCTTCTCAAAAGATCTTTTTAATTTAGATATAGATTTTATAAAAACACACGTTGATTTACTGGCTGAACCATTAACCCAATGGGTGAACGCCTCTATAATAAGTGGGACATTTCCTGAAGCTTGGAAACAAGCAAAGGTTATTCCTATATTTAAATCTGGCATGACGAACCAAGTGACCAATTACCAACCAATTAGCATTCTGCCTGCCCTTTCAAAGATATTGGAAAAGGCAGTTGCTACACAATTAATGGATCACTTAGAAGGCAACAAACACCTACACCAATTACAATTTGGATTCAGATAAAATTTTCCACAGAGAGTGCAAATTGCTTACTCCTGGAACAAATTAAATCATCGAGAGACAAAGGTAACTTGGTGGGGGCTGTATTTTTAGACCTGAAAAAAGCATTTGACACTGTTAATCACGATATATTAATAGCTAAACTTGTTAACTACAACTTAACAGAAAAAACAGTGGCCTGGTTTAAATCATACCTCACAAACCATGAACAATGTGTCTCCATCAATAATGCAAAATCCTCATTCCAAATACTTAAAACTGGCATCCCGCAGGGGTCTGTATTAGGACCCATACTCTTTAGTATGTTTATTAATGATCTCCCCGACTCCTGTCCAGACACAGGATTCCAAATGTATGCAGATGATGCAGTTCTATATGTTCATGACAAAACAGCAGCTGCAATCTCACACAAATTGAACGAACAACTGGAGGCTGCAGCTCATTGGCTTGACAAGTCATGTCTAGCACTTAATGTTAATAAAACAGTGTCAATGTGTTTGTCCTCTGGGAGACGCTCCACACCAACCACGTTAAATATCCAAATATGTAATAAACCAATTAGCCAGGTTACAGAGGTAAAATATCTAGGACTGTTGCTGGATGCACATCTCAAATTTGACAGACACATAAAGAACATTTGTAAATCAGTTAGTTTGAACCTATACACCGTCAGACTAATTAGAAACTGTTTATCATTTGAAGCAGCTAACATATATCTCCACTCAATGATCCTATCACACCTTGGCTATTGTGCAACTGCATGGTCTCAGGCAAGTCTCTCAGCAGTAAGACCTTTGTAGAGACTCTATAATCGTGCTTTAAAGACCTTAGCAAAGAGACCAATAAGAGCTCATCATTGTGATGTACAGCGGGAATTGAAGATGCTAAGCTTTGAAAATTACATAGCATTTTCAAATGCTAATTTGATCTATAAATGTCTACATGACCAAGCCCCCCAGGTCATGTGTGACCTGGTCCAACCACTACAGGTCTCTGGACGAGCCACCAGAAGCGCTGTAGCAGGAAACTGTAGGGTACCCCATCATAAAACTTTGTTTGGTCAGTCCTACTTTCTTATTAAAGGACTTAGTTTATGGAATAGTCTGCCCCCTGAAATGAAGGCCATTCACAGTCATGGGCGGTTCAAGAGCCAAATGAAGGAATTGCTAAAAAATAACCAGGTATGTAGCCATGTGTGAATGTGTGTCGGGTGGGGGTTACTTTGGTGTGTGTGCGCAGGTGATGTATTGAAACCCGTGATGGCTGTGTGTGTGTGGACACTGTGGAGGGGGGAGGGGAGATGTGCTAATGTGTATTATCTTAGTCAGGGGTAATTTTATTTGCCTTTACAATTTTAATAATGTACTGAGTATTTAACAATTAGTGGATGAATGGAGGAATGGATGTACAGGCATAGATTGTGTATTGTATGAGTGTCTAGTAATATGGCTTTTAGTATGATTGAATGGTTTGGATGAATGAACAGTTTGGTTTGGAAGAATTAATAGTTTGGTTTAAATATGACTGTAAAAGCCCTTCTACGGACGGGCATTGGAAATTAGCCTGAGGCTATAAATGCTGTGATACTTTCTGTTGGACTACTGCTTAGTCCAGTACATGACATGTATCTGTCCCTATTCAAATAAAGTAAAGTAAAGCCGCACGTTGTTTTGCCACCGCCTGTGTGTAATCTGGGTATATCCTGATCCTATCTCCGTCTGGTGTAAGCAGTTCTTTGGCCTTAGCCGCCGTACGCAGGATCGCCTCTTTTCCTGGTAGTAATGGCACTTAATGACGAAGGCACAAGGTGGTTCATCATCTCCAGAGCGGGCACGCAAAGTCCGGTGTGATGTGTCTAGGGTCGGAGAGCTGCCAAGCCCCAGTGTCTCCTTCAGCAGCCCCGCCATAAAGGACAATGATGCGGTAACATCTCCTTGCCCTGGCTTTAAGGTCCTCATTCTTGTCAGCTACAGTTTTAATGTCTTTAGTCAACTGCTGAACATCTCGCTCCAACCTGGCGATGACATCGGAGTGACTGTTGCAAGCAGCCTGTAGATTTTCTACCGTCGCCTCCAGAGCCTTGGTCCGAACGCTAACCTGTTCAATGTTGCCCCTCAGTTCATCTCTTAGCTGGGAGATCTGCTGTTTTAGCTCGAGAGACTTCGCCCTGGCACTCTCGTCAATCTTTCTCAGCATGGTCTTCGTTAGCATTCGCGCCGGATTTACTGTTAGCTGCGCGCTTTCGAGAGATAAATCGAAGTTATACTGAACTGTATACGTGAAAAAAATATGATTGAGTTATTGATATATACTATACAAATAACATTAAACTACACTATAAATCTAACTAATATATACAAAATATACAACTCTGGTGACGAGCACGAAAAAAACCCAACCTCACTCGGCACCGCTCATACCGGAAGTCACATCGCATGCTTTTAGCAGCAGCTACACTTTCCTGGTCATGCATGCCATTCGATGTATTCCAATACTGAATGTGTGTAGAAGTCAATGTTTGTATGACAGCCATAGGTAGCATGAGAGGCAAACCTACTCCAGAAGGGAGGTTGCCATGTAGATTCCAGGAATATGTGTGTGTGTGTGTCTGTGTGTGTGTGTGTATAACTATATATATATAAACTAGATGTACCGCATAGCGGTACATGGTATGACCGCCGCAGTGTATTGAAGTGTGGGAATCATAGGTATGGTGAGTTTGTGGTAGGTCAGTGTTGTGAGGTGAGAGTTTGTGTGGAAATGATTTGCTGGAAGTGGGCATGGATGTGGGTTTTGAATGAATGACTTTCTGTGTGTTTGTGTATATTTTGTGTAGTTCCCACCTCCTCTGTCCAAGATATTGGCAATGCAAAATCCCTATTTTTGCATTTAACTATGTGACTAGGTGGTGCTATTTCTTCAAGTGAGTGTTTATGGGATGGGTTGATACGCCTCTTTAACACTGGCTTACTAACACAAAATCGTTGTCTTGGGCAAAATTTTGATAAGTTATTTAACAAAAACTGTTTTTGTACACCTAGCTTTGACCGGAAAAATTGCACCCATGTGGTGAAATGTCACAAAATTTGGTGCATATGAAAAGAAAGCGGTTCAGAGTTATGTCAACTTTGACCAAATATGAGCAATTAGAAGCCGAGATATGGACTTTTGGAGAATTTTAAGCTATGTTTTGAATTTTGATTGACATGTAACTTTGAAACAGTCCATCTCAAGATAAATCCTTGTCACCATTGTCTGTAGATGACATGTACCAAATTTGGTGAGATTCACATGAGCGACCTATGACGAGTTCGATTGGTTTTCTTGATGTTAAAATTTAACGGAAATTCTTTTTGTTGGAAGTGGGCGTCGACCAGTGTTTTCAATGCGGGAGGTTCAATAGATTTCACAACAAAAAAGAACTGCTTGTAAACATTACTGTTCTCTAGATAATAGGCAAAATGACATTTTGTACAATTACAGCGCCCCCTATGGGCCAAACTGTATGGCATGTGCTGTGCTTTTAGAGGTCTTTGTGCTGATTGTGCATGACATATTTTGTGCAGTTCCCACCTTCCCAGTCCAAGACATTGGCAATACAAAATCCCAATTTTTGCATTTACCCCTATCACTAGGTGGCGCCATGCTTCAAGTGACAGTTTATGGGCTGGGTCAATGCGTCTTTGTAACCCCGACATACTACCACAAAATCACTGTCTTGGGAAAAAATGTTGATGAGTTTTTAAAAAAAACCTGTTTTTGGACGCCTAGCTTCGACAAAAAACATTGTCCCCTTTGACAAAATATCATAAAATTTGACGCACATGAACAGAAAGCTGTTTAGAGGTGGCATGTCAATTTTCACAACATTGGAGCAATTGGAAGCCAAGAGGACTTTTGAAGAATTTTAAGCTATGTTTCAAATTTTCATTGACATATAACTTTTAAACGGTTTATCTCAAGACAAATCCTTTGATAACTTTTTGTCATCATTGTCTGTAGATGACATGTACCAAATTTGGTGAGATTCACATGAACGGCCTCTGACAAGAGTTCGCTTGGTTTCACTTTCACAATGTTAAAATTTCACGGAAATTCTTTTTGTTGGAAGTGGGCGTTGACCAGTGTTTTCAATGCGGGAGGGTCCCGGGAACAGATGTCACGACAAAAAAGAACTGCTTGTAAACATTACTCTTGTCTAGATTGTACAATTTTTGTACAATTACCGCGCCCCCTATGGGCCAAATTTGATGGCATGTGCTGTGCTTTTAGAGGTCTTTGTGCTGATCGTGCATGACATATTTTGGGCAGTTCCCACCTTCTCGGTCCAAGATATTGCCAATATAAAATCCCATTTTTCGCATTTACCCATATCACTAGGTGGTGCTACACTTTAAGTGAGTGTTTATGGTCTGGGTCGATACGCCCCTGTAACACCGACATATCACAAAAAATTCATGTTGTTCGGTGAAACATTCACTGAGTTATTCAGCAAAAACTTTTCAGCGTCTCCCCCTCTTTGATGGACACTGGCACAGCAGGGGGGTGGCCCTTGGGGACCAAAAGCTCCTATTCGCTCAAAAACTTCTAGGGCTACATGCCTACAAAGATTCATCTCCCTGTGTCCCAGTGTCCTGGCAATCGTTGACGAAAAATCGGTGAATATATAAATAAATATATAAAAAAGGGAAAAAAGTCTCGGCAACACTATAATGACCGCTTTCTCTAGCTTCGCTAGCGGCGGTCATAATAACTTACATGTTAGACATCTTTTTACTTTTAGCACTCAGTATGAGAAACCACAATCATAATCATCAGCCAACAGTCTTTATGGTAGCTAGCTACACTGAAATGCTCTTTAGGTACCTGTGTATACTTAATTAGAAAATACATCATTTCCATATTTAAACATAACATTTCTTAAAACTGCAATACAAAAAAACAATTAGTTTTATGCTGATGACTTAGTTAAATCTTTACCCTATTTAGCTGTAGGTGCAATATATTCACATATTTTGTACTCGGACTTTACCTTGTTCCACTTAGTATATAATGGTATACTTTTAATGTTTTTTGGAATAAACATTAACAATGTGTTAACAAAGTTAAAGAAAAATCAAGAAAAAAGTGAGTGGCTGAGGCTGCTGCTCAATTAGATGTAATACTGCAATTTTATTTTCTGTAAAATGTTATATACAAATATACACAGTTTTGATATATACAGATATACACAGTTTTATGTAATATTTTGTAATATTTTGATCAAATGTGATTTGAATTAAGGTAATGAAGTTGTGATATAAATATCTGAACATTTTTGTTCATATGTTCTTTTCATAGTGTGTTAAACTACAGCATGATGAGGATGAAGAACAACTCCCTGCTGCAAAGGAAAAGGACCCCCTTTGTCATCTTCCCTCTTGGAGAATCTGCTGAGGCAAAATTTCACTGATGCTGGAGTGCAACAGCCCATGTCTGCCTATGCCAGGGCTAAGAAAAAAGTTAACAAGTATTGTAGTTCTCCACCTCTCTATCTCTCTAAGGACCCTTTTGATTGGTGGGCTGGTAATGAGGTACATTTTTTTCTGATTTCCAGGCTCGCCAAGAGGTTTTTATGTATTCCAAGTACAAGTGTTGCTACAGAACAGATCTTTTCGATACTGTAAACTGTGCAATGCGGCACATTATTATCTGGGCATGTGGATGAAATGCTGTTCCTATACAAGACCATGCAAATTTGCACAACACTCACTAACTAAGCACATTTGCATTGCACATTAGCAGTGATTTGAAGGTGGAGAAAAGTTTCTTTTTGTCAGTGGTGCTTTGTTATTGTAATTAGCCATTTTCACAGCCATGAGAAAAGAGGCAAAAAGGGCTAGGAGAGATTGACAGGCCTCTAGATCAGTAGGATTCCTGGTTTTATGCCATTTTCTTCCTGCAGCTCTGAGGGTGGTACTTAATGAATGGATGGTAACAGTCAGCCACAGACAATGCTGGGTAGACCTCTAGTGGGAAGAAAGTGCTGGGAGGGGGTAACAACCGAAGTAAAATAGGTAGCAGATTGCGGCCGAACGTGACCGTGACTGTCTTGAAATGGGCATCGGGTAGCGTGAGGAGGCATAAGGGGAGTGTTGGGTGTAAGTGGGAGGAATGGGACTAAGGTGTGTAGAAAGTTATGGTGTGTGTATGTGGAGGGGTTGATGATGGGCTGTGTGTGGGGGGCAGTGCTCTGTGTTTGGTGAGCAGTGCTGAGCGGTTGTAGGGTTGAGCGGACGGCGGGCATTCTGATGACCTTTCGGTGATTAGGGGGGCGTCAAGGGGCTGCAGTGGAGGTGGGGCAAAAGTTTGTAAGGAGAGGTGGTGAGGGGTCATGAGGCGGGGTTTAATGCCAAAAGAGGAACAGAACTGATATCAGTGGGCGAGATCTTAAGTGATGTGGACACCAAGGTATTTAATACTTGACACTCTCTACAGATTGCCCGCTGATCATTAGTGGATTGTAGTTGCTGCTTCACTGCCTCCTATAATCCACCACCATTACTTTAGTTTTACTGACATTGGGTCAAGCTGTTACACTGACACCACTGTGCCACCTATTTAACCTGATCCACGTAGGCCTGCTCATTGTTGTTGCTGATTAAGCCCATGACCATAGTGTCATCTGCAAACTTGATGATGGAGGTGTGACTACTGCTGGTGTTGCAGTCATCAGTGTAAATGTTGTACAGCAGGGGACTCAAGACGCACCCTTGACGAACTCCAGTGCTGATGGTTAATGTGTCAGATGTCAGACCACCCACTGTAATGACTTGTGACTGGTTGGTGAGAAAGTTAAGTATGTAGTGACATATTGTGGTGTTCCGTCCCAGTGTCTTCATCTCTGTGATCAAGTGAAGGGGTACTATGGTGTTAAAGGCTGAACTAAAGTCAGTGAATAGCATTCTCACATAATTCCCCTTCCTCTCCTCCAGGTGAGTTAGGGTGGTGTGCATGAGGTTGGAGATGACATCCTCTCTGGACCTGTTGGCTCTATAAGCAAATTGGAGGGGGTCAAAGGGGCTTTGCAGGGATGAGCAAATCACCTTTTTTACAAGCCTCTCAAAACACTTCTATCACTGTAGACGTTGGGGCCACTGCTCGATAGTCATTTAGACATGATGGACTTTTTTTAGCACTGAAATAATAATGGACTGCTTGAAGCACATAGGAACGGTCTCTTCAGCCAATGATGTGTTGGAAGATGTAAGTGAACACAGGAGCTAGCTGAACAGCTCAGGATTTTAAAACTCTGTTACACACAACCACCTGGTCCAGTAGCCTTCCTACAATTAACCTTCCTTAAGACATTCCTCATGTCTTTCTCGTTAATGCAAAAGGGTGTGTCCCACTAGCTTCACAGTTTACAGCAGATCTACTGTATCTGTAGCATCAAAGCGAGCGTAAAAAGCATTTACTTCACTCGGTATGGATTTACTCTGACTCGTCAAAAAAGGGGACTTTCTTTCACAAGTCTGTGATGGTTCGTAATCCCCTTCACACGTGTGCTGGGTCACCCTCCATGAAATCAGCTTCAACTCTCTCCCAATAGCACCACTTTGCATCTTTGATAGTTCTCTGTAAGCTGTATGATCCTGCTTTGTAATCCAACATGTCGCCTGAAATAAGCCCTGCATTGTCAGTGGTGGTTTGTGTCTTTAAGGCCATTTTCACTTCTCTGTCCACCCATGGCTACTGATTTGTAAAACTTTTGATAGTTACAGTTGGAATGATGGTATAAGTTAACAGATTGATGTAACTCAATGCCACTTCATAAACTCGTTAATATCGACCAACGTTGTTTGGAACATCTCCCAGTCAAACGTTGCTAAGGGCATCCTGTCTTCCGACTGATCGGTCCAGCGCTTGACCTCCTTCGTCAGAAGGGATTCCCTCCGACTTATCTGAAGGCTGACTTATCTGAAGGCTGACAGAGACTTAGCTTTATAGCTCTCCCTGAGCTGTGTGTAGCAGTGGTCCAATATGTTGTCACCACACGTTGGGAAGTTGATGTGTTGAATAAATTCAGACATGGACTGGGTTAGATGTACTTGGTTGAAATCCCCAGCCACAATAAGCACAGCCCCAGGGTGCTTATGTTGTTGCTCATTTAACACTTTCTGCAGCTCTTTGATGGCTGTGTCTGTATTTGCTTGTGGGGAGACATAGACAGCAGTGAATATTACAATATTAATGTAAACTCACAAGGTAGATAGAAGGGTCAGCACATGATTGCTAGATGTTCCAGATGAAGTGATAAAGACATAATTTAGAGAAGACTGACATTCTTTGCGTTGCACCACCTGCTGGTCATCATGATGCATACCACCATTGTCGTTATTTCCTGGAGGGAAACTGTAAAGTGGATAAAGAACTGGTGAGATATATGTAATGGTGTGACCATTACGCCATCTGCTTTGCAGTTTTTAGTTAGAATCAAGTCCAGTTGTTTACCGTTTTTGTGAGTCGGAGGGGAGCAGAACAGTTGTTACATTACATTACTACACCCAAGCTACACCCACCAATAATTAAAATAGTGAATGATTGGTTAAGCCCATTACCCCCACAGGTAGAAACAGCTGTGATGGACCAGGATGACACCGGTGCTAGTGTGAGTAGTGTGTGTGGGAGTTCATGAGAAGTTAATATTGTGAGCACAAACAAAGACAAAGATACGTCATGGCGATTATACAGATACAAACAGAAATGTTGTAACGATTAAAAAGTGTCCACACGATTTCTTCCCCCTCTGATGGCTCGGCACCGGGGTGATAAGACAAGTCCACAACAGGCTTCAGCTTGCCTGCCCTATGCTTCACATCAAACCTAAATGGTTGTAGAGACAAGAACCACCTAGTCACCCTTGCGTTAGAGTCTTACACCTTTCCTAACCACTGTAGAGCTATGTAGTCAGTTTCAAGCGTGAACTCTCGCCCCAACAAGTAATACCTGAAAGTGTCCAAAGCCCACTTGACTGCCAGGCATTAACTGCACCACTGAGTACCTGGTTTCATATGGGAAGAGTTTTCAGCTTATGTAAGCCAAAGGTCTTTGTTCCTCAGCCTCCCCCTGGAGCAGGACTGCCCCCAGCACGAGAGACAAAGTTAGGAATGAAACACCTGCACGATCCCGCCAGACCCAGGAAAGAACACACATCCTTTTTGGTCTGCAGAGTGGCACAGTCTCAGATAGTGTCCACTTTGTCCTTCTGTGGACAAATCACCCCACTGCCCAAAACGTGCCCAAGTAATGCACCTCCTGTTGTGCAAGAGCGCACTTCTTGGGCTGGATGGTGAGGCCCGCCTGGTGCAAACAGCGCAGCACTTCGCCCAAGTGCTGCCCCCAAGTGGTGCTGTATATGACAGTCATCCAAGCAGAACTTGGTCCATTAGCCTCTGGAAGGTCACTTGCGCCCCCTGTAGGCCAAAAGGCATGACTGTGAACTTAAATAATTCTTGGGGTGTCCTGAGGGCTTACAAAGTGAGGATTACAAAGTGTAAGGCTAGCTCCCTCGGCCATTGGCAACTGCCAGTATCCCTTACACATATCCAATGTGGTGATGTAGCCTTCCCCAGCCCCTCTATGAGATCCTCCGGCCTTGGCATGAGGTAAGCATCGAACTGCGGCTGCATTCACCTGCCGGAAATCGATGCAGAAACGGATGCTCCATCCTTAAAGAATTACACTGACGGGTCATCCTCCTCCACCACTGCATGCACCAGCAGCTGGTGGCAGGTCTCGTTCATGCCACTCCTTTAGCAAGTTCACACGAAATGTCTGCTTGGTCTTGCACCTCTCTGCCATCTCAATTTCATAGCTCACTGGCCCCAGCTGATGACATACCTGGTAGGGCCCCTGCCACTTGGTCAACAGCTTGTTCTCCAAGGTCGACAAGAACAGGAGAACCTTTTGGCCAGGCTGCAGAGTCTGCTTGGATGTCTGGTCATACCGCTGGGTCTCTATCTGCTGGGCTTGCTGCATGTTTTCTTTGACCAGGCCAACCAACTCCTCCATCTTGTTGCATGTTCAACATGTAGCTGACGATACTGCTGCCCCCTGCTGGTTGAGGCTTTTCCCAGGCCTCTCTCAGCAGGTCCAGTTCATACAAATGTTCAAAGGGGGAAAATCCAGTGAAGGCTTGGGGCACCTCCCAACAGGCAGATAATACAGGGTTCCTACACATTTTCAAATGTAAAATTCCAGACTTTTTCCATACTCAAATTCTCAGATTTCGGAGACATCAGCACACCACCAAATATTAATGTATTTAAATGAATTAAACACATACAGTTATTGTGGCATACCACCAAAATCTATAACATATTTAGCTGGGCCTAGAACGTGTGTCAGTGTCCTATTTTATGTCATAACCAGTGGCGGCCAGTGGAAAAAATGTTTGGTGGGGCACTAAGGTAGACGTCATGAGCATATGTACTACCCCTGGCGGGGGGTATGGGGGTCCTACCCCAGGAAATTTTGGATTTCTTAGATGCAATTTCCTGCATTCTAGTGCATTTTGGGGTAGCCTGTTTCACATAGCAAATGCAAAATCCATTCTGATTCAGCTTACATTGTCAGTTGCATGACCTTAATAAATACTTGTAAAATGACAGTTGCAAAGTGATAATGAAATGTAGTCTTACAATGAAAGTACACAGCGCTACAGTGCTGCGTCCGCAGCGCAAAATAAAAGGGCCAATTAAAATCTTTTATTTGTAATGCTCTCAAACTTTTTTCACATGCTTCTATAGACTCAAGCTTTGTCGGCACCCCGGAGTGGGAGGGCTTTCGCTCACTGTACCAAATAACAAACAAACAATCAGCTCACGTTAAAGTCAATACACTCTCACTGGTGGTTAAGATGGAACGGTACGGTTTCTTGTTATTGTTAATATGATGAATTTTTTTAATCCCTCACACGTTGGGAGGGCCGCGCCCGTGCGCCCTTAATAAAAGGGCCACCGCTGCGTCTCACTTCAGATTTCTTTTAAAATTACCAGATGAGTGTGGAGCATATTTATTAAATGTAACTTTACAAAACCAACAGGAATATTTTTCTGAACTGTATGGAACTTTGTAGTGATAGGGACTTTACATTGCGCTTATGTCGTTTTCTCTAATCGACTGAACTAGCAAATCTATCTGGCTAATTTTCATGTCAGAACAGTGATTACTCGTAGGCCTAATAATGAATTGTTTAACATGTAAGCAACAACAACCCCTTACAAAAAACCCTAATAGAAACTAATCTCTTCCAAAAAAGTCTGACAGCAGCATGAACAACGCTGCTCATAATGTTAATCTCTGATTCCTGCTCAGTGCCTAACTTTTGACACTTGCGCATCTCGCTGCTGTACGCTACGTCACAATCGCAAGTTTCAGACTACAAAACGCTGCTCCACTCCCTCCGCAGGCATTTCAGCACATTTCTTAGGCAAAATTCGATGAATGTCTGAAAGTTGAGCTGCATTTTACCATGTAGCGGCAAATGTCTGGAAACAAAAATATTTCTCCATACTCTAATTTCAATTTTCCATACTTTTTCAGACCTGGAAAACGCTAAAATTAAATTCCATACTTTTCCATACTGCGTAGGAACCCTGATAATAGATGTGGCTCATGTGGTTCAACTAGATGGTGCTGAACTAGTGTTTGAGTACTACCAGTATCCAGCAGTACTATGGTAGATTGGTAATTTACAACAGGGGTGGTCTGAACTTTACCCAGAAATTCTGGGGCCCCAGGTCTCTAGCAGGTGCATTTGTGAGTGTTGTGGGTGGCCTAGGATGTACAGTCAGTGTTCTGTGCAGTGGGGCAGAATGACAGTTCCACAACACAACAGAGAAGGAGGTATTGGAGGTACCGTGCAATTTTTCGCATAGTACTGTGTTTCGCACAGTATCCATTAACCAGATTCCTTTTCAGTTTCCCCAGTAACGTTATGCTGTTTGACAAGAAAATATTTTATGCATCTATGCAGTTAAAGTGAAAAAAATCATCTGACAATTTTTTTTGTCGTGTCATGGGCCCATACCCAGAGTGTGAATTACCCCTACATAACTGGGGGGGTACTATGTTTTATGTTTATTACTTACATTAATATATCGGTACCCTTCAACCCTAATATTTTTTTCTCTTTGAGAGGTAACTAGGTGTTGATTGGGGGGTACTGTATCCCCCAGTACCCCCTGTAATCCAAAATGTGCCCATACCCACCTCGACAACAGACACAGCAGAAAGGCTGTGTTGTCCATTATCCTGTAAGCCCCTACTTGTATTACAATAATTCAAACTAAGAACTAACTACTGTCATTAATTTGATATAAATTATGAAACATTATGTTTTTTGTGCAAATTTATTTCAATAACAATGATGCATAACGTGCAGTCTGTTTACAAGTAGCCTTAACTAATTTTAAAGCAGGTCTAGCTATTCAGTACTGCAGACTGTTGCTTATGAAGAGTGCTCCAATCTGCTAGGCATGCACTAATGCCATAGGCTACCTGTCAGATTTTTCAACACTGAAAGGGATTTCAGTGTTGAAAAAATCCCAAAATCCCAACCCCAAAATACGGAAAAATAAAATCACCTTCCAAATGCCAATTCTCTGTTAACGTCATGAAAGGCCAAAAACGCTGTTACGTTTAATTTTAATTGAGGTTAAGCTTACCCGCAGCCTTCAGTCTTAAAGGTCGAAGTTTTTTCTTTTTTGTTTAGGCTATTTAAGCAATGTGTTTAGGCACTGTTTTTCGACCTTTTGAGCTAGTATTAGTGGGAAACTTTGATGGGAGGACAGCAGAAAAAATAAAATAAGGGAGAAGCCTATTGTTTGCTCTTTTTGACTTACGACCAAAAAAAAACGCCCAAATAAGCAGCCTAACTGGGGAAAAAAAAAACTTGGACAAACTGCATAGGCGCACTGGCTCCTTTTAAACTGGTAAGTTAACCTTGTTGGCCTAATGTAATTATGTTTTAAGAGAAATTGGCAGTTAAACTTAAACAGTATTAGTAGCATGTGGACACAAACTTCTCCGTAGCCTGTGTACGTTTGGAGCACATGTGTCTCTATTAATAATGACCAAGTATACTCTTGTTGGTAGGCTTTAGGCTATTCATCTTTAAGCTCCCCACACTGCCAACCTCTAAGTAATGTGACTAGAAGTCATCGAATAAGCAACCCACACCTTTGCACAGCTAAACTGTAAGTGCTGTAGTTCTCTAATCAAGGCTTAGGATGTCGGTCCTGAGAAGGCTGCTGCCACTGCCGAAAGTAGTAGTAGACCTCATAGTAGCCTATAGCCAAATTGTTGGTAGCCTACACTGAAGAAGCGTGGCATTTATTCATTTATTTAGGGCACAACAAAGCTTTAAAACATATGCTACAAAAATATATCACAAGAAAGGGTTCAAACTAATTAAATTCATAAATTGCATGCCTATGCCGTCACCACACCCCTAACCCCTTATTTTTTCTCCCCGGATCTGCATCAATCTCATGATCGACCTTGAGCGCCTTCGGTTGACGGAAATCTGTCATAGCGACGGAGTTTCCCCTTCCCCTTTTTCACTGGTTTTCCATGGATGTCTCCCTAGACAATAGAACACCAGAGAATATGAAATATGGTGGGGATGCTAAAGTATCTTCCACTTTCAGATCTAAAAATACAGTTACAGTCACTAACAACTTCAACATGTTACTGAATTACCTGGCAAGTCCTTCTTCATAGAGATAGATAATGATGGGGTCATAAGAAGTAACCAGTACATACAGCCGCACATCAAACTTGAAATCTACACATAAAAACAAACAGAAATCATACGCATTTATTTGGTTTTCACACATTAATCTGAAGGACATTTACCACAGAAGTAAGGCTGTAATGATATTGTCACTATCGCTAAATCATCAGGAAGAAGTGTTTCAATAGTCATAGATGAAGTAAAATGAAAGGTCTTAAAGCAATGAGCAATGAAAATAGTGGTGTGACAACTACAGGCAGTTTAGGATCACATTCATACCCTATCCCAGTGGATCAGTTTTGGGTACACCTTTAAGGTAGTGGTCAATGGAGTAAAGTAAGTCATAAATTCTTTACAGAAACAGTGTCACTGAAGAAAACAAATCAAGTTAACCAGTAACCATGTCATTGAGACCTGTCACACACTAGCTTTTAATAACTACTCTTTCATTTGACCTGCTGGATGTCCCTGATGCCAGTTTGAAAATGAACTGGTTTAGTTCAATTCATTTGATCACATTTGTAAAGATTCTACAACACAGCAACTCAACTGTGCCACAGGTACAGTTCAACATACAGAGTGAGTGCAGATCAGAGGTTCAGATACAACCTGTTTAAGTGAAATGTGCCTAGTGTGACACACCTGAGCAGACCATTAAACTTGTAATAAACTTTGAAGGACTGCACCCCTGATCTGTTTTATATTTATTTACCATGTTCAGCAAATGGAGGTATGTAATGTATGTTCCAATAAATCAATATAAAAAAGAACAAGGATGCGGCCCTTCAAAGTTTATTACGTTTGGGTTTTTGATTCGTACCCAAAAAACATCCTTACACTCAGGAGTTGAGCGTGCCTGTTGTTTGTAACTACTTGAGACTACTTAATTACACTTACCATCAATGAGCAGTGGGTTGGTAATGTAACGGGATATCAGAACATTCTCATCCAATGAGACCTGGCTGGGCTGTGACCAAATTAAGACAAAGCTGAAGTATTACATTAAGTAGCAATGTGTTGAATGTGTCTGACATTCATTTTTTTACTGGGAATTGGCAAAGACACCTAGTGCTAGTAACCGAAACAACCTGATTATGACATGAAAATTACTAACAGTGATGACTACCTTAAAACTGCAGTGCAATGCAAGACAAGATTATAAAGACTTGCCATGTGTGTACTGAGAAGACTGAGATGGTATAAAAGATGGCATGAATCACGATTAAGGTGCCTGAAGATGATGTTTGATGTAGGATGAACAAGTAGTGAGTATGTTAATTTGATTTACATAGCTTATTAAGTAAATGAGAAGTGATTGTGTTAGTCTGACTTACGTTGCTTACTAAGTAAATGCCTCTGCCGCGGGAGGAGGCTACTGGCTTTATAATCCAAGGTTCCTTGTCTTTAGAAAAAGTGTCTGGCATAAAAAGAAGAGAGATAAATAAAGAAAACAAATGAAAGACAAGAAAAGCAAGTAAAACTGGAATTATTGTTCAAGTGCTCAACTATATATCGCGAATACTTTGGTTTGTAAATTTCAATATAACCATTTCTGAATGGGTATTGTATGCCCATAGCAAAGGTATTCTAGCAGGAAGCTGCTAAACTATTAATTAATATAAAATAGTCAAGAATGTTCAATAAAATATAGTGTGAAACTGAGAAAACTTTGCTACTTCAGGTAGCCTATTTAGTTTTTCTGGTTATAATGCTCACACACAGCCAACATGGACTGGGTTTAGAATAAAGATATGTTTGACTGACTCCAACCCATTAACAACCCATTAATTTTATAAATTAGTAAAAAATATCCTACAAACGTAGACCTCTCTGAGGCAAAATTAACCTTTAATGCCTTGATTCTTGAAACTTGAAAAATCTATATATAATTGAATATTGTCTTGTGCGCTAAACTAGTCCTTAGTACTAGTGACTAGTCCTGAGGCCCAGTGTTGTAATATCACAACATCTGATTTAAACCTACATAAATAAAAAAAAAAAAATTTCTTTTCCAAACCACATTTACACTATTAATGGGTCCTGTTGTTCTGTTCTTCAATGCTATTGGATGGCAAAATGGGTAAATAGGCCCGGTTATCTGTCCACAAAGTCATTCAACTTCAGAACCTGCCTCGGAGCTTGCTGTTTTGGACGAGTTAAATCAAAAAGGAAATAAGTAAAATGTTTGAAAAAAATGTTTTTTTATCATTGATTTTTGTAGATCATGATTATTTCAGGGTACCATTAAATATACTGATATTGTGATATCTATAACTTGTTTTTTTTACGTTGTAATATTACAAAATATGATTATTTTTATTATTAATAAAAAGTTATTAAAATGTCAAAAAGAAGCCTGATTTCTGCATCAGACGCTTCCTAGAACAACATCTAAAAGGTTGAATTTTTTTTTGCACTTTTTTTATATTTGGGCTAACAGGGGTTACGTGATTACAAAAAAAAAATGAATCAGTGAATCTGAGCCAATACCCAGCTCTACTACTGGTCACACAATATTCCTAAATTGGACAAAAGCAATTCAATCAGTGAGGACATCACACCCAACTATTCACTGCTAATAATCACTTCAGATTTTCATACAATTTAACAACTGTCAATGACATTTTATTTAATTTCAACATGGTAGTACAAAATGGGAGACATTTTATAATTACGCTTGACTGGTTAAAAATTAGGAAAGTGAGCAAACTAAGAATTCTAAATAAAGTAAAATAAAGACAAAGTCAGTGTACTTTGTGGTGACAATATTGAGGTTGTGATGATAAGACTGACTGGGCACCGTCATAAAAATGGACTGTTGTGCCTTTCCCTCACCCTGTGTATGCATTTTCAACTGAGCTGATCAGAGTAACCAGCGAACACGAAAGTAGTCATGCCCACCGAGATAAGTGAAGTCTTCAGAATTTAACATGATCCTGCTTCTTGCGATGTTTGGGACTTTGTGAGTCTGAGGGTGCCGGGACAGACACCCAGATAATGCAAATGTGGTATTCTGTCCACAACAGCGGGGGCAGTCGAAAGAGTCTTATTTTGCCTGGTAATGACTTATTTAAGCACCTACCGACTTAATAATAATTAATTACGATTATAATTAATTCACTCTAGAAGTTGTATAGTGTCGCTTTAACATTATAAAAGCTTAAGAGGTGTTTTGATGATAAAATAAAACTGTGGACAGTGTCATTTTGAGGTAGAAAGCAATAACTCACTGCAAAACTCTGGATATTCTGATGGGAGAATGAAGGTCTGTGGAATGAAGTGGAAGTTCTTATATCCATGTGCCTGCTGCATTCGCTGAATGTTCTTATACAGTCTGTCCTTCCGTGTCAACTCATATGACCTGTATGTGGTAAGATCAAGAAAATTAAGTCTGGAGAAAGCCTAATATGCTTGGATTAAAGTCACTGAAGTTCATGAAAATGTTGGTTATTTGTTGCGCTCTGTATGCGTTCCAAGTGCATGCTTGTGAGCAGTCAATTGCATATTTTTTTCCATCCTGGCAGACAAGACTTTCATTTCAGCAATTTACATACAATTACAGTAAACACTGTAATAAAACTGGTACGGTGCAGTTTAGACTAAAGCTTTATATGGAATGAAATTTGGATAAAATGTTGTCTACCCTCCCTTTTTGTTCACACACATATTAGTGGAGGCAAGCAATTAGTTTTTGTGTCCATAATCTGTAAAACAGTCTATAAAATAACATCTCTGATCTAATTAGCCAAGATATGACAAAATCAAATTATTCATGACTTTTGAAAGGAAATAATTTGCCTTAAATTTAAATACCGTAGATTTTGAAGCTTCTGGACAGCCCTTTAGGTTTTTGAATAATACCAATACAGGACAGGAGTAGACATTAAAATGTTAAGAAGTTGCAATTACAATATAACATTTTCTACACACCTTGGAAAATGGTTGACTTTCTGAAAGACCTTGAGACCACGGAACAGATAAGGCTTCAGATGAGAGCCTGTCCACATGACGTTGAAGTCATTACTGTTGGGATGGACCTGTGGTAAATACACCAAAACCCTTCCATTAAACTTTCAATTACACCCACATAAACATAACTATACTTTACTCTCAAAAAGATACTTTCATCCTCAATCTGTCTATGACATGCTGTCACTGAACTTAAAGTTGTTCACCACTTACATTGGTCACAAAACAAAGTTGACTGGAATATCTGAATATCTGGAATATCAACCCAACATGTGATATGCGATGCTCAGCCAGCTACACTAGTGCACGCGTTTTGGAGTTGTCCTAACCTATTTGATGTTTGGGGATCAGTTTTTGATTTCTTATCTAGAGCTTTCAAGATCCACATTAAACTATCCCCAGTTCTTACCATTTTTTGAATATCTGAAGAACTGCAGGTGTTTGTCATATAATTAGAATTAGAGGTGGGCGATATGGCCTAAAATTTCTATTGCGGTATATTTTGAGCCATAGACAGTAGACGGTAAATATCGCGAATACTTTGGTTTGTAAATTTCAATATAACCATTTCTGAATGGGTATTGTATGCCCATAGCAAAGGTATTCTAGCAGGAAGCTGCTAAACTATTAATTAATATAAAATAAATAGTCAAGAATGTTCAATAAAATATAGTGTGAAACTGAGAAAACTTTGCTACTTCAGGTAGCCTATTTAGTTTTTCTGGTTATAATGCTCACACACAGCCAACATGGACTGGGTTTAGAATAAAGATTATGTTTGACTGACTCCAACCCATTAATTTTATTGTTTGTTTCAAGAGAGGGGTTTTCTAAATGACCACTTTAGCTCTAGCTAATTAACTAAATATTGTAATAATAATAAGCTAAATATTGAATGTGCTAGCTAAAGCCAAAAATTGAAGGAAAACATCTGTGAAATATTTCCTTTCTCTGACATTGGAATTATTTATGGCAATGGTTTTACATTAAATTAGTTTTTTTGGTAAATATAGAACAACGAATATTAGATTAGATAGATATTTCTTATACTCTTCAACTCACCATAACAGTCAGTCATAGGCAAAATCTTTGTCATTTTGTAAATTTATAGCTGCTTTGGAGCAGCACACAGACACACCAAATCTCACTGTGTGTATGCATACTTATATGTGAGTGGAGAAGCCTCCAAAGGTGTGCAGTGCAATGCTACAGGTTAACTGAAGTAATTTAAAGTAATGCAAATAAGAGAGACTGTAAGAGAGGCTGAAACATCGGTATGTGTTTGTATGGCAGAAAGATCACGTTTTCACGTTCCGCATTTATGGCGAGCCGCCAGTCTTGTCAATGTATGGAAAACACTAAGATTGCTTGTATTACCTCTCCGTGCAATCACTGTCCACATGACCATATTATGGACATTGCACCAGCCTTTTTGACGAGCTCCTCCTCCATGCGCTGTGGCTTCCATGCAGTTGCTTTAGTAAGTGCAACGCATATTGACAATACAATAACCCATCACGATAGGCCAGTATAATCAAAATCTCTATTGTTGGCCAAATTTATATTGCATACTGTTTATACCACTTATATCGTCCACCCCTAATTAGAATATCATGAAAAAGTTGATTTATGTCAGTAATTCCATTAAAAAAATGAGAGTTGTAGATTATATTCATTCATTACACAAATGTTTATTCCCTTAATTTTGATAACTGACAATTAATGAAAATCCCAAATTCAGTATCTTAGAAAATTAAAATATTATTTAAGACCGATACAAAAAAAGAAATGTTGGCCAACTACAAAGTATAAACATGAAAAGTATGAGCATGTACAGCACTCAATACTTAGTTGGGGCTCCTTTTGCCTAAATTACTGCAGCAATGGGGGGCGGCATGGAGTCCATCAGTCTTTGGCACTGCTCAGGTGTTACGAGAGCAGGTTTGCTCTGATAGTGGCCTTCAGTTCTTCTGCATTGTTGGGTCTGGCGTACTGCATCTTCCTCTTCACATGGTCCTTAAACCAGGTACTGGTAGCTTTGGTGTGCAGGTGCCAAGTCCTTTTGGAAAACGAAATCTCGTGTCCATAAAGTCGGTCAGCAGAAAGAAGCATGAAGTGCTCTAAAACTTCCTGGTAGATGGCTGTGTTGACCTTATACTTAAGAAGACACAGTCGACCAACACCAGCAGATAACATGCCACTCCAAACCATCGCTGATGTTACACTCGACCTCAAGCAATGTGGATTCTATTGCCTCTCCTCTCTTCTTCCAGACTCTGGGACCTTGATTTCCAAACGACATGCAAAATGTATTTATTAGAGAACATAACTTTGGACCACCCAGCAGCAGTCCAGTCCTTATTGTCTATAGCCCAGGTGAGACGCTTCTGGCGCTTGTTCAAGAGTGGCTTGACACAAGGAATGCGACAGCTAAAACCTATGTCTTGCATACGTCTGTGCGTGGTGGTTCTTGAAGCACTGACTCCAGCTGCAGCTTACTCTTTGTAAATCTCCCCCACATTTTTAAATGGGTTTTGTTTCACAATCCTCTTCAGGGTGCTGTTACCCCTATAGCTTGTACACTTTTTTCTACCACATCTTTTCCTTCCCGTTGCATCTCTTTTAATGTGATTAGACACAGAGCTCTGTGAACAGCCAGTCTCTTTAGCAATGACCTTTTGTGTCTTGCCCTCCTGCAAGGTGTCAATGGTCGACTTTTGGACAACTGTCACGTCAGCAGTCTTCCCCATGATTGTGTAGAAGTAGGCGGAGAGACCATTTAAGGCCTTTGCAAGTCTTTTGAGTTAATTAGTTGATTAAAGTGTAGCAGCAGGGGTCTTCAATATGGAACTTTTCCACAATATTCTAATTTTCTGAGATACTCAATTTGGGGTTTTCATTAGTTGTCAGTTATAATCATCAATATTAAAAGAAATAAACATTTGAAATATGTCAGTCTGTGTAAAATGAATGTATACATTATACAAGTTTTACTTTTTGAATGGAATTACTGCAATTAATCAACTTTTTCATATCTAATTATATGACCAGCACCTGTAAGCATAGGCAGCTGGGACAAAACGGTAATAGCATTTTCAGCATTACTTGCAGGACTTAAGGATTATATTAATGAAATAGAAAGACAAATCCCCACCTACATGTAAACAATGGATTCATGAGGTCATCTAATACTTCAGTACACATAACAAGCGGCAGAACTTTAACATAGCAACAGTAAAATGGTATTTTTCTGGTGTTATATGCCTACCTTTCAGGTTTCTTTTAGCAAACTCTTATCAGATTGATTGATTTTACTATTGCCTACATTGTCAAAAAGGTAAAATTGCCCTGCTGAATAAAGATAATGCATAAACAAAACTGATTTTATGTTTGTGTGATAATGGCTTTTGACTGACACTGTGACGGATTTTCCTCAGTGAAAAGCTTGATTTTCAGATGGTAAAATAGCCCATTATAAAAAGGTCATTTTACCTCATGAAATCCATGGTTGCCGAGTAATCCACGCACCAGTCGGCTTTCTGTACGAACAATCTTAAATGCCAAGTTGTACTGCTCTGCAAGAGTACAGCGAGACTTAAGATTAGTCAGAAGACATTAGTCAGAGGAATGATGGAGAGTAATGGTCCGCTGTAATGGCATTATCACTGAATATGCATCTGTGCAAAACTAAAAGGATACATTACCACCAACTGTACGGATGCTATCATCTTTAATCACAAGGGCCTCAGCATGAAACAAAAGAATTGGAGTCTTCCTACTGGTTTCACTCCAAGAAATATAAACAAGGTCCCTGGTGAACAGTGGCAGAAAAGAAGGAAATGGCAAAATATTACAAAAACTCCTCTTGAATATGGCATCCAGGTACCTTTAGTGTACCTCATTTTGTGGTATTTTTATTTCAGAACACACAATTTTAAGTAGGTAAGTAGGCAGATACCAAATTGATTTGAAGAGAGTGGGCACATAAAACCAATGTAATGGTACTTTACTTTCTTTGTGCAGAACATGCAGCGGTCATACTCTAATTCACCATCTAAACTGTTGTTTGATTAACTATTTAGGCTATGTACCAATAAAAATCCATAACTTACTTTATTTTGCTGTCCAAGGACTCATCCATATCCCAGGTCAGAGTTGGCGTTTTCTTCACAAAGCAAAATGAGTGCCATAGGGCAGGCCTTTTTGTATCATGTGTCTACAGCTGATGAAATGTGCATCTTATGGCATCATCTTCTACCTATAGTAAATAATTATTATTAAATCACATCATGCATTATTTATCACATGTAGCCAGCATGCTCATCAGAATACAGAACTACAAAACAACCCCTGATCCAAAACCCTTGACCAAATAAACCTACTTTTGCTGTCTCATGGTGGCCACTTGGTCATAGTTTATCACCATTTTACTTTACATCACATCTTACTTCAGCTTGATCTGTCAACATCACACTAGGCTACTTGGGCCTATAATGCTGGTTCAATATTTTCATTTTAACATAGTTATTAGCCTAACACTGACTTGAACTGTTTTGTGTTATGGTGTTATGGGTACAGGCCACACATAGGCTGCCCTGACAAACATCTCCAAATGTGATTTTGGCACACAAAGTTGTTTCATATAATGATTCATTGCCAGACTGGCATGATTGCATTACAATTGATCTCACTTCTTGCCTCAAGATAACAGCCTACCTGCAGTCTTGTGACGGAGGCACGGAATAGGCATGGAATACATTTCAGACATTCATGTGTTGACCCAAATTTGTGAGGTGTTTTTTTTAAATGATAAACCCACAGTCACCCCACAGTTTGTCATAGACTGGTCTGCAAGAGTCAGTCCTGTTCATGCTGCACTATTATTGGCTGATCTGTATTCAAAAGCCTGGCACTCAGAACGCAGATGGCCAGCGTGATAAAGACAAGTGGACATGTAACAATGGTGTTTAGTTCCTCATCTTAATGTGATACAACTGACTCCCTAAATATCAGGATGACAATTCACTATGTCAAGCAAGCACAAGTTACATTATTTTAGGCAAGTTAAATCTTGTTGCAAAAAATAGCCTATACATTGAGTTTATGGTTTTGTCAAGAATAGAAATAGCAGGCTGTCTATGGTACTCTATGACAGCGTTGCCAGTAAGGACAACAGCAAGATCCAAAAGATAATTATGAGCCATCTTTTAACACTAAACGAAAATTCCAACCAAATTTTAAAAAATCAGCAGTGTCATCTGGTGTCATTAATAAGATAAGATAATAAGATAATACTTTATTGCCACACATGTTAATTGCAGTTAAGGTAGCTCAGTCCAAAGAGAAAGAACAATAAAATATATTTAAAAGAAGTAGATCAATTCAGATCAGTTTAGCACTGGCTGAGGGAAAGAAGCTGTCTCTGAACCGTGTCCTCCCCGTGCTAATGGATCTAAACCATCTTCCAGAAAGCAGAAGTTGGAACATGAAGTGACATGGATAGGAAGGGACCTTGATTATTTTGGAAGCTCAGTTTAAGCTGTGTTCAGAGTATAAGGAGCGGACTGGTGTGAGGTCACAGCTAATGATGTCTCCAGCCTTAGTCACGATCCTCTCCAGTTTTTACCTGGTGCAACTCTCTGCACTTCCATACCAGACAGTGATGGCAGACATGATACTCTTTATGACGGTTTTATGAAAATGCACCTATAGATATCTACCGACATAAAACTTCTTCAGTTGCCTTAAGAAGGACAGCCTTTGGTGAGCTTTTTTGATGACGTGAGTGCCGTTTCCCATTTCAGAGTGTTGCTAATGTAAGAGCCAAGAAATGTAATAATTTTTAAATAGGAGTCTGCAAAAGATATGGGCTAATCAAGTATATTAATAGGACCAATACATTTAGACCTTCTTAGGTCCACAACTATTTCTTTTGATGTCATTAGCTGAACAAACAAACTGTTTGCCTGTTTGACTTCGTGTTGGTGTTAAACTTTTTTAGGCTTGGTTTTCATCTCTAAAAGAGTGGTAATCAAAATAGTGTACCTTGTCCCCACGCAAAAAAGTCACTTGAACAACTTCCTTTGATGTAAGACTATAAATAATTTGATTGTATTTCAACTGATGTCGATATGCAAGATGTGTGCAAACCAAGACTATACACAAGAGGGCTCTGTCTACCCGTTGTTTGACTTTTGACGTAGTTTTGACTTAGAAGTAGTCGTGACAACTGGTTGTAAAAATGTAACACAGTGTAAAATTAGGTGAGGTTAGTGCTGCTCATGCTGGCAATAGTCAACCCTGAGACGCCAAAATAAAGTTACACTTGAAAGAAACAGTGAGTCGATTTATCTAATCCGGATATATTCAAATTACAGTAATGTCACGTAGTCTGTCCCATCTACTCCAGACTTCGAGTTTACGTTCATTTACGGCACGCAGTCAAACCCTGTGTAGTTCTTATTTAAACAATACATAATTACAGGTTAAAGGTAACTCATCATTCGTTGTAATGGCAGGCGATGGGATCATTTCCGTGGAAAACATACGTCAAGAAGGTAGGCTACGTGGTCAGCTTGCTATCCATACCTGGCTGATGTAGCCAAGTAACTTAACGTTAATCAAACGGTTGCTAGCTTCTTTTTCGAATATATATTTAACGAAGTCGGTGTTATCGTAAATGTTGCAGAAATGTTTATTGTCCTACCTCATTATTTACAGACAAGGAAACTTTGGGTGGCGATTCCATTGGGCTACCTTCGAATAGAATCAGATCATTTTCAGGGCTCTGGCTGCAGACTCTGTAAATACTAAATCCTCAGCGTCATGGGAACTGAAGTTCCTCGGTCATAAGTAGCTAACCTATCTGTCTGGTAGGTTACACTCTACACTTCTGTTGACACTGCTTAGCAGCAATAGAGCGACGGGTGCCCAATGTATACGTTTTCTGCGAACATGCGGACGAAGGATTATCCTAAGCGCATGCGCACAATTATTTGCCTTGCCTGGGCTCGAAACACAAAACACAACAGGTGTACAAAATGAAACTAGACTGCATTCCCGCAGAAAATGCAAAAAGTGTGCTTGCAAATATGTGTGCCAACATTCCGCCATTCATTTTCAATGGGCCAAAAAGTTGCAGAAAAACGACAATAACGGACGAACGACAAGAGGTACGGTATACCGAAATGTAGGCGGTCATGTCCAAACCGGGCCGGTCGTTTTAGAGTTTGAACGGTGTCTCTATCTCAAGAGCCTGAGGACTAGTAACGTCTTCAAGATCTGGTTCAGGAGAAGAAGAATAATAAACGGGGAGATAACAATAAGTGTGCTCTGCAAGCACACTTAATAAATTGCAAAAGCGCATCACCTTACTACCACAAAACAATCCAATGTCGATAGTTAAACTAATAAAAACCACCGAAACTGTTAATGTGCATTACACCTAAGTGTGTCCACAAAAGCGGTGCAAAACAATACGTAAGTAATGCAGCAAGATTCGAAGTTCGCGGTTTCATCAATAAATCGTAAGCAAAACATTGCACAGATAGAAAATGGAGCCTCTTTACAGGCGTAGCATTGCGAACAACAAGCTACCTCCGTGGCAGACAAAATTGGTACAAGCCTAAATGTGAAAAGGGCTGCCACCTCTTATTTGAGCTACAGACCTTTTTTCAGTCAGATTAAGAAGCTACTCTGCTTCCACGAAGTGCGGTGTTTTTAAAGTTCCCTCTCATAATCCCCCCAGGGCCCTCTCTTATTTTCATTATTATAGCTCCATCTTCAAGAAATACAAACTCTAATACCACTGCTATGCAGATCACACTCAGTTTTATGCATTACATGAAATACTGGATGTCAGGAACTTCTAAATGAGAAGTAAAACTGAAATCATTATTTTTGGGACTCTTAACCCCCAATGTTACGATGGTGGTTTTGCACCATAGCCAGTCCCCTTTGTACCAGTTTGCACAGGGTAGTTAAACCTTGGTGGTGTCTACCTTGATTGATCTTTGACATTAACAGACAAGTCAGCAGTGTGCTGAGGGGTAGCTTTAATTCTGTGTATTTTGGTTTGCCCACTCTGTAGCCAGATTACAAATAGTCCAAAATGCAGCTGCCAGACTACTCACTGGATTAAAGAAGAACACTGTTAATCAATTGCACTGGTTAAATTCAGAATTGAATTTAAAATATTATTGTTTGATTTTAAAGCACATAGCCACATGCTACATTTTCACCTTATAAGACTCTATGCCACAAAGTCAGGTCCTCCTCCCAACAACTGCTCTCCAACCACCATGTGGAGCCAACCACATGATGGGTAGATTACCTAACACTTGCAAATGTTTTAATAAAATAGGTGTTGGTGAACAACTGAGGGGAGACAAATAATTACAAGATTACAAGAAGAAAAACACAGTAAGTCACCATTTATACTCAGACAGTTCAAAACCATTCAAAAATGTGCACGCATGGAATAGTGTATGTGTAAATGTGTCTGCGTGTCCATCACAGGTGGAGATCCCAGCTTCAGAAAGTAAAAACCATACGATATATATGATTCAGCCATGTTCTGAACCTGGGGCCTATTTCACAAAACCAAGATAAGGGATTAAGACGGGTTTACTTGGTCATCCTAGATGACTTTAGCCTTGAAGTCGCATATAAGTTTCACAGAAGAAATCGCATATAAGTTACCATGGGGATTTATACCTTGCAGCTAGCCTGCTCCCGACCAGGCTAAGAAGCAGATTAGTTAATTCTTGCCCCTTATTGGCTCAATGAACTGTCACTCAGAGTTGTCAGTGAACCTTAAGTAAAGAGACGCTGTTTATTATATTTGTTTGTTTGCTTATTATTATGCTTTTAATTTCTGAACCAATTGTAATCGAATAGTTTCTTTTATTTATTTCATTAATTGAATGAATACGCAAACCAATTTCACGTGTGTTCTCAATTAAGTCGGTGATCACAGCAGTATATAATGACAGGCTACACACGTACTGCGCACGCGTCTTCTCCATTTCATCGCTCATTCTGGGATCGATCCATGCCGTCTTTTATAGAATGACGTGAACGTGCTCTTAACAGGATTTCTTACACCTGACTTGGCCTAGCCGCCTCAACTCATCCGTGCTCGGCGTTAGTGAAACGTATTCAGCGTGTTTACATAGACAAGGCTAGGTCAAGCCCCGTTTTCGTCACTTATCTTGGATGTGTTTAGTCAGGTTTTGTGAAATAGGCCCCAGCTGATTGAGCTTAATAATGTCTGATGATTTGTGTGCTGAATGAGCACACAAATCATCAGACAGATAAATCAGCTAATTAATGAAATCACAGGTGTTCAGTGCACAGACAGAGGGGAATACAATGGTTGTTTTTATTTTATGAAGCCAGGATCCCCACCTCTGCCCTCCATGGAGTCTGTTGATGTTTTTTTTTTTTTTTTTTTTCGGGGGGGTGGTTACATTGATGCCCTGTCTATCACAAGAGGGCAGTGTTTTATAAGGTACAGTCAAACATTTCAAGGCAAAAGCTCAGGGTATTGCAGTCATATCAACAATGTCTGCCATCATTACTGTATATGATTTAATAGTTGATTAATAGTTTTACCAAACACTTGACTTTAAAGAATGTATGACATTTACCCATCTCACAGCAAGAATCCATTTCCTTCATTATAAAGTTTATTTTCCTCAGTTACTAATTCTTGTCCATCTACATTTCTGATATGATATCAGATAGTTTAAAAAATATGGTTTAACAAATAATCTTTGACTTCAACATAAAACATATTGTAGGAGATAGAGATAAATAGATAAAGACAGACAGATAGCATATTAAAAACTCAGTAGTTTCCAAGACTTTTTGTATGCATTTCACAATTTTGCATATCAGTCCCTCAACATTCTGTTGCTGAGAGAGAGAGAGAGAATATCTATGGTGACTGGGAGCATAACGTTGTTGAAAAGCTGCATTTATTTGGGTTCATTAACTGCCTGTAAAACAGGCATACACACTTCACCCAGCTGTCCTGGTCTTATGTCACTTCATGTCCCTGTTCTCTAATCTCAGCACTGGAATCTCAAAATATGATGCTCTGACATTATTAAGTGATAAAATGATCTGCAGTTCATTGATCCTAATCTATGAAATCGAATGTATATGCACCCACTTTTTACAAACAATTATTAATATGTCTCTGGCTTAACATGTGGGCAGATGTCATGCAGCACACATGTCAAGGGCAATAAAGAGACCTTGTTTGGCACAGGATTATACAGGAAGATGTTGACTCCTGCTGGGCATTGCTGCTTGTTGCACCGCCTCCGGTGCCCATTGGTCAGCTGCAGGGTCATCAGCCAGAAGCCACCATTCACCAACGTTTCGCTCCTTTAATACTGGAACGTCTCCTGGTGGCAGAGCAGTGACAGGGACGTCTCCCTGTCACCCCCTGCAGCTGATGGGTGTTGTCCCCTGCGGCTGTTGTCTGGGGGTAGTTGTTTTTCCCCCAAGTTTTGTCCTTCCTCCTGAGCCACAGCCAAAAGCTCCCTTTTTCGGCCTTCTCTGCCAGGTCCTTAGTTGCCTTTTTTAGTCTACCTCCGGTGAGGCCCAAACCCCCCATGATGGTAGATGGTAGTCCTCCAGCCCGTCTCCTGGCACTCAGCAGCCAGCTCTGAGTATTTGGCGTTCTTGCGCTCGAAGGCGGCTTCGATCGCCTCCTCCATGGGTACTGTGAGCTCAATGAGGATCGCCGCTCTTGCCTTGGCTGACCACATAACTATGTCTGGCCGCAGGGATGTGGTGCTGATCTCCGTGGGGAACTGAAGCTTCCTGTCAAGGTCGACCCTCATGCTCCACCCCTGGTCAGGGGAGAGTGGCCTTGGTGTTTTCCTTGACCTGATGCTTCTCTGTACCCCCCCTCCTTCCAGAACAAAGATGCTGAGGATAACTGGGCATAACTCAGAATAAATTAATAAATATGTAAACAAATAAATTGCACAGTGATCTTGTTTTAACCGATTTTTTTTCTTCTAAAATTATTACTTTTTTGTTTCACTTCCATTTGTCTTTAGTGTTATTATTGTTTTCTTTGTTAGTTATTATTTTATTATTGTATGCAAGACTGTAAACTAAGGACATTTGATGAAACAGAGCTTAATGTTTAATAAACAGTAACATCTTTAAATAAACAAACATTTTTGAATAAACAATGGTGCCCTGGTTCCCTGCAAAACACATTAATAAAATGTAAAAAAAAATACACAATAAAAAGACTGACTTAAAAAAAACTCTGGGCTGTCAAACATATGGCCCGCTAGATTGTTTATGCTTAAATTCTAAGGATGTCAAAAAAGAAAATGTGTAGTCCATTCCTATGACAACTTTTTAAAGAAATAACCGAAATGGTCAATTCAGCCACTAGGGGCAGCAAAAAAAAACACCACTGACACAACAAGAGATCAGGAAATAAACAGCAATGTGCTCAGATCTGGCGAATGACAATATTGCCTCACCGGCAGTAGCGGTTTTAGGCCACAAGCGCTTGGGGGGAAAAATGAAATAAAATAAAAATGCTCTGTGTGTCATATTGCTGCAATCGGCACATTGGCGCCCCCCTGGTGAAGGTGCCCTTCTTGCTGAGAAGGTGTACACAGAAGCAGCGCGTCTCTCTGACTTGGGGGGGGGGGGGGGGGGGGGTGCTGAGAGGTGGTCTCGCCCGGGGCGTAAAACACTATAGAACCGCCACTGCTCACCGGTATTAAGTTGCTATCAAAATGATCAAGAGTGACACGGCCATTTCCAAAATGTTGTTGTCAAAAACAAGAAAAGTTAACAGGCTAAGTTCAGACTGCAGGGCTTAATGCTCAATTCGAATTTTTTTGTAAAATTCGCTTTTTTTGCAAGGTCGACAATTTTTTTGCATGACAAGAAGAATGTTTATGCACATTTGTAAGCACCTACTTTTACCACTTTACCATCGCTTGTTGACGTGTAGGTGTAGGATGAATGACAACTGGCCATTCAGACTGAAGTCGCATGTGATCTCTAGTGTGAACTCTAAATGCCCCAAAAGTGTCCCGCATGTGCATTGGAGGACACGATGACGTCACACACAGTGAGCGTGCTCAGTGTTTACGGAAGTAAACATGGACGCTAGAGATGAATATCTGGCGATTTTAAAGTTGCTGTCCTACCAGAGCCAGCAGATGTAGAACGTATTAGACTGTCATTAAAAGATCATCTACAGGTCGCATCTTTGCAAAAAAATATAGAAAAGCCATAGACTGCTGAGTTTTCCAGGAAAAATTGACTGAGTATTATTTATTTACAGAACCTGTGTGCATGGTATGTAATCAGCAGGTTGCAGAGCTCAAAGAATATAATATTCGGTGCCACTATGGCTACGTTCAGACTGCAGCCTGAAGTGACCCAAATCCTTTACAATTTTGTTCCATAGCCCTGCAGTGCAGCATGATCTGTCATGAATGACATCTTGGCTTTTTTAAGCATGAAGGAAACCGTAGCTGCAATATGTACTCTGACCTGCGTCGCACGAGAGAGTTGGCTAGATGGGGGAAATTCTACTCATTGGAGCTTTAACACACAAAAACTTTTTTAAGCTTCCAATGTCTGAACACAATAGCGCCTTCTTTGGACAGAAGTTCACATAACTTGGCATGATCTTAAAGAATGACAAGACCATTGATCATGTTAAGATTTCAAATAGTTATAACCAAAGATATTGGTTGTAGTGTAATTATGACCTATGCCTAAAGTATTGATTGGCAAGAACGTTTCTGTGAGTTTCTGGTAACTTTTCCTTATTTTCATATTCTATAGTCTATAGCATATTTTGTATATATACAGTTTTATTGAAGTAAAGTTAATGTTCAGTGTGCTGTGTGTTCATATTAATTAAGTGTGCTTGCTCTGCAACACACTCATAGTTCTCCCACGTTTATTATTAAAATTATTTAAAAGAACACATTTATAGTTCGCCCACCGTTTATTATTATTAAGTGTCCTTGAAAAGAGCACACTTAAGGTCACCACACACCAGCAGCGATGCAACAGTCGAATTCGACAATGGAATTCTTGGGTCAGAACCTATACGTTTACAAGCCCCAGTTGTTCAGACTGAATATGGTGTTGGTCACATGACATGGACGGGGCCCCTTAAGTTGACCCCAGGGGAAGTCCATCTTGCCATAGGGAGAGCATCCATCAATACACCGGGGACCTCTGGCATATTGGTCATTGACAATTCCAATGCCCTCCCCCAGGGAGTGGCCTCACCACCCTGTATGGTGTTACCAACTGATCATTGTACTGTGTTGTTACAAAATATTTCCCTAAAGGAGTGATGCATTTCCAAAGGCACAGTCATTGCTCAGATACATAAAGCTGATGTGGTGACAGATGTAGGTCTAAACAATCGCCTCGCGAGTAGGATACACCCAGGGCTCTTTCATTTTGGCAGTTCCCCTTTACCTACCTCATGGAGAGTTAGGGTTGCTCAGAAATTGGCAGAGAGGAGAAATGTTTTTTCAGTGGAAGAGTGGGATGTGGGGTTAGCGAGAGCTGTTGAACATGAGATTCGAGTGATACACACGAGTGATACACGGCCATTTCGGGAGAGGTCCAGATGTATTGCTCCAGCCGATATTGATGGTGTAAGGTACCATTTACAAGAGTTGCTGGCTGCAGGGACAATTAAAGAATCTTGTAGTCCCTATGCCTCACCTATTGTTGTGGCAAGGAAGTAAAAAGGCAAGATTCGAATGTGCATCGATTATCGTACCCTTCATTCATGAACCATCCCTGATCAGTATACTGTACCTCGGATAGATGGCGCTCTTTGGTTTTCAGTACTGGATCTGCACAGTGGTTATTATCAAATTCCTATGTTGGAGGAAGATAAGGAGAAAACTGCTTTTATTTGCTCCTTAGGCTTCTACCAATTTGAAAGAATGCCGCAGGGCATCACCGAGGCCCCCGCCACTTTCCAAAGATTAATGGAGAGAGTGATGGGGGATATGCACTTGTTGCAGTGCATTGTTTACTTGGATGACATAATTGTGTTCAGTCGCACCCTGGAGGAACATGAAGATGCTTAAAGTACTGGATCGGTTGGAGGAGTGTGGCTTGAAGGTGTCCATTGATAAATGTTAACACAGGTTAAATATGTGGGACACGTTGTATTGGCTGATGGTGTGGCCACTAAAGGCGATGGCCCAGTGGAAAACACCAACTAATTTAAAAGCCCTGCAGTCCTCTTTAGGCTTTCGTGGCTGTTGTAGGCATTTCATTGCCCATTACTCTTCCATTGTTCGTTCATTAACTGACTTGACTAAGGGTTATGCACCTCTGCAGAAAGGGCGCCATACTAGGGCACAGAAAGGGCGCCATACAAAGTCCACACCGACTAAGCAGTATTTGAGTAACTTAGAACCCTTTGGACACCGGGGGACTGTTGAGTGTGCTGAGGCCTTCACAAAAATACGGGATTGTCTGATTAATGCTCCCTTGTTGGCTTTTGCTGATCCAAGTAAGCCATATATACTCCATGTGGAAGCGATTAGCGGTGCTTTGGTAAGCAGAAAGCTCAGTGTGTCAGAGAGAAATTATCTGGTTCACCAGTTAGAGTTTTTAGCACTGAAGTGGGCAGTAATACATACATTTCATGATTATCTATATGAGGCGCACATCACAGTGAGAACCGATAATAGCCCTTTAACATATGTGTTGTCTTCTGCCGAACTGAATGCTTGTGGCCATAGATGGCTGGCAGCTTTGGCCACTTAGAATTTCGGTATTCAGTTCAGACCTGGACGGGAGAATATTGATGCTGACCTTTTCTCACGAAATGTAACTGAGGAAGATGGGTGGATACCACCTTCAGGGGTGAAGGCAGTTTGTAAAAAGGTCAGTATGACCAGGCTCCATGGAACAACAATATGAGGTGTTAATCAATTGGGAGCTTCCCCCCAATGCGTTCCTCATGTTCCTATGTACTTCCTACTCGGCTTAGTGGCAAACCTATGGAACAGTTGAGCGTAAAAAACCTACAGTTAGCTCAGGATCAGGATGAGACAATTAGCAGGGTGAAACGGGCATTGGCACATGGACAGGCTCCATTGCCTCATTTAGTGACCATGCAGAGGTACATTTACTACTGAGGGAGTGGCCCCAGTTTTTGTAATGGAGTCTTGTACTATAATATCCATAGAACATCTGGAAGGGAGATATCACAACTCAGTTTCAAACAGTTTCATCCCCAGGTTCTAAAGGCCTTACATGATGATGGGGGACATTTGGGTATAGAACGCATCATTGAGCTAGCTAGAGACAGATTTTACATTAAGACTAGTTACACCCACAGCCCACCCACACAGAACCGCACCAACTCATTAATAGAGGCCCGCTTGATTTGGTTTGCCTTGACTTTTGTAACAGTGTTCCTTCGGGTTTTTCTGGTAGCGCTGCATTTTTCTTTGCCACCTCTATTTTCCCCTGATCACATTCTATTATTCACTCTACACTCCGCTCTCCACGCACTGCCACGCTAATTCCCCTCACCTGTTTCCCCTCTTGCCTCCGTCTTCGTGATCATACCCTGCACCTGCACTTCTATGTTTTCCCCTTATCTCATCATCGCTCTCACCTGCACTGCCCCACTATTTAAACCCTCACGTTTCACTCCCTCCTTGTCAGTTCTTCTGCTAACCACGGTGTGTTCCTTCACAGCAACCGCTTAGACTCCTGACTTTTGTTTTTGACCTTGTCTGTCTCGTTCCCCCTAACCTGTTCCTTGTAGTTTTGTTCCCGTGTATCGTCTGGCTATTTTGTGAGCCCTGCTTCCCAGTGTTTTCCCCCCTGACTCCTCGGATCGGTCTCCTGGTGGTTCAACTCGGCTCATCCCTGACTACGTTTGGCTCTCCTGTCTTGGTGGTTCGACTCGGCTCATCCCTGACTACGCTCGGCTCTCCTGTCCTGGCTGCTTGACCCGGCTCGTCTCCTACTGCACCTCTCCCACTTCCTATCTGCCCTCCGGGTCTTCCCGACTCAGTCCCTGTTCCCCCCGAATCCCTAATAAAAGTACTTGGTTACACTACGCTCTTGGGTTCGTTCCTGTCTGTTCCATCTTAACCCATGACAACTTCGTGTCTATAGAGCCAGATTCCCGTGGTATTGCAAATGTTCTGGTTGTAACCCACCATTATACGCGATACGCTCAGGCTTATCCTACTAGAGATCAAAAAGCACCGACAGCAGCCAAAGTCTTGCTTGAAAAGTTTTTTGTCCACTATGGGTTACCAGCCCGGATCCAGTCAGATCAGGGACGTGATTTCGAAAGTCGACTAATACAAAAGTTACTTCAGGTATTGGGGATATGGAAATCGAGAACTACCCCCTATCATCCTCCTCCTTTGTTGTCCAAGTTGGGCACGTTAGACTCGGGTTAGTCAGCTGCAGTCAGCAAATAGCGGCTATGGTGCATGCCTATAATTGCACCAAAAATGATTCTACTGGCTACTCACCATACTTCCTTATATTCGGCAGAGATGCACATCTTCCAGTGGACATATGTTTTAGAGGACAAGAGGAGAAGTCCCATCAGATATATGTTGATACCCTTCAAAGGGATTTAAAAGATGCTTATGAACTGGCTGTGCAGGCTCTGACAAGAATCACTAACAAAATAAAAAAGCCTATGATCGCAGGGTATGCTCACACCTGTTATAGGAAGGTGATAGAGTACTTGTGCGTGCTTTGCTGGGGTTTAAGTCTGGAGATTGTCATGGCCACTCCATGTTTTCAAGCTTACCATGTTGTTCTTTTTTCCTGACATAGTTTTGGCATAGTTTGGACTAGTGTTTTGGGTCATTATCTTGCTATAGGATGAACCTCTCACCAACTAGACACATGCCAGAGGGTATTGCATGGCACTGCAGAATGCTGTAGTAGCCATGTTGTTTCAGGATACCACTCACTCTGTACAAGTCACTGACCCTGGATCCAGCAAATGTAGAAAAATAAGTTGGGATAAAAGTCATGAAATAGAGGCCAACACAAAACATAAGTTAAAGTAACATCTAAACTGGCAGGTCAGAGGAAGTTCAAACATAGAGCTGGCATGTCAAGTTGCGCAAATAAGGAGGATTGCACATAGAGTTGCCTTATCAGTTGAAAACAGAGAGGTTTGCTCGCACGCACACACGCACACCAAGGGGCCCAAGTTACGAAAGAGAAAAGGTTGCTCAGACGCACACACGCACACCGAGGGGCCCAGGATGCATATGGCAGTAGCAAAAGGGGAAGTGCACAACTGAAGAAACAGACCTAAGGCAGAGATGAACACCACTTAACTTAGAAAAGGAATGGAAAATAAACCACTTTCAGACGGAGTGAAAACAAACTATTTCCAGATAAAACTATTCATGTACTGTCTGTAAGCACATAGATACACAAAGTATACGGGCTTCTGCCATAAGGTGGAACAAACAAGTTATAACTATAGCACAGTTAGGAACAAATACACACACACATATGCACACACATACGCCTTTAAACCATGCATGCATAAGATTAGGATGCTGGGAAAAGATAGAAGAACAAGTTAAAAGCCATGGAATGTATGTTACAATGGTGGTCATGTATGTAAAGTAACTATAAAAGAAATAACTTGAGTAAACCTGTTGCTGGTCATGAAACCGAGCCACTGTGGAACCCAAGAAGGCCATTGGGGCCTGTCCTAACTTTAATGGCCCTGGACGACAGTGCAACAGCGCACTCAACAGTCCGACTTGAGTATAGCCATTATTTTTTAATGTCACTAGTAAGGTGGAAAACCACCAATATGAAATGGCGTGGGTGACGCTGATTGGCTAAGAGCCATCTGCAAAGAAAAAGGGAACTTAGTACAATTGGCTGAGAGCCATCTGCAGTGGAATAAGGAACTTAGGCTCAAACAGAATAAAAGGCCAGAGCCCGGGATGGTTAAGTTGAGACTTGCTGGGGACATCTTCCGAGACGCATCCAACCAACAACTCTCCGATTGATCAATCCTTTGGCTCGGCGACTGACAGCAACAGGTTCACTCAGGCAATGCATTGTTTCTACTCTGCAGTCTGTTGTGAATAAAGTTCTGGTCAACAACTTGCCTCAACAGAAGCGGTCAGACTCAGTTATTTTTCTTTAATTCAACAAGTGAATAGTTTAATTGATAGGGAGTAATACCAACAGAGAGACAGCAGGCTGGCAGACTGCCAGCAACGGAGAAGTTTCCACGACACAAACAGCCCCAGACCATCACACTTCCTCCGCCATGTTTGACAGTTGATTTTATACACTGTGGAATCATCGTCTTGCCTACTTGATGGCGTACAGAGGTCCTGCATGATGAACCAAAATTTTGAAATTTTGATTCATCAGTTCATAATACCTTCTTCTGGGCTTCAGTAGTCCAATGGCTGTGTTCCATGGCCCAGGAGAGCCTCTTTGTCTTATTCTGATGTCTTAGCAATGGCCTTCTTGCTGCAAATCGTCCTGTCAAACCTGCAGTTCGAAGTCTTCTCTTCACAGTTGAAACTGAACCTTGCTTACTATAACCATTATTAAGCTGTGCTTGAAGTTGTTGTCCTGTGAGCTGCCTATCACACAAGCTGTTAACTGTTAGAAACATGTTCTCTGATTAAGTTGTGACTTGGGGTCTGCCAGACCACTTCCTGACAGCTTCCCCCAGTTTCTGAGTGATATTTAATGGTGAAGAAAGCTGTACTCACTGACACCTTGACACCTGACCATGTCAGGGTATTCATTGAACTTTCACTACTTGAAAAATTAGGGTGTTCTTGACCGGTAGTGTATGTCACCGGAGTGTGAGTAAGGTCACTGAGAAAACAGTACCAGCTGCATGTAAACTCAGATTTGCAGAAGAATACTGTTTTTTTGAGCAATAGTTACGGTGGGTACAGACACAGTGTACTGTATGTATCCACCACTAGTGCAGTCTATTGTTTTATTTTCCTACCATGGCATATAGGCCTAGTGTAATTCAGTCGACGGCTAAATTCGTGCGATGTCACCGGCTCGCGAAGGTGAAGGTGTTGCACGTCTAGTTTAATGTTATTGATTTTAGTAGCTGCTCAGTTAGCACCAATGGCTTCTGGACAGTCAGTGGTTCCATTTAGTGGGCAACGTGGAGCAACGCAGCCTGGATAGCACCCTGGTGACCAGGAAAGCCAGTGGTTCCTCTGGCTACAAAGGAGCACGTCACCCTTTTTTCCGGCCATCTTGTCCAGCAAGCATGAAGGTGTTTTGTTTTTCGCTGGAGAAGACGGTGGACTACAATACTGTGAGTAAAGGACTATTTTTTGAGAAAAGGACAGTTCACAGGCCTGCTTCATTTACTTTGGGTATTTTATTTGGAAATTGGCTCCTGTTTTTTTTTTTTAACATGCGCATGTAATTCAAGGGTGTAAGTGAATAATACTACTTTGAGTGTGGCCACACAGGTTAACCTTATTGTGTAGGGGTTTTGATGGTAAACTGATTGTGTTTTTTTCTCTTCCTTTTTTGGATTTGTGGGGAAAGTGTAAGAGGTGATATTTCATTTAGTGTGAGTTACTGGGCAAGCTACCACATTAGTTTTTTTTCTTCACAAAGGGAGTTTCATAACCAAATAGGAACTGCGTTTAGTTCACTGTACAGTACACAAAACCCTCCATACAGCATCTGAGTTTATTACTATTATCAGATGAATATTTGGTGTGTATCTGGGAAATAATTATTTTGTTAAAATATTTGGTAGTTTGTTGCAGTCACTGAATAGGCATAAAACTTCAAAGTTATCTTTATAGGCCCTCTTATAGGCCCGCTGTCATTGGGTATGATTTGGGCTACATAAGGAATACAACTCTTGTAGTCATAATACCCATGCCATGGCCTAAATAATGTTCTGCAATGGGAGTCTATTGCAGCCTTTAGTGTCAATTGATGAAAACTTTTGAAATTTGACATACATGTTTGCTCTAATGATCATGAATCTTGACAAACTTCAGGTGTTATAATAACCATCCATGGCCTGCATAATGTTCTGCTATTGGAGTCTATTGCAGCCTATATTGCCAATTGGTAAAAACCTTTGAAATTTGGCACCCACGGTCAGCCATGAGCGGACAAAATATTCCTTAAAATGCCTAAACAATTGTATCATCTTTGTTCTCCTATTTTGTGACCTGTTGAAACTCAGTCTAATGTTTGCGCTGTGACAGGATACTATAGAACATGGGAAAGCAGTAGTAACGACAACAGACAATGCTAAACAGACATTAACAAGCATGGTGAACATCATCATCTTGATAGCTGTAGAATTCCTTTCTGTGTCCCCCTTTTGATACCTTGTGAATGCAGCAGAATCAGCAGAATCCTTGTCCTTCGATGGTGAAAGGCAAGGCGTTGGTTACCTGCAAATCTCAAACAAATCTTAAGTGTAGTTAATTATGCAGGATTGTTGTCCTTCGATGGTGAAAGGCAAGGCGTCGGTTTCCTGCAGATCTCAAACAGACCTTAAATGTAGTTAGTTATGAAAATGGTTGTGATCAAACAAAACAAAAAGGAATATTAAAAAAGTAATATTCTGTCTAAAAACTAAATTCTTTGCTTTGCCCATCGCACACAACTGTTTGTTTCCTGAAAAAACTTAAAACTGTTTAGATAACACAGACAGAATTGAAATAACACACAACTAGAGGATGGTTGTGGAGGTTGAGACCCAACTGCGCATTAGCCATCAAATTAAAGTGTCCTGGGCTTGCTTTGTAAACACAGTATATTCTACAGACTAACATATAAAACTCTTCTAGTTTCTCGTATCAATATGACCTTATAGACATGAGATAACAATGCACAACAACCAAACAATGGGATAACTGCAAACAAAATAATTAAATGAATCACTGCAATGAGTATATAAGGCAAAATTAACATCATAACTTAAAAGCATTAAAATGTATGTACTTCTACGGTCTCTGCAGAGAAGTTTCAGACTTCAAATTACTCACACAAGCACCTTCTCTAGGTGACCAAATGACAATCGATTAGCATAACAACGGGTTAAGCAAGACTCTTGAGTGGCTTTCAAGTCTCCTGACTTTTCTCTGTTTGAGAGGAACACAAAGGGCTCTATTTTCATGATCATATGCGCATTGTCTAAAGCCTGTCGCGCAAGTTGCTTTGGGGGCGTTCCCGACACAATTTGGTATTTTCACGGCGGAAAAAGCGAACATTGCGCCAGCCGCATCGTTCAAAAGGGTTGGATTAAGTTACTTCATTAGTCATGGGTGTGTTTTGGGCGTAACATACAATTAACCAATGAGAATGTATACTCTCATTCCTTTTAAGAGCCAGCGGGCGCATTGTCCATAGCCTGTTGCTATTACGATGGCGGATTTACCCGGACGGGAGGAGCTTTTCGGTGGAGGAGACCAATATGCTCGTGCATTAAGTAAAAGCGCGTGAGTAGTTAATATTTGGGGATGGAAAGAATCCCCCCAAACCTCCGCGGGTCATAGAAGTATGGAAAGGAAATATCTTCAATAATTGTGTCTTCCTTTGGCAAGAAGAGAACTTTTGAACAGTGCCCAAAGCGGTACAACAACGTTAGACGTGAAACAAAAACTTTAAACTCAAAGGAAACATCAAAAATAAAAGGTGGAGATCCATCAAACCATTAGTCCACTAGTTTTCTTTTGGTGATTAGTCCACTTCATTTCTTACAACTTGCCACGCTGTTTATTAAATAAACTGCAGAACATTGCAATCGCTGTTTATTTAAAACGACAAAAGAAACTGCAGAACATTGCTATAAACTGCAAAACATTGCTATACTCTTATTATTTGTGACTGTTTGCTTACTAAAACATAAAAATACATGCCTATACAGGCTATACATGTTGCAACTTTTCTGCCAGTTCAGCTCGCCTCTGGCGCAGCAGGTACATCGGGGTTCAACGCGCTGTGCGCCGAAAGCGGTACAACAACGTTAGAAGACGGGAAACAAAGCCTTAAACTCAAAGGAAACATCAAAAAATAAACGGAAGGTATAGGTCCATCAAATCATTAGTCCACTAGTTTTCTTTTTGATGATTTGTCCACATTATTTCTTACAGCCACGCTGTTTATTTAAAACGACAAAAGAAATCGTAAATAAACTGCAGGACATTGCAATAGAGTGCCCCAGTGACTTCCGTTTTACTTCCGCTACACGGGACCTCGGAAGTCAGAAAAAATGAATGGGGTTCAATGAGAGCAAAAAACTATTTTCTGGTCCCGTATGAATTGTACCATGAATGGGACATATGATATTTGTCAGTTTTAAATATAATTTTTCATACGAAGAAAACCACGATTCACAGCGAAGAAGTTTGATGGTGAAGAAATACGTCATCACTGAAATTGTGCGAAACGAAAGAAGGAACAGCCATTCCTGCTGGAATGCGCACATTGAGGCACAAAACACACTGGCATCTCTGTTATAAATGTATATTTACTGCTAACATAGATCGGAGAAAGAGTAGGCTAATGATGGGACGTGACGTCAACAACGCGACGTAGTCTTTCTCAATTTTGTTTTCGCTACAGCTTTTATCTGAACAACAGCACAACAAACGGTAAAACGTTTTACATGAAAAAACACCATTTTAATCCACAAACAACATATTTCATTTCAGGGGCATACAACGACTGGGACCAGAAAATAGCAATTTTAGTCTCATTGAAACCCATTCATTTTTTGCGAGCTCAGAGGTCCCATGAAATCGAGCGGAAGTGGCGTCACTGGGACACTCTATTGCTGTTTATTTAAAACGACAAAAGAAATAGTAAATAAACTGCAGAACATTGCTATAAACTGCAGTGCTATATTCTCATTATTTGTGCCTGTTTTCTTACTAAAACATTAAAATACATTGCTATACAGGCTATCCCTACTAACAAGTTTTGGTTCCCAGAACGTTCCGGGAACGTTAGGCTTTGGTTGCAGTTTGGTTCTGGGAACGTTCCCTGAAAGTTATTTTTTGGTTGTAAATTGGTTAGCAGGAAACCCGAAATATGGTTCCCAGAACGTTACGCAAACGTTCCCGTTTGGTTCCCTCAACGTTCTCCCAACGTTCTCCCACCGTGCCTTTATCCCTGTTCATGTCATGTTGGTTCTCTCAACGTTCTCATAACGTTCCCATAACCTTTTTGGTTACATGTTTGGTTCTCTAGACGTTCTCCTAACGTTCCCCCAATGTTACATGTTGGTTCCCACAAGGTTCCCCCTACAACCTTCTAGTAACCTTGGTTACATTTTTGGTTCAGTATTCCCCAAATGTTCTTTTCCGCACCAAAATGTAGTTTTTCTGTAGTTTGTAGTAGGCCTACATTGTAAAAAGTTGCTTTTCCATGACAGTTATTTACTACAGAACACAAGCAGTAATGAATGGCCAGGCAAATGTTGCAGGAAGTAGGCCTGGTAAAAAAAAACCTTAGAATGTAGACAAATGCCCAGGACACTGAAGAAGCACAGAAACAAACTAGGCCTATGCAGTCGTCTTCGACTGCTAAAGGGATATCCCCGAAACGCGATGCTTCAAAGCCCCCAACATTCAAAATCTAATCAGTTCATGAATCTACCCTAGAACATTGAAACACCAAATCTGGGACAAATCCATCCAACTGGTCAGAAGTTATGGGCCAAACCAAAATTCAGCCATCTTGAACTCAGCCATCTTGAAAGTGTTGGCCTCCAAACTCGAATAAGTTCATGAACCTACCCTAGAGCATTAACACACCAAATCTGGGAGAAATCCATCCACCCAGTCAGAAGTTATGGGCCAAACAAAAATTCGCCCATCTTGAATAATTCACCCATCTTGAATTCAGCCATCTTGAAAGTGTTGACCTCCAAACTCGAATCAGTTCATGAACCTGCCCTAGAGCATTCACCCAAAAAATTTGGGACAAATCCAAACATCCATTCAAAAGTTATCGCGTTAACACGAAAGACCTTACGCGGCGGACGCGGCGGCGGCGGCGGCGGCGCACACAAAACCATTACATCCCCGACGCTCCGCGTTTCGGGGATATAATAAGTTCATGAACCTACCCTAGAGCATTAACACACCAAATCTGGGAGAAATCCATCTACCCAGTCAGAAGTTATGGGCCAAACAAAAATTCGCCCATCTTGAATTCAGCCATCTTGAAAGTGTTGACCTCCAAACTCGAATCAGTTCATGAACCTGCCCTAGAGCATTCACCCAAAAAATCTGGGACAAATCCAAACATCCGTTCAAAAGTTATCGCGTTAACACGAAAGACCATACGCGGCGGACGCGGCGGACGCGGCGGCGGCGGCGGCGGCGGCGGCGCACGCAAAACCATTACATCCCCGACGCTCCGCGTTTCGGGGATATAATTAAAATACTACAACAATTTTATTAATGTAATATAAATACAAACAATCCTTTAAAATAGCCTTAGCTAATGAGCAAACAAAAGAAAGCAAGTCAGTCCATTTGTGGCCAGCTATAATAATAATAATACATTTTATTTCAAATATAAAAAGCGCCTTTCAGGACACCCAAGGTCACTTTACATATAAAATAAATGCATAAATAAATGCATGGAGTCCATAGTGCCATATTATAGACCATAGGATAGTCTAAATAGGTAGGTCTTCAGTTCCTTTTTAAACTGAGCTGTGGATTCACATTGTCTAATAATGGATAAATCCTTGGGCATGATGGTGGTGACCCTCTTGGCGTGGATGGCACACAGGTTATGGGGGGAATCCAGTGTGCGTGGCGAAGCCTGGCTTGTGACGTCAGGAATTAAGGACACAAATGCAAGCACAGTGGGAGTGAAAGTACACACACACACACAGGAATTTCTGTATATAACTGGGTCCAGGCAGCGGTACTTGAGGTTCGTCCAGTCTCGTACAGCCTCCAGGGTTCCCACCAGTGCCGGCTTGTCTGCTGATGCGTTCAATCCCCACCAAATCTCTCATGAGTCTGAAAACATACGTATTTATACGTATGTGATGTTACATACAGTCAAACATACAGTACACATTGAGCTGTTGTATTATGCAGGCTGGCTTGGGTCAAAATAGATTATTCTAGAGTGATGCCTGGACTCTAAAAGGCAGATGCCAACTTAATTGTTGAGGCAACCAGGATTATCACAGCAAACAAAACACATTAGTAAACACACACAAGGAACACTTAAAAAAATACAACCCAAAAGGAAAACAAAAAGGCACACAAGACTGTTAGTAATTGCAAGGTTGCTTCACAATTAGTTGGCTAGTGCCACTCGGCTGACCACTTCGACATAAATACCACTCAAGTGCATTTATTACGTAAGGCCTACACAGCAATTAAGAGAGGGAGAGAGCTAACCTGTACACCAGAGCTCGTAGTTAAAAACACAAATAAGAAACAATTAGGCTGGTGAAACGGCAGGCTCATTAAAACACTGCACATTATAATCATAAAAACAGCTTACCTGTGGTGATTAAAAAACAAGGTCTTAAAATACAATCAAGTATAAAATATGCAAGGATAAAAACAAAAATATATGGAGAGGTTTATAGTTGAGGACCCTCGGACCTAAAAAGAATTCCATCCAACTTAGTGTCAAACATTTCATTTAACTATTGGGACAATTCAGTGGTAAATAAGAGGCTGAAATTTAATTTACCGTCTGTGTGGTGCAAACTTCAGTGCATGCCCAATGCACTCCTCAATCTCCACCACTTTCTTATCAGGGAAGTTGTGCATGCAGGCCTCTGCAAAGTGAAGTTAAAAAAAAAAGTTGAATATTTAAATATATGTCAAACCTGACATAACTTGCATTTGAAAAACATACCCGATAAACTTACCAGTTATAATTTTGCAGAGGGCCAAGGTCTGGAAGGCCCTTTTCCCCTTCCTACCCCTCAGACTGTAGAGAGAAAGGACCTGGGGCCTCATTTATCATCAGTTCGTAGAATTCCTCCTAAAATCTGTCGTACGAATGAAATTTAGAATGTTCGTAAGCACGGAAATGTCGGCATTTATCAACCGTGCGTACGCACACCGGTAGGTAACCTGCAATGATAAATTCCACACCTTCCAGATCACCTTGCGCGGGCACGAGCAGACTAATTTACATCCCACAACGCCCCCAATTACCCATATATGGCATCAACAATCCCTTTAAAAGCCACCGGAATTCCTAATTGAGCCTTGGTGGAATGATGGAGAGGCGCTCGAAGAAACGCAATTTCTCCGACACGGTCCAACAAAATGAAAAAGTCATATTTGGCACGTTGGAGGTGGGTTACAAACAAAAGAAAAAATATGGCGTGAGAAAAAGTGACAAGCGGCGTAAATGCTGTATGATCGGAACCACGGACTGTGACCGAGATAAAAAAGAAGTGGTGTGATGTGAAATTAAATGCAAAGAATTATATTTTACGCTGTGATGTTATTTGCGCTTTATTCAGGACGCTTAAGACCACAGTAGGCCTACTGAATTAGACACAAGGACCCAAATACCGTCCAACACACTGTCATACAAAAATAAGCAACATTGTAGGTCCAATATATGCTCCTGTGCAGCGAACGAAGCTCTAGAATCAATACTATTTGCAGTTTCGTTATTCTACCACTAGGTTCCTGTGCGTACGACTGGTCAGAGCTGTGCGTATATTTAGGCACATTCCTACGTTCAAGTACGAGTTCATAAATCCCACACTTTGCGCAGGAATGATCGCACGCACCCTTTACGCACATTTCTGTTCGTAAGAACGCTTGATAAATGAGGCCCCTGGTTTGTTACAACCTGCTGCACGATTCAGCGCACAGCCGCCCCTGGATTTGCTCCGCCAAGCCTTTCAATAAAACATTTCTAATAAAAAAAAAAACACACACATAATTAATACTCGAGGAATGGCACAAGCTCTCCACAGTCATTTACAATGAAAACACATGTGGAGGCATGACACCCCACTGCGTCAGGCAGCCAAGTGGCCAATCAGCGGTCTATGTGCGTTTCAAACTGAATAGGGCGGTTTGTTTGCGGAACAAACGTTTAGCATGTAAACAAACTATATCCATAGAACACTCTCCATATAAAAGTACAACTTTTTAACATCAATTTCTATTTTCTACTCATACACAGGAGCCTACCGCATTAAGTTTGCAGCAGGTTTTTGAGGCAGGTACAATGCGAAAATAGATACTTGTTTTCTTTCGGTATGACGGCAGTGTTTCCTGCTCAAGAAATTGGCATTAAAGTACCGATATGATTCAGTCTAATGTTTGTCAATGGATTCAGTGCACCGTTTGTATCAAAAGTACAGCATTTACTGCACGAACACTGTGGCAAATCTGTTCTGCACAACAGGAACAACAATTCACTGTAGTGATGAGTGTGATCAAGGATGGCATCGGCATCATGTAGTTAACAAAATAAAGAATTGTCAACATACCTTCTGTTGATCTTCTTGTTGTTGAAACAAACGCTCCGATCGGGGAAACACGTAAACATCCAGTTAGCCCGCAGTCCTTTAATTCGTTTAAAATTTCTGTGGTTGGCGCGTCCAGTCCGGTACAGTCCTGCAGCTGGCTGGTACAGGACGTGACGTCACGTACTCGCGAGGCACATTTAAAGACACACAGCACTTAAACATAATGTATGTCTAGGGCCATCCCTCCTGCTTTGTAGATTAATAATTTCAGTCTATGCTTCATAAATTATATGGCAATCTATTGAATTGTCAAAGTTGCTGTGCTTTGTCAGTCACACAAACAAAAACCGGCTGAACCAGTGTCCAAAAACTAGAATACACAAGCAATGGTTTTAATAGCCCAGCCATTTCATATGCCTCTGAATGGCTATTGTTAGTACGTAGGTAAAGCTTGCTTCAATAGCCCAGGGGTTTCATATTCATCTGAATTGCTATCATTAGCACGTAGGTAAAGCTTGCTTTAATAGCCCAGCCATTTCATATGCCTCTGAATGGCTATCATTATCACGTAGGTAAAGCTTGCATCAGCGCCTGTTCGAAACAAAAGGTCGAAACTGGACGTCATCTTACCCCAGACAAACGAGCTGTGGGTTGTTTAACAGTATTTTATTTATTTTCGGAGTAGTTTTCAATAAGTTCAACAGCAATAGAGAGAGAGAGAGAGAGAGAATTAAACAGCCTGGATATTGTGATTCGAAGATAATATTCCAAAGTAGGCATATTACTAATGGCTAAAATCTGAATAATTATCTATTCAACCTCTATCTACAGCATGTAAAACTGTGTAAGCAGCTGTTTACTGCCCTGTGATTTAGTTTCATATATAATGTATAGAAAATATGCAAGCAAGAATATTGGGGGGAAAACCCTAAATCGGGAAATATGCTGTAGTTAAAGGAAGTCACCTAAGTGTAAAATACCAGACAACTTCTCATATCAACCAAAAAGCAACCAAATCCTAACTACAGGGGAACGTTTCAGTTGCATGGTTCCCTAAACGTTTAGGGAACGTATGATTCTCTAACGTTTTCTCTGTAACCAAAGGTAACGTTCTCTAAAGGTTAGCTTTTGGTTTGGTTCTAACCTAACCTTTAGAGAACCAAAGTCTAACGTTCCCTGAACGTTCTCTGTTACTAGGGATACATGTTGCAGCTCTTCTGCCAATTGAGCTGGTTCAAAGCGTTGTGCGCCCCTAAAATAGCTTTTCAGCAATGCGCGACTGAGGACTGACGACAGACTGGGTTTATCTTGATCAAGCATGCATTTCCTTTTTGCGTCCTTATAATAGCATCTGGTGCGCTTTGCGACATACCACACCTCTTCTTTTCGCTGACACACCCGTGAGGGCGCAATGTCATCTGCTATCTAGACAACGTGATTTTTTGCCCGAAAAAACGAACGATGCACAAAATAGCAATGACAGCATGCGCATGTCGCGAATGCACAATGCGCCGTGGCATGATAGGGCCCAGAGAGAGAGAGAGAGCGAGACAGAAAGAAGTAGAGAAAGAGGATGAAGGGGAAGTGGCTTACTCCCCCAGTTAGATGGTCAAATGGTCAGTGTGAGGAGTAGGTCTTGTGCCAGATAATGCAAAAGTGGAGGAAGGGCACATGATTAACTCAGTTTGAAATGATATGTTAGTTTTGCTAGGCTATTATTAGGTGAACATTCTTTCTGACCAGTTATCATGCAGGGCATGAGATAAGAGAGAGAGAGAGCAGGCATGATCTGTCTACTAAAGTAGCAAATAAAACAACATCACAAATGGTCTGTCAGTACTGCCCCTTTTTGGGACTCATTGTTTACATTACCCCCCCCCCACTGGCCCATATGCTGATTGCCCTGTGTTTGCCCCTTCCATGTGCTTTTGTTTTGACACCCTGCTCCTCCCCCTTCGTGTCACCTGTCCTGTGTAATATAATCATTGTTTATCCTGTTGTGTCTCGTTTCCCTGATTACCTGACCTAATAATATAACGGTAAAGAACAAGTACCCACTGCCCCTCATGTCGGGGGCTTTTGAGCTGTTCCAGGGGGCAACTGTCTTCTCCAAATTAGATCTACGCAATGCATAACACCTGGTGCGCATTAGGCAAGAGACGAATGGAAGACCGCCTTCAACACTCCCACGGACCACTTTGAATACTTAGTTATGCCTTTTGGTCTGACCAATGGCCCAGCTGTTTTTCAGTCCCTGGTTAATGATCTCCTTCTGGATATGGTCAACAAATTTGTTTTTGTTTATTTGGATGATATTTAACATAACACGTCCGGCATGCTAGGTCCGTGCTTCAAAGACTTCAAGAGAACCAACTGTTTGTAAAGGCTGAAAAATGCGTTTTCCACCAGGACTCTACTTCCTTCCTAGGTTTTGTCATTTCCCAGGAGGGATTAGAGATGGACCCATCCAAGGTGAAGGCGGTGCTGGAATGGCCAACCCCACAGTCACCATGTCTGAATCCCGACATGATCATCTCAAAGTCTACATTAAAACAGTGTGCATGTTTACATCAGACATAAGTTTAACACTTTCTTCTTGTGCAAAGTAATATTCTAGCTATGCCCATGTGCTGCCTTACGTTTTGCATTTAGTTCTCTCTTGTTCATTGGAGAATCCTTGGCGATTCATAAAAGAGTCCAGTTGAGGTTAGGGTCACCCAGATCGTCTCTGTTCCATTAACAATCTGCAGTGATCCAAAGAATGACTAGTCCTTTCAGACCTGTTTAGGACACTTCTCTGTCAGCCTTAGCTGGGAGTCGAGTTCTTGATTAAGAGTTTCCTACTGTGGTTCGTCGCGCATAGACAAACCATACTTCCTCATCGTCTGGCTGAAAATCCTGTGGATTACAAGTAGTCCGTTCCATTCAAACTGAACAAAATGTTTCTTGTGCAACAGGTAGCCTGTAGGGGCATCTGGTGACCCTTTTCATGGCTATACAACTATAAAAGGGAAGCTGGTCACCTTTCCAGTAAACTTAATGTACTTGAGTTAAAGTACTTTCTGATCTTGTGCAAAGGCCATTCTTTGTCTACTAAGCTGCAAATGTTGACGAAAGTCCTACCACATTGGTGTTTCTGACTCTGATCTAACACTAAGGGCCAACTACTGCTTGATTGTTCTTGAGGCTGTGTCAGGGTGGAAGGCAGGGTGGCAGAAACCTCAATTCAAGCACCTGCATGAGTGGACAGACCACATCATTTTAACTTGCTATAGGCTAGATAATGTTAAATGTAGACTATTTTAGCTATAGGCCACATGAGTATTACAAATGTGCTAGAACAGGATAGAAAATAAGTAACGGCCAAGGAGGTGACCAGTTCCATGAAAATAATGGCGAGGTGGAGGAGAAAAACTCGGCTACGTGAACTGCTACTAGAGCTGTCATGGTTACCATTCATACCAAGTGTATTGGGTAACACTTTAGAATAACTACTCCCAATAAATCATGTAGAAATGTGTATTTGTTAACTCTTAATTAACACTTCATTAATCATTTGTTAACCTTTATTTTTACATTATTTCTCATCAATTAATCATTTATAAACATATATTTTGTCTGCTTGTCTTTCGGCTCTGTCTGTATAAAAGAAGATTGTGATTATGTAACTAGGAGTCAGGGGCCGGATTCACAAAGCTTTCTTAAGAAAAAAAAAGTTCTTAAGTGGTACTTTTCTCTTAACTTTTGTCTTAGGATAAAACTTAAGAAGATTCCATATTCTCCAATAAAATTCTTAAGTTTTTTCTTAACTTTCTTCTTATCTTTTATCTTAAGAACAATGTTAAGAACATTTGATATTCTTGAAAGCTTAGTTCTTAAGATTCTTCTTAGTATTTTTCTTATCTTTAAGACAACCCTTCACCATATCTTACCACAGCCACATAGAGAAGGTAAGCCTCTATTTATTTTAACAAATGTCTATGGAATTATAAACTATATTAAATAATTAATTAAATAAATAAAATAAAATAATAATAGACATGTTTTTGTAATTTAAGTTTGCCATCAATGTTTTTGTACATGTATTATTAGTTATATTATGCAGGCTACATACATTGACTCCAACTGACAGTTAAGTTAGGCCTTCTTATGATGGGCCTTCACACCATGTTTAGCTCATAGGCTGAGTTGATGTAGGCTATACCTTACATTAAATGTACCCTACAGTAATGTGATATGCAGACAATAGTTCATGAATCCAGGGTGTATTTAAGTTAATAATTTAATCATGGTAATTTTATGATGTTTGGATCAGTCATTTCATTTCATTAAAGTCTAGGCCTATGTGTGTGGATCATTTATTAATGCAGACATTGACTGACTGTTAATGCCTATGTACAGAACACTGATTTCTGTATTTGTTCCTTCTAATTTCTAGATGGAGATGTTATGGATTGCGCATAGGGAGGCACATCCACAGAGGCCTCTGAGAGATAGATTAGATCCCCTCAGACTGCCTGACCATGTTTTAGTGAGGCAGTACAGGCTCCCTAGGCCTGCAATTATATTTCTAATTCGCCTATTGGCCCCCGATCTCGAGCGACGCACTAAGCGTTCAGCACCTCTGCCTGAAGCCTTACAGGTAATGTTGGCCCTACGTTTTTTTGCTTCGGGGACTTTTCAAATGGTGCTAGGGGGTACATTGGGAGTCAGCCAGTCGTCAGTGAGTCGGGTTGTAAGAGGTGTGGCAATTGCTTTATGTAGGAGGGTGGGAATGTTTATCAAGTTCCCCATGACTGCTGCACAATGCATCACCACCAAGCAGCAGTTTGCGGAAATTGAAGGGTTCCCAAATGTGCTGGGGGCAGTTGATGGGACCCACATCGCAATTAAAGTAAGTGGGGTTTTTTTTTGTCTGTTTGCTTTGTTTTGTATTTACAAAATGTATAATCTTGTCTTGTATTTCACATTTAAGATTGTTTTTCATTTACAAAATATTTCTAGGCACCACATGAAGATGAGGAAATTTATGTGAATAGAAAAAGTGTGCATTCCATAAATGTCCAAGTCATCTGTGATGCAACTCTGCGGGTTACCGACCTTGTGGCGAAGTGGCCAGGGAGCACCCATGACTCATTCATGTTAATGAATTCTGGAACAGGGGTCAAATTCAATGAAGGGCAGATGCAAGATGGGTGGTTACTAGGTATGGAATTACACAAGATAAATTTTCAAGATATACTTAATGTGTTGTTATTTAAAAGCAATTTTGTAATAGGCCTTCATGTCATACCGGTAGGTGACAGTGGCTACCCCCTCAGACCATGGCTGATGACACCGATTATCCACCCAGCTACAGAGGCAGAGCGGCGCTACACCCGTGCTCAGTGCAAGACCCGGAGTGTAGTGGAGAGGTGCATTGGTGTGGTGAAGTCGCGATTCCGATGTATTGACCGGTCTGGTGGAGTGCTACAATATACCCCTGAAAGGGCATGCAAAATAATAGCATGTGCCTTCATCCTACACAATTTGTGCATGATGTTCCGCGTGCCACTACCCAACATTCCCCCAAATGACCATGACGGAGAGGAAGAGGATGGCCTAAATGACCCTGCCCCTGCCCCATGCCAGTCGGGGATCCAAGTTAGGCAGGATCTCATCCAACGAAGATTCAATTTATAATCTACAAATACACAATAAATCCAATACATACAAATCAATATGTGCATCATTGTTAATTTATTTTAAAATTCTCTTTTTTTTAGTTCCAATTTCGCCTTTGCGATCTCTAATTTTTGTCTCTCAATTTGTAGCAATTCCTCCTGCACTCTCCGTAGTGCAGACAGTTCCCTCAGGATCTGCCCTTGCATTGCGACCATTTCGTCTGTCGCAGTCCTTCCAGTAAATCCAACCCCAATGTCCCCCAGTAGGCCTGAAAGGGACAGGGCATCCTCAGGCTTCTGAAACAACATGTAAAAGAAAATTATGAGTTATGTATGATTGTGACAGAAAATAATACACATGACACAGATCAGTGAAATGCATTTGTTGCACCGCTTGTGAACTTACTTCTTGTTCCTCAGAGCTGGGTAACTGGGGAATGGTTGACAGTGACACTGAAGGCATTGGGTCTGGAGAGGGCACGTTGTACAGTGTCAGGACCGCAGTATCTGTAACAGATTCAAGGACATTACTGAGCATGGCAGATATGCCTGTGTGAAAACAACTGTGTTGTAATGTGTTGCAACCTGAAGCAATTTTGCAGCAGTAGCCTTGGCATATTGCAATAGAACTAATATTTTAAATACAAAAATACTACAATATGGTATTACAGGATATGTAAATACAGCACTAAAATAAGCTAGGCCTATATGGGTCTAGGCATACTGCAATTCTTTATGAGAAGTTGACTATGTTCTTGCCCAAATCTTATTCGTTCATGGACATAATGAAATACACAATGTCATGGACTATATTAAAAGGTAAACATCACTGGGTAGCCGATTGGTAGGCTAGTATGTGTCACAACATCTGTGCTTGTGGTGTATGGGCACTGGGCAGGAGATGTGTTTTAAGACTGTGTGAAGAAACAACAACACGCTGTACGTCTTTATACATTGTAACAAGACATCGGAATGAAAACGTAGCCAAGTTACATCCACTGAGTGAGTGGCTCATTGTGGCTACTGAGAAGGGTGTAAACGGCTACTGGCTAGCTGAGTTAGCATACCTTCATTATTTTCGATGTCGCCGGTGTCCACTCCTCCCGGCTCTCCTTCCACGGCCCTTTCCCCAATAACAGATAATATTTTCTTCTAGCGCATCGAGCTGTATTGTAGTCACCCCCTTTCCCGTTGCCCTCATTTCCCTGGCCCTTTCCGCCCCCTTCTTTTTGACTTGGGACTTAATGTCCGCCCACTTTTTTTTGACAGCTTCGGCGTCCCTCGAAAACCCTCCTACCGCCGACACCGATTCGGCGACCCTCGCCCAGCCCCTCTTTTTATTTTCCGCAGTCACCCCTACGTTGTCAAACTTCCCAAGCAGTAGTTTCCTCCTTGTAGCCACCTCCTCGACTAAAACTTCCATCTCTTGCTTGGTAAAGTTTTTGCTCCTCTTAGTCTCCATCTTCTTTTTTTACGTTATGCCAAACGTTTAAGTCTCGTGTGTCACGGTGTTCCTTTGGGGTTTTTTGGCAGTGCTGTGTTTTTCCTTTGTTTTCCCCTAATCACATTATTAGTTTGAATTATTCTCCCTACACCCTGCACTGCCACAATAACCTCCTTCACCTGTGTCTCCTTGTCTTGTTAATCTGTCCCAGCTTCCAGTCTTGTCTCCTTGTTACTTGTTAATCGGTTCTGATTTAGTTCACCTGTCTTCCTCGTCTCCTTGTTCCTTTGATTATTCCCAGCACCTGCACTTCCTCGTTTACCCTCGTTAACTCCTTAGTTGTTGCACTATTTAAACCCTGGTTTTTCTGTCTTTCCTTGTCGGTTCGTTTGCCACTCACGGTATGTTTTCACGGCACTCTGCTCCTGACTCTGTCTCGTCCTGTCGGTCTTGTTTTCCTGTTTTCCTGCCTGTTTTGAGTTTTTTGATTCTAGTCCCAGTGTTTCCCAGTATCGTGTTTCGTTCCATGGATTCTGTCTTGCCTGTGTCTTGTGCCTGTCCTGTTTTTGTCAGTCTGGTCTCCAGTGTGTTCCGTCTCCTGTTTTTGGACTGTTTTCATGGCTACGACTCGGACTGTCCCTGACAACGCTGCGATCTCCAGCCCTCGCCTACCGATCTGGTTCACTGGTGACGATTCGTCTGCCAGTGGCTCGGGTGGTAAAGCGGCGGACTACCACCCCTGGAGTTGCGGGTTCAATCCCCGCTCAGCCCAGCGTCACGAGTCCTGCCTGCCTGCCCAGTTTTGTTTCCTGGCTCTGTTCCGTGTTCCTGTCAGCCCTGATCCTGACCTGGCGGCCGACACCGGCCGCTCCTGTTCCAGTCCTGTCCACCCTGACTCCGTTCCTGTCTGCCCAGCCCTGATCCTGTCCTGGCGGCCGACGCCGGCCGCTTCAGTTCCAGTCCTGTCTGCCCTGCACCCTGACTGTGTTCCTGTCCCCAGCTCTGTCTCCTGTTACCCCTGTCTGCTCTGTTCCTGCCTGATCCTGACCTGGCGGCCGACACCGGCCGCTCCTGTTCCAGTCCTGTCCACCCTGACGCTGTTCCTGTCTGCCCAGCCCTGATCCTGACCTGGCGGCCGACACAGGCCGCTTCTGGCCCAGTCCTGTCTGCCCTGCACCCTGACTGTGTTCCTGTCCCCAGCTCTGTCTCCTGTTACCCTGTCTGTGTTCCTGTGTACCCAGCTCTGTGCCTCCAGCCCTCGCCTACCGATCCGGCTCACCGGTGACGACTCATCTGCCAGTGGCTCAGGTGGTAGAGCGGCAGACTACCACCCCTGGAGTTGCGGGTTCAATCCCCGCTCAGTCCAGCACCACCGAGTCCTGCCTGCCCGTCCCCTGTCTCTGTTCCGTGCCCCTGTCTGTTCCCAGACCCTGTGGCTGCAGCATCTGTTCCTGACCCTGTGGCTGCAGCATCTGTTCCTGACCCTGTGGCTGCAGCATCTGTTCCTGACCCTGTGGCTGCAGCATCTGTTCCTGACCCGGCGGCCGCTTCTGTTCCTGACCCGGCGGCCGCTTCTGTTCCAGTCCTGTCTGCCCAGCACCCTGACTCTGTTCCTGTCCGCCCTGACTCTGTTCCACTCTGCCCCTGTGTGCCCTGTCCAGTGTCTGTCTACGTGTTTATTGTTAATAAATGGCCTCTGGGGCTACGTTAATGCAATTGGGTCCTCTCCTGTTCTGTCTGTTTTCCTGGTTCCTGAATCCGTCATCGTGACATCGTGTACGTTTCCCCCAACAAAGAACGTTCTTTTAAGAAGTTCTTAAGTCATGCAAATAAGAAGTTCGTAAGAAATGCCATTGTTCTTAAGAAAATATTGGAGAATTTCACTTAAGGTAAATCTTAGGAACTTCTTAGTTTTTTTCTTAAGAAACTTCCTAAGATTTATCTTAAGAATAGTTTTGTGAATCCGGCCCCAGATGCGCTTCACCTCGATTGGTGCTCACAGTCCAGGACACTGTTCAATATTCTGGCAGAAGGAGCAAGACCGGAGCACTTGGTTTATGATGTTTTTAATGGTGCAGAAACAATGAGTGCGTTCACATGGACAAGTCGAAACCGATTGGAAATGGTTTGGGATCGTACCAGCTTCATGTGAACGGGGATTGGTTTGGTTTGGAATTGGTTTTCGGAAACCACTTGCGACGCCAGGCCTGGGCTGGTTCCAAACCACTTGGAGCTGCCATGTGTATGGGGATCGGATTGGTTTCGGGTATTGCGCATGCATCAACAAAATAAAAAACGCAGTTTGTTCCTTCATACGGACTTCCTAACACAGCAGAATGCACAACACGTACGCAAATGCGTCAAACTCCTGGATCACCATCTCTGTATGCCGTCAGAAAGTTTGTTTATTGTCTTTATTTAGTAGGAACAGTGCAGATTACGTTTTTGTTTAGACCACCTTATTGTTTAAGTGGGTAATAATATCAGGTGAAAGGAGGAGGCTATGAAAATACATTTGCACTGACTGACTTGTAAGATTTTTTTTAGCCACTGTTTTGCGATGTGGAATAACCGGAATGAGAGGTGAAAAGTTCAGTCTCCTCTACATGTCGTCTGTACCCTATGCACTGTAGGCATATGTGTGCAGTGCTGTAGTTTGCTGTTGCGTATCTTACCTACGTAGCAGCTTTGTTGTGGGCACATGTTTACTCGTGTTATGTCCATTATTGTAGTTATGTGTCGTTAGTCGTGTTATGTCCAACATTGTAGCAGCTAGCATTGTAAATCTTATCAGCCTGGGTTGTCATGGCTGGGTCGGCACGGTTTGACCGATATCTTTGGCATTTTTTGCCGAAACAACACGAAACTTGGCACTGCACACACTGGTAACATTATGATGACGCCTTCCAAATTTGAGATCAAGCGGGTGAGTGATTCAAGAGTTATGCGTGGAAGAGACGTTCCTTGCATTAAAAGATAATAATAGAAAGATAGAAGTTGACTACAGCGCCCCCACCTAGTGTAGCTTAGACGAACTGCATGTGAACAAGGATTTCGGGACAGACCACCCGTTGGGAAGCAACACCCAAACCAATCCCAAACCAAACCAATCCCACCATGTGAACGCAGTCAGTAAGACTGATGTTTCGACAGCACTGCGTCTTCTTCAGAGTCAAACAGACTGCAGAGTCAAACTTGCTGCAGGCTGTTGAACAACAGCCCTTGGTGACAGTAGGCCAAAACTTGGTGGTTACCTTCCTGGGGCATACCTGGGTGATTCTCATGAAGCTGCAGTAAACATGTCCAGGACATTTAAAAATAATAATAATAATAATTCATATAAACTCTGATATTTTTTGCAAAGTAAATAGGAATCACTGTATGGATTCATGTTTTTCATAAGCATATAAAATATTTTGAACATAAATTAATTCATATATATATGGATTTTCTCATTACCGTTATGCGTCCGTATCTGTGTTTCTACTTTTTAGTGAGATCATATAAAAATGACTTGCCATATATAACAAATAAAATAGGGTAAAGTCATTAATAAATATCTATATTTATACATAATATAAATATTTTTTATGTTTAAACAACAAAAATACCTGATTTTAAACAAAATTACTGTGTCCGCACCAAATGTTTCTCATTACCGTTTCATGATTTCACCCCCCAATAAAAAGTACACTGTGCCTTTAAATCGAACACCTATCCCATGATGCATCACTTCATATTCAAGCTTCAAAATGGAGACAAGGTCAGTTGGTAACTCTTTTCTCACTTTGTGATATTTGTGTTAATGTTGATAAATCTGTCCTTAGTTACACTGTCTATTATCATTACCGTTATGGTTTAATACTTATTGCTTTTAAATTTAAAAAAATATATTATTTTATGGTTATTATCACAATATAAGGCTTTGACATCTGGCAAAGTTGTAGGTTGCTAGCATGCTAGCAATTGAGGTTATTTGTGAAATTAGCCAAGATCATCTCATTACCGTTACTCAATATTCTCATTACCATGCATAGTGAGGGCCATAACGGTAATGAGAACCATTGATACGGTAATGAGATTTTTATGCAATGTTACTGAAATAGGTATATCTTAGACCTATATTTATTATAGTGTATTTAAAACATTTATTTTATTATTTATTTACTTGTATATATATTAGTTTGCTATTGTGTTTTTATCTCTCTCTCTCTCTCTCTCTCTCCCTCCCTCTCTCTCTCTCTCTCTCTCTCTCTATATATATATATATATATATATATATATATATATGTATATATATAAATATATATTAATACATATATACAAGTAAATACATAATAATATAAAATAATATAATATAATATAAAAACACAATAGCAAATATATATTATATATATATTAGTTTGCTATTGTGTTTTTATCTCTCTCTCTCTCTCTATTTCTCTCTCTCTCTCTCTCTCTATATATATATATATATATATATATATATATATATACAGTACATATAGATGTGTTATTGTATGTGTGTGTGTTTGTTAGATGTTTATTGTTTCACAGTGTACGGTTATAAAAAAAATACATAGGCATATTGAACAATTAGTTTTTACTGTTTTGAGTAGTCTAATGATTATATTCCTCATTTGAAGATTGACAGATATTGAACGCAAGAAGGCTGCAGCCAAGGCTAGAGTAAAAAGACAGAGAGAAAAGATTTATGCTGATCCTGTTCTGCTTGAGGAATACCGCAGAAAGGAAAGAGAAAGGTAGTGAGGGAATCAAATGTCAGTGAGGGAATCAAATCAAATCAAATCTCCCCAGGGTTATACAGTAAATATTTTGTTATTGTTTTAAAATGGTGTTTATTAGTCACAATAGAATCTGTTGTTGTTGGCTCATTAGAGATTTGGAAGATTGAAATTAAATCACCATTGAATAGCTCTGTAATGATCGGTAAAGTCTATAAGCTCTGTAATGATCTTTAGCATCTGACTCTGAAACACATCTGACATCTGAATTTTTTTATTATAGGTACCAAAAGCGCAAATTGACAGGGAAATTGAAATCTGCCTCTGAGCTGGACTCTAAATCATTAAAAAGACAACAACATAAATGGAGACAGAATTCCGCAAGACATTACAAAATGAAAAAACAATTGGAGAATGTACTAGATCTGACCCCTCCCTCCTGCAATGAAGATTCACCTGGACCATCACAAAGGGCCTCGATTCCAATGGAAAATGAAGCTCCACGGACATCAACACCAGCACCTGGATCATCAAGAAGAGCCTTGATTCCAGTGGAGAATAGAGGAAATAATGAAGCTCCACGGACATCAACACCAGCAAAAAGAAGACCTGCTGTGTCCAACTTGAGAGCCAAACTTAAAAAGCAGAACAAGGCCTTGGAGACTAAAAACAGAGAAATAGACAGGCTGCGAAAGACAATAAGGAGGATGAAAATGAAAGGGGAACCGATGGGGAATAAAAGTGCAACAGGAAGTGTATCATCAGCCATCAACAAGAGACAAGACATGGCACGTGCCATCAGAATCTTCCTACATAGAGATGACGTATCTACAATTGTCAATGGGAAGGCAGGTGAAATCCGACGATGCGGGCAGGTGTTTAGAAGACGCTTCCTCTGTGACGGTATGGAGAATCTGCACAAACGCTTTCTGGAGGAAAATCCAAGAAAGATGATTTCCCGTGCACAGTTCTTCAAGTGTCGCCCTTTCTGGATCTCTAGTCCAACTGTACTAGACAGAGAAACGTGCGCATGTAAGATCCATGAAAACTTTGAGAGCAAAGTAAAGAAGTTGCACCTTCTTGGGCTTCTAGAAACATCGTCCTCCGTTGAAGTGATGAAGTCTGTGGTGTGTGACATCCAGAAAATGGATTGCATGTACAGAAGATGCAAGGATTGCAAAGCAAAAATGTTCTCCCCTGTCCTTAACCCTGCATACAAGCACAACATAGTCCAGTGGAAGGAGTGGGTGAACAGGTCCACACCCATAGTGAAAAAACAGGCCGATGGGTCCACAGTTGAGGCACAGATGAAAGTCACAAAGCTGGAGGAATGCTCTGCCACTATTGAGAGGCTTGTCTCACTCACAAACAAGGCCCTACCCCGTTTCTGCCAGCATGCATTCAATCTGAAGCATCAGTTTGCCTCTGTCCAGCAGCTCAAAGAACGTCTACAGGACACAGAAGCTGTGGTGCATGTAGACTACAGCGAAAACTACATATGCAAATGGAGCAAAGAAATCCAAGAGGCCCACTTTGGAGGATCTCACAGGCAGGTTGCACTCCACACAGGTGTCATATACACAGCTGACAAAGTGGAATCCTTTGCATCATTGTCAGATTGCCTGAGGCATGATGCTGCAGCCACATGGGCACACCTGAACCCCATTTTAGAGCACATTCACGTGAACTACCCAAGTGTCACTAAGCTCCATTTTCTGTCAGATGGGCCCACATCACAATACAGAAATAAAAGTGCATTTTACCTGGCTTCCACTGTGCCACTAATGAAGGGATTTAAATACATCAGCTGGAATTTCACTGAGGCTTCTCATGGCAAAGGCGCTCCTGATGGAGTCGGAGCAGCTCTGAAAACCCTTGCGGACAGAACTGTGGCACGAGGCACAGATTTGCCAGACATGCCATCCCTCCTCAAAAACCTGAGGCAACACTCGAGTGTGAAGATTTTCGAGGTGAAAGAGGACGATATCTTAAAGGCAGCAGAAATGATACCGCCTTCCCTGAAATCTGTGCTTGGCACAATGTCCATACACCAGGTAGATACTTTTAAAGTGCTTCCAATTATAGATAAATAGATATCCTTTTAATGTTCTGTCTTGTTTTCAAAGGTCGCTGTGAAAGAGGCTGGGCAGATTAGAGTCAGGGAAATATCCTGCTTCTGCTCCGACTGGTGTGACTGCTTCAGTCCAAAAGACATCACATTTTAGGCCCACTGCCCATGCACCAGGTAAGTACTGTGAACGTGATATTAATTGGCAGACAGACAGCAACAGACAACAGACAGACAGTGACAGACAATAAAAAATAATATTTGTTTTCTACCATATCTTCTAGGGTCATTGCACAGCTAGATGAGGGTCAAAGGACCGGGATGACTGCTGCAGCCCAAGGAAGCTCCACACACACACACACACACACACACACACACAAGCACGCACAGGCACACACACACACACACACAAGAACACACACGCACACACACACACACACACACACACAAGCAAGCGTGCGCACGCACTCACACACACACACACACACACACACACACACACCAAATACATGCAGTATGTCGCATACGGTGGATAGCTGGCCTGTCTTGTGCCCTCCCCCATAGGGAAAGTCTTGTTAGTGTGTGAGGTGCAGGAGAGTTCACAGACTTCATATTCCTTATCATTTGTTTCAGTATAATTTGCTTGTATTTCTGGTTCTATGTTTTGTTTCTTTATTGGGTTCTCTAAGTATCATTACCGTTACATTCATTCTAATTACCGTTTTTTAATTTGCTCATTACCGTTATGGATCTAAAATGTTACATTTTTAAAAATGTTTCACAGGTTATCATAACTTTTGTTCATTTTACTATACTACATCCTCCACTTGTTGTCCAAATGAGATTTTGACCAAACATGCTGTAAAAACATTGCCATCAGTTAAAAAAATAAACCATAGATTACATATTGTGTATCGGTAATGAGAGTTGCTTAACTATAAATATATATATATTTTAAATCCAATTAATTGTCATGGGCTATGCTGCTCGTTTGATGAGATATGTTGTGTAAATATGAAATAAATCATTAAAAAATGTTTTGAACTCATTATGTAGTGTCATCATTAACTGTAACGGTAATGAGAATTATTCTGGATCATATTAACTTCAAATGAGAATAAAATGCTATTTTTAAAAATAAATTCTATAAAAAAATGAACATAGTAAAATTCACAGTCTATTTTAAGTTCTCAACTAGAAAAACAACTGCCATGAGGTGATTTTTTTTTTTATCTTAATGTGAAGGTCTTCATGAGAATCACCCACCTGTGCTGACTTGTCCCAACAGGCAGACCCTAATCTAATGAAGGTCTTCAGGATCTGGAAGCAGAACAGACGACGTAGCCCCGATGAGTCCTGTTCAATTTCAAAATAAATGTGCATAAAGTGCAAGTGTTCTGTGTGTGAATGGGGGGGGGGTGTTCAAGAATTGTGTCCTGCGTGATGTGTGAGTGTGTGGGGTGGGAGGGGTGATCGAGGCCGCGTCCTGTGTGCTATGTGTGCGTGGTTGGGGGTGGGGCTTGATGACATCTAGTGGTTGGCAGGCAGGTGTGAGAAATGTGTCCTTCGTGCTGTGTGTCTATGTGTGTGTCTTGAGGCCGGCCCCGGGGGGGGGAAGGGCTGTGTTCTACAATCTGTGTGTGTGTGTGGTGGGGGTGGGCGCAAGGTCTGTGTCAGGTGTGCTGTGTGTGCATAGGGGGGGACTCTAAAAAAATCTAGTGTTCAGGGGGCTGTGCCGTGTGTGTGTGTGTGGGGGGGGGGGGCACAACTTTGTCCTGCATGCTGTGTGGGTGGGGGAGAGCTGTCTGTCCTGCGTGCGGTGTGTGTATGTGTGTGTGGGAGGGCAGGGGTGCAAGGGCTGTGTCTGGTGTGCTGTGTGTGCATGGGGTGGGGGACACAAACATCTAGTGGTCAGGGGGCTGCAGCGTGTGTGTGTGTGTGTATATGTGTGAGAACAGTGTCCTACGTGCTGTATGTGTGTGTGTTTGGGGGGGGGGGGGGCAGAGGGTGCGCAAGGGCTGTGTGTGTGTGTTGGGGGCAGTTGCAGGGACTGTGTCCTGCGTGCTGTGTCTGCATTCGGGGGGGGGGGGGGGGGGGGGGCTACCATGGTGGAGGTGGGACAAATGTGTGTGATGGGACAAATGTGTGTGATGGGAGGTGGTGAGGGGTCAGTGCCAAAGGTAGGAATGGAACTGAAGTCAGTGGGTGAGGAAAAGAGCTGGGTGTTTGTGGGTGTGTGTGTGTGTGTATGGTGAAGTGTGATGTGTGTGTGCTGAGGGGTAGATGTGTGCAAAGTCAGATAGGGGAGGGGATGAGAACTGTGTCCTGCGTGCTGTATGTGTGTGCTCCGTAAAGTGTCTGCTGCCTCAGAGCTGTAGGTATGTGGCATTCTGTCTGAATTCTGTCCATTTGTCAGATAGCTGTGGTGCGTTGCCCTGTACTTCTTATTTGCCTCTATTCTCAACTGCAGCGTGGCGCAGAGTTTGGTTAGCTCCTGGCTGAGACAGAGGATGGAGGTCACACAGTCCTTCCAGACAAAGGTCCACCTCATCTTGCTTTCAGCACTTGTAAAAACAATCAGTAAGACAATCAATACTGTGCCATGCGTATTAAAACAACACATCTATTAGTGCACCCGAAAAAATAGTCACAGTGACCAAAAACGGATCTTACCCACTTCTTCTCCATTGACTCCAAGTTGAACTCTTCACAGCTTTTGCTTTTACCTGAAACTCTTGCAGAAATAGCTGCAAACAAATCGTACACGGTCTTGTTATAAGGTGTTAGTCTGTAAAAACAAAATGTACGATTGAGGTCTCAATCTATTACCGTAGGCCTATCTATTTCTTTACACAGCAGAATGAAAACATACAACTTAAAATCTTAACTTTGGTCCGGTTCGTAGCGGCAACAACTGTCTTAGGTACACATCATGCCCAACACTATTTCTGCCTGTTGAGTACATTGCTGGGAGATGGTTGGTTAACACACTGTGCATTTAAGCAAGATTAAAGAAAAAGTCACTGTAGTCATGCCACTATGCACAGTTGTTGAACTCCAGGAGACTGTGATGCTGTTTGCATAAAATGCACATTTTACCTTTGTGGCTAGGCCTGATTAAAACTAACTGTTGAAACTAGACTGCATTCTCGCAGAAAATGCAAAAAGTGTGCTTGCATTTTAGCATAGTTAGCATTGCTATCAATGTTAGCATAACTGCTTCAGCTAATATAGCTACACAACACTGTAAGCACAGTTAATTACTTTACATTTTTAGCATAGTTAGCATTGTTTAGCATAGTTAACATAGTTAGCATAACTGCTAACAAATACTAGCTGAGTTAACTAACTAATTGTTAATTGCATTGTTATCATTACTGTTAATGAATACTAGCTGAGTCAACCAAGTAACACTTTTAACCCAGTTAATTATTTTGCATTTTTGCATAGTTAGCATAGCTACCATTGTTAGCATAACGGCTAACAAACGTTTGCTAAGTCAACAGAGTAGCACTGACTACATAGATAACTACTAGCGATAACTACTATAGGCTGCAATACACTCCCATGGCAGAACATTATGCAGGCCATGGCATGGCTATTATGACATCACGAGAGTTCTATTCCTGAACATTCCACATTTTAAAAATGGCAGTTGGTCCAGGTGCAACTGCCACAGTATTGTCTGCCTCTCTTTCACCATTTTTTAACTGTCCTGTTTCAAACAGTTTAAGTAGTTGCTGCATCAAAATTTCACAGGTCACAGTCAGATCCCAGACCTCTCTTACAAACTTTAAATCAAGTTTATAGGTTAAGTGGTTAAGTTTTAATCATTAAAAAACGAAGTGGAGGTTAGAGTGAGGGCAGAGCTCACTCTGGCTGCTACAGTGGACCAGTGTACTATGACATCATCAGCCTGAACATTCCGCCATTCATTTTCAATGGGCCAAAAAGTTGCAGAAAAACAACAATAACGGACGAACGACAAGAGGTACGGTATACAGAAATGTAGGCGGTCTTGTCCAAACCGGGCCGTTCGTTTTAGAGTTGGAACGGTGTCTCTATCTCGAAAGCCTGAGGAGTAGTGAGGTATGCAAAATCTGGGTGAAAAATTTTGTGTTGAAAAATCAGCATAATAATAAACGGTGGGATAACAATAAGTGTGCTCTCCAAGCACACTTAACTAGACTGCATTCCCGCAGAAAATGCAAAAAGTGTGCTTGCATTTTAGCATAGTTAGCATAACTAGCAATGTTAGCATAACTGCTAAATAGCTTCAGCTAATATAGCTACACAACACTGTAAGCACAGTTAATTACTTCACATTTTTAGCATAGTTAGCATAATTAGCATTGTTAGCATAACTGGTAACAAATTCTAGCTGAGTTAACTAAGTAACACTGTTAACTCAGTTAACTACTAAGCATTTTAGCATAGTTAGCATTGCTAGCATTTTTAGCATAACGGTTAAATAGCTACAGCTAATATATCTACACAACACTGTTAGCACAGTTAATTACTTCACATTTTAGCATAGTTAACATAATTAGCATCGTTAACATAATTAGCATTGTTAGCATAACTGCTAACAAGTACAAGCTGAGTCAACCAAGTAACACTTTTAACCCAGTTAATTATTTTGCATTTTAGCATAGTTAGCATTGCTACCATTTTTTAGCATAACAGCTAACAAACGTTGGTAAGTTAGCAGAGTAGCACTGACTACATAGATAACTACTAGAGATAACTACTATAGGCTGCAATACACTCCCATGGCAGAACATTATGCAGGCCGTGGCATGGGGATTATGACATCACTTTAGAGTTCTATTCCTGAACATTCCACATTTAAAAAATGGCAGTTTGTCCAGGTGCAACTGCCACAGTATTGTCTGCCTCTCTTTCACCATTTTTAAACTGTCCTGTTTCAAAAAGTTTAAGTAGTTGCCACATCAAAATTTCACAGCTCACAATCAGATCCCAGACCTCTCTTACAAAGTTAAAATCAAGTTAATAGGTTAAACGGTTGCGTTTTGATCATTTAAAACTTCAGACATGCACCCTGACCTGTTTACAGTAAGATGATGAAATGTATGGCAAAATCCCATAGACTGTCTGACACCATTTTTAAACTGTCCTGCCTCAAACAGTTTAAGTAGTTGCCACATGAATTTTACACAGGTCACAGTCAGATCCCAGACCTCTCTTACAAACTTTAAATCAAGTTTATAGGTTAAGTGGTTAAGTTTTAATCATTAAAAAACGAAGTGGAGGTTAGAGTGAGGGCAGAGCTCACTCTGGCTGCTACAGTGGACCAGTGTACTATGACATCATCAGCCTGAACATTCCGCCATTCATTTTCAATGGGCCAAAAAGTTGCAGAAAAACGACAATAACGGACGAACGACAAGAGGTACGGTATACAGAAATGTAGGCGGTCTTGTCCAAACCGGGCCGGTCGTTTTAGAGTTGGAACGGTGTCTCTATCTCGAAGGCCTGAGGAATAGTAACGTCTTCAAGATCTGGTTCAGGAGAAGAAGAAGAAGAAGAAACGGTGGGATAACAATAAGTGTGCTTTTTGCAAGCACACTTAATAAACGGGGAGATAACAATAAGTGTGCTCTGCAAGCACACTTAACTAGACTGCATTCCCGCAGAAAATGCAAAAAGTGTGCTTGCATTTTAGCACAGTTAGCATTGCTAGCAATGTTAGCATAACTGCTAAATAGCTTCAGCTAATATAGCTACATAACACTGTGAGCACAGTTAATTACTTTGCATTTTAGCATAGTTAGCATTGCTAGCATTGTTAGCATAATGGCTAAATAGCCTCAGGCAATATAGCTACACAACACTGTTAGCACAGTTAGTTACTTCACATTTTAGCATAGTTAGCATTATTAGCATAGTTAGCATAGCTGATAACGAATACTAGCTGAGTCAACCAAGTAACACTTTTAACCCAGTTAATTATTTTGCATTTTAGCATAGTTAGCATTGCTAACATTATTAGCATAACGGCTAACAAACGTTTGCTAAGTTAGCAGAGTAGCACTGCCTACATAGATAACTACTACAGATAACTACTATTGAGTGCCCCAGTGACTTCCGTTTTACTTCCGCTACACGGGACCTCGGAAGTCAGAAAAAATGAATGGGGTTCAATGAGAGCAAAAAACTATTTTCTGGTCCCGTATGAATTGTACCATGAATGGGACATATGATATTTGTCAGTTTTAAATATAATTTTTCATGCGAAGAAAACCACGATTCATAGCGAAGAAGTTTGATGGTGGCAGGTTTTGTGAGAGGCCGCTTTGTGAACTACAGTTCTTCGCTGCTGTCGACGCGAATGAAATACGTCATCACTGAAATTGTGCGAAACGAAAGAAGGAACAGCCATTCCTGCTGGAATGCGCACATTGAGGCACAAAACACACTGCCATCTCTGTTATAAATGTATATTTACTGCTAACATAGATCGGAGAAAGAGTAGGCTAATGATGGGACGTGACGTCAACAACGCGACGTAGTCTTTCTCAATTTTGTTTTCGCTACAGCTTTTATCTGAACAACAGCACAACAAACGGTAAAACGTTTTACATGAAAAAACACCATTTTAATCCACAAACAACATATTTCATTTCAGGGGCATACAACGACTGCGACCAGAAAATAGCTATTTTAGTCTCATTGAAACCCATTCATTTTTTGCGAGCTCAGAGGTCCCATGAAATCGAGCGGAAGTGGCGTCACTGGGACACTCTATAGGCTGCAATACACTCCCATGGCAGAACAGTATGCAGGCCATGGCATGGGGATTATGACATCACTCAAGAGTTCTATTCCTGAACATTCCACATTTAAAAAATGGCAGTTGGTCCAGGTGCAACTGCCACAGTATTGTCTGCCTCTCTTTCACCATTTTTAAACTGTCCTGTTTCAAAAAGTTTAAGCAGTTGCCACATCAAAATTTCACAGCTCACAGTCAGATCCCAGACCTCTCTTACAAAGTTTAAATCAAGTTTATAGGTTAAACGGTTGAGTTTTGATCATTTAAAACTTCAGACATGCACCCTGACCTGTTTACAGTAAGATGATGAAATGTATGGCAAAATCCCATAGACTGTCTGACACCATTTTTAAACTGTCCTGTCTCGAACAGTTTAAGTAGTTGCCGCATGAATTTTACACAGGTCACAGTCAGATCCCAGACCTCTCTTACAAACTTTAAATCAAGTTTATAGGTTAAGCGGTTGAGTTTTAATCATTAAAAAACCGAGTGGAGGTTAGAGTGAGGGCAGAGCTCACTCTAGCAGCTAGAGTGGAGCAGTGTACTGTGACATCATCAGCCTGAACATTCCGCCATTCATTTCAATAGCGACAAAAACTTGCAGAAAAACGACAATAACGGACGAACGACAAGAGGTACGGTATAGGGAAAGGTGGGCGGTCTTGTCCAAACCGGCCCGGTCGTTTTAGAGTTGGAACGGTGTCTCTATCTCGAAAGCCTGAGGACTAGTAATGTCTGAAAGATCTGGTTCAGGAGAAGAAGAAGAAGAAGAAGAATAAGAATAAACGGTGGGATAACAATAAGTGTGCTTTTTGCAAGCACACTTAATAATAATAATAATAATAAACGGTGGGATAACAATAAGTGTGCTCTACAAGCACACTTAATAAACGGTGGGATAACAATAAGTGTGCTTTTTGCAAGCTTGCTCTGCAAGCACACTTAACTAGACTGCATTCCCGCAGAAAATGCAAAAAGTGTGCTTGCATTTTAGCATAGTTAGTATTGCTAGCAATGTTAGCATAACTGCTAAATAGCTTCAGCTAATATAGCTACACAACACTGTAAGCACAGTTAATTACTTCACATTTTTAGCATAGTTAGCATAATTAGCATGGTTAACATAATTAGCATTGTTAACATAACTGCTACCAAATACTAGCTGAGTTAACTAAGTAACACTGTTAACCCAGTTAATTACTTTGCATTTTAGCATAGTTAACATTGCTAGCATTGTTAGCATTACTGCTAACGGATACTAGCTGAGTCAACCAAGTAACACCTTTAACCCAGTTAATTATTTTGCATTTTAGCATAGTTAGCATAGCTAGCATTGTTAGCATATAGGCTAACAAACGTTTGCTAAGTTAACAGAGTAGCACTGACTACATAGATAACTACTAGAGATAACTACTATTCGCCTTATTCACTCGGAACGTTCTAAAGACGCTGAGGGGTACACTGGTTGACAACTAGCACTACACCCAATGTTTTCCCACTGGCAATGGCGCCTCACTGCTGTGTGCCGAAATGCACATCATCTAAAAGAAAAAAATCGTATCGTGGACAGACATTTCACCGATTTCCCAAAGACGAGAGACTGAGTGGATTAGACGTATTAAGAGGGATCCTGGACCCCATTTCAAGGTAAGAGAAGGATAATTGTGTCCATTGATAAGCTAAGTTTAGCTTGACAACTTGCATCACGGCGTCATCATAACCATCTAGCAGCTAGTCAAGCTAATGTCACAATGAAATCAGAAAATAAGAATGTGTAATTACACAACACTACATTTATACGTTATCACCAGAATCAGATAATGTTTTTGCATTTTTTGGTAAGCGAACGAATCCATGGCCATAGCAGCAGTGATGATGCTACTAGTGCTATTAGCCTACTTAAAACTTCAGCAAAATCCACATCGTTATATTGTTAATGGACTACAATAAATATGTACATACAAAGTCGTATTTATGGTTACAGATCAATGCTGATACGAAGGTTTGCTCTGAACACTTCGTGAAGCAGTACTTTGTGAAGACTGCCAGTGGTATCACCAAGCTTAAAAAGGATGCGGTGCCAACCTTGTTTGCGTGGACTTCAGAGAGACCAAAGAGGAGAGTCATCACTCGTAGACAAATGTTAGTTGATTCAGTTAATATTCTGATATTAACATACCGATAATAGTGTGCTATGTGAATACATTTTGTTGGACAAAAGAGTGGGAAATTTATGCATGTGTTTCAGATGAATGAGTTCAAGTTCAGCAGTGAGAGGCAAGCTCACTTCTCATACAAAACAAATAACTTTTGGGTGCGCGTAAAAAAGTCTGCAAACTTGCATTGCACTCGCATACGAAATCTCATTATTTATTCTTTAAACCACCATGTCCACAAGTAGACGCGTTTCAGTTCGTCTGTCTGCTTCATCAGTGTGTAATGTCACACTATGCATTGATGAAGACCAGGGCTGATACGCGTCTGTGGTTTAAAGAATAAATAATGAGATTCAGCATGCGAGTGCGTTTTCCCCATGTGTTAACATTGGGTGTTAACATTGATAATGTCCTCCTGAGTCATGAGCCAAAGATTTAAACCTGTGATGTAATAACTCCTTTGTGTCTCTTTTTCAGTTCTGCTTCCATGGATGAAAATCAGCCTGGTGTGGAAAAGGATGCTTTGAGGTAAGTCATTTGTTAGTTGCACCTTAGTCTTAAATTCATTACTGTATTCAGTTTTACACCAGTTAGGAATTGGCAGTTTGTTCACAATTAGTGGTGTTCTCTTTGTATCTCTTTGTGTCTCTCCCTCCCCAGCACAGAGGTACCTCCTCCATACCCTCTCCATGATTATGCAGTCCCACCCCTGACGACACAGGAACAACTTGATGCGGCTCGGAAGCACATTATTGAGCAAGACAGGTTAATTGCAGAATTAGAAGATAAAGTGTTCAGTGTATCGAGATTTAGATGTAATAACAATCGAATGTCATTTTATTCAGGGTTTACAGACTATGCCACGTTTGAAGCTGTGTATAAGGCTCTACAGCCCACAGCCACGAGTATGGTTGGATGGAGTCAGGCACAAAGGCTCAAACAAACAGATGAACTGGTCATGAGACAGTCATTCAACATCCCCAAATTGGCAACCATTGACCAGTTCTTTCTGTTTCTTTGTCGCCTGAGGCAGGGTTTTGCTGAGGAGGACCTAGCAGTGCGCTTTGGTGTGTCACAATCAACTGTGAGCAGAGTCTGTGTCACCTGGGCTAACTATCTATACTTCATGTTAGGATCACTCCCCATTTGGCCTTCAAAAGCCACAGTAGTTCAAAGTATGCCCACTTGTTTTCAAAGCACATACCCCGACACCAGAGTCATTCTAGACTGCACAGAAATATACGTGCAAACACCTACTTCGAAGGTGCTAAATTCAGAAATTTACTCCCATTACAAGGGCAACCCAACTTTCAAAGGCCTGATTGGGATTGCACCGTCTGGTGAGGTGTCATTTGTGAGTGACCTGTACACAGGCTCCATATCTGACAAGGAAATAACAGAATTGTCCGGCATTCAGGAAATTCTGGAAGAGGGCGATTTGGTCATGGCAGACAAAGGTTTCCTAATTAAGGACTTACTAGCTAAAATAAATGTCTCCCTTGTGACCCCACCATTTTTAGGTCCAAGTGGCACTTTTAGTGCAGACGAAGTCACAGAAACCCAGACTACAGCAAGACTCAGAATTCATGTTGAGCGTGCCATCAGGAGGCTGAAAGAGTTTCACATCTTTGATGGAGTCATACCCATGACACTTGTAGGCTCTGTGAACCAGTTGTGGGCAGTGTGTGCAATGTTGACCAACTTCCAAGGCCCGTTGTTCTGAAACCCGCATAATACAAATTCCACAAACGAAACACAAACGAAATGGTAAACATGAATTGAATTTGATTATTTATTTGTACAGGTGTCACATTTCAAACTTAAATTCTAGTGATATCATACTGAATGTTACTATATATTGTATATTATACTGTATGTAATATTATATATATATATATAAAATATTTTCATGTTTTGGACTATGTATATATATTCAGGGTGCGAAATACGGGGGGGACAGGGGGGGTCCAACCCTCCCGAATGACCCACGAACCCCCCTGAAAGCCTCAAAAGCTAAATTTGAGGGGGGTCTCAAATTATGCAAAAAATACATGTAAAAAAAAAAATGTATTTTTTTGTCACTAATGGTCAGTTAAATGTGTTTAAGCTCACCATGTCCAGTATCCATAATTCTAATTTCAAAACATTTACACACAAAACAGCCTACGTAAAGCGGAACCAGACCTGTGCGCATGCACAAAGTAGCCAGTTGAGACATTGAGAAGAAGTCGTCGGAAGTCGCGCTAATAATGGCTAAGCGAAAGCTAAACCAGAGCACATCACTCACACACTTTGGGTTCACATCCAAAAAGGTGGCACTCAAAGAGGTAGACGATACTGGTGCAGACAGCGGAGTGGGCCCACTCGCTATCAGAACAGAGGATCCCATTCGTGAAGCTGAGAGTGACAGTGAGACCGAAGGCACCGAAGACGCAGCAGGTGCTAGCTCTACCATTTCTGCTAGCACCAGTGACTCTCCCGCCTGTTTGACAACAAAGCAGGTTGGCGAATGGAAAGATCGCAACGATTGGCTTGACATTAAGGCAGGACAGTTGGGATGCTTAGTGTGTAGAAAAGCAAAAACGCTGCTAGATAAGCGACGGGGTTTACACCTCGCAGAAGAGTGGATCAATGGCGATGTTTATAGCTCGGATGCAAAGAAGCTACTGAAGAAGCTTTATAAACACAGGGACAGCCAGGCCCATGCACGAGCAGTGGAAATAGTCCAGATGCAAGAGCAAGACACCCTCTGAAACAAGTTCATTGACATACAGTCCGACTTACTTAAGAAAACCACAGTGACTGCGTTCACATGGTGGGATTGGTTTGGTTTGGGATTGGTTCACAACGGGTGGTCTGTCCCCCAAGTCCCTGTTCACATGCAGTTCGTCTAAGCGGATTCGGCGAGAGTTCCGGCCCTTTCCGCTACGCTAGGCGGGGGCGCTGTAGTCAACTTCTATCTTTCTATTATTATCTTTTAATACAAGGAACGTCTCTTCCACGCATAACTCTTGAACCACTCATCCGCTTGATCTCAAATTTGGACTGCGTCATCATAATGTTATCAGTGTGTGCAGTACCGAGTTTCGTGTTGTTTGGGCAAAAAATGCCAAAGATATCGGTCAAACCGTGCCGACCCAGCCATGACGACCCAGGCTGATAAGATTTACAATGCTAGCTGCTACAATGTTGGACATAACGCGACTAACGACACATAACTAAAATAATGGACATAACACGAGTAAACATTTGCCCACAACAAAGCTGCTACGAAGGTAAGATATATCTTATCGTATACGCAACAGCGACTACAGCACTGCACACATATGCCTACAGTGCATACAGACGACAGGTAGAGGAGACTGAACTTTTCACCTCTCATTCCGGTTATTCCACGTCGCAAAACAGTGGCTAAAGAAAATCTTACAAGTCAGTCAGTGCAAATGTATTTACATAGCCTCCTCCTTTCACCTGATATTATTACCCACTTAAACAATAAGGTAGTCTAAACAAAAACGTAATACTCTGGCACATCTTCTATGGGCTCTGCACTGTTCCTACTAAATACAGACAATAAACAAACTTTCTGGCGGCATACAAACATGGTGTTCCAGGAGTTTGACGCATTTGCGTACGTGTTGTGCATTCTGCTGTGTTAGAAAGTCCGTATGAGTGAACAAACTGCGTTTTTTATTTCGTTGATACATGCGCAATACCCAAAATCAATCCGATCCCGTTCACATGGCAGTCGAAGTGGTTTCGAAAGAGCCCAGGCCTGGAGTCGCAGGGGTATCACGAAAACCAATTCCAATCCAAACCAATACCCGTTCACATGAAGCTGGTACGATCCCAAACCACTTCCAAGTGGTTTCGACTTGTCCATGTGAACGCACTCAGTGTCGTTCAGAACAGCATACACCGTGGCAAAGGAAAGGCTGTCATTCAAAAAGCTCAACCCACTCATGAGAATGCAGGAACTGAATGGAGCCGAAATTGGAAATATCCACAAATCTGACAAAGCATGCGCTGAAATAATCGGTCACATTGCCAAGGAAATGCGCCGCAAATTCGTCTGCAATGTTAAAAAAATCGATTCACGGGTGTCAATCACCATTGATGAAAGCACCATTCATGGCAGGGCCTATCTAATAGTCTACATGAGATGTGATGTCAGCGGTAAGGGGGATGTAGATAATGTTTTCCTGGATCTAGTGGAACTTAGAGATGGGGTCGATGCTGAATCCATTTATAACGCGTTGATGACGAGTCTACATGAAGCTGGGATGGATGATGACTTTTTAAAGACGCGCCTGATAAGCATTGCCACCGATGGAGCTGCAGCGCTCACAGGAAAAAACAGTGGGCTTGTCGTTCGACTGAAGGAAAAGTTTCCGAACGTGCAGTCTGTGCACTGCATGGCGCACAGATTAGAGCTGGCTGTCAAAGATGCTCTTAAACAAGCGCCTGGCACTAATCAGTTTGAGATTTTTATTTCCAATTTATACTCGCTCTACAATCAGTCAACCAGGAACGCCAGATTGCTTAGAGAAGCAGCGGCCGAGCTCGACATCCAAATACTGAGAATAGGCCAAATATTCACGATCCGATGGGTTGCCAGCAGCTTTGAAACCGTGAAAGCAGTATGGAAAGATTTCCCCGCACTCGCACTGCATTTCAAAACAGCCAGTGAGGACACATCACGCAATGATCTTGACAGGCAAAAATACAGGGGACTTCTGAAGCACCTTGCTAACTCAGGATTCGTTGAAGATTTGGCTGTCATGAAAGACATCTTGCGTGAACTCCAGGGCCTGTCTCTCAAGCTGCAGAAAAGAGAGGTGTCACTCGTGGATTCAAGTCTCGCCATCCAACAAACCATCGATGTTTTGACGAGCATGAAGACATCTGGTGGGGGGAAATCCACCAAGAAGGCTGAACAGACCGTCTCATCTGGACGTTTTAAGGACGTCGAGCTGAGTGAAGGCAGGGCGAAAATAAACCGGTCTCAGTTGTATGAATCAGTGATTGTGTCTCTGACTAAGCGATTACCGGAGTCAAATTTGGTCCTGAAACTCAAAGCTCTTGACAAGCGTTTTTGGCCAACAGCGCAGGAGGACTTGGTTTTGCATGGCGAACCAGAAGTGCACAGCCTTGCGAAAGCGCTTGGAGAACCAACCAGGGAGGCCGTGGAGCAGTTTCGAGACTGGAAATTACAAGGCACTGCACCAGGGAAAACCTTGGAAAGAATTTGCATTGCAAGTCGCACGTATCTTCCCACGTCAGCTGAGTGTGAGCGAGGTTTTTCCGCAGTTAATAACACGGATGACAAGACGCGCAACAGGTTGCGCCAAGACAGCCTGTCTTCACTCTTATTTGTGGACCTCAATGGACCACCTCTGGACAAATTTGACCCAGTTCCATTCGTCAGAAGCTGGATTGCAGCAGGACATCGCCTCTCTACGTCCTGGAAACCAGGACGAGAGCCACAACAAACTGTCGAGGCAAGGCACATTTGGTCCGTTTTAACTTAAGGTAAGAGGCTTTGGCCTGCTTTGGCATTCTGCATTATGTACTGAGCCCGCTGTGGTGATGTTTGGCCTGTTGTGAGCTATTTACCTATTGTCAGCATCCGTGGTGCCTTTTCAAGTTGAGATGACGTGTTTGCACTGTTATACGAATGTGCTTTGTGAATGTGTTCAATGATGTAGCCGTTATGTACTGTGCCCGCTGTGGTGATGTTTTGGCCTGTTGTGAGCTATTTGTTTGTCAGCATCCGCCGTGGTGCCTTTTCAAGTTGAGATGGCGTGTTTGCACTGATATACGAATGTGCTTTTGTGAATGTGTTCAATGATGTAGCCTGTCACACATTTATTCTATACTGACGTTTTACGTTATGGGTTAGGCCTACACATTCTTGGTATTTAGATTTTATATTGATGTTTCATTATAGGCCACGCATTTCTTAGTGGTATTCTCATCCTATAGGCCTAGGGCCTATACTGACATTTCATAGCCTATTACTACTCCACACTAGGCCTATATCTTTTTTTTTTTTACATTCATCCTAATAATTCCATATGATGTATAGCATACTTTTTCTAAATATAACTCAATACTTTTGAAACATGATTTGATTGGTTGCTGTTGTTATTGTGGGTTCGGGTGGTTATCTTAATTAAATTAAGCACTAGGTAGCATACTGCAGTCCTATACAGACCTAGAGATAAGATACCCCTCCTGAGTGACGAGTCCCTTGGTAATATGCATCACGATCGGTCATACTGCAAGCTCTCGCTCGGTGCACTGATTGCGCGTCTCTGATAGGCTATGCATGAGGCATTAAATCTAAACTAAACCAGTCTAAACGAATCCCTATTTATTTCTATGGCCATAAATCTACAGAAAAACCTGTCAAAATACCCATAATTAACCGCAGACGGCCATCCAAAACGGCCCAAACTGGCAACATTGAGAGGTGCTTTGATTTTTTTTTTTTGGGGAGGGGGGGCGTCATCATTTGATCCGACCCCCCCGAAAGCCGGTGGATAATTCGCACACTGTATATATTGTATCAGTATACTGAATATTACTGTATATAGTGTATTATACTGCATATTATTATATATTGTGTATCACATTCTCTCATCATTCTCTATGAAACTAATCATCAAAATAAAATAAAATAAAAATACAGGAAAATCTGTCTTGTTTACTATTTACTTACTTTTGTTGCACAGGGCAGGCAGGAAGTAAGTGAAAAAAAATTGATCCAGCTTAGCTTTCATGTCTTGCCATTTCTCCAAGTTAAAGGTGATGCGTTCCAAATGGAATTCCTGTTTGCATTTTACAAAAAAATCGCACCACGGCATGCCAGTAATGCCCATTTGGCCCATCACCTGGTAGTAGTATTCGTGGGTGGCTTTCAGACAATACTTCCCATCTTGGTAGAGCAGGTGGTCACAGTCAGCAACTCTGTCTTTGTCCGGGCATTTAATTTCCAGCAGCCCAAGGGCTGGCTCACTTGGTGCACAAACCTTACGGTCAGGAGATGCACCCAGGTGTGGGGCGTGGGGGTTGATGGCTAGGCCACAGTGAAAGACCTGATTGCCAGTAACAGCACTGTATTCAGCTGCTGCAACAGGCTCCATTTCAGAGGCTCTTTTCATTGCCTTAGTTTGGATGGTTTTCCTGTTAAGGAGGCTGCAGGCTAAACTATCGAAATCCTTCACCCTAGAGCAGATCCTTTTGAACCCTGATGATGTGAGTCGCTTCATACGGAGCTCTCTCCAGGCTCTGGCCTCTCGTTTCCTTCTCCAACTGCTCTGCCTGAAAAAGAGTGACTGCTGGACCACCGTAGTAGGTGGACTCGGCTTCGTTAAGCACAGTGGAGAAAAGCACAGTGGAGGGCTGTGGTGGGAAGGGAAGTGGGGGATCAGAATCAATGCTAGCAGACAGCGGGGAATGATTCTGGTAAGTTAGCACTGATCCCAGTGGAAGGTCCCCAAAGGGTGTGCTTACTAACGGAACTGGATGCTTTAGGTTACCTTCCAGCAGTTTGAGCATCTGGCTCTTACTGCCAATTGCTGCCAGGTTTTTCCTTAGCGACTCTGCCAGTTCCTCAGCAGGTAAAGGAAGTGGCACAGGGCAATACAGATTGGATGACACCCCCTCAGAACGCTTTTTCTTAGGTGGGGGGTTGGTCATAGGTGGTCTAAGCTTTGATATGCTGACTTCGCTTACTGCTCTAGGGGTGATGCCTAAAGTGCGAGACGGAACATGCCAGGTCTGAGGGAGTGATGTGCGGCTTGTAGTCGGAGTGACAGACGCAAACCCCATTTTCACAAAGTGTGCCAGAGTGTACAAAAGGCCTATTAGGTGATTGCACTTCCCCAAGCCAGCTTTGCAAGTACAATGCGATTCACCGATGAAAGGCTCATGAAGGGCAAGTTCCACCTGTAATAGATAAGATAACGAAACATTAGAAAATGTCAATTTTGTAGTTGTTTACATACAGCATATGGGTCATTGGCAGAGTGGTATAAAGTAGAAGTACAGGTGCCCTTGCGAGTGTAATTACAAGCTGAAATCATGTAATATAATATGACCAGTGTTTCCAATATAGCAACATGTTACTTACCACTGCAACTTACCTTAATACAATATGTTTTGCCATTTAGGAAACGAGCTTTTGTCTGCTATGAGTAATTATTCATGAATGAAGTCAGATTTTAATCATTGTGCTTTATGTATGTTGATGTGTATGTGTTTAGATGCTTGTGTAGTATGTTCCTCCACAACCTCTGCGACCGCTCTTTGAACTGAGCAACTCTGATAAGAACAGTAACACTTTGCCCAGTCTGACAAGAAATGTATTTGAAATATTATATGATGAATAATTTTACGGCATAATTTTGAGCACTTTGTACTAAATATGTTGCTACAGCTAGACCGGGGAAAGTGTTTTAGAATAGTAAATGTGTAGCAAACAGCAGTAGCACTGCTTCGCGAACTGAGCAGTGTCTGTAAACAACATTGATGATACTAGCACTACCTGCATGATGTAAGGAGACTCGTTTTTTCGCATTGAGCGAAAAGACTGAGCCCTCACAGTGGAATTCCCTGACGAATTCTTTCTGACTGTCGGATAAATGCAAGTTAATATCAGAATAAACCATATGTTTGTTACTAACACAGCTAACAGGTTAGCCACATCTACTTATGAAAAGGAAAACTTACCTTCCACGTCGTGGATGTACCCTTCAACCCAGTTGCTGTAGCCTTTCAGCAAGACAGCCCGGGGGACAGCGCAGTCTTTCGATGCCCATTTCTCAACACCATCCATTGACAATTCCGGCATGCCAGACATTTTGGTTGACCACACACTTGCCATATTCACTTCAGAGAGAGTTTACTTCAGAGAGAGTTTAGCGCTGGTTGAGAACGTATAGAACGCACTTCCGTTTTACTTCCGTACCCCTCAAGCGTCAAAATGGTTGCCAGGTGAATAACGCGAATAGGCTGCAGTACACTCCCATGGCAAAACATTATGCAGGCCATGGCATGGGGATTATGACATCACTCAAGAGTTCTATTCCTGAACATTCCACATTTAAAAAATGGCAGTTGTCTGCCTCTCTTTCACCATTTTTCACCATTCAAACAGTTTAAGTAGTTCAAAATTTCACAGGTCACAGACAGATCCCAGACCTCTCTTACAAAGTTTAAATCAAGTTTATAGGTTAAACGGTTGAGTTTTGATCATTTAAGATTTCAGACATGCACCATGACCTGTTTACAGTAAGATGATGAAATGTATGACAAAAACCCATAGACTGTCTGACACCATTTTTAAACTGTCCTGTCTGGCCTGAGGCCTGAGTACTAGTAACGTCTGAAAGATCTGGGTGAAAAAAATTGTGTTGAATCAGCAGAATAAACAGGGAGAGAACAATAGGTGTGCTTTTTGCAAGCACACTTAATAAATTGTTTTGTGTGTGTGTTGTTTACATAACATTGACCATTCCTAATGACATGCACAGTAATTAGTCAGCATATTTTCATTGAACAAATCAATTCAAGCTATACATTTAAGAGTCTATAATTAGGTTTTTCTAAGCCTGATATATTTAAACCAGAGATTTTCTTACAATGAAGTTGTCACCTGGGGTAAAACTTCCCCTGCTACCCTGATTTGCATTTCAAAGTCAAAGTCAAACTCAGCTTTATTGTCAAAAGCCAGGTTGTACACAGGATTTGAAATTGTAGTGCTCCCTAGTCCCACAGTCACATCAAGCATCATATAAACATGACAATAAAACATAATAATAAAACATAACAATATAAACATAGCAAAAAGTACAAAAAGACCTGTATTTAAAACAAATTAAGTAAAATACACATTGTGTAGCATAATACAACTCAAATGGTGCCATATAAAAGCAACAGTGTTATTTAGTTCTAGTGAAATTGAAAATACTGGAACTCCACAGGAGAGATGTGCCTTAGGTAAGTCTCACCAGACTGGAACACTTACTCTAAGTACAACAGGAGAGGGGGGAGGGATTGCAAGGAGAGAATTCAGCCTTAGGTAAGTTTCAGCAGACTGGGGCACTTACACTAAGAACAACAGGGGAAGGAAGTGCTGTGTGTAGGGTCAGATGGGGGAGGGAGGGCAGGGCAGGGAGAGTTCAGTTGATGTGTTTCTGCAATTTGGGAAGCACAGACTTTGGGTCTGCATGGTTGAAATCGCCCGCCAGAATGAGAAAAGCATCTGGGTAGGCAGTTTGCTGCTCACTGACTTGCTGTCAATGGTTTGCGCTTCATAATCATAGTCTGTAGCCGTGGTCAACAGTGTTTACAGACCTGACACCAGGTATTGTTAATATAAACGCAGAGTCCCCCACTGCGACTCTTACCCCCTTTGAAGAGAGTTCTGTCTACCCAATAGCATGTTAGCTGGTCAAGTTGTATAGTCATTGGGGAGGCTGTTGTTGAGCCATGTTTCCACGAATGCAAGGACACAACAACTCCCTCACTGATTTTAGAGTAGTCCGAAGTAAACGTACTTGGTCCAGCTTGTTATCCAGTGAGTGTACATTAGACAGTACAATGGTGGGGATTGCAGGCTTGTGTGCGTTTGCAGCTAGCCTGTTCCGGATGCCTCCGCGCTTACGCCTCTTCTGTTTCCTTCTGCACTGCTTGTGACGCCTCCACTGTGGGTCAGGAGTCAGGGTCGGTGATGGTAAGTGCTTCCGGGACACTGTTCCTTAGTGTGTCCTTAGTTTGTATTGGGGAAGGGGGGTCATGGGGGTACAACTGCCAAGCAAGGCCCACGTCACTTTCCGTCAATTCATGGCAGTTTCCAGTGTTGCCTGCAAATTGCTATGTGCAGTTGTAAACCTGATGGCCAATTACTAACGAAAATCCCACTTTTTTATGCAGTGTTATAAGGATTAGTTATTCTGAAGTGTTCCAGCATATTGATATGAAACACGGATTCAATTTTCTGAGATCTTCAAATGTAGCCCATTAATGAACTGAAGTTAATGAACTGAATGATTTTTCAACGTTCACCCAGATTTTGCCACTGTTACTAGTTCTCAGGCTTTCAAGATAGACACAGTTTCAACTCTAAAACGACCGGCCCGGTTTGGGCATGGTGATCCACGTTTAGACTTACCGTATCTCTTGTCATTTGTCGTTTTTCAGCAACATTTTGTCCCCATTTGTTGTAAGGTAGGGTGTCTTTGCGGTCTGAGCATAAGATGTTTACTCAGGAGGAGGCAATAGGTGGTTTTAAGATGGGTTTTTATTCTCCCAATTAGGTTTTAAAACAAATAAATCAAGAGAGTAATTAAACAAAAATAAAGAGAAAATAAAGACTTTGTAAAACACAAAGAAAACCGTCAAAAGTGTCAAAACTCTAATTAAACATTAACTGATTAGATGTTAAATCAGTGTATAAACATTAAACATTAACTGATTAGATGTTAAAATCAGTAAAATAACATTAAACATTAACTGATTAGATGTTAAAATCAGTAATTAAACACCACAGAACTGGGTTTAAAATGAGCCCTTGAGACTTACGTCTGAACACGTGGGCTACAAGGCTAACAATCAACTAAATGCTGCGACTTAAATAGTGGCTAAGGAATAGCCCACTCTTGGCACAAGCCAATCACCACAGCGTTAGAGTAAGAAACACTAAACTCGCTAAAACAGCAAAACACAAACATTCAAACACAAACAGAAATTGGGGGAAAATATTTGAACCCAAACTAGACCCTTACAAAGCAACAAACTGTTCAAATACTAACTAAAATAATACAAACAAAATCTAGGGAGCACTTCTGGCTGACACGGAAGCCGTAACGTCTTTTTAAAGTGCCTTTTTGCCGGCAGACGTCCTTTTACAGACATAGAACGAACAACGAGACAACAAACACGGTAAGACAAAACTGAAAGATGAATAATGTTATAAACGCTAAATAAACCCACAGAACAGTATTGGCAGCGTCTGGCTGCATTGACGGTAGCAGGGTGCCCCGTCACACCATTGAAATGAATGGTGGAATGTTCAGGCTAATGATGTCACAATACACTGCTCCACTGTAGCAGCCAGAGTGAGCTCTAACCACCACTTGGTTTTTGAATGATTAAAACTGAACTGTTAAACCTATAAACGTTGTCAGATGGGACAGGGATCTGACTGTGACCTGTGTCACTTTCATGTGGCCACTATTTTAACTGTTTAAGACAAGACAGTTTATAAATTCTCAGACAGTCTATGTGATTTTGCCATACATTTCATCATCTTACTGTAAACAGGTCAGGCTGCATGTCTGAAGTCTGAACCGCTTAACCTATAAACTTGATTTAAACATGCCAGCTGTCATCTGTTATTCTCCGACTTTACATCATCCAAGGAAAAAGACATTGGATCAACTGAGATAAAGCAGTCATTTGATTTGTTAATGATGTAATATATCTTGTTTATTACCTGGAAAAAAGCAGTATTTACTAATTTTTCATAGTTGGATTACATGACCATGAGTTGTCATAGCAGCAGACTATGTCAAGTCAGGTCGTTTTTCTGAAGTTTTTGTATGACTGGCAAGTGTAGGATAGGGTATAGCTACCACTAGGATACATATTTTTGAGATTCCTCGAATTTTGTGTGAAATAGCCCGTTAGTAGTTTCATAGCAAACTAGCATTGCCTTCAAGATCTATGGTTGCTACACTACGTGCATTAGAGGTTCTCCTGGTTTGTCAACTTCACAACTTAAAACATATTCATCCTCAGGCTTGTAAAAGGTATGCTAAATGATTATATGTAAAAAAATAGTTTGATCAGTCGACCTACTTTGACCTCTAGTTGCCACTACGAAAAACGGAAACGTGTCAGGTATTGAATAAGTAGAGCCCAAATGCAGACAAGTGAAGTTCCAGGGGTTTATTAAGGTGACACAAAAGACACAAAAGAACAAAGACGTCAAAAAAATCCCAAAATTAAACAATAGCGACAAGTCCAAAAAAACAGAAAAAGCATCCAAAATATTCAGAGCTTTTCAGGACCTCAAGGGTGGTAGAATGTCCATTAACAAAAACCAGGTGTCAAAGAAGTTCAAAAAACAGAGTTCAAGTAATTGTCCAGTAGTATCCGGATTGTGAGTATCCAGAAAGAACTTACAATCTCAAGAGTGTCACTCCAGGATGACCAAATGAAGACACACAAAATGGTGTGTTGCTATGCTAATCCTTCCGACCATAACTAGCTTGACACAGTTTTCCATATGAATTCTTGATTGTTCATGTTTCTTCACGCATTCAGAGAGGTGTTTTAAGTTGGTTTGTCCAGACTGTGTCTACGTCGAATCACACTTGTGACTTGTAAACAGGATGCAGGGGAAACAAAAAAGTGCATTGGCTATCCCACAGCCTGTCAGAAACGATTTTCGTTGGAATCAACTCCTGCTAAAAGTCCTGTTGTAGGATTTAACTTTTTCTTAAGTTGGCTGGGTGATGTTTATTACGGCCTTGTCAGGTCCCAACTCCTTAACCCTCTGGAGTCTAAGGCCTTTCAGAGACTTTGCTGTTTGCAACACCCTGACATTTTCAAGTATTTCAACTAACTGTAAACATCTATGCAAAAGAGGCATATATGGTTGTATTCTGAAAAGCCTAACAAGAAATAATATGAAAGTAAAGTGAATGTAATACAAACACGTTTTATTTAAATTGGGTGTAAACACAACTGTACAAAAAACAGGTTTTAGAGGTCTTCAAACAGTGCAAGAAAACGCACAATAAATATATCTAGCCAAGACTTTTGAAGTTTGAACCTTGTTAACAAAAGCGTTGGCTGCATAAAAGTAAAAATTTAGAAATGTTTTGTTGTTTCTATACAAAATGCAAAAAACTAATTTTATGTCAAGCCAGTGTCTCTGTTAGTCGAATACTAATCAGATGGGTGTGAAACACCTCTGATGGCCCCCACCCCCCTGGCATTCATACCAATTGCCGTGCCACAGAAAGAATGGCAGTACTCCTGATACACAATGCATTATTTTGCATAAGGGAATGGTCTAAAGTTTGAATGGGGCGTGCTCTCACCTCTGAATAGCCACTCAAGCACCGGTTACTTTACCTGTGAATAGCGATAGGTGTGGCCCCAGGTGACAGTAGTACAGTAGTGGTACAGAAAATCCAAAGATTTCTTTTCACTCTCTTTAAAAGGGCTGAAGTGACTTCTCCCATGGATATAATAAAAAAAAGTACAAAAATGTTAGGGGTGTACTCACTTTTGTGACATACTGTATGTACTATAGGTAAAACATGTAAGATGGGGTAATAACACACTCAGTTTCCTCAACTGTTTGTAACAGCAAAAGGTACAGTTATCAGTAAATTTATCACAACTTTTGAACAAAAGATCAGAAATGTATTGTGTTTTTTTCTTTGTGTGGATCACACAATTCTGAATCTTTCCTAAGTTTTTTGTAACTACAAAAGAAATTCATGAAAATCTGTGTGAAACTTGACACAGAATTTTTGTTAATGCAATGTTAAGGAATAGAACTCTCAAGTGTTGTCATAATACTGATGTCATGGCCTGCATAATGTTCTGCCATGGGACTATAGCAGCCTATAGTGCCAATTGGTAAAATCTTTTGAAATTTGGCATACACATTTGCTCCGATGATCACAAAACTTGGCATATGCAAGCTTGCGCACTCTTAGCATTTTCTGCTGAAATGCAGTCTAGTTAATTGTGCTTGAAAAGAGCCATTCTCCCACCATTTGTTATTAAGTGTGCTTGCAGAGCACAATTATTGTTCTCTCCTCGTTTATTAAGTGTGCTTGCAGAGCACATGTATTGTTCTCTCCCCGTTTATTATTATTATTCTACTGATTTTTCAACAAAAAACATTCTACCCAGATTTTGCATCCATTACTAGTTGTTAAGGTTTTTGGCTCTTTTGGCCACTAGAGACCACTGTTGAGCACATGTCACTTTGCTTTGTTTTGATTTGTAACTCTGTCTTGGAATGACATGTGCCTGATCGTTTGTCTTGTGTTCCTGCCCTGCCCCCTTAATAGGCTCGTTCGAGTAGCACACCGGTTTGTCTACGTTTGTCTAACTTCGGCTACATACGTCAGCAAGAACTCCGCCTCGCAGCATGGGCGGGTGTTTAAAAGGCGCCGGTCAAGTCAGACACAAGTCTTTTGTTTACACCACCTGATCTTTGTAGTAGATGGCGGAGAGGTCATGTGTTGTGTGTGAGGGACAAGGAGGGGGCGGGCGGTTGTAGTAGGGTGCATTGAGACTTCAAGTCAAGTCGTTTTTTTAATAGCACATTTAAACAAAACAACAGATCTGTCCCAAAGTGCTGCACAACACAAAGATGAAAAATAACACGGCAAAACCATAACCCAAAGACCATTAATAGGTATAGCCTACTGACACAAAGCAATACAATAAAAACGAGATTAACAAATACATAAATAAATAAAAGATTGAGCTTGACAGCATCAGATACACGCCCCAGAACAAGCTAAAAAGAGAGAGAAAAGATATGTCTTCAAACTGGACTAAAATAACGTACATATAAGATGAGAAGTTCCGTGACAGAGCGCTACACAACATCCGTGTCCAGACATCAATGAACTTTAAACCAACCAGGGCAAAGTTGCGTCACCACGGAGGCGTTAGTTAGACGATTGTAGACGTGGAAAAGCAACTGCAAGCGCTTGCACGATTTGTCTACATGCGGCTACATCACATGGGTTTTTAGGTCATCAAGTCTAACCATAATGCAACATTTTCAGCCCACAATGCATCGCTGACTACATGCGGCTACATCCGTCTGTAGACATTTACCCTCATCCGAACACAGCAACTGTTGTGTAGCTATATTATCTGAAGCTATTTAGCCGTTATGTTAACAATGCTAGCAATGTTATCTAGGCTAAATTGCAAAGTAATTAACTGTGCTAACAGTGTTGTGTAGCTATATTATCTGAAGCTATTTAGCCATTATGCTAACAATGCTAGCAATGCTAACTAGGCTAAAATGCAAAGTAATTAACTTGGTTAACAGTTTTACTTAGTTAACTCAGCTAGTATTTGTTAGCAATTATGCTAACAATGCTAATTATGTTAATTATGCTAAAAAAGTGAAGTAATTAACTGTGCTAACAGTGTTGTGTAGCTATATTAGCTGAAGCTATTTAGCAGTAATGCTAACAATGCTAACTATGCCAAAATGCAAAGTAATTAACTGTGTTAACAGTGTTAGTTAGTTAACTCAGCTAGTATTTGTTAGAAGTTATGCTAACAATGGTAATTATGCTAACAATGCTAATGTAGCATACCTGCTCCTCTGCATAAATATGACATCAAACTATTGACCGTCTAGGGATGAATTGCTCACAGTGGAGGCCTGGGGTAAACTATGGTAGAGTTTACTAATGAATGCTGTGCTACATATTAATGCTTGTGAGCCCCCACTCTGAGTCACACTTCAGAGATATTCATTCAGCATACTTGAACCGTACATATATCTGTATCAATTAGGCTATCGAGACATAAGGCATGAAAAGGAAACAAAGGCTATATAAAAAAAAATGAATTATGAACATTTATTGGAAACCATTGTAGTTAATAAAAATCACAGAGTGATGTCAGCAAAGACACATCGTGAACACCAAACATATAAGAAAAATACCCGGCCAGGGTTTAAAAAGAAAACAGTCAGTATGGGTACCCAGTTGTGTGCATTGGAGCTCTTAATGGAACCGTTCACTCACAGACCAGTTACTCACGACACCGCGAGCAGCAGCCATCCAGCCCAAACGTCAACGATGTCCACTCGACCCCGCCATAGTCCACAGCGACACAGACGAGTCTGGCAACACGAACTCAAGCGGCAACTCAAAGTAAATCCTCCCGCGTTTGTTGTTCCCATACATTCTACAATCTATTGTTGTTTCCAGCGAACAGATAGCTGCTATGCTAGCATGCCAGCGAAGTTCCAGCTGCTAGCGACTGCTGTTGGAAAACATTTTTACACTCAAGTAAACAAAACACACAAAACAAAACAAAAGGACTAACTAAAAATCGACACAGAAGTGTGTGACACAGTGCCTGAATGTTCACGAACACATTACACATTGTACTATTTACTGATTTGTCTCTCAAAACTCAGATAATAAATTGTCTCTTCTGCACGTCAAAGTTCCTTCTCTCTCACTCCCCTCTGTTTCCCTGACAACCCCATACCCAATAAAACACAGAGGTCAGGCTGGTACAGAAACGATAAGGCCAGAAACAAATACATACAGTAGGTTAAACAACGTAGAATGTTGAATACAAATGAATCATTTTAAACATCTTATTAGAAGACCATATAAATACAAACAATGTATATAAACACAGATTAGGCTCTTTCCAGTTTCAGGTGTGTTACACTAATTATGCTAACTATGCTAAAAATGTGAAGAACTGTGCTTACAGTGTTGTGTAGCTATATTAGCTGAAGCTATTTAGCAGTTATGCTAACATTGCTAGCAATGCTAACTATGCTAAAATGCAAGCACACTTTTTGCATTTTCTGCGGGAATGCAGTCTAGTTAAGTGTGCTTGCAGAGCACAGTTATTGTTCTCTTCCCGTTTATTAAGTGTGCTTGCAGAGGACACTTATTGTTCTCTCCCCGTTTATTATTATTCTCCGGATTCTTCATCACAACATTTTTCACCCAGATCTTTCAGACGTTACTACTCCTCAGGCTTTCGAGATAGAGACACCGTTCCAACTCTAAAACGACCGGCCCAGTTTGGACAAGACCGCCTACATTTCGGTATACTGTACCTCTTGTCGTTCGCCCGCTATTGTCGTTTTTCTGCAACTTTTGTCGCCATTGAAAATGAATGGTGGAATGTTCAGGCTGATGATGTCACAGTACACTGCTCCACTGTAGCAGCAAGAGTGAGCTCTGCCCTCACTCTAACCTCCACTCGGTTTGTTAATGATTAAAACTCAACTGCTTAACCTATAAACTTGATTTAAAGTTTGTAAGAGAGGTCTGGGATCTGAGTGTGACCTGTGTCATTTTCATGTGGCAACTATTTAAACTGTTTCAGGCAGGACAGTTTAAAAATGGTGTCAGACAGTCTATGGGATTTTGCCATACATTTTATCATCTTATTGTAAACAGGTCAGGGTGCATGTCTGAACCGTTCTCAACCGACTCAACCGTTTAACCTATAAACTTGATTCAATTTTCATGCGGCAACTACTTAAACTGTTTGAAACAGGACAGTTTAAAAATGGTGAAAGAGAGGCAGACAATACTGTGGCAGTTGCACCTGGACCAAAAATTCCTAAAATGTGGAATGTTCAGGAATAGGACTCTTAAGTGATGTCATAATCCCCATGCCATGGCCTGCATAATGTTCTGCCATGGGAGTGTATTGCAGCCTATAGTTGGTAAAAACTTACAATAATTCCCACATATATTTGCTCTGATGATCACAAAGCTTGGCACATGCAAGCACGCTTTTTGCATTTTCTGCGGGAATGCATTCTAGTTATGATTTTTCAATGTTCACCCAGATTTTGCCTCCGCTACTACTCCTCAGGCTTTCAAGATAGAGACACCGTTCTAACTCTAAAACGACCGACCCAGTTTGGGCGTGGTGATCCACCTTTAGATTTACTGTACCTCTTGTCATTCGTTCGTTTGTTGTAATTTTTCTGCAACATTTTGTCCCCATTGGAAATTAATGGTGGAATGTTCAAGCTGATGATATCACAATACACTGCTCCACTGTAGCAGCCAGTGTGAGCTCTGCCCTCACTCTAACCTCCACTCGGTTTTTGAGTAGTTAAAACTGAACTGTTAAACTCATAAACTTGGTTGAAACTTTCTCAGAGGAGTCTGACTGTGATCTGTGTTATTTTTATGTGGCAACTATTTCAACTGTTTAAGACAAGACAGTTTAAAAATGTCATACAGTCTATGTGATTTTGCCATACATTTAATCAAAAACCTATAAATAAAGTTTAACCTATAAACTTTATTTAAACTCTATCATAGAGGTCTGGATTGTATTAGCAGTTATACGATTTGACATAACTTTAGAAATCAGGCAGCAAATATTGTGACAGTTACACCTGCACCAACTACCATTTTTTTTAAATTTTGAATGTTAAGGAATAGAACTCTCAAGTGATGTCATAATACCCATGCCATGCCCTGCATGATGTTCCGCCATTCGAGTCTATTGCAGCCCATAGTGCCCTTTGGTAAAATCTTTTGAAATTTGGCATACATATTTATTCCGATGATCACGAAACTTAGCACATTCAAGCACCCTTCTACCATTTTCTGTGGGAATTCAGTCTAGTTGTAAATGTCACACACCAACATCACAGAAATTGACTCCTACAGTGCTAAGATCACAGGCCAGTCATTTTCACACACACACAAACTCTCAGTTCAATGAAGTCCACAAACAAAAGTATAATAATTTATTATTATATAATTTATGATTATTATTTTTTCACTGACACACATTTCCAGAACTCAATGGTCCCTTCCTTTAAAGCAAGTGTCAGGTGGTCCTCCTCACAAAGATCGATCATGTCCAACTCAGCTGCTGCCTCAACTGTGACTGGAGAGGCTTCCAAACAGTCCGTCTCCGCATTAAATGGGTCGAGGAGGAACGTATTCTGTGGCCTTTTCAGTTGTAGATCGTGGAACCGGGTCATGGAACCGGTGGCTTTTAGCAGAGTGGGGAAAATGCGTTAAACCTTCCGTTTGAATATGCGCCGTGAACAGCTTCAGTTTGTTGACAACACACTTTGTACCAGGTCAGCAGCATTTTTAACTTACTCTGCAGGGTCAGGTTCAGTCTATTCAAGTGACACAGCATGTCGACCAAAAAGGCCAGATCCATAATCCACTCGAGGTATGAGAGCTTAGGATAGTCCTTGTTCTTCTCTTCCATTAACAGTTTCACGACATCCATCTAGATCTAGTTAATGATTTCCATCACAGGCTTCATGATGTTGTCTAAATTCAATAATTTAGACACGAGTTGCTCCCTGTGGATGGTGCAGTGGAAATTCCAAAACTCAGGAAATGTTTGGTCAGCTTTGCACAGCCCCCAGGCCTGTTTACAGATCCGATCATAGCTGGTGCTCCATCCATGGGTATTGCAGTTAGCTTCTGTATGGGTAGATTTGCTTTTGCAAATACAGCCATCATTGTTTCTTTCACATCTATGCCACGGGTTCTGTCTTAATGGCACAATATCAAGGAGTTCTTTGATCACACAATGTTTACACAGACCATGCAAATATTGCCAACTGAGGCTTGTCTTGTATGTCACAACTCTCATCCAGTGCGACACTAAAATACGCACATGCTTAAAGGTCAGAGAGCAACTGTGATTCAATAGCCATGTCCATGTCCGATATTCTGTGTTCAACAGTGTGACGGCACAGTTGGATGTCTGATACCATTTGTTATAGTTTATAGGCATTTTTTAACAAACTCCCCTTCATTGTATGGCTTTTAAGCCCATCAATGTTCCAAGCCAGTTGATATGATGTGAGTGTTATGGTCTCTGAGTGCTTCTTTTGTGGAAAAATTGTATCTGCTCCTCTGCCTGACTTTTTAAAGTGACCAACTTGTGCTTGCGAAGTTCAGTCCCTTTCGGAAATTTCTGATTGATGTTAGCATGGAGTGAGCTGAAGTCGCGCTGAAGATTTGAAACTCTGAAATGCGGTAATGAGGCCTGACATATAAGGCAAAATGGCTTGCCATTACGTTCAACAAAAAATATAAACTCTCCCACTCTGTTAAAAATGTCCTGTTCATCTTCATATTTTGGTTTTGCTGTGCATTTTTTCGCTGCCATTTTGTGAGCAAACTTGACACAAATTGTTTACTCAAATGACTCATTGATATGCGGACTCGTGTCATTGTTTTGAAATATGGATGACTTCAATTTCAGTGCAGGGAGTTCAGAAGTTAGTGACCTAAGCGATATAGATGATGATAACAATGATAACTCTGAACATGTGGATCCTGTGAATGTAACTGTCCCTGAAATGAAAACATTCGTTGGGCTATGCATTAGCATGGGGCTACTTGTTCTGCCTGCACGGAGAGATTATTGGAGACACACTAAACATCTCTTCAAGACGTTCTATGACGCCATGCCACGGGACCGATTCTATGCTATAGACTGTAAATTACATTGTTGTCTTGTGTTACAGCAAGTTCAATGCATAATACCAATACCTCATTATGCTAAAGATGTAAACATGAAATGCTACATAAATAGAAGAGAAGTCATTTGCACTTAGCCTGGCTAACGCGACTTATCAATGCTCTGCGAACATTGGTCTGGCCAAGCTGTGTTGTAAACCCATTTCTCAGAGGGCGGGCTTAACCCACGTGTATGAAATGCCTGTGTTTGCTACTGGACGAAGCTTCGACCAATCACGTTAGTGTCCATGTATAAGACAGAGAATAGTAACGTGCATATGAGTAAACAAAAACGTAACTGCACAAAAGCTCGAAATTCCATATGCTATCGCTGACAATGTAACGTGCAGCTATTTTGTCAATGAAATAGCTCCACAACTTTGCAAGATATTACTGTGTTGTTCTGCTATTTACATACTGTAAACTGGGTTGACTTGGCAACACTTACCATTTATAAGTCAGATGAACCTCGTCGACAACAATGCCAAGGAGATTTTCTTTGTAGACTTCATTGGCTAACATGTTCATCCATATTCCAAAACAGCAGCTACAGCTGCATTGAAATCTTGCCGTTGCTCCATGTTCGCCATGTTGACAGTGACTGAGGTAGATTTCCGGTCGCTAAACTACCGCGTCATTGCCTTTTTGAAATGCTAGATTTTCATTGGTCCCAGTTTCTCTGTTAATGTAGAAATGGTGTAGAATGGGAGCTCAGCCAGACTGACTTTGCAAGCGAAATTGAAATGCAGCGGCACAGGAAGTATGGGCGTGCCCAGGCTAATTTGCACTGCTAACATTAATAATCACTGCTTGTTATTCTATAACTATCAATCAGTATTTTAGTTCTTACCTCCATGGATTCGCCTATATGTAGGTAAGAACTAAAATACTGATTGATAGTTATAGAATAACAAGCAGTGATTATTAATGTTATCAGTGCAAATGACTTTTCTTCTATTTAAAACTTGGAAAATGTTGTGCACTGTACATGTTGTGACTGTTGTTTTATTTTTTCCATATTATTGTGTTTCTGGATTATTTTATATTTTCTTCTGAAGGTGTAGAAAAATAAATCACACTTGTCATGAAACCCACACGTGTAAGCTCTCAAATACTTTTGGAATTTTGTCTCTATGTGCTTTAGAGGCTGAGAAATCACTTATTTAATAGGTGTTGACATTATTGTTGAAATTCCAGAAAAACCTCAGGATCTGGGAGGTTGTTTTAAAATCACCCTTAGGATTTTTAGGCCTTTTTTCCAGGCGTTTTAGGCCTTAATGGGTTAAGAGACACTGCATATCAGTTTCTATGGTTGTAGAGCATTGTACCAGGGATGGGTGATGTGTTCTCCATTGTAATATGCTGTAGGTGGTCTAGGGTAAACTGAGATGCTATTGGCCTAACAATGGGCACATTTAGTTTTAGCCCTAGGCCCTATGCTCGTGTCATTAGCACCTGTTAGCTTAAAATATGCTCTCCCTCAACCTGTCCTGATGGCATGTTAGTGGCTAATGATCTTGTATATTTTTTTTTCAGCATGTCTGCAAACCATATCCATAATATTATTTTCTTAAATTTTATAAGCAATTTTATGGTTACATTATCATAGTTTAAGGAAGAGGATAATTTTTCAGTTGTTTTCCCAGATTTCTTTCAGAAGTCATGGTCTTTTTTCTCTCCCTTTTAAGGCCTCCCCTCTTTTCTTTTCAGGGAATGGCATTCTGATCTGTCCTGTTGTGTTTTGCCAATTAAAGCCATTTCCCACTGTTTTGTGTGGCGTGTGGGCTGCTAGAGACCTCCCAAGTCCTGCCAGGGCACGCCATGACTTTCGACCCCACACAGATGGGCCCGCAGGCAGGCGTGTGCTCTTGGAGCTCAGCCCACAGATGCTCAGAGTGGCAAAGTGGACATACAGGTCAGCACTGTAGCCACCAGAGGGATGGAGAGGAGACCAAGAGCTGACATGGCTCAAGTGCTGGGCTAGCAGGGGGTAGACATAACAGGGAGGCAGTAGAAAGAAATAGGTGGGTGGGTGGGTGACGGTGGAGAGTACATTTGTTTATTGTTTCAAAAGGTAGAGAAGACCTAATGATGGGTCTTTGGTAGGCATGCCTTAGATGTCATCTGTGTGTGTATGTGTGAGTGTGTGTGTGTGTGAGTGTGAGAGAGAGAGAGAGAGATTTCTGTTTACTTTGGCCAGAGCCCCACCAACACACATACACACACAGCAGGAAGAGCTGCTGCCTCTTCCACTGAATATTCATGGCCGCCTGGCCACTGTGACAAGAAGTAGCTCTAAGGGCCATGTTGGAGAGACAGAGGGAGGTGGAGGGCGCAGCATAGCACAGAGCTGAGGGAGTGATAAACAATGGGCCTGAATGCAGATTTTCATGTTCAAAGCTCTATGCTAACTTTTAAATTTGTTGCACTAGTGCACTTAAACTTTTGATATTGGTTGTAACAACATTTATTTGCACGTAGGTACCACATATAGGGCCACATACATTTGCGATCAAAACGTTATTCTGCGCCCTCCTCAGTTCGCAGATAGCGCACGTTGTTTGCCTTGATTATGCCTGGTGTGTCTCATGCCTAAAGGTCATGACGTAATAGCGCTTCACCCCGCGTTCAAGCGTTATTAGCGGTGCGGTGCTTAAAAATGTGCAATTGAACTAGGATAATCTCGATGCCTTAATGTAAAAGTGGGTCCCCCTGAGTGTAAATGTTAGAACAACGATCAAAATACGTGGAGGCAAATGTAAGTATAAAGTATACCATTTAAAAACTGAACATGTAAGGCATCTTTACATTTTTTAACCTGGACCTATGTTTGATAGCTTTGTTGCATATTGTTGGGTATTTTTGTACCCCTGTGTGCAAGCTGGCTAATTTTGCCTTCATTTAGGTTTTTCTTGTTTGTTTTTAAGCAAGTACATTGTCGGACTGGGACCCATCTTGTCCGTTACCTACTGTAACAGATATAGCTGTGATGTGTGAGGCAATAAGGACAGAATTGTCTCAACTCAGCGCACAGCCCTCTGCATCGTCTCAGCCCCCTTTCCCTTCCCAACCAGAAAATGAACTCGGTTGATAAAAAAATAAATGAGCAAAGTGAGCAAACAAGGGCACTTTCAACAATTTCAGACTATTTGCTGCCGATAAGTTTCTCATGCCATGTTTTCAGACGTTTCAAAAAGCAAGGGAATATGTGCTTCCTGGTTTATACCTGCTCTCATGAGGCGGCCAATTCTTACTGCAAATTACAGGTGTGTACATACAGGGGAAAAATAATTAGGCAATCTACTGCTATTGCTACTGCTACTGCCTCTTCCTGTCTAAAGTGTTCAAAACACCACCTGTAAAGGTTAAGGAAGATTTGGACATTTGTGGGCTAATGATAGCTTTTTTGGAAACAAAACGTGCTACCACACATTTCTCTATTGCATTGTTTTATGCTAAAAATAAAATATTCATTAAGCAAAAAGTAGCCCAGGACAAAGTACTCCCATATCTCATGAAGGTGCATTTGACATTTTACTTATTGTGTTTATTAACTTGTTTTTTATTTTATTGTTTTTATTTTGGATCTGCATCCCTAGGTCTATATGTGTGTGTGTGAATGTGAATGTATTGCCAGAAATTGATTAGATCTGGTTAAAAAGGCGAAATGGTTCCCAGCAGAAAATGGTGGCTTAGTCAACTGCTGGAGGTTTGAGGCTGAAGCTGCTCATACAATGTTTGTGTACCTTACTGAATTTGGAGAGGGTTGTATAGAATGACTGAGGAATTGGGCGAAGGACATACCCAGCGGAACCCAATGTAGGCCTACTTGCTTGTAATGGGTCGCCATACTGTTCCATTAAATTAGAAGATATTCAGCTTGCCATTCTTCTTGTCTTCCAACAGTGGCTTTGCATACTGCAAGAAATTATTAAAAAAACCTGCATCTCTCTTTCTCCTCTCACTCCTTGCTCTTGTGAATTCTCTGGAAAGCTTGTCCTCACCTCCTCTCACAGTAGTGTTAGACCTGGCTTTGCTCAGGCCCGGCCCTAGCCATTTTGACACCCTAGGCAAGAATTCAGGTGGCGCCCCTTGGATTGCGAAAAAAAAATCGCTGCTAGAGTACAGATACTTACAAGAAATCAAACAGCTTTGTTTTGCTCAAGTCATTGCTTGTCAATATGACATAAATAAAAAAGCTAAAACACTGTACATCAATGGTGTTACCTACAGCATGAACATAATTCACAATAGATGTTTCTGAAAGGCTTGTTATAATATTAATTTATTTATTGTATATACTGTATTAGTAGGCCTTATGATATTACAGTGGGACGAAAATAATCAATAAGGATCCTAGAGTAAAGAGAAAGACTTGAGTATTGTTAGTATATCCATATAGTAAGCTTATTGCATGAAGGAATGTACACTGATAGAACATTTATCACAATAAAAACACACAGTAATGTTTAGCTAACCAGATGTCAAATACAGAGCAACATAATAAGTGGCACCTGGTGATTAATCTAGATCTACAGTATTGCTATAGGCCTTTTTACCTGAGGAAGGTAAGGGGGAGGCAATTATTATTCGTTTCCATTATAGCTTTGCCATTCTATCAAAGTCAGTCTGATACTGCAGAGGAGATTTCTCTAAGACTGCAAGGGAAGCTCTGCTTCCCCTAAAATGTAAAACAAATGTAATGGTCAAATGTTTACAAAATGCCTTAAAACATGTCCATTTCAAACACCAGTTTGTTAATAATAGGCCCATTATCACAAATAACTGAGTTGGTGTTGTTAACTTAGCATTCCACTTTGTTCTCATGGCCTATGGCCAACGCATTTCCTTATAGACGTCCAGCGTCAATGCACTTCAATGGGCCAGCACGGACCCCTAATTTTCTATGCATGGAAACTGGATGGTCATTGGAGAAATGCCATTTTTTTCTCCCGCCCCCGGACGCAGAGTGTCTCTGGGGGTGAATGGAATGGTGGGCGGAGTTTTGTTGGTCCGGACTTCAAGCAGTCCCCATGTTGATTGGTGAACCTCTGAATACAGTTTTGATTGGCCGGCATTTTTGATACATAGACTGTCACTTGGCTGCTGGAGCTCACTCAGTCCCATCGCAGATGTTGCATGCGAAGTCGTAAGATAAACAGTGACCAATTTGTTAGCATTTCCTCAGCAAAAATACTTGTTCTTACACTGTATATAAATCACACTCACACTTATTTCCGTATTAAAGTAAATGGACACATTTTGTGATTAAGTTGGCAGTGAGCTTCCCCTCTTTGGAATACCAGCATCCGCCACTGTGATACTGCTATAGAAAGTCTGCTTATATAAACTGATGCAGTTAACGCTAGCTATTTATCGACTAGCTTATATGACATGCTAATAGTCAATGACACTCTCAAACTTATGCCACTCTGAGCAAACAATCATGGCATCATCTTCACTGGAACATTACCTCTGTCTTTGTTGCGTTTTTCCTCCTCCTCTTTCCTTTTTTCCTCCCCTGAGCACTAGACAATTTGGGGCGTTTTGACATAGCACCTAAATTTTTAGCTTGGCTACGGCTCTGGCTTGGCTGTTTGAAGCATGTCCAAAAAAAAAACCCGCCCAAACTTCAAAGGGGCAACGCAGTATTTTGTAATGACAAGTTTAACAACTTAAGCTCTTTAACAATGCACGGGGCGCCGAATTAGGCATTTTTTATTGGTTTTAGTGCTGATTTACTTTCATTCTGATGATGTTTTAGAAATGTTACAGTGGAGGATTTTCGCCCCCTGGAGCGGCAGCGCCCTTAGCATTTGCCTATGTTGCCTAACGGGGGGGGGGGGGGGGGGCTGGCTTTGCTCCACTGCTCCACTGCTCCACAACACCAGGGGCCTCGAGTAACATTTGGTAAAATCTTCTTGGTAAAATGCTCCATATGCTCAGAGCTGGAAAGTGCATCGCTGTGGTTCATTTCAAGGTGCTAAGTTTGTACTGTAAATGGTGGCACAGTGAATGCACCCAGTTAAAACAGACAAACAATTTGGCTGCTGCGAGAACAGTCGATGCAGACTACCTAATAGGCTAAATAGTCCATTACAGCCAGTCAGGAAGTAAGCAAAACTGGAAGTAAGCAAAACTGATTCTTGGCAGTTCTCACCTTCTTTACCACATTAAATTCCTGCAAATTAATCTAGCATACCAACATTCCAATTTTTATTACATTAATTTAAAATGCTCTGTGCTGAACAGATAAAAAATGTGGGATAAGCATCAAAGATTGCATTATAATCATCATTCTACCTCTGGATCTAAACTCCAGTTTACATAGATGGCAGAAGGATCAAGTCAGGAGAAGCAGCCACCAAGTTGTCCCAATTTTTACTTATCGTGAGTCAGAGGCAAAAAGTAAACAGGGCAAAGTACACCACAGAGTAAACACAGGTTTCAGGTCTAAAGTTGATGTATTTCACTGTGCTTCTATAGACATCTATAATTTCTTTAATTTGGCACAATAATGGCATCGGGAAATGCCTTATACATGTTTCAATCATTTTAGGAAGGCAGGATGTTTATCTACTTAACTGTATACTCTTTTATCATAATGTAAAAGTAACTAACATTTTCTGCTGCTCTAAACAGTTATAACAATTACATTGACCTATGCTTTAAAGTCTGTGAGTAAAAGTACAAGACATTTTTTTTTCTTTCTCGTTAAGACTACTTGGCTACACCACTTTTTTCTACATTTTTTCTTTCACACACACCTTCTTACTCACACCCTTTACCTCTATATTGGCATGTTTAACTAACTTAATGAATTCTGTCCATATGTCCGGAGCAGCTGTTGCAGTACCCCCTCCTCTGTCCCCTGCTGAGCTGTGAAGTGCCCATCCATGTACAGACAACCTCTAGCTGTCTCTCTCTGGGATGGCCTTACTCACCATCCCTTTTCTCGCTCTAGACAACAGTTTTCTGTTGGTCATGTGATGTGAGCAGTTCATTCAGATTATAACCTTGTGATAATGGGTACCAGGCCCTTATTTAGATGTCTGTCTTAAACCATACAGTGTTAGTGGGGATTATTGAGAAAATAAGAGAGCAGCACTTGGCATGTGCTGATGCCCATCTTCTGAAAGTGACCTTCCTCTTCTCCCACTTCATCTTTATCAGACATTTTTTATGGTACTTATACTCACCAGCCATTCATCAGCTAACTGTAGCATTTGTCTGTCCCACAGTTTTGTACTTAAATTGACTTTCACTGAACAGTCCTTAAGTCTTTTAGCACACTAGTTTTTGGATTTAAATCACTCCATCACCAGAAGGTTAAGAGATATCAAAAATCTAACCTAAGCTTACATTAGTTTAGTAGTATTAGTGTGGTGATGTGTCTGCTAATGCTAATGTTTCAGGGAAAGATGTATAAACTAATCTCACGAGTGATTCATGGGCATTGTTATTACTGTGATGTTAATTGTGAATTTACTGCTGCTCTCTAATAGGTTAGCAATGACAAATAGTGACAGCTAGTTATGGCAAATGGAAACAATGGCAGACAGTGACCTAGAGCTGATATTGACTCAATATCAACATTATTAAAATGTATTAACCTGTGACCACACAATCTGGCCAATTACAGTATTGTCTATCTTGCAAATGTAATAATTTACATTAGCCTACAGATAAGCCAAGTTGTAGTTGTAGTGCTACTGTATAGTCAACAGAGGACTACTTTACAAGGTAAAGGACAGTCTACTTTGAGGGTTTACAGGTTTAAACTGCATAGAGTACAAAGTATGTCCTTTTAACCGATTCACATGTCAGAATGTTGTGCAATACATATTTGAAAAAGGTAAGCATTTATGATACTGTCAGGAAAGTATTTTGGTTCATAATAATTCTTCATGAATTCTTTCAATAATGCTTAGTGACAAGTAAAATCTGTCTACCTCTTGGAGAAAATTATTCATTACACAACTATAATGGTGTAATGGCAGTCAATTATTCAAAATCAATTACATTGGCTTGGACACATGCTGAATTATCCCTATGTGATATCAATTGCATCAGAATAATAATACAATTAATGAATTAATCACTGTATAACAACTCTAAATGTGCAGCAGTGTTATATATATCAGCCTACACAATACCTACCCCAGTGCTTTGATTGGGCTGAAATCCTCAGGTGCTCATGCTCTCAGGAGTTCATGCAATGTCACCCAAAACAATTACTGATAGATAGATCGACAGATCTTTTGTCATAAACCTCTAGAGAAACCACAAAAACAAAAAAAGATGGATGACAGTTTCTGGATGCATGTTACAGAAGGTACTGCACTGTACTGTACTGTACTGTACTGTACTGTACTGTACTGTATTTCACTTCAAAATCTTTTCTTAAAGGGGTCCTTCCGTCAAAAACCACTTTTAGTAGCTCTATTTACAATGTGGTGGGTCACAACAAGCAGTATATGCACGCAGCATTCCAAGACGTGAAATTCGACCCTCATGGTTTTACTGGTCATTGAAGGGTCAAGCTAACCAAAACAAAGTGTGTGAGTGTGTGTATGTGTGTGTGTGTGAAAGATGTCTAGCACAGTATATATTTTTGAGCACAGTGTATTTTTTTAAAGTATTTTGTACTACACACACACACACACACACACACACCTACACACGCACACGCACACACACACACACACATCGGAATAGGTTTACATCTGTACAGCTCATGGTGTTCACTGCAGTACAAACCTCAAAATTCATAAACAATATGTAAAATGTGTTTCACAAAGCTGAGCTAATCTACTAAATCTGGGTCACTTTATTGCAGAGAAGCATGTCTCTCATGAGGGAGACATCAGACACTGGAGGGCAGTATTTATCTGCTAGAGGACAGTATTTATCCATCTGCTTTTTACCCTGGTGAAAGTTTTATGAACGTACACAAATGTGTGGAAATGTTGATTTATAACCTACATAAATTTAATTCTGTTTATGATCTTGGAATACTGTGAATAATGTTCAAATCACAGAAAGTGTTTACATGCAAGGAGCATGTATGATGCAGGCTTGATGCAGAAATCTTAACAATACTGTGTATGCTGTCAAAACTGAGTTTAGAATGGAATTGACTTTATAACACCTCTTTGTCTTGTAACTAAATCTTTTGCTTCTTCCTATTAAGAAAGTACAAATTATACCAACAGCATGTTTGACTGGGCATTAGGACAGCTTTGAAGGCATTTTTCCTCATTTTCAATGTTCTCATAGTTACTGCACTTTGCCTTTGTATGGAAATATGGTGATCTGTTAAGTACATTGTCCAATTGACATTTTCGTTACTGTTTTTCTATTTTTTTTAATATATTTGCAGACAAAAGTTATTTAGAATAGAATTTATAACTGTGAGGACATAAGACTTTTTCAGCCTGTGGCCACTAGGGGTCCCCATTTAGCCTTAGGTTTCTGTTTTGCTGACTCACTCCCAGCACTGAACCCTTAGTCATGTTCCCTCGTCAAACCATTATTCAATTATCTTACCCTGGTGTGTCTCGTCATGCTCTTTAAAAGCCTTCCTGATTCTCTATTCCTCACTCAGTCTTGGAATGGTCTTTCCTGAGTCTCCTTGCCACTGTAAATTCTCTGTGTCAGTGGAATCTTGTCCGCCCTGTTTTTTTGCACTCGTTTGTGTTTTTTTTTAACTTTTCTTGGACTGTGCCTAACACACGGGATTAATAGCAGGCAAAATAATATATCCAATAATATGTATTGAACGTGCACCACTTTTTTAAGGTTCAAAATGAGTCTTGAACCCCGGTCACTGGAGCAGTAGTCTGCCACCTTATTATGTATACCACGATCATGTGTGATTTCCCTTCCGAATTATTGTATAACACATAATTATGCTCCTAAGTTCATTAATATTTGTGCATTCTATGATGACATTAAATCAACATTAATGTCTCTATAAGACATTAATATTCATTTAACTCATAATAGTGTTATATACACCAAAGTGTTTTTAGTAATTGGACTAGTATTGGTGAATGTATGCTTGTGTGACAGGAGTGTGTAGGAAGTGAATGCTTGGTGTAAGTTAGTATCTGTTCCACTGCCTTTGGAGATAGTCGGTTTCTTCTCTTCGAAACCATTTCTTCTGCCTTCGAAAAGATCCGCTCACCGGGCACGGAAGAAGTTGGTGTGCATAAAAATCTTTGTGCAAGGATGAATAAGTTTGGATACAGTGTTTTGTGTGTGCTCCAATATGTGAGTGGATTTTCATGTCTGGGGATGTGGGTTTCTTGCATATACAGTATCTCTGTACTTCAACAATAGTATCTGCAGTTGAGTTATTATTCTGCCTGTTCTGCTGCACAGTGGCATTTAAATGGCGCCACAGATTACCTGAGGGAAAAAGAATACAAGAAGGTTATTAAATGTAAAAATGAAGTACCATTGTAGTGTGCAGCACTAACCGTACCAGTGGAGGCGGAAGGTCTTGCATCTTCAACAGCTGTTGGCTGTGTTGCTGGGGGACGTGGTGTGTGAGTGGAAATAACAAATGTACACTCAGAAGTCAGTCTTTGGACTGCCTCATCAGCCTTGGTGATGGTAATATGTAGATGCTCATCGTCTGAAACTGATTGAGTTTTTCCCTCACCTGACGAAATAAATGTTTAGCAAGCTGCTTGGCCATAGTTGTCTTTTTGTGGAATTTGCTCTGAAATTGTGTGGTTGAGCATCTTCATCAGAGGCATGAACTTGGAAGCAGAGACCCTCTTTTCTGCAGACAGTTCTATAGTTGCCTCATTGAATGGGGACAGCACACCAAGGCACTCTTCAACAATGGCGAACTCTGTAGTGGTCAAAGGTGTTATATTGGTGTGGAGAGATGACATTACTGCACTCAGTGGTTTGCGTTCTCCAAACATCCTCTCCAACACCAGAAATGTGCTGTTCCAGCATGTCTCCACTTCCACTTATCAACTTCAGCCTTTGGTCGTCCCAACTGCTCCTGGATCAGCACAATTCTTTCCTTTACAGAGAGAAATAAAAATATCAGGGCTACACAACTATAGTTGGAGCATGTCACATAATAAAAAGTAAATGTGTGTGTGTGCGTGTGTGTGTGTGTGTGTGTGTGTGTTGCACATACAATATAAAATACCTTGGCAGTAGTGCTGCATCTGAACAGATTCACCACTTTCCTGGCTCTATTTCGGAGTTCTTGAAGTCCAGGGGCCTCATTTATCATCAGTTCGTAGAATTCCTCCTAAAATCTGTCGTACGAATGAAATTTAGAATGTTCGTAAGCACCAAAATTTCAGCATTTATCAACCGTTCCAACGCTGTTCGTACGCACACCGGTAGGTAATCTGCAAAGATAAATTTCACACCTTCCAGATCACCTTGTGCGGGCAGGAGCAGACTAATTTACATCCTGCAACGCCCCCAATTACCCATATATGGCATCAACAATCCCTTTAAAAGCCACCGGAATTCCTAATTGAGCCTTGGTGGAATGATCCAGAGGCACCCGAAGAATTTCTCAGACATGGCGATTGAAACCCTGGTCATTGCTTTCCGCCAACAAATCTCTCCGCTCCCTAAATACGCGCTCCCTGCGTAACAGGTGGTTTTTCAGGTCCTCGAGCAATGCCAAATGGGTCATGTTGCATTCTTAAAGACATATCCTAGGTATGCCTTTTATACCCATATTAATTAGGCTACACTAATTATTTTCAGGTTAGGACTATTGAAAAATTATATTTTACACTTTTGGTGGAATGAAACAAAAGCTAGGCTGTGATGTTACTTGCGCTTTATTCAGCACGCTTAAGACCACAGTAGGCCTACTTCTGAATTAGATACAAGGACCCAAATACAGTCCAACACACTGTCATACAAAAATAACCAACATTGTAGGTCCAATATATGCTCCTGTGCAGTGAACGAAGCTCTAGAATCAATACTATTTGCAGTTTCGTTATTCTACCACTAGGTTCCTGTGCGTACGCCTGGTCAGAGTTGTGCGTATATTTAGGCACATTCCTACGTTCAAGTATGAGTTCATAAATCCCACACTTTGCGCAGGAATGATCGCACGCACCCTTAACGCACATATCTGTTCGTAAGAACGCTTGATAAATGAGGCCCCAGGTGTCTGGTCAAGAGCTTTTTTAATAAGGAGGTTGATGGTGTGGGCAATGCAGACACCTTGTTTCAGATTTATTTCCCTGCCTGCAGCAATCACATTAGACGCAGCATTTGTTACAAGGCAGGTAACTTTATGGGCCCTATTTTGCCGCGGCGCATTGTGTATTCGCGAGATGCGCATGCTGTCATTGCTATTCTGTGCCAGCGCAACGTTCATTTTTTCAGGCAAAAAATCACGTTGTCTAGATAGCAGATGACATTGCGCCACGACGGGTGGGTCAGCGAAAAGAAGAGGTGTGGTCTGGCGCAAAGCGCACCAGATGCTATTATAAGAACGCATAAACGATTTGCGCTTTTGATCAATAAAAAGGTCCTTTTTCGTCACTGGCGCATTACATTGTTGAAAAGCTATTTTAGAGGCGCACAACGCTTTGAACCCCGATGTACCTGCTGGTGCGCCAGAGAGGCGAGCTGAACTGGCAGAAAAGTTGCAACATACATAGCCTGTATAGCCATGTATTTTATGTTTTAGTAAGCAAACAGGCACAAATAATGAGAATATAGCAATGTTGTGCAGTTTATAGCAATGTTCTGCAGTTTATTTACAATTTCCTTTGTCGTTTTAAATAAACAGCGATTGCAATGTTCTGCAGTTTATTTACGATTTCTTTTGTCGTTTTAAATAAACAGCGTGGCAAGTTGTAAGAAATAATATGGACAAATCATCAAAAAGAAAACTAGTGGACTAATGGTTTGATGGACCTATACCTTCCGTTTATTTTTGATGTTTCCTTTGAGTTTAAGGCTTTTGTTTCCCATCTTTTAACGTTGTTGTACCGCTTTCGGCGCACAGCGCGTTGAACCCCGATGTACCTGCTGCTGCGCCAGAGAGGCGAGCTGAACTGGCAGAAAAGTTGCAACATGTATAGCCTGTATAGCCATGTATTTTTATGTTTTAGTAAGCAAACAGGCACAAATAATAAGAGTATAGCAATGTTTTGCAGTTTATAGCAATGTTCTGCAGTTTCTTTTGTCGTTTTAAATAAACAGCGATTGCAATGTTCTGCAGTTTATTTAATAAACAGCGTGGCAAGTTGTAAGAAATGAAATGGACTAATCATTAAAAAGAAAACTAGTGGAATAATGGTTTGATGGACCTCCACCTTTTATTTTTGATGTTTCCTTTGAGTTTAAAGCTTTTGTTTCACGTCTTTTAACGTTGTTGTACCACTTTGGGCACTGTTGGAAAGTTCTCTTCTTGCCAAAGGAGGACACAATTATTGAAGATATTTCCTCCCATACTTCTATGACCCGCGGAGGTTTGGGGGGATTCTTTCCATCCCCGAATATTAACTACTCACACGCTTTTACTTCACTCACGAGCAGATCGGTCTCCTCCACCAAAAAGCTCCTCCCGTCCGGGTAAATCGCCATCGTAATAGCAACAGGCCATGGACAATGCGCCCGCTGGCTCTTAAAGGGAATGAGAGTATAAATTCTCATTGGTTAATTGTATGTTAAGCCCAAAACACACCCATGACTAATGAAGTAACTTAACCCAACCCTTTTGAACGAATGCGGCTGGCGCAATGTTCGCTTTTTCCGCCGTGAAAATACCAAATTGTGTCGGGAACGCCCCCAAAGCAACTTGCGCGACAGACTTTAGACAATGCGCGTATGATCAGGAAAATAGAGCCCTAAGTCTGTTCCCCCACTCCTCCATAATGCCCGCTTTGGCAGCCGCCAAGTGTGCAGCAGTATGGTGCCTGGGGAAAATGCTGTACCCCAAGAACTACTGTATTTAGCTCATTGCTGTCATTGAGGAAATGGCAAGTGACTGCCAAATACGCATCCATGTTGATGGATGTCCACATATCAGCAGTAAGACTGCAGGAGCCACGAGGACACAGGCTTTGGCCTCCTCTTTGGCTTTTGCATACCTCGCAGCCATTATGGCCTTCAAAGCCTGAGGAAATTACATTACATTACATTACATTGCATTTGGCAGAAGCTTTTATCCAAAGCGACTTACAAAAAAAGAGGGCATAAGCAAACAGAGGTGTAAAGGGACACAGAGTAGGGGCACAACAAACATATGTACTTCTGCATAGGGACAGAGAGAGAGATAGTTGGTTTAGTGATTGTTAGTTATGTTAGTTTTGTTAGGTAGGGAAGCAATCTCGGAAGAGAAGGGTTTTTACACGTTTTTTAAAGATAGGGAGGGATGTTGCTGTTCTTGTCGCAACTGGTAGGTCATTCCACAATTTGGGGACAACCACAGAGAAGAGTTTAGAGTGACCTCACTTAGTGAGAGGCGAGGGTACAGATAGACAATAGATTTGCGTGAGCGGAACGCAACGCCCTGAATGGGATGTGAGCCTTTAGTAAGACGTTGAGATAAACGGGGGCGGAACCTGAAATGACTTTGTAGGCTAGTGTCAGAGCCTTATGTTTGTTTCTGGCAGCTACCGGCAGCCAGTGCAGGTCTCTGAAGAGTGGGGTAACATGTGTCCTTTTGGGTTGGTTGAAAACCAGTCGCGCTGCAGCGTTCTGGACCATTTGCAATGGTTTGATCGCACTGACAGGTAGACCGACTAGGAGAGAGTTACAGTAATCGCCTGTATTAGTAATTGAGTTGCATATTATGTCAGGTAGGGTCTAATATTGTATAATGCATAGCAACATGATCTCGCTACGGAAGAAATGTATTCAGAGACAGATAGATGGTCGTCTAATACCTAGGTTCCTAGCCACGTTGTTCGGGGCAACAGTGACAGCGCCAATATTCAAGGTGATGTCGTGGCAGATTGACTCATGGGCAGGGATGACCAGGAGTTCGTTTTTTGACGGATTAAGCTGGAGATGGTGTTCTCTCATCCAGGAGGATAGGTCCGAGAGACAGGCGGAGATGCGTGTAGAGACCGTGGTGTCGTCTGGTTGGAACGACAGGTACAGCTGTGTGTTGTCGGCATAGCAGTGATAAGAGAAGCCGTGTGAGCGGATAACATGGGACAGCGAGGTGGTGTAGATGGCAAACAGATGAAGGCCCAGCACTGACCCCTGGGGAACCCCTGTGAAGAGGGTGTGAGTCGATGACAGACGACCTTGCTAGGCCATATTAAATGAGCGTCCAGTGAGGTAAGATTTAAGCCAGGAGAGGGCAGTGCCTGCAATGCCCATGTTAGCGAGTGTGGTTAGCAGAATGTTGTGATTGACTGTATCAAAGGCAGCCGATAAGTCAAGAAGGATGAGTACAGGTGATTGACCGCGTGATCTGGCTGTTTTTAGGGCTTCCGTGACAGATAATAGAGCCGTCTCAGTGGAGTGGCCATTCCTGAAGCCAGACTGTTTTGGGTCGAGTAGGTGGTTATGGGCGAGGAAGCTAGTGAGTTGTTTAGCGACCGCCCTCTCAATGGTTTTTGAGAGGAAGGGAAGCAGTGAGACCGGTCGGTAATTATCGACCTGGGCAGGGTTAAGCGTGCACTTTTTCAGCAGTGGCGTAACTCTGGCCTGTTTGAAGGCAGCAGGAAATACGGGGGAGGATAATGAGGTATTGATCACGGATGTGATCGGTGGGACTACCGTAAGGGCGATAGCTTGCAGGAGTTTAGAGGGGACGGGGGCGATTGTTCGTAATCAGTTTGGATACCTCGTCTTCCGAGAGAGGGGTGAACGAGGAGAGTTTCGTGCTGTTGTCCTGTGGAGGTAATGGGTTGTGACTGGGGGGGTGACAGAATTGTTTGCTGATAGCCTTTACCTTGTCTGTGAAGAAGGAGGCAAAGCTGTCAGCAGTGAGGTTGGTGGCAGATAGGGGAGGGTTGAGCAGCGACTTGAAGGCAGAGAAGAGTTTTCGTGAATCAGTGGTGCTGCTGATTTTGTTATTGTAATAGTCCTTTGTTGCTGTCGTGACCGAGGAGGAGAATGACGCTAGGAGTGATTGGAAGGTCTCTAGGTCAGCGGGGTTGTTGGACTTGTGCCATTTACGTTCCGCAGCTCTGAGTGTGGTGCGTGATGAGCGGATGGCATCAGTCAACCATGGGCGGGGCTGGGTGGAGTGTGCGGGTTTGGTGGAGAGAGGACACAGGGTATCTAAGCAGGAGGTTAGTGTGGGGCTGAGAGATTCTGTGGCAGCAGAGATGGCATGATAAGCCAATTATGGACATTAAATGTTACTCTGCCTGCTGCATCGGAAGAAGAAGTCCCAGTGAAATGTCAGCAACATCTCTTATTCTTTGACTTTACATTGTTCAAGAGAAAAGACATCAGATCAACTGAGGTAAAAGAGTCTTTTGATTTGTTAGTAATATCATGTATTTTGTTTATTACTTGAAAAACGCCAGTATTAACTCATTTTACATAGTTTGATTACATGACCATAAGTTGTCATATCAGCAGGCTGTGTAGGTCAATAATCAAGCATGAAACTGCAGTTTGTTGTCATTATAAGAGAGTAGTCATGCAAATTGTAATGTGGCTACTCGACCCAAACCCAAACAACCCTAATCTTATCTGCTTTTGGCTCCCTCAACTAGCACTGGCCTTGGCCTGGAATAACAACTCCCCTGGCAGATCATGGCAGTGAGACTCTCTTGCATTCCTCACCCTGCCTTACCCCCACCCTGGCAAGCGGGTCTGTGACCAGCGCTATCGTAGCTGCAGGACCGGATGGCTGTGCGTCTTACATGGTGTTAAGTGTGATGATTATGTGCTTCTATTGCTGAGCTGTTTTTTTCCCTTCTCACACTATGCTCCCAATAGGAGCACAGTCAAGATACATGCATGAGAGGTTCTCCTAGTTTGTCAGCATCGCACTCAAACATATATTTACTTGCAGGATTATATGTCAAAAACAACAGGCAATTCAGTCAAAATGTGTCAGACAGTCCTATATGGTTAGCTTGGTGGCTAGCTCAGTGAACCTGCTGATCAGTTGACCTGCTTTCAGCTCTAGTTGCCACTATTTCAAAAAATGTGTGGAGTTGTTGAGAGCACATCAGCCCATAGGCAAGTTGTTTTTTTTTTACCTCCGCCAAAGAGGTTATGTTTTCGCCCGCATTGGTTTGTTTGTCCGTCTGTTTGTTTGTGTTATGGACGGGTTTATATGAAATTTTCAGGATAGGTCAGAAGTGGGCTAACTTAGAACTGATTTGATTTTGGTGGTGGTCCGGATAACCATCTGGATGCAGGAATTTTTTAAAGGATTCTTCACCATTGCGAGATAGGGGCAATTTGGACAATTTTGCTTATAACTCCACAAATAATGCCCACAATGTTTAGTAAAAAATACAGTATAAAAGCATCATAAGGTCTGTCAAACCCCAGAATATAATCCCGGTCCTCGTGATCCAGAAAGTTAAAATTCGAGGGGACTCATGGAAAATGGGCTACTGAAAAGTAACTAATCAAGCTAGAGACAAGCAACTGACACCAACTTGTATCTGAGGCATTGTAGATTCAGTGAGTGTTAACGGACTTGACATATCTTCAATAGTTACAGATCTGTATCCAGAAGAAGTCCGCCATTAGTGAAAAAGCATTTTTGCTCTATACCTTTTTAACTAATTATGATATAAAGTAGATTCCAAGTTCTAGGGGTATGTTTTCTGGGTCAAAGAATCAGATTCGATGGGCTAAAATATCATAGAATCAATATCCAATTTAAGTATGAAAGGATGACATCAGCAATGTAATTACTGGAATTTACCCAGATCGTTTGCACGACTTTATTCACCCTTCATTTGTGTTGTATATAATATTCATAATGTCGCCCCATAATGTGTTGTATGTTCATATTCAGTTTGCATTCATTCAGTGAAGTTACCAGTAATGAAATGTTTTAACAAAATGAATGTATTTTAATGTCTTAAGGTGAGAATGATAAGGTGGAGACTTAAGCTGCCTTGGCGGAGGTCTGTGCTCTCCGAGTGCTTTTTTACTATAGGTTGTCAATATAAATGTAAGAATGACAGTAGAGTATGAAAACATATCTAAAAGCCACCTTTGAAAACGCCCTGTGTAAAGAGCCATTCGCAATTCATACAGCAATATCACAGGTGCTTCAGACAGGCTACTTTCATGGCAGTAGAAAAGTAGTAGGTGGAGGGGTGGTGCTTATAAGGCAAGGTTAAGCTGAAACTGTGACCAAAACAAGAGCATAATCTATTCGGAGCAGGTTTGTGGATGTGATGTACAGGTTATTCAAAGTTATGTTTTGTTTGTTTTTCTTAGATGCATGGAGAGAAGAGGGTTTCATGGAAAGGGGGCAGAGGATGAGCTCCAGGTCATCGTGGATCCCAACCTGGAGGACCATGAAGGCTTGAATGTAGAGGAAGAGGACTTTCTGGACAGGCAGGTGTTGCATGAAGAGAAGGTGAAGAGTGATCCACCATTATCCCTAGCTGTGTGTGTGTCTGTATCTGTGTGCCTATGTGCACATGACTGAGTATCCATGAGTATCCATGGTGAGTTTATATTTATCTTTACATTTCCATTACTATTCTCGTTAACATTTCTCTCTTTTGGGTTTGGTTAGCCATTCTCTAACAACTCCTACGTCAGAAAGTAAGCGTACATGCTTGTCTGACTATGTCTTTCCTCCTACTCAGACATACCACAGTGCAATCAAATGAATTCACATTTATACCCCATCATCCTGTAGGTCTAGAAAGATAGAAGGCAATTATGACCGCTGCTAGCGAAGCTAGCAAAAGCGGTCATATTAGTGTTGCCGCAACTTTTTTCCCTTTTCTAAACCAATTTTTCATCAACGATTGCCAGAACACTGGAACTCTGGGGGACATGAAACTTTGTACAGTAGGCATGTAGCTCTAAAACTTTTTGAGCGACTAGAAGGTACAAAGGTTAGCTAGAAGAATCGTGAAAGTGAAAGCAAATGAACTTGTCATGTGAATCTCACCAAATTTTGTCATCTGCAGACAACGCTGACAAAAAAGTTATCAAAAGGATTTATCTTTTTCAAAGATAAACCATTTCAAAGTTACATGTCAATGAAAAATTGAAATATAGCTTAAAATTCCTTAAAAGTCCATATTTTGGCTTCTAATTACTCACATTTCGTCAAAGTTGGCATGCTAACTCTAAACAGCTTTCTCTTCATGTGCATCAAATTTTGTGACACTACGTTAACGGGGACAATGTTTCTCGTTGAAGCTAGGTGTCCAAAAACAGTTTTTGTTAAATAACTTGCCAACAATTTTGCCCAAGACAACGGTTTTGTGTTGTATGCTGGTGTTATGGAGGTCTATCGACCCAGCCCATAAACACTCACTTGAAGCATAGCACCACCTAGTGATATGGTTAAATGCAAAAGTTGGGATTTTGTGGGAAATGCACAAAATATGTCATGGATGATCAGCACAAGGACCTCTAAAAGCACAGCACCTGCCATACCATTTGGTGCATAGGGGGTGCTGTAATTGCACAAAATGAAACACATGTAGGCTACATACTATGACAACAATAATCCTTTTCACAAATCACTCCTACACACTACACAAACTCACAGAATGTCATTCATTCAAAACCCAACATCCATGCTCACTTCCAGGAAATCATTTCCACACAAATTCTCACCTCTGCTCTACCACACACTCATGATACCAACAGTTCCCACATATCAATACACTGCGGCGGTCATACCATGTACCGCTATGCAGTACATCTAGTTTTCAAATGATGCTAAAGATCTAAAAAGGGAATGAAGGATAGGATGTAGAGACATGAGGTTGTGTCACATAGTGGGAAATATTTTAGTGGCCAAGTGGACAGACATATGTGGAGTAGATGTCAAATTTCCTTAATGTGAATAACTGTAGCCTACAGAGGTCCAAAGATTAGTAAGGAAGGATACAGCATAGGATAGACTACAATGACTATAATAAAAACATGTTTTGTGTTAATAGGTCAGATCTTTTATTTAACTCATGTCATTTTTTATTATAATGATGTTCCTTGTATCTCTATAAATGTTTATGGCATTTACCCAGTGCTGTAGCTCTGCACACGCACATAACGCAGAGTGCGTAGGGCACCAAGTGCTTGTGGGGGCATCACCAAAAAAATTGGCTCGTGAAAAAATAACAATAGGCTAGGTACGTGCTAGTAAGAATATTTTAAAAATGTGCAAAGCATGTTAATATTTTTAAGCAATACAAAAGCAACATAGGTCAATTTGATCCAGAAAAAAGTAAATCTCCTTCTCCATTCTCCTCCTGGTGCCCCCCTCCCCCACCTTTCAGTGGTCTGGTCGATTATTGCTCAGTCTTAGTTTAAGTTTGGCAAACAAATGTTTGGACATGGCCTTGAAAAGATATCTAAGGTCGGGAGCGGAAAAAAGAATAGAAAGCGAGATGAAGCTCACGCTTGCAGATAAGACAGTGTTTTAAATAAATAAATCATAATAATAAAAAGTTCATTTTGTAGCCCTTGCTCATTACCGTCAACAAACTTTGTAACGTTAGCTCCCAGCCTACTAGCAATGTTCAGACTGTGTCAACAAGTGTTGCAAATGATTAAAGTTGTAAATGATTGATGCTGGCTAGGTAGTTTAGGTTGTGGATATAAATATGGATATGGATATTTGAAAGCAATTCATCATGGTCACTCGACTGTTTTCAGTTAACATTCGGATAAGACTAGCACTTTCTTCCTTAGGTTGCTAGCTAGCTATGCTGCGGTTGCCCTCAGTCACAAGTACATAGTTCTCATCGGTTTGCAGGTTCATAGGCCAAGGGCAACATCTGCTGGTGAAACTAATATGAAAAGAAACAATCTTACTGTAGATTTTCCCTCTTCGTATTTATTTCAAACTCTGTACACAATGTTTTTGTTCTCCCATATGAAACCTTTATAAATGTAAAATAGAGTGAATTTTGAAATGTACCAGTGATTTACACGTAGGCCTACATAAACCTAATTTATATATGCAGTTTTTTGTACTAAGTTTAAAACTGTATTTCAGTAGAATTCCTATATATTTTGTCTTTTAATTCTGAATGTAGAGCCGTCTGCAGTCATTGCACAAATCTTTGTTTAATAATGGTTGTGGTATTTATTTATTAACCATTTTAAATAATGTATTTTTTTATTTATTTTAATGTTTGGTGTATTTGTTTCGGAAATAAAGTGAATCACATTGATAAATTCGAAAGTTTTGTTCATTCTGGGCGAGGTGGGATGGTGTGATGGGGCACCACAAAGCATTTGTGCTTAGGGCACCCAAATGGCTAGCAACGGCCCTGTATTTACCAAATAAACTATTCCTGTTTATTGGCTTGTGTAAGGTATCTATTGAAAAATAAATGTCTGTTTAGTCTTTCTAAAACTTAAATCATGTATTATTTTGGTTCTGAAGTAAAATGAAGGATACGGACAAGCAATGACTATCAGCCACAGTCTTTACCTCATTTTAACATTTGTTATGAAATCATAACATCACCTTCAGTATACAAATATATGGCAGCAGGTAGTCATATACCATGTTTAGATTATTAAAACCACTTATTTTAATAAATTATGTTAGCATCTATGTATTAAAAGTAAATAAAAATTCAGATGGTGTAATAACATTCAGTTTCCTCAACATTCTGTTTGTTATGGGAAATGGTACAGATATCAGTAAATTTAGCATAACTTTTGAACAAAAGATCACAAATTTATTGTTTTTTCTTTGTGTTTTCTTTGTGTAGATCTTTCATATACTGTAAGTTTTTTTGTAACTACAACAGAGTTACTCAGAGAAAATCTCTGTAAAACTTGACAAAATGGTGGTTTTGTGAAAATTGTGAATAATCTGTTCATGGTATTATTTAAAACTAATGTGTGTTACATTTAAACATATTTATCTCTGGCAGTAATATAACCACACAACAAGCCTTTTTGTGACGGGAGTGAATCATGTATAAAAAAAATGGAATGTGAGTCTCAAAAGGGTTAATGTAGGTACAATTAGCCTTAATTGATCAGTCTTATTATGACTGCCAATAGCGAAGCTAGCGAAAGCGGTCATTATAGTGTTGCCGAGACTTTTTTTTCACTGATTTTACGTCAACGATTACCAGGACACTGGAACTCTGGGGGACATGAATCTTTGTAGGCATGTAGCCCTAGAAGTCTTTGAGTGAATAGAAGCTTTTGGCCCCCAAGGGCTACCCCTCCCGCTGTGCCAGTGTCCATCAAAGAGGGGGAGATTCCGAAAAGTTTTTTCCTGAATAACTCAATGAATGTTTCACCGAACAACATGAAATTTTTGTGGTATGTCAGTGTTACAGAGGGGTATCGACCCAGCCCATAAACACTCACTTAAAGTATAGCGCCACCTAGTGATATGGGTAAATGCAAAAAATGTGATTTTATATAGGCAATATCTTGAACCAAGGAGGTAGGAACTGTACAAAATATGTCATGCACGATCAGCACAAAGGCTTCTAAAAGCACAGCACATGCCATAAAATTTGGCCCATAGGGGGCGCTGTAATTGTACAAAATGCTGTTTTGCTTATTATCTAGACAACACTAACGTTTACAAGCAGTTCTTTTTTGTCATGAAATCTATTGACCCTCCTGCATTGAAAACACTGGTCGACGCCCACTTCCAACGAAAAGAATTTCTGTGAAATTTTAACATCGCGAAAGCAAAACCAGACGAACTTGTCATAGGCCGTTCATGTGAATCTCACCAAATTTGGTACATGTCATCTACAGACAATGGTGACAAAAAGTTAAGATAAACCGTTTTAAAGTTACATGTCAACGAAAATTTGAAACATAACTTAAAATTCTTCAAAAGGCCATATCTTGGCTTCTAATTGCTCCAATGTGGTGAAAATTGACATACCAACTTCAAACAGCTTTCTTTTCATGTGCATCATATTTTGTGACATTTTGTGAAAGGGGGAATTTTGTCGAAGCTAGGTGTCCAAGAACAGTTTTTTTTTTTTTTTTAATTGTCAACAATTTTCCCCAAGACAACTATTCTATGTTAGTATGCTGATGCTACAGAGGCATATCGACCCAGCCCATAAACATTAACTTTAAGCATAGCACCACCTAGTGATATGGGTAAATGCGAAAAATGGGATTTTGTATTGCCAATATCTCGGACCAAGAAGGTGGCAACTGCACAAAATATGCCATGCACGATCAGCACGAAGACCTCTGAAAGCACAGCACAACCCATACAATTGGGCCCATAGGGGGCGCTGTAATTGTACAAAACATCATTTTGCCTATTATCTACACAACGCAAATGTTTACAACCAATTTTTTTTTGTAAAATCTGTTGATCCTTCTGCATTGACAACACTGGTTAACAGCCACTTCCAGTGAAAATAATTTCCATGACATTTTAAAATTTAAAGTAAATGAACTCGTCATAGGCCGTTCATGTGAATCTCACCAAATTTGGTACATGTCATCTACAGACAATGCTGACAAAAATCATAAAAGGATTTATCTTGAGATGGACTGTTTCAAAGTTACATGTCAATCAAAATTCAAAACATAGCTTAAAATTCTTCAAAAGTCCATAGCTCATATTTGGTGAAAGTTGACATGACAACTCTAAACAGCTTTCTTTTCATGTGCACCAAATTTTGTGACATTTCGTCACAGGGTGCAATGTTTCCCAACAGTTTTTGTTAAATAACTCATCAAAAATGTTGCCCAAGACAATGATTTTGTGTTAGTATGCCGGCGTTAAAGAGGCGTATTGACCCATCCCATAAACACTCATTTAAAGCATAGCGCCACCTAGTGATGTAGTTAAATGCAAAAATTGGGATTTTGCATTGCCAATATCTTGGACCGAGAAGGTGGGAACTACACAAAATATACACAAACACACAGAATGTCATTCATTTAAAACCCACATCCATGCCCACTTCCAGCAAATCATTTGCACACAAACTCTCACCTCACAACACTGACTTATCACAAACTCACCATATTTACGGTTCCCAAACTTCAATACACTGCGGTGGTCATACTATGTACTGCTATGTGGTACATCTAGTTAAAATCAGTCTCATATCAGTCTCATAAAATATTAACCATTATAACCAAATAACCAAAATAAACACAACTCAGGGTAAATATCTCTTGAAAGCAGGTGCAGGTGCCCTTGCATGCTGAGATGGTGCGTGCACAGAAGCAGCATGTCTCTCTGCGTCGGGGGGGTGGTGCTTAGAGGTGGTCTCGCCCGGTAAAGCACTGTAGAACCGCCACTGGTAGCAACCAACACTAAACCGGAAAGAACTACATGAAAGGGGGCTAGTTGGAGTATACAACAATTGCCACAGGTGGTCCAAGGAGAAAATTAACGCAATGTCCCTTGATTAAGACACACATATGCCACTCAAGTAGATGAAACCATGACACTGTAAAATGACCAGGAAGCCTTGATAGTCAGTGAAGCTGGAACCGTGATTTATCTCTCAAGGACGCATGGAAAGATCATGAATAAGAGCTGATGACAGAAGGAGAAAGATATGAGGAGAGCAATGGACGTCACGTCGGAATCCTGAAACGTCTGTGAAAGAGAGTACAGCAAATGAAATGGGTCCAGCTGATGTCTCTAGTGAGTGACTCTGAGTTGCTCTCTGACACCCCAAAATTGTGTTGCTGACTTTAACCGTGGGGGGTTCTGTTGATGGCTATGCTAATCTTGAAGCCTCCTACGGTAGTACTGTACTTCAGTAGTGAGAAGCTTCAGAAGTGCCTACTTCGGTAGTGGGAACTTCGGTAGAAGAGAACCTTCTACGCGTTCCTCGAAACCTTCGTAGCAGAGGTATGTCCAAAACTCTGAAGTAAAGTTGTGTAGTTCCAACTACAGCTTTTTAAGATCAAGTAAGAGCGTTGTTTTGAAGGTCAACCCAACCCATGCCAAAACTTGCAGTAGATCTTCGAAAGTAAAGTTCAAATATCTCGTAATCCTGCAGTACAAATACAGTAAAATTTACTCGGCTTGTAGAGGGTGCCATAATACAGCTCGTAAATTGTTAAAATGGCCAATTCATGTTATCTCCTTATGACAAAATGTAATGATTAAATTGGTTGAACAGCAGTGTTATAGTCACCTCTACAAACGTATTGAGTTTCACTGAGTTTGGACTGTGGGATTACGAGATATTTGCATTAGAAGTTGGCCTGCAATTGGAACTTCTGCCATTGTCGACAGCATATGCATTTGGTAGGAAAAGTATATGAGCCAAACAGACACATAGATGTGATTGTCAGTGGCTCATCTGGTAGCTTGGTTGCAGATAAAGTTCTGGAAGATAGGTTAAAATTACAGTAGGAGAAGCTTGAGGCATAAGGAAGTGCACTATTGTGGGAAGTGCACACTTTTGGGCCTGGACCAATGGGGATTGACCACTGAGTTCTACTTGTAATGTCTGTGTGTTTATGTCTTATCATGTATGGAAAGGTTGTTCTTTGTAGAAGCTAAATTCAAAATAGATTTAGATCTGCAGATGTTTTATCTCTTTCAGTGACAAGTATAATAAAGATCCCACTGCTGTTGTAACAAACACTTACAAAATTTAAAATGGTGGCACAAGATGTTAGTACAGGTAGTAAATTCTAGTGTGACCTTCACTGTGTTGAGATGGACTAGATAAGGTGGAATTTTGCATTGCTGGTTTCTCAGCAGGTTCTACTTAAAGGGGAACTTTCATCGTTATATTTATTGATATTTCTGTGTCGCCACTATGGTTGAATGCATTGTGCGTCATTTCTGTGAAAAATTATGTCCTAGTTCTCTTGCTTGACGCTGTTTTATGTAAGCTAGAACAGGTCTAGTGGTTGAACGACTGGCTTTTCCGGTGTCCCTCGTGAATATACATGACGTGTCAATAAGGCACCTCTGATTGGGCAAATTCGCTGTCTTTCGTTCACCTAGCTTCTGTCCACTGTTCTTCCCTGGTTCTTCCTCTGGGATGTTGGCGTGCCATAAATGGCTCTGGGCGGGGCTTACGACCTAGTGACGTAGATAGGTTTAGCCTGCTCTGATCCGCTTGTTTTGGTTAGCTCGACCCTTCAATGACCAGTAAAACCATGAGGGTTGAATTTCACGTCTTGGAGTGCGGCGTGCATATACTGCTTGTTGTGACCCACCACATTGTAAATAAAGCTACTCAAAGTGTTTTTAGCGGAAGGACCCCTTTAAATTCTTATCTACCTGTTACGTTAATCATTCTTCATGTAGTAGGTGGCAGTACCAAGAAAGATATTTACGTTTTACCATTGTTGACTACGCCACCAGGGGGCAACAAATCCCCCTGGAACTAACTGGTTCGTGCAAAGTGAAGAGAGAGACCAGTGTTCTATTACAAATCGTACAAATGTTTATTTTCTTTTATAGATATTCACAACTAAAATCTTTGGTTGCACACGGTCCACATTTTATTCACACACACACACAGATACTCACACACCCTGATACTCACACCCAGCTGTGGGGATGAGGGGGTTACTTGGCCCACCAATGGTACAGCACTTAAAAAAGAAAGAAATTCAATTTACTAAATTGTAAACACTCAGTGGAGCTGATCCACTACTGCGGCAAATTTGCGGTTTTGGACGGATTCAATTCATTTTCAATGGAGTCAGTCAAGCCGTTATTGCCGTCCGCGCAAAGCCTATCGGGCTTCCGGTGCGTCGGCTCGGACAGCTGCGGCGCGTCAAGAAGTTGGGCTCTGCTCAACTTTATGCAAATTAGTCCAGCCAAAGCGCCTGCGTTATCCAATAAAAATAGATCACAGGGGAGGTCTGTCATGACGAAATCAGTTCACGTGAATATGCACTTCTCTCGAGAAAAGAAAAAAAAATCCGCATCTGGAGCAAAGAGAGGCAAATGGAGGAACGATTGATAACCGTAATAAGTGGGTTTCCCATCCTTTATGATATGTCCCTGGCTTCATACAGGGACACAAACATGAAAAATGAGGCGTGGAGGAAGGTGGCCGAAACTGTCGGTGTCCCTGGTGGGTTTTATCTGTGTGAACTGTACAAATATTACATGAACAGCTAGGAAACGACACAGGCACTTGTAATGGCTAGTTAAATAGATCGTTTGCCACTTGATATCTTAATAAATTAAGTGTAGATATGTAATATACAATAAAGCAGAAACAATAGATGGAAGGTTAAACTCGTAAGATCAAGTTCTTGCATGGGCATACAATACAGTAGTTAATTAAATCAAACTTTATTTATGCCCTTGATAGGCATTGTAATTTCAGCATAAAAAGCACCAAATCACAGTAAACACAAACAGATTAAAGATTGCACATTCATGGTCATGTTTTCACAAAATGTCTTCATGTATTTAATTTTTAAAGCAGAGCAAAAGTGCAGAGACCGCTGGAGGTCCTTAAGGGACAGCTATGTAAAGGAGAGGAAGAAGGAGAGGGAGAGAAGTAGGAGTGGGGCTGGGGCCTCATCACGCCCATGGTGGAAGTACATGGCGGTGATGGGGTTCCTGGCCCCATTCACAGAATTGAGGGAGACTACCTCTAATCTCCCCCAGAGGCCAGTCCCTGCCCAAACGTCTCCCAATCCATCCTCTTCCCAGCCACCTTCCCCTGCCACGTCATCCACGTCTGTCATGCCCCCCAGCAGAGCCAATCCCCACCCAGCACCCCACTCACCAGCAGCAGTGCCAGCACCTCAGCAGCTCAGCCACAGCCACTTTTAGAAGCCCCCCTCCACAATCCAACCGACCCCGGTGAAGGGCCAGGTAGACCTCGGGGGCGGAAAAGGAGGGGGGAGTCCTTGACTTGGGTTGCTAGGTTACGGGGACGCAGTGCGCACGCCGCCTCTCCGTCTCCGTGTTTTTATTTGAGTTTTTTAATATTTTTATAGTTTATTGTTTATATATTTACAATCTCTACAGTTTATAACTAGTGTATACATTTCATGTTTATTTTTCTATTTTTGTTTTTGTTGGTATTGCTTTTATTTTGTTTCATTTTGTCGTGCACTACCTGCCTGGGAACCTCTGCGCTGCGTTGCGATAATGTCTGCATGCAGTTGATTATCAGATTTATGGGAGGAATTAAGTACTCGAACGGCCAACTTCGGCAGCTCTCATTGACCATAGTCCCAATCGACACGGATATACTACAACTTTGTCGTGATGCTGGAATACTGAAAAGGAAGCGCTATGTGCACCGTGGGACACGCTCTAAACAGAAACAGAAAGCGCAGAATGTGCCCGAGAGAAACCCATGCCTGACACCTCTTGCGGAGTCCCCGCCGGAGACCAGGGTCACGGAGGCTACAAGGACCGGGGCCATGACTGCCGAGGGAGCTGTTACCTGTTGCTGTGCTGCCTCTCCTGGCCTGCATGATCGTCAGTGGAGTGCCGCGAGTGTCGCCGAGACTGCCGCCAGAGCAAATGCCATCCATGATCCTGCAGCACCTACGGCGAACATCGGCTCCGCCTCCACGACGACATCTATTCCTGTGCAGATGAGTACTAGGCCTAATAGACGATTTTGTTTACATCCTGTCAGAGGAGTGAATACGTGTAATCTTGTAGCTGTTCCCTTACAAGATCAGCCGGTACAGAAACATAACACTTTTAATGTGAAAATTGCCCTCCAGAATGTCAGATCCCTTGCGAACAAGTCTTTTTCCATCAATGATTTTATTTGCGGTCATAACCTAGATATGTTGCTACTCACTGAAACCTGGCTTGATCAGCTTAGTAGCACTGTTACTCTGATTGAAGCAACGCCTCAACAGTATGATTTTATGAGTGTTGCCAGGCCTAATAAGCGTGGTGGTGGTATAGCCAATTTTTTTCAAGGCACTTCTTAAATGTTCTACTGATTTATTACTGCTGACTGTTCATAGGCCACCTAAAATCTCTGCACCCCTCTTCCTTGAGGAGTTTGGGGAATTTCTTTCAATCATCTGCTTGGGGTATGAACACATCATAATAACTGGAGATTTTAACTTTCATGTTGATAACTTAGAGAATACATATGCTAAATAATTCCTGTCGCTTATTGATATGTTCAACCTTACTCAGCATGTACAACAGGCCACCCATGAGAAAGGGCACATCTTAGACCTTGTCATTACAAAGGGTGTTGAAGCTATAATTACTGTCAAGGATTTTGGTTTTTCAGATCATTCCTGTGTGTTTGCCAATGTTAGTTTATCCCCCCATGTGCAAAATAAGCTAGTTACTGCACTCCTGGAAACCCATACTGAAACTTCTCAGTGTGCTGATGATCTATTGGATAATTTTAATTCTAGGATGTCCCATACTATGGATGCTATTGCTCCCTTAAAAACCAAAACACTTAGCCATCAAAAAGCACCTTGGAAATTGAGTCCTTCAGTCAAACAGTCAAAGCGAAATTGTAGAAAGGCCGAGAGGCAGTGGCGTAAAACTAAACTTCAAGTTCACCACCTTATCTACAAAGACATGCTCCGTAAACATAACCAGGAAACATCTAAAGCTAGACAATCATTCTTTTCTGACCTAATCAATAGAAACATCAATAATGCTCGTGTACTATTTAGTACTGTGGAAAAGCTGACTAATCCCCAGCGAAAACTGCCTCCTGAGTTTCTTTCAATAAGTAAATGCAACGACTTTGCTCATTTTTTCAAAGGAAAGGTTGATAACATACGTACAAACATAGTCACACAGGCAAAATCAAACCACAACTTGGATGGTTTTCCCTCCAAATGGAATCATTTAGTCTAATTGATGTCGAAATTCTCAAGAAAACTGTACTAAGTCTTAGCTCCTCTGACCTAGACGTTCTGCCTACAGTCCTAGCTCCTCTACATCTGACCTAGACGTTCTGCCTACAGCCTTTTTTAAATCCACTCTACACCTGATATCACACGATGTGATTCAGATTATTAACACTTCTCTGTTGACTGGACTTTTTCCCTCTTCTCTAAAGAAAGCAGTGGTTAAACCCCTGTTAAAGAAAAATAACCTTGACCCTCTGGTGTTAAACAACTATAGGCCTATATCTAATTTACCATTCATTAGTAAAATAATGGAGAGAATAGTTTTTAATCAATTGAATACATTTCTGACATCAAATGGTTGCCTTGATGATTTTCAATCAGGCTTTCGTTCCAATCACAGCACAGAAACAGCTCTTACCAAAGTAATGAATGACATACGACTGAACTCTGATGCTGGCAAATCCTGAGTTTTGGTGCTCCTTGACCTTAGTGCGGCATTTGACACTATTGACCATGACATCTTACTGCATAGACTTGAGCACTGGGTTGGTCTTACTGGTATAGCTATCAAATGGTTTGAATCATACCTAAAACAAAGAAGTTTTTATGTTTCCATTGGATGTTACACCTCATCAGCTATGCCTCTGAACTGTGGAGTCCCCCAAGGTTCCATTTTAGGGCCACTACTCTTTAACATTTATATGCTGCCACTTGCACAGATTATTAGGAATAACTCAATTAAGTACCATAGTTATGCTGATGACACACAGTTATATCTAGCCTTGTCACCTAACGATTTTGACCCTCTTAAATCCCTCTACAACTGCATTGACCAAATTAACAGCTGGATGTCTCAAAACTTTCTACAGCTCAACACAGATAAAACTGAGATAATTATATTTGGGAATAATCAGCAAAGGCATAAGATTGACACAATACTTAAAACTAAAGGACTCAAAGCAAAGGACACAGTCAAAAATCTTGGTGTCCTTATTGATTGTGATCTCACATTTAACAGTCATATGAAAGCCATCACAAAGTCCGCATTCTACCATCTCAATTTATTTTTATATTTTATTTTTTATTTTATTTTCATTCTTCTTCTTCTTCTTCTTCTTCTTCTTATTATTATTATTATTATTATTATTTTAATGGTTTTGCTTTATTTTAAATTGTATTTTACTTTTTAAATCTTTAATTGTATTTTATTTTAAAATTTGTGTAAAGCGCATTGAAGTGCATTTATGTATGAAATGCGCTATACAAATAATTTTGACTTTGACTTTAACTTTTGACTTTGTTTGAGCAGGGCCTTCTGGAGGTACTTAGGCCTTCAGCAACCCCACCACCACCACCACCTCCTCCTCAACAAGGGCTGTCAGCAGCCGATGAGGATGAGGTTTTTTTTTTTTGAGTTTACTGCCGACCATGAGGCGCCTCTTTCCTCCAAAGAAGGCAGAAGTGAAGTTTTTAATCCACAAACTTTTATTTCAGGTGGAAAGGGACACAAGGGAGTATTTTTTTTGTTTTGTTTTGTTTGGGTTCTAATTGATGTGCTGATGTTTATTGTTGTTGTTCAAGTGTATTTTGATGTTATGTTCAAAATAAATAATTTGTGTTTTTACACCTGTGTGAATTTCCAAGACAGATAAATAGATAAACTATACAATCACCATAATTGTTCATAAGAAGCCTCTACAACTTATATCTGTGTTTATCAGCACTGCAGAAGTTAAAAAGCAGCACTATGAAATAGAAACAGTCAAGTCAAATTCAGAGTCAGGTTCATTGTTACACCATTTGTAGATGTCATACAAAGGATTTGTAATTGCAGTGCTTCTTAGGCCCACAGTGTTCGGCCGTATGTAAACTGATGTGAAGGGCACTGAAACTTTGGAACAGTGAAAATGTTTTGTGTACAGGGGACACAGTCAAAATATGCATGTTTTTTTATTGATGAAACATGGATCATATGTAATGCTTGTGCAACTTGGAAATTCAGCTTTTACTGAGCAAGGAGAATGGCTCTTAAAAGAGCCGTTGTGTGGTGTAGCTGCAAGATTAGGGCTGGACCTGCCAGGGAACAGCACCCTCCTCACTGAAGTAGGAGGCAAAGCTGGCTCGGACTCTCAGCGCTTCCCGTGTGGCGTTGTTGGCTGCCATCCTTGAACAGCGCTGCAGACAGTCCCCAGTGTCCCCTATCTGGTGGTGCACCTCAGTCATCCTATGCCCCCTCCTCAGTGTCGCGACGCGCAGGTAATTGTGGAGAATGCAGGTGGCCTTGACACTCAGCAGTGGTGGGGCTGACACCCATCACACGTTGGTACATTCGCCACTGTGACAACAGGGGGCCAAAGGCGCACACTACCACTAACCTGGCACGACTGAGGCGGTAGTTGTACACCCTCTGCTGAGCAGGGATGTGTGGGCCAGGTAAAGGACGCATGAGGTTCCGGCAGAGGGGAAACGCCTCATCCCCCACAAAGTCAAATGGCAGTGGTCCACGGTGCTCAGAACCTGGTATGATGGCATCCCCTAACCCTAACCCTAGGCCCAGGGTGCCATCGCGAAGACCCTCACCAAAGGCTGAGGCATAGAGGGACCCACCATCACTTGTCCTGCCGTACCCACCAACGTCCACTATCCTGAACAGGTTCTCCGCATCCACAACTGCCAACAACACAATGGAGAATGTGCCCTTATAGTTGAAGAAGAGAGAGCCGGAGTTGTCAGGGGCCTGGATGACAACATGCTTCCCATCCACGGAGCCAACACAGTTGGGGAAGTTCCACCTCTCTCCAAACCCATCTGCGATGGCACGCCAGTCTTCTGTGGATGGGGCAGGCATGTAGTCAGGCAGCAGGACATCCCAGATGGTAGCTGCCACCTCTCTCACGCCTCTTCCCACAGTGCAGCGGCCTACTCTAGCTAAATGCTATAGTAGTGAACGAATCCCCTGTTGCGAGGTATCTGTTAACAAGAAAACCTTTTTTATTACATTACATTGCATTTGGCAGACGCTTTTATCCAAAGCGACTTACAACAAGGAGGACATAAGCAATAGAGGAGGACACAGAGTAGAGACACAACAGACATATGTACTTCTGCATAGGGATAGATAGAGAGAGAGAATTGGATTAGTGTTTGTTAGTTATATTAGTTTTGTTAGGAAGGGAAGCAATCTTGGAAGAGAAGGGTTTTTACAAGTAGTGTAGTGGATCACCGGCTTGTGGCTGCTTTATTGTACATTACATTCTACACTTCATTCATGAAGCTATCACTAGCCATTAGAAGTGTATGTATCATTTCCAAACTGTTCACGTAATTTGTACATTTGCACAGTTCACACAGATTAAACCCACCAAGGACACCGACAATTTCGGCCACTTTCCTCCACGCCTCATTTTTCATGTTTGTGGCTCTGTAAGAAGCATAGACAGTAGACGAAGGTAGGAAGACGGGGACATGTTTAAAAAGCGAAACTCAACAGAACTGATTTCGTCATGACAGACCTCCCCTGTGATCTACTTTTATTGAATAACGCGGGCGCGTTGGCCGGACTAATTTGCATAAAGTTGAGCAGAGCCCAACTTCTTGACGCATCGCAGCTGTCCGAGCCGACGCACCGGAATCCCGATAGGCTTTGCGCGGACGGCAATAACGGCTTGACGGACTCAATTGAAAATGAATTGAATCCGTCCAAAACGGCAAATTTGCTGCGGTAGTGGATCAGCACTGTCAGATGTTGCAGGTGTGGTATTCTGTTCACAGACAGTGGGGGCGGTCGAGAGAGTCTTCATTCATCTGGTAATGACGCATTTAAGCATCTACCAACTTATGAAGATGATTAATTAACTTGAAAAAGTTGCATAGTGTTGCTTTAAGGTGGTTGCATAGTGTTGCTTAAAGCTTATTGTACTGTATTAACAACCTATGTAGACACCCTGTATTAACACCCTATATATGCCCGTGTGCCCTAAAATGTCCTCTTTTTTACAAGCTCAAATCTAGTCACCTTAGCATATGACCCCTCTGCCATGTAATATTTATACCTCAGTGAACCAGGAGATCATGAAATACTAACTTGTTGACAAGCACTGTAATTACCCTAAAGTTGAATATAAATTGAAAAGTAAATCAGTTAAGTGCAATATTTTACAGAGGTGGCACAAATATAATCCTGGCACATATATTTTTGGTAAAATTATTTAATTCTTCATGATATATTGTTTTGTGTTGTCTCCAAAAGAATCAGCTACCCTTGGTTGGATTTTTATTTTGAAACTAAGATAAATTCTAAACAGACCATTTTAACTTCCTCTTTTTAGTATTTTTACCCTTCCATCCAAAGAAACAACTGTCCAAAAAGTGGGAAATGAATTATTACCTTAGTCATAGGCAACAATAATTATGTTGGCAGGAAATTGTTGTACTCAGTGTATTATTACATTTTAAAATCACAAATTTTGTACAGGTTTTTTATATATTGTTGAAATCATTACATTGGCAGGTGTTCTTATTTTAGTTTCTTTCCATAAATGCACCGTGGTGACTAGTCTGGGAGCTTCTGCAGCCATAGTCATTAGTCATCATCATTTTTTTAAACCTATTTTTATACTTTGTGGCCTATCAGCAGCAATGATTCTTATTTTTTAGATATCTGACAAATAAACAAATCTGATCCAGGAGAAACTATATATAAATATTTTCCTCCACTTCACTTGGCAGTTACAGAAATTCTGTAATTGTCTGCCAGTATTGTGGAGTTAATGGTAAGAAATGTTGATTTTTAATGCTTGTTCAGGATTAAGTGATAATTGTTAGAAAAAGCCATATTGGTGCTGCAGCAAAGCAGTCTGGTCCAGTTCCAGCTTTGAATACCTGCACACAGCATGCTTTTTTTGGTGACTTAATATGCCAGCAGATTGCTGGAGCATCTTGATGCCCGAAGCTATGCAACTGTATAAACAGCTGTAGCTCTTCTCAAAAACTACTCATAATGCTAATAGAAGGTCAAATTGTGTAGTCTAAGGTAATGTACTCCCTCCACTCAAATAACCTTCAGGCATATTGTCCATAAACACCCACATACAAACCAGATCTTACTTTTGCCATGTCAACCATGAGATGAACAGCTGTTTGCAGTTCCATAAGGACATGTAGTCTGTTATAAATAGCCCAATTTCTTGTCCACCTACCAAGACTTGCTGCTTGTTTACTCTGTAACACAGCTACACAGACATCTGGAGAACTCCAAGTTAGAGTAACATGCTAAATACAGATAAGGATTTCTGGTGGAGTTTGTCCATCACCTTTGCTGTGCGGTCTTTTTTTAAATTTGATTCTGTAGAAGTGACTCAACTAACCATAAAAAACACCTTCATTACATGGCTTGTCTTTAGCCTATTATGTGGAATGCACCGTTCACTTGAATGGAGCTCCGCAACGTTCGCAGGTCCGATCATTTTGAACAACGAACGTGTGACTACTGCACAGACCGCTGTCAATGGCAAGGGGCTTTTAGCTTTTAATTCTGATGTTTCATATTAATCCGCAAGGAGTCCGGTCACTTCTAGCTCAACAAATTCTGTTGCCTAGCGACATCAGCTGATTTTGACACTTGAAAAACAGCTGGCCTGTGCATATTTTGCAATGAAGGCGTTCAATGATAATTTTTAACGTTTTTGGAAAATATGACACATTTGAGAATTGGTATGAAGCGGAGTTATATTCGCCTCTGAAAAACAAAAGGGAAAAAGACACCGACGTCCACTGCAGTGCAAAAAGGCCTAACGTTTTGAACGAAACTGAAGTCAACCAAATTGAGGAGGATAGGCATGAGCTTAACACTAAACGGAGTAGGCTACGGTATGGGCAATGGCAGTGGCTCAAAGAGAATATAGGTGCATATAACGGGGCTGAAGAACGAAATTCACTGCTTCGATTATTTTATGCTTAAGTTCAGACTGTAAACGGCCAGATGTATTCCAGTTATTATGCCACTTAGAGCAGGAATATCTCGCCATTTCTTAGCCTACAACATCATGGGCAGTGTAACAAAGACCAGCACAGACGTCTTTAAATCAGTAATTAAAAAACTGAGGATGCAAGGCAAAGACACAGCCAACATCACGCCGCCATATCAGCACCAGACCTGCAGCTCCAGAGAACCTTCGAGGTTTTGTCTCCAAATAATGCGCATGGACTTGTTCGCAGAGTTTGGTTTGATGTGCAGTTACATCTTGCAAGGAGAGGCAGGGAGAGCAGTAGGTGTTTGACAGGACTCTTTTGTTGTAAAAATCGACGAAAATTGCAAATATATAGGCCTATATATATAGGCCTATATATATATATATATATATATATATATCGCGCATACAATGCAGACAAAAAATCACATGGGGTGCTAAAGACACGTGCAACGTAAATTACCTGGGCTACATTTTTGCAGAGCCGGGTAATCCCAATTGCCCTGTTAAACGTTTTAAAAAGTAGGCTATGTCTCTCTTTTCCCCCTAATACCTTCACTCTCTGAAAAAAAAAATCAGCATATTCTAAACCAACAATCAACGTGGACTGTGAACCGATGGGCTGCAATTACCTTGACCAATTTGCTCAAATTAGCCAGGCAGCAGGCCTTTCTGAAGGTACAAACCACAGCCTGCGCCGCACAGCCGTCCATCTGCTTTCTTAGGCTGGTCTGGAGAGCAAAGAAATTATGTCTGTGACTGGTCACAGATGTGAGTCCAGTTTGAGGAGCTATTGGACCCCATTTCTGACAGAGAGAAAAGTCAAGCCGGGTCCTGTCCTCTCACTCCGGTGATAGCAGCGCATCTGGTAGCCTAAGGTAAATTTAAGTCGGCTTAAATTAGCCTATTATTTAACAGACCGGTAAGCGGTGTGGGAGTCTCGTCTTAAAACTCTTGTTTTTATTAGGTATGTCATCGGCAACACTCGAGCAAGAAAACGAGTAGAGCCTAATGCGAAAACATTAACATCCACGTACCCAAGGACGGACCTTTCTCCTTGTCTAATTTCACCATATAGCAATGTACAATTCAAGGTCCACGAGAAATCGCAGCTATTCGCGGTGTTCTAGAAGGTCGACCAAAGAGCTTGAGTCGTGCAGTCAACGGACTATTTTTTGTTTTGAATCGATTCGATGCGATTTTCAATCTCCCAATGATTAAACTTTGCATGAAATCAATATGTCGTTGTCATGTGTGAATAATTTATTACGGGAGACATGTAATGAGCGGGATAACGTTCGGCGAGGCGGTCACTGTCGTGGAATAGCGCCCTTCAGAGGGACGGCCCTTCTCGTCGGGGTCCTGCATCCCTCTGTCAGGCGCTATTCAACGCAGTGACCTTCTCGCCGAACGTTATCCCTTACATAACGAGCAGTTACAACACCCCCGAATTAAAGAACACGTGTAGAAACAGCCAATTTTGTTTATGCAAGTGTAAACGTACATATAATAATAATTAGGAGGCGTATTACATATTACGAGAAGGCATACATTTTTAGACACAACCACCAGTCTTTGATCTACTGTATGTAATTTGTATAATATAGTACAGTTAAATAGGAAATAACAACAGTAACCAATTAAAACATACATATGCAAAAGGAATGCATAAAATAGGTTGACTACTTATTAAACCTGCATTTAGAATTGTTTTTTTAGTTAAAACATGAACTCTTCCTTTACTAAGGAGATCACACAGGACAGTCTTTTTTGTTTACACCATTGTGGTCCAGTAATTTGAAATTGCTCTTTCTGTTTTTTTTTTTTTTACTTTTTCTTTTAGCACTACTCTAGGAACTTCAGCCAGATGCATGCAATAGTAGCATTACACTTAAGTAGCATTCTGTGTCAGGATATTTGATGACTATAAAAAATGCTTTTGTCTGAATTTCAATGTTGTATAAGAAAGACCACATGGGAATGGCAGTTCCACTTTATGTCCTTTTGTGTATTACACATCCTTAGCGAAACATTCCTGACAGAAAAGTATTGATAGGACATATCTTTACCTCACAGATCACTGATGCCAAATGGGTTGTTAGATGCTGTTTTTTTTTTTTTTTGCTGGGCACCTAGGTGGTGCTAAAAAGCTGTCATGTTGTAATAATGAGCATTAATGGCTTTGCTAATCTAATTACCCCATGTGACAGCGGGCACCCCCTGATTTAACAGTTGTCACTACACCTTGACTGTGAGAGGTATGGCCCTCCTATGTCAGTGACTGATAGATCCGACCAGACACACCATATCTGACAGCATTATTCTGTTTTTGGGTCAGTGATAGTGTATTGGTGTATGTCAATGCATTGTAGTATATTTTGCTGCTACATGTGTTTCATGTAAAGGTCATCCTGGTACCCATGACCTACACATACATGTGTTGTGTATTTGTAAATCAAGTCTTCATCAATCTGTTTTGGTCTATATCAATGTCAGTGAGCTCATCTGACACATTAAACTATATACAACCTCTAAATTTAATGAAAGTCCCATGTTACTCCATATCATGCACAAAGCCGGTACATACAGCTATGTGGTATAAGCAAATAAAGTGGACAGTAAACCTTCTGGCCTCTACTGTTAATTGGAAAGCTGATTAAATGTATTATAGTATTCAAGTATCAAGTATTCAAGTATAAGTAAAATAATAAAAAAGCACATTACAGATGAAATAATGAATACTACAAATAGATGTGTCAATCGTGTACATTTACCTGATGAGCTAGTTCAAGGGCCACCAAGCCATTGTTTTTTGGCATCTTCGTTAATGTGAAGAGCTTCCCTCAGACCCCTCAGCTTCCATTTTCTGGTTCTCCAATAAAGTCATTAACAAAATATTCCAATATTACCACCATTCACGGAATGCTGATATGAATGTTGACCACTCACAGTCATTAATGAATCCACTAATTTGATGGAAGCAAAAGTCGGTGCAACACCAGAAGTTTATTTATCATGGAAATGTTTCATAAAAGATGATCAAATACAGTATACTTCAAAATCAGTAGTAAGTGTATAACAGAGATCAGGTGGCCTAACTGTGCACACAGAAATTTAAACACTTCCATTCTGGCACCTTAGAAGACATGCAAGACAAAGGATTGACAATCCAGTCAGTTTGGTTGAGTGGTCAGTGCAATCTAATCATGAGAAAAAGTAAGGATGCAAGTTCTAGCTTGAGGGTAGACTGTGCTTGATGACTTATATTGCAAATGCAGGACAGCAACAGAGAAAAAATGGTAATCATTGAAGAATTAATTATATTGTATTCTTAGACATGAACTTGGCCTCAGAAAGGGAGCAGGTGATGGACAGAAGCTCATTAGCATATCAGGAAAATAGTCCTCAAATGTTGTTATGGCTGTTAGTCCTCAAACCGCCCTGCTTTGCCACCCAGTGGCTTTAGACAAGGATTGACACATAGCTGTAGGTTTTCATTCTTTTGCTATTTTGATCCCAAAATGCCACAATAACTTCAGGAAACACTAAGGAAGAAAACCATCCAATGGGACCTTTATTACTGTAATATTGTACTGCAACACAAATACACAACTGTAACAATACACAGTTGTGCTATAATATAACACAGTTTTTATTATGTTCATATTGTAATTCAGTAATATTTTTAATGCAACACAGAAACACTCACACTTTGTAGCCCCGTGAGTCCCCATTGTGCATTTACATATAGTCACACACAACAGTTGCAATTTTTAAATATGTTAAAAAAGGAGAAAAGTTTAAGAAAGTTTACAAAAACTTTAAAGACATTTCATTTATTTCAAAAGACAATGTAGCGAGTGTAATGTCTATTCCTCCTAGTCTCTCTATGCATTAAAGAATCAAAAGCAAAATTATTGTGTGGCTTTGCATATTTTTTGCCATGGATCAATAGTTGTGATTTTAATCAGTGATCATTTAAGGTTGTGATTTGTTAAGACCAGCACCAGCTAGGGAACCAGCTCAACAACAACAAAGAAAACAACTGTGTTTAATTCTTCAGAATGTTGTGCTTACGCTTGCCGTGTAATCATCGCTAAAAAAAAGTTGAAGTGAGCGATAAACAGGCAAAGCAGTAGAGAGGGTTTGGTTTGAGATGACTGTATATGAGGGATAACTGAAGGCAGCTAGGATAGTGCACCAAGTGGCTACAAGGCAGGAGGGGGAAGTGGCTAGTTTGAAGGACACTATAAGGTGGGGGGATGTAGGCAGGGGTCCATAAGCCCTAGTCCCCACTAGCAGGGTGAGGGGACTACATTGAAGGACGCTAGAGGAAAGAGAGAAGACAAAATAGTGCAGCAGGCTGCAGTTCTGTCAGCAGAACTGATGGCTGAACAGCAGCAGTATTTGTTTTGCACGACCATATGGCCCCTTCTGTATGCCCGGGCAGTAATGAGAGACACCAGGGGCACTGGGCAGAGACCAGTAACAATAGACATAACATAAATAGACACAAGGAGAAAATATGTAACACAAAAGAATCATTTTTTTACAAGATATTATAAGATGTGACATTTGTGTAGATTTTCCATTTAAAAATGGGATGAATATACAATCTTTGGCTAAAGGAAGAATTGTTGAAGGACTAAAGAGAAAAAGGTGACCTGAAGATAAATCTAAATACTGACACAGAGGGACAGAATGGTAACACTGCAGTGCCAGTAAGTCTAAAACAGCATAATATTAGGAAAATATGCAACATGGGGTAAAAATGATAAATGTTATGATAATAGACAACTATTTAAATTAAGAGTGCTGTGTTTACTCACAGACAGTGACTGCGTTCACATGGTGGGATTGGTTTGGTTTGGGATTGGTTCACAACGGGTGGTCTGTCCCCCAAGTCCCTGTTCACATGCAGTTCGTCTAAGCGGATTCGGCGAGAGTTCCGGCCCTTTCCGCTACGCTAGGCGGGGGCGCTGTAGTCAACTTCTATCTTTCTATTATTATCTTTTAATACAAGGAACGTCTCTTCCACGCATAACTCTTGAACCACTCATCCGCTTGATCTCAAATTTGGACTGCGTCATCATAATGTTATCAGTGTGTGCAGTACCGAGTTTCGTGTTGTTTGGGCAAAAAATGCCAAAGATATCGGTCAAACCGTGCCGACCCAGCCATGACGACCCAGGCTGATAAGATTTACAATGCTAGCTGCTACAATGTTGGACATAACGCGACTAACGACACATAACTAAAATAATGGACATAACACGAGTAAACATTTGCCCACAACAAAGCTGCTACGAAGGTAAGATGTATCTTATCGTATACGCAACAGCGACTACAGCACTGCACACATATGCCTACAGTGCATACAGACGACAGGTAGAGGAGACTGAACTTTTCACCTCTCATTCCGGTTATTCCACGTCGCAAAACAGTGGCTAAAGAAAATCTTACAAGTCAGTCAGTGCAAATGTATTTACATAGCCTCCTCCTTTCACCTGATATTATTACCCACTTAAACAATAAGGTAGTCTAAACAAAAACGTAATACTCTGGCACATCTTCTATGGGCTCTGCACTGTTCCTACTAAATACAGACAATAAACAAACTTTCTGGCGGCATACAAACATGGTGTTCCAGGAGTTTGACGCATTCGCGTACGTGTTGTGCATTCTGCTGTGTTAGAAAGTACGTATGAAGGAACAAACTGCGTTTTTTATTTCGTTGATACATGCGCAATACCCAAAATCAATCCGATCCCGTTCACATGGCAGTCGAAGTGGTTTCGAAAGAGCCCAGGCCTGGAGTCGCAGGGGGATCACGAAAACCAATTCCAATCCAAACCAATACCCGTTCACATGAAGCTGGTACGATCCCAAACCACTTCCAAGTGGTTTCGACTTGTCCATGTGAACGCACTCAGTGACTAGACGATGGCATGGGGGAGAGTGTCTAGATAATAAGTATTTTCATATATCAGCCTGAAAGCACTGCTTTTGAAAATGTTATAAGTTTTGTTTTGCAATATGTACACTGAACATGTTTACATATTTTGTGATATATTCTGCAGCCCTATTTAATAGTGGTTTCCACAATTTTTGAATGAATGGATAACTGTAATGAACCCCCTGAAGTAAACTTTTTCACAGCCTAGCTCAAGGCAATGTCACAACCTAGCACAAGGCAATGGAAGTGCTAAATGGGTTCAGAAAAAAACAGCAACACCTGTGTACCGCCACTGCAATATAGGAACCTCCATTGACATTGTTTCCAGTAGGTTGTTAATGCAGAAAGACAGGTCTTCATTCTATGGGGTTTTTTTTTAAATTATTTTTTATAGTTTGTCACTCAGTTAACAGGTATGAAAACTTATTTAACATCATAAGGCCTGCTTTTGAAACACCCCATCCATTCCCACACCCTCGCATGATCTACAGATGATTCAAGAAAAACATGCACAGAAGTAATAATGAAACATCATGGCTGGGTTTCCCAGATGCAGTTAAGAAGTTCTTAGCGCTAAGAACGTTCTTAAACCCTTCTTAGGCCCTCCTGTAAGAAACAACCGCGTTTCCCAAATTGCTTCTTAGCCTAAGAAGACCTGCCGTTAAGAAGGATCTCTAAGAAGAGTCTGGAGCCTTCTTACACCCTTCTTAGCGAGAGAACAGTGGAAACAACGCCACCTTAGGCCGATAATGCAACATGACACTAAGCAAGGAGATAGTCATGCAATGTGTCGGATAGTCCAATTGTGTTTTCCCCCTTTTTTCCTGTAGGCTATTTCGCGCACCCCTTCTACCAATGAAATGTTAAATATTTGTAAGGAAATGTGTCATCTATATGGTATCATGTGTTTGAAATGTTGTACCGCAGTCCCCTCCGTAATATGTCCGCTATAATTTTTTAAATAAATATTTTATATTTATTTGAGGCATGTTCTATAGCATTTAGGTTACTCCTCCTTGGCCGCTTGTTGAACGCTAAAGCAACTCGAGCGGCAGTGCATATCTGAAATGAAGTTGAATAAGGTGTAATCTCAGGACACATTGCCTCTACAACCAGGGACAAGTGGCACCACACAACTGGTACACGAAAGTAAACTCAGCAGTCAATGCTTTGTGACAGAAAGATTGCGGAGAAACATACTGCAACTTCAGGTGGCAGCATTTTACTATGCCGACGGTGCGCTCCAATCGGCCACTCTGAGATCGATTGCTCATTGTGCTCCAGTTAAGAAGACAGCTAAGAAGCATCTAAGACGCACGTTAAGAAGGGCGTTAAGAAGGCATCTGGGAAACATTCTTATCTTAACGTTTCGTCTTAGCCGACCTCTTCTTAACAGTCTTCTTAACTCCTTAAGAAGATTCTTAACTGGGAAACCCGGCCAATGTTGTTAAGCTTTACAATGTAGAAGAAAGAGACACTACAAAAGCATTATAAAATAAGCTGCCCTCTTTTAAAGAACATTTACAATGAATTGCTTTGATTAAAAGATATGGCAGTGTAGCAAAGTTTATGTTTTTCAAACTATGCTGCTTTAGGTAATGTGGAAGCAATTCATATTGGGATGTGAGAGACCCAGAAACACAACTACTGCTGGACAGATGGGCCAACTACCATTTTCTTTATTAAAAGCGTCATTGCATTGTTTTTTCATTACTTTTGCAGTGGTTTCTAGTATTAATGAATGCCCTGTGAGCCGGTTTGGTGAAAAAAAATGCTTTAGTGTTCCTGTTTCAGGATGTTCTAGTTTTTTGGAGGGGGTGGGACGGGGAGAACGACAGGATTTCGGCAATGCTATTCACAGGCTATCATCATTCGAAACCTATTTGGTCATAGCAGATCAAATATAAGATTTAAACACACTTACTTACCTATATTTTGGTAGATGAATGTGTGCTGCAACGAGACTCCTCCAGTAATCACAACTATGGTATGGCTTTTTCTAATTCACGAAATGATGTCACTTCATATGCACTTTTCTTATCCGCTCCTTATTCCGTCTATTTTCTTTCATTGAGTGATGGAGGCAATGTGGGTAGAAAACCATTTTCATGTGCAGCATGCATATGCAACTCTTGGATCTGCCTTTACCCATTTACAACATTAACGTTAAGGAAATTCCAAAGCTTCACGGAAACTAACAGACTAATTACTAACACTCACGAACACTCAATCTGTGTGCTGATTTGGCTAGGATGGATTCTGCCTACAGCCAGCCCATTTCAATAAGACCAGCGGCAGACCCTCTGTACAAAATAAAGTGAAGTACGAGGGGCTGGTTTACCAAGCTAGTATGCATGCTTAGTAAGTAAAAATTGGTGCTTTCAAATGAAAAGTCCCTACAGGGGTTATGAGCTAAACGAAGCACACAGCTAAATTAGAAGTTTTTTTACGTATCAAGATTCAAATAACAGTGATACAGTAGTGACATGAACAAATCATGTGTTTCATTTTTTAAATCCCAGAAAATGTGTGATGACAACAATGACATGGTAGGGACATACAAACAAAAAAAAAATCACATGAAAACCCAGAGGCTCTGTTGCTTACCTAGCAATATGCAGCTAATGCAAGAGAGTGGATCGGAGGTGGGAGCTGAATTCACCTAAATAAATAAAATACATACATAAATAAATAACACACACACAATCAGGCCTGTGTCTCAAACCCTGCTGAAAAAGCAAAACAAAAGGTAAAAAATCTGACAGCAACAAGATGCACTAAAACAGGCACATACCAGACAGAGTTTGTTCATGCACTGTAGTGCACTGTGCCACTATACATTGTTGGATTTTGGTATACATACACATTTTCACTGCATGATACTATCTAACATAGGAGAGCTGGCCTGATGTTAATGCTTCACTCTTCATTGTAGTACCCCTTACTACCGCCTACGCTGCTGTGCAGACAAAATACCACAATTACTGGTCAGGCAATCTTACTCAGGCAATGTCCTGTAGATTCCTAATGAATCATAAATCTGTATTTTCTTATGGGTGCCTTCAAGCAGCCACAAAATGAAATGGTTGCCATGTTCAGCAGTGCCCTGGCCAACAAGGTGTGGCAGAAGCACCACATCATCCATACCTGATATAGCTACCTAACTGTCATAGTCTAGACTTTTTTGTTGTGTTACTTTTCCATTATGTGTTTGGTTGATTACACTTATCTGCACCCTGTTACGTTGGTCATGCGATTGCCTTATTATTCTATTATCCAATAGTCCTTAAGCCCTGTGTTTTGTAGCCTCCTTTGCTGAGACTTCAAAAAGTAACGCTGTAAGTTATCCGCTCTTTGTTCTGCCATGTTTGCTTATTAATCTGAGGTATTTTTTTCCTTGGATGTTCCTTGTTTTGGCTTGTCTATGTTTTTTGCCTTGTGGCTACTTTTGTGCCTCTTGATCTCTGCCTGAACTGTAATCATCTGTTGGATTATCCCTGTGCTTGGTCTTTGAAACGTCTGTGTGTTTGCAATACGGTACTGCCTGTTTTTTCACTGCTGGACAACGTACCCCTTTGTTTCTTTTTTTTGGAGCTTTGGTTTACATTTCAATCAATCAATCTATCTTACACACCGGCACCGGCAAACTTCTCACATGGAAAGATACATACTGTATACATATATATATGTTTGGTGTATAAGTGTTGTGGGATCATTAAGATGTTCAGTTGTTAAAGGTTCACAATGGCCATAGCCTCATATAAGAAGGTTTGCAGAGATGCACTGTCAAGTCTTTTCCCAGACTGGTCCAGAATTGCTGACAGGACACTCCTGATTAGTGTTGTCACGATACCAACATTTTGGTACCGGTACTTTTCGATACTTTTTCAAATAAAGGTGTTTTTTTTTCCAAATAAATAAGGTGATACATTTGTCATACAAACTAAGGCCTTATTTACATTGAGATACATAACCTAAAAAATATTTTCATCACATACAGCCTGTCTTAAGTAGCACCAGTGTCTTATACTATGTTACCAGTATTTCTAACATATTAAATGGCTAAATGTGTATGTAAAAATTACTTTATAAAGATAATGCATGTATTGTAACAACCTCTGCCCTTTGAATATGTCAGTTTATTACAGTTCTTTTTTTGCATTTTCTGTCTAATAACTTTCCTGTCAAAGCACTCTCTGTATTACCTTATTATTAGGTGTAATACCAAGTGTGGCGCTATTTCATTAATTGTCCTCTCCTTTTTTGTTTTTCTCCGAACGTGGATGCTACATGCTAGTAACATAGCAGAGTCAAGTATCCAGTTCTTCTTCTTCTTCTTCTTTCGCGTTTAATGGCGGTTGGCATCCGCTATGGTGCATTACCGCCACCTACAGTAATTTGTGGGGACCACACCTGGGTGTGGAGCTTCAATGGAGGAGTAACAAATCAATAAATCAATAAAACAAAATGGGAAAAGGAAAAATTAAAATAAAATAAAATAGAATGTATAGGTAAACTAAATCCTTTCAAACAGCCCTGTTTTCCTCAGGAACCTAAAAACGCATCTCCAGGCTAACTGGTTTGTGCCAGCAAGTACTCTGTCAAGAGCGAGGCTGGGTATTCCCAGTCCTCTGACCTCCTCTAGCAGCGCACTTCTCTCGACCCTATATGCCTGGCATTCCAGCAAAACATGTTTTACTGATTCCAGTTGACTGCAGTGAACACAAAGCCCAGTGGCATGTTTGCCAATAATATGTAAATTATAGTTCAGGCAGGTGTGCCCTATCCTGATCCTAGTAATAACTTGATCCTCCTTACGACTCCAAGTGCCCTGTCTTCTACTGGGAACATGCTTCTGCACAGAGCGCAGGAAGCTGCCCTTACTCTCCCTGTCCCACTGATCCTGCCATTGCCCTAGCATTTTTGAGACTATGATGGTCTTGACTTCAGCCTTACTGAGCGGGATGTTAAATTGGACTTCAGTTTCCAAAGCGTCTTTGGCTAGCTGATCAGCGACCTCATTCCCCACAATACCCGAGTGTGATGGAACCCATACGAAATTAACTGAAATATTTTGTTGGTGCAGTTTGAAAAGACTTTGGAGAACGTCATACAACAAGTCTGGTCGACATACTGACTTCCCACGCAGGATACTGGTCAATGCGGACATGGAATCAGAGCATTACATTACACAGTTTTTGTGTCTTCTATCCATGTCAGTGCAAGGAAGATAGCAAAGAGCTCAACTGAATAGACTGCAAGATGGTCAGACATTCTTTTTGAAATTTTTTCATCATACTGTGGGACAAAGACTGCAGCTGCAGTCTTCCCTGTAGCAGGATCTTTAGAGCCATCTGTATAGATTTTAATCTCTTCAGAGTAGTTTTCAAGTAAATGGAGGTTAGTCATATACTTCATATCCCCATCTTCCTCAGCATCTTTACGCATTTTGGCAATTTCAAAATCCACCTCAGGCATGTTAAAAAGCCAGGGTGGAATTGCTGGCAATGGCACCACAGAACTATGCGCCAGCTCATTTAGGCCAAGTTCTTCAGCCAAAACTATTAAAATTTACCTTGCCATGTTCCCAACACTTATCTAAAATGTTCTTGGTAGGATGGGTCTCTTTATGGCCTTGTAGATTTGCCCAATACACCATAGCCAACTGCTGTCGTCTCAAAGATAAAGGCATTTCCCCAGCTTCAACCTGGAGAGCAGGGACTGAAGAGGTCTTAAATGCCCCACTGCAAACCCGTAAGGCCTGCGCTTGAATGACATCAAGCTTCATTAAATGGGTCTTTGCCGCTGACCTGTACGCAATACAGGCATAATCTAAGGCAGATCTTATAAGTGCAATATATACTTGTTTTAGTGACGCCATAGTGGCACCCCAACTACTCCCCACTAGACACCTGAGTATATTCACTGCCTTTTTACACTTCACAACAATTCTGTCAATATGATCTTTAAAAGTCAATTTACGATCTAACCAAACCCCCAAGAACCTTACAACCTGGACTTGTTTAAGTGGCTGTCTATACAGAGTAATTTGTACAGGAGGGACATTTCTCCTCTTTGTGAAGCAGATAACCTGCGTCTTCTCCACTGAAAAACGAAAGCCCCACTTAACACCCCAGGCCTCCACAAGATTGACTGCTGTCTGAAGTTTCTGGCTTACAGAAACTGTATTCCTGCCCCTGATCCACAGTGCCCCATCATCCGCATACAGTGACCTGCCAATACTAGTGTCTATTTCTAAAAATATATCATTGATCATGATTCTGAACAACATAGGGCTGCAGACACTCCCCTGAGGAACTCCATTCTCAACAGGATAGATGTTCGAATGTGACAGTCCAACCCGCACCTCAAGGGTTCTATTTGACAAAAACTCCAATACCAAGTTAAAAAGTCTGCCACTTACTCCCATTGCCTCCAACTTAATGAGGAGTCCCTCACGCCATAACATGTCATATGCCTTTTCTATGTCAAGGAAACTGCAATAACCTGCTCTCTGTTAGCTTGGGCCTTTCTAATACAGTCTTCCAGGCATAGTACAGGATCCATGGTCATCCTACCCTTTCTAAAACCACTCTGACAGGAACTTATCAGACCTCTTTCCTCAACAATATACATCAACCTGTCTGTGACCATACGCTCCATCAATTTGCAGAGGTTGGAGGTCAATGCAATGGGCCTATAACTTGTTGCTTCACTCTTATTCTTTCCAGGCTTCAAAATTGGAACTATAACTGAGTGTTTCCAGACTAATGGAATACGCCCTGCCTCCCAAATCAAGTTAAACAGTTCCAAAAGAACCATCTGTGCTTGAGGACTCAGTTTCTCCAACATCACATAACATATCTCGTCCTTACCTGGGGAGGTAGCTCTTACATCACTTAACGCCCGCTTTAACTCAAATATAGAGAAAGGCACATCAAAAACCTCATCAGCACTATTCCTTCTCTCCAATACAGTGGGATGGTCCCTTATCAACTCTTCTCTGGCCTCTCTGGGCTCAGAGGATAAATTACTTCCACTATGCACCTTAACAAATGCTAGGGCTTCAGCTTTTCCTTTATCTGTTACCATAGTCTCACCATTAAATTGGATGGCTGGTAAGGAATATTCCTTCCTGATTCCTCCCATTCTTCTGATCATCCCCCACACATCATTGATTGTGGTCTCCCTTCCAATAGAATCACGGAATGATCTCCATCGCTCTCTCTTTGCTTTTCTTATCACCCTCCTAACCGTCGCTTGGGCTTTTTTATATGCAAGTAGATGATCAAAAGACAAAGTTGACTTTACCTTTTTAAAAGCTTTATTCCTTACCTTAATTGCTTCCTTACATTCATCTGTCCACCAAGGCACCATTTTCCGCTGTCCACTGCCTGCAGACTTCCCAATAAATTCTAAAGCAGAGGAGTGCAATATCTCTGTAATCTTATTGTTTACAGTATCAACATTCTCACACACGGTCAAATCCACACTCATCAACCTTGCACTGCAACTTGCACTAAAATCTTCCCATTTAGCCTTTTTAAAATCCCACCTTGGGAAGACTAATTCCTCAAGAAGGACAGGCCCTACCCCAACTTTACACAAAATAGGGTAATGATCACTACCAATAGTGTTGTCCTGAATTACAGTCCATGTGCAACATCTCGCAAACTGAGCAGACACCAAGGTGAGGTCAATAGCCGTCTCCCGCCCACTTGACACATCAATTCTCGTTCCCCGCCCATCATTAAGGCAGATTAAGCCTTTTTCCTCCAACAACTCCTCTATAACATTTCCATTGTTGTTTGTCTCTGTGTTCCCCCAAAGGGTGCTATAAGCATTAAAATCCCCACACCACACCATGTTATGGGATACATCTCCAAGAAACTCATTAAGAACATCTTTATTCAGCGCCTCACAAGGGTTGTAGAAATTGATGATAAAAAAGTGAGAATTACCAATCCATACTTCTATTATAATCCCCTCTACCTCTCTACTTATCTGAACAGTTCTGTACCCCAGTCCCTGTAAGACATATAAAGCCACCCCTCCACCAGGTCCTTTCTCCCTATCCCTACGCACAGATACATATCCTGGTAATACAAAGTCAAGATGTGGCCTGAGCCAGGTCTCCTGCACACATACAACACTAGGTTTAATATCCATATCCTCTATACATTTCTTAAACTCCTGCCCATTAGAGCAGAGACTTCTAGCGTTCCACTGCAAAATACAAAAAGCCATTATGAACCACCACATGAAGCTGGCTGTGTTGTTTGTTGTGCACCTTGATGGATGTTTAAAATTCTGCTTATTTCTTCAAAGGATACTTTAGACCCCACACCAAAATGCCGATGCGCCGCCTTAACAATAATTTTAATTTTCTCACTTCTTTTGTCAGTCAATGCTGTGCAATTAATGACTTCAGCAAGAAATGCCAAGAACTTCACACTGTCCACTGCTATAATTTCCTTACTATGAGGCCTAGGTGTTTCCTTGCTTTGCTGAGTGAAAAAGGTTTGGCTTTGTCCCTGGTGTCTTTGCTCTGCTTCCATAATTCGTTTGCTATTAACTTTCTTAATAGCCTCTGCATACGTAAGTTTTTCCTCCACTTTAACTCTTTGCACTTCACACCGCTCTTTTGTGCGCTTGGCACCCTTTATATGCTGCGCTATGTGAACCACCACAATTGCAACACTTCACTATAGCACCCTGACATTGGCCATATTCATGATCTTCCCCGCCACATTTTCCACATCGCTTTTTTCCTCTACAGATAGCTGCCACATGCCCAAACTTCTGACATTTGAAACACCGCAGTGGAGGCGGGATGTATGGACGAACCTGATAGCTCATATACCCCACTCTGATCCTTGTTGGCAATACCTTCTCATCAAAAAACATCAGCATTGATAGGCTCTCTTTTTTAACTTGATCCCGGGTGTACATCAACCTTCTGCACTTTACAACATTAGCTCCTGATACATTGCCCAGAACATCCTCGCATGACAAGTCAGTAGAGACACCAGTGATAACTCCAAGTTCAAGTTTTTTCCGTTCCCATTCATTACATTTAATTTTCTGACCTTCCATTTCACTCATTCCGAGTAACTTATCACGTTGTGCCGCATTGTAACAACCAACAATTAAACTGCCATCCCGAAGTGGTGTTACTTGTACAGTACCTACTGCTGCATGAAGGGCTTTGGTTAGTTTAAGGGGGTTAACGGTACTAGGGGGATCAAACTGCAGCCTTACCTTTAAATCATTTTGCTTTGCCACTCTTTTAACTCTGCTATCCTTATCAGATTCAGAATGACCATCAGATACCCTACCTCATTTGTTGCGTTTCTTCTTTTCTCTCCCTTGCGTTTCCCATTTCATATTTGAATTTCCCTCGTCTTCTCCTTCCCTCTCAAGCTCACTACCAAACAAACCAACGTCACTTCCATCCATTTCCGCTCCATCACCCAACTCAAGCAAAAGCCCTCCTTCCGCACCACCACTCTCTACCGCCATGCTTCCGCCGCGCTCGACCACCTTCCCGCTGAGTGAACCACAAACACATCAAGTATCCAGTTGAATGTCTCTGGAGAGCTTTATCGTGCGCGTGTTGTTTTCGCTCACGAGTTGACACTACCGTCGTCGTTTTGTGCTGAATTATGTGCAATAGATCATAACTCTGTTGTCTAATTGCTGAAACGGATTACGCTGGAGAAAGTTTGCTGCTCACTGCTCAAATCTCGGACTCAATTATGGATCTTGTAAGTTCCCTGACTAACGCTGACTGACACTGAATATTTGTTTAATGACTATTAACTCGTTTTTGAACATTTGCCTGCTAGGGTGTTGGGTTTTGGTGGTGTATTGCAAGCCTGCTATTATGAACTGAAACGAACTTTGTACAATATATTGCCAAACGTGAAATGTGGTAGTCGCTGCGTGTTTTTCTGTTTGATGAGAACTCCATCATGTGCTGCACTTAAAAATATTGAACTATTACATTTAAAAGGGGTACATGTCATGAGTAAATTACCTGTTGTTCCCTGAACTCAGTGTGCAGGTCTGGGTGGCTAAGTTGGAGGTGTTTCTGCCTGCATGTTTTAAAACACCGTTTACACACTGCATCAGCGTCAATTGCCTCACCTTGCTCATTTGTTTTTAAGCCGAAGTACTGCCATATGGCAGGTAGCGCCGTGGTTTGTCCACAAGTTGCAGCGTGGTGGCAGCAGCCATTCTCCCCTCCGTGCTCCACTATCTCTCCGTCTTCAGCGTATTTTTTCCTCTACAAGCTCTAGCTACCTCTTCATAACTTCACGACGTCACAAGCAAGGTACCGGTACCCATCCAAATGCAGTATAGTACCGTTTCAAATGCCTCAGTACCGCGGTACCAAATCAGTACCGGTATACCGTGCAACCCTACTCCTGATGGTTCTTATCTGTCTCTCCCGTACCTCTCCCATGTGGCTTGATGATGGGGTGTTCATTACAAACGCACATCCATATTGCTTGATCTGCTCCTGATTTAGATCTTTCATAGCATTCAGAAATTCCCTCTTTGCACCTACAAAGTTGGTACCCTGGTCACACCTTAGTTGCCTGACGTTTCCTCGGATTGCTATGAATGCACGCAAAGCATTGATGAATGCATTAGTGGTGAGGTCATCCAACATTACAACATGTGTAGCTCAGGAGCACATGCAGGTGAAGAGAAGATCATACCTTTTCAGCTCTTTTCTTCCTTCCTTCACATGAAATGGTCCAAAGCAATCTAAGCCACAGTATGTGAAAGGAGGTGTCAGTTCTGTTGGTGTCTCTCCGTTGGCAAGTCTGCCATCCTTGGGTTCTGTGTGTTACCCCTGTGCTTTCTGCATGTTGTGCACTTGTAGATGTGAGAACCGACTGCGCTACTACAGCCAGTAATCCAGATTCCATTGGAGCGTAACTCATTCACAGTCATTCCTCTTCCTTGGTGGTGCACTCTTTCATGATAATGCTTAATAAGCAGAGAGGAAACGTGATTGGCCCTTGGCAGAATGGCAGGATGTTTGATGTGTGGATGAAGAACTGACTTTGCCAGCCGTCCTCCAACTCTAAGTACACCATGTTTGTCTAGAAAGGGACTTAATTTGTACAACTTATTTACAGGGTCTTTGGGTCTTACTTCACTGTGTTGCTGGATGCTCTTAATTTCATGAATGAATGTTTCACCTTGGGCCAACTTAATTATAAAGAGCTCTGCCTCTTGCCTTTCGGCAAGGCTAGTACCATTAAGTTCATTATTTACACCCTTAAATTGTCTAGCATGACGCTTAAGACGAGCAACAGCCATCACTGCTCTTCTCCAGTCAGAGAATTTTGAGAGGCGGTCTAACAATGTCCTCTCTTCCTTCGCCGTCGTGCTGAGCACCTGAACTTTTCTAAGTTCCGGATCATCAACATCAAGCACTCCCACCGTCTTGCCTTCCAGTGGTAGCTGCTCATCCGACAGGAAGTCAGGGCCTGAAAACCAATTTGAAAGAACCAGTTCCTTTGCCATTAGGCCTCTTGAGGCGTGATCTGCAGGGTTATCTTCAGACCGCACAAAGTGCCATTGCTTGGCATCTGTGAGAGACTTAATTCTCTGTATTCTATTTGCGACGAAGATGTGAACACGCCTGGCGTCATTATTGAGATATCCAAGAACTATCTTAGAGTCAATCCAGAAATGTTCTTGGACACAGTCTAGCTCAAGTTCAGTTTGCAACATGGCACTCATTCTTGCTGCCACAATAGCTGCACATAGGAAACAACACTTCCTCAAGCGAGTAGGACGCTTTTTTTCGCTTGCTCCTGCTTGACCTTCTCTTTTTTCACTATTCTCACTGTTTTTATTTGATTTCTCTTCACAATTTTCACAAATTTAGCCAGTATAACAAAGGACAGAAAGTTTCCGTTGTTAGTGTAAGTTTACAGTTTAAGTTTAAAAGTTAGACAACACAGCTGGCACAGGAGTTCGCCTTGACTCGACTTGACTGGGATTATAACAAAATGCGAAGCCCCAGAAACTTCTGTGGAAAATGCTTTGAGCTTGAACAGAGGATTTCCATCCTGGAATCAAAAATTGATGCCTGTTCATCAAAGGCAGACGAAATACGCAGGACATCTAATGAAAGGAGTCCGGCAACTGATTCCACATTTGGGAACGCAGAGAATGCACCACAGCCGGCTGATACCATCAACTTCACAAGGCAAAATGTGAGTACAGACCGCTGGCATAAACAAGGTGCTAGACCCAAAAAGAAAAGAGTATTTACCTCAACACCAGTGCGTTCTGCTGTCACTACACCCATACACTCTGGGCATCAGTCCAGACACAGAGCTAGTGCTAAAACCACAACATTTCTGGGCCTATGCAAATCCACCATCCCATAGCACTTCAAAACAGATATGAGTGCCTCAGACATCTGGAACCAGAAGCTCCTAGAGAAACAATTCACCATAGACAGAGACTGAACCGTGAGAAAAGAGCAGTGGGAAAAAAGGAAAAACAGCCATCAACACCTGCTTCTCCAACAACCCTTGTTATAGGTGACTCCACGGTAAGACATTTAAAAGGAGAATGGATGACCGTTTGCTGCCTTCCTAATGCATCCATTTCTGACACTAAAAACAGTATCTCAGAGATAGTGTCAAATCATAAAGCTATTGAACGTATCATTGTGCATGTTGGAGCAAATGACATTTTTAGAGAACAGCTCAGTGTCAAAGAAGACTTCGAAGAACTTTTCTGTGCCCTAAATGAGCTTGGAATGCAAACGTTTATCAGTGGCCCACTTCCAGCACAGGGAAGCTATGTATTCTCTTGACTATTTAGTCTAAACACTTGGCTAGCAAAGACATGCTCTTCACTTGGGATGAATTTTATAGACAATTTTAACCTGTTTTGGAATCGCAGAGCATTCTTCAAACCAAATAGCACAGAACTCAGCTGGACTGGGGCCAAAGTCCTGGCTGACCACTATCGCCTCTCTCTCTACCATGCAATCTTTTCTTCACCGACCTTGGGTCAACCTGCTGATAAGCGCTCTGTAGCAGTGCAGACAGAACCAATCATGGCTGATAAAGACTCTGTTGGGGTACAAACTGAAACGGTCATGTACATCAACAAACATTCTGGTGAGCCAAAACAATGGCCCTCACAAGCGAAAAAAGAGAAAGGTCCAATCATCTCCTCTGCTGAGACCTTGGATATGCCTCTGGCAGTCGCAACTACAGTTCCATGAAATCATCCGACCTCTGACGCACCACCATCCAGTTCCTTGCCACTGCGGGTGCATGATGACAAGGACACTACTGGAGCGACTCACTATCAACTATCTGCGTCAGGCTGCCCCAGACCTCAGCCATCAAGTGGAGACTATGAGCACACAGCACCAGATAACACAGGAACATCTTCACCACCCAGCATGACTGACAAAACGCAAACTACCACTGTTTCCCCAGAAACCCCTGATTTCATACCATCTCCATCACCACCCCGCCTGCAGTTCCCTGCAAGTATGCAGAGACTGCTGCCAATAGCTAGACTGAGTTTCTCCAGCCCGAGACACTCAAAACAAGCAGAAAACCCCTATGGGCAGGCCTTCGTGAGCCCACAACCATCAACTGCATACCCATACCTTACAGCACCCAAAAAGCGCAGGGCACCACCACCCCCTCTGCCAGCAGAAAGATCCCCTGATCAAGCTAACGGCTTGGAATGTGGACAGATTCAGTGCACTGTCTGATATGCTGCGGGTCCCTGCATTAAGGGTAGTTTTGAAAACAAGCTGGGACCCAGGATGCCAAGGCCATTCTCTATTCCTGTGCTTATAAGAAGAAGAAGAATTCGTGTGCATCCTGTGAATGGGGTAAACCAGTCTAATCTCCTGCCTGTTCCAAAACAACCTCAGAACGCATCAGTGGATATGACCCCTAAGCTCACTGTAAAACTAGCTCTTTTAAATATTAGATCACTCGCTAACAAGTCATTTTTAATTAATGATTTTATTTGCTCATACAAACTTGATTTTTTACTTCTTACTGAAACCTGGCTGGAACAAGCAAACAGCTTTACTACCCTTATCGAATTGGCTCCCCCAAATTTTGATTTCATGAGTGTCACAAGAGATAATAGACGGGGAGGAGGAATAGCAAACATATTCAAAGCATCTTTTCAGTGTAAACAGACAACATTTGGCAACTTTACATCCTTTGAGTACTTAAGTGCACTCATTAAGTGTTCTCCTAGTATGTTACTACTGACTATCTGCAGACCACCAAGACTGTCAGCAACACTTTTTCTGGAGGAGTTTGCAGAACTGCTATCGAACATTTGTTTGGAATTTGACAGTCTTATTATATCAGGGGATTTTAACTTGCATGTAGATAATGTAGAAAACACCTCTGCCAATGAGTTACTCACACTGATCGATACATTCAACCTAACACAGCATGTACAGGGACCAACACACTCTCTTGGCCATACCCTTGACCTTGTCATCACAAAGGGTCTTAATGTCTCTACAACTGTTATAGACTTGGCCTTACCTGATCATTTCTGTGTTTTCTTTGATGCTTCCATGTCCCCTCACATTCAGAAGCAGTCTATGACTGTAAGAAGGAGAGTTATAAACAATGACACATGTCTTCTTTTCGAGCAGGCACTCCCACAGCCCCTAAGTCAACCATCAAACTGTGCAGATGAATTAATGACAAACTTTACTTCAAAAATTACACATATTATGGATAGTATTGCTCCTTTAAAACTCAAGAGAGTCACTAACAAGCAAAAAAAACCCTGGAAACTGAATCCAATGGTTAAACTGCTAAAGAGAGAGTGTAGAAAGACCGAAAGAAAATGGCGTAAATCTAATCTTCAGATCCACTATCAAATCCATAAAGAGATGCTCCGTAAATATAATTCGGAAATTACTAAAGCAAGACAGTCTTACTTCTCTAATATCATAAATAGCAATGTCAACAATGCCTGTGTGCTATTTTCTACTGTTGAGACGTTAACAAACCCATCATCACAGTTGCCTTCTGAGTTTCTCTCAGTTAATAAATGCAACGACTTTGCATCTTTTTTCAAAGGCAAAATTGATAAAATACGACTAAATATAGCTTCTCAATTGCAAATAGCCCAAAATCTGGAACCATTGGCTCCAGTGAGAGGGGGTCTTAGCTCATTGCCAACATTTAGCTTAATTAATTATGATATTCTTGAAAAAACTGTACAAAATCTCAGTTCATCCACATCTGAACTAGACATTTTGCCGACAATCTTTTTCTTCACCTAGTATCAACAGATGTACTTCAGATTATAAATACATCACTACAGACTGGCATTTTTCCTTCCTCTTTGAAAAAAGCAGTTGTAAAACCTTTACTCAAAAAGAATAACCTTGATGTTTCAGTGCTTAACAACTACAGGCCCATATCCAATTTACCATTTATCGGGAAAATAATTGAAAAAATAGTCTTTAATCAATTAACTGCCTTTCTGACATCAAATAATTGCTTCGATAAGTTTCAGTCAGGTTTCCGTGCCAATCACAGCACTGAAACAGCTCTGATTAAAGTTATAAATGACATACGTCTTAACTCTGATGCTGGCAAAACATCAGTCTTGGTTTTACTGGATCTTAGTGCTGCTTTTGACACTGTTGATCACTCCATACTACTACATCGACTCGAACATTGGGTAGGATTCACTGGTAAAGTTTTAAATTGGTTGAAATCCTTGCAACAAAGGAGTTTCTTCATTGCTATGGGAAACTATACATCAGCACCTGTGCCCTTGACCTGTGGTGTCCCTCAGGGGTCAATCCTTGGTCCATTACTATTCAATCTCTATATGCTCCCACTTGGACAAATCATCAAGAACAACTCAATTAATTATCATAGCTATGCGGATGACACTCAAATCTACTTAGCTCTATCACCTGATGACCATGCCCCGCTTGAGTCTCTCTACAGGTGTATTGACCAAATAAACAACTGGATGTCCAACAATTTTCTTCAGCTGAACGCAGACAAAACTGAAGTTATTATTTTTGGGAAAAAGAAAGAAAGACTTAGGATCGCCACTGCTCTTGAGGCTAAAGGGCTTAAAGCAAAAGATACTGTTAAAAACCTTGGTGTCTTTATTGACAGTGAACTAACTTTCAACAGTCACATGAAAGCAATCACTAAATCTGCATTTTATCACCTAAAAACATTGCCAAACTTAGAGGTCTTATGTCAAAACAAGATCTAGAAAAACTTGTACATGCATTTATTTCCAGCAGGGTAGATTACTGCAATGGCCTTTTCACAGGCCTTCCTAAAAAGACCATCAAACAGCTTCAACTGGTCCAAAATGCAGCAGCAAGGGTTCTTACAAAAGCAAGAAGAACTGAACACATTACTCCAATTTTAAGGTCCCTGCACTGGCTCCCAGTCAGTTATAGAATTGACTTTAAGGCATTGCTTCTTGTGTTTAAAACACTAAATGGGTTGGGACCAAAATATTTGTTGGATATGTTCTTGCTATATGAACCAACTAGGTCTTTAAGATCACAGCAGAAACAACTGTTGGTAAAACCTGCTGTCACAACAAAATGTGGTGAAGCAGCGTTTAGCTGCTATGCAGTTCAGCTTTGGAACCAGCTTCCAGAAGACATCAAAAATGCTCCTACTGTTGGAAGTTTCAAATCTAGACTTAAGACCAAACTGTTTTCAGATGCTTTTTGCTGGTGATTCACCTTTTAATTACTTTATTTTTTATTATTTATGTTTAACTGTTGCTTCCTGATTTACTCTGTCTTTTATCTTACACATATTTTAATCTTATTTTATCTTTTATCTTTTATGCTTTTATATTGTCCTTTGCTTTTATTTTTGTTAAGCACATTGAACTGCCTTTGTGTATGAAATGCGCTATACAAATAAATTTGACCTGACTTGACTTGACATAGTTCAAGTCTGGGTACTGTAGTTACTTTAGTACGGGCAACACGTGACTTCCCCATAACTAATGCACAGTGAACATCTCCCTTAGCATTGGTTATTCTGAAGTAGGTACATGCTCCGTAACCTATGACGCTAGCGTCTGCAAAATGGTGAAGTTCATAGTTGTGAACATCTTTAAATTCTGTGGGGACAAAGCAGCGTTTGATTTTTACACTGCAGAAGTTTGGGAGATCTTGCAACCATAATGTCCATCGAGTTCTAAGCTCTTCTGGGGGTGGCTCGTCCCAACTCACTTTATCTCGGCAGAGCTCCTGTAGAATCTGTTTACCACAGAGAATAAAAGGTGCTAAGAAACCCAATGGGTTGTAGATGGACGCGACAGTGGCCAACACTCCTCTTCTGGTCATTGGATGTTCCTTGACTGTAACCCTGAACTGGAAGTCATCAGAAGATACACACTACTGCACGCCCAGAACTCGTTCCATGTGTAGCTCTCCAAAATTCATGTCAACGTTCTTAATACTTTGGGCACGGTCCTCCTCTGGGATTGACTTAAGGACCTCCATACTGTTAGAAGTGAACTTGTGTAAATGCAGCTTGGCTGTACCACACAACTCCTTTGCTTCCTTGATAAGTTGGATTGCTTCAGTATCAGAGGTTACACTGGCGAGCCCATCATCTACATAAAAGTTTCTCTTGACAAACTTAATTGTGTTCTGGTCAAACTGACTCTGGGCTTTAAGGGCTAGGTATTGTAGGCCAAATTTGGCACAGCCAGGTGAAGAGGCTGCCCCGAAGAGGTGGACTTTCATTCGAAAGATTGATGGAGGAGACTGAAAATTGCCCTTCTCCCACCAAAGGAATCTCAAATAGTGTCTGTCATCAGGGTTCACATGGAATTGATGGAAAATCCGTTCGATATCGCATGTGATGGCGATAGGACCCTTGCGAAACCTGCAAAGGACTCCCAGCAAAGTATTCATTAGTTCTGGCCCAGTAAGAAGATGGTCATTTAAAGACGCGTCTTGAAATCTAACCGAACAATCAAAGACGACCCGTATCTTCCCAGGCTTTTTAGGGTGGTAAACACCATGATGGGGAATATACCAAGCTGGGTCATTATTTACTTCCTCTTTTGGGACCCTTTCTGCATCACTACGACTAATGAGATCTTCCATAAAGTTAATGTAGTCGGAACAATATTGCTGATCCTTTCTTAGTCTTTTGCCTAGACACCTCAAACACTGGCCAGCACAGGACATATTATTTGGCAACTTTGGTCTTTCTTGTTTGAATGGAAGGAGCATTTCAAGATGTCCATCTGACTTGTGTTCTTATTCCGTCCTTGAGCTTAGTCAGAAACAGAAAGTCTTCTTGAGAAGCTGTTACGTCTTCTACTCGTTCAATAAACAGATTCCAGCACTTTCATGACGTCTTCAGGAGTGACTATCTCCTTGACTTGAGTCTTAAGAACAAAGTGCACTTCAGTTTTAGGAGGAAATGGTGTCTGCGACTGTGCCTTAACATAAGCTGATGGCCTGATTTGAGGGATTACTTGCTTCACTATGATACAGTGACTTACTCCAATTGAGTCACAACCATGCTCGGAATGTTGGACATAGCTCACTATACTCCAACCTAGGTCTGTTCTCTGAGCAAAGGGTTGATCGCCTTCTCCACATACTACTTCTCTGGGCATTAGGGCTTGCAGACAGTTATACCCTATCAATAGGCTGATCTTGCACTTCCTTTGTGGAGAAATGTGTGGAGCGAGATGTTTCAAGTGCGGCCATGCTCTTGCAGTCTCTGGAGTTGGGATATGAGACCGATTGGCTGGAATAAAGTCACGAGTATAAGCTGTTGGCACTGTGATCCTGTTAGATGAAGACAACCCCCTTATCTGCAGTTCTTTAAGCCTCTGACATGATATGATGGTTCCCTTTGATGTCATTGTTGACAGCTTAAGTTTTATTGGTTCCCCTTCCAGCTCCAGTTCATCTGCCACTTCTTCTAGAATGAAGGAAGAATCACTTTGTGAGTCTAACAACGCATAAACAAGAAGTTCTTTCCCCAAGCCATGTGACACATACACGGGTACTATTGCTGATGTCTGCATACTGTGGTCATCCTGCATAACCCTGTTAGATGTGACTTCTGCTTGTGGTATTGAGAGCAACTGTTCTTTACTGGCATTAACAATCTCAGACTGTTGTCTTTGTTGTTGTAGATGATCTTCATGTAAAGAAGTAGGGTGGCGTCTTGAGCAAATATCACAAAACATTCTTCATGGCCAGGATTTAAGCATCCAAAGCACAGCCTTTCATTCTGAACAAAGCTTATTCTGCCAGCAAGCAGCCTGTCTAGGCTATGACCAGTTCTTTTACAAAGGATGCATGTAATGGATCCCCTGTCATTCGTATTGGTGTGAAAGGTCTTTGCACTGAAGGTTTGAGTGCTAGAAAAGGCTGTACTTGAACTCTTATTCTTAGCCTTATCCATCTCGGAGGGCCGCAATGCTTCATGGGATGTCACCGGGTTACAAGCTATAGCAGCCTCCATCGAAAGAAACGTAACAAAGTAACTTAAATTGGGAAAGCTGCCATGCTCTAGCTGGTACTGTGTAGCCTTTCAGTTCCATCTGAGACTCAGCCAATCGGGTAACTTGGCAGCAAGTTTTTGATTTTCCATTGCATCATTAAGTACATGCAAGTTCGTATTTTCATTCATGGCACAATTACAGCTGCGTAAAAAGTCCACAAATCTTCTTAATTCACTGCTGTCTTTGTTACCAACCTTCGGCCATGCATATAGCTTGTCTCCGAATGCTTTAGCAATAACGAATGGCTGGCTACATTTCACTTCTATCTGTGGATATAGATCGGCAATGGCAGCAGAGAACAAAGTAAGCAAGGCCATTCAGTGTGTTGTGGCAACACCTTGGAATATTGAAGAATTAAAGTCGGAGCAAGAAAAATGTTTAAGGAGTTATATTTCTGGAAGAGACGTCGTGGGCCTACTCCCCATTGGATTCAGGAAAAGTTTAATCTTCCAGCTTCCTCCATTAGTTGTTAGATGTTAACAATTGGGGTAAAGGCAGATCTAATCATTTTGAATTTCAGCAAAATCCACACCTCCAGGCAGGAAAATGTTTCTCAGTACAGCACAGCCAAACCCTCTGAACAAAACGAAGTGAAGTACAGTAAGAGGGGCTGGTTTACCAGCCTAGTTAACATCCACATGTGTAATAGCACAATACGCCTGAATGCATGTTTTATTGTGCAAGTGGTTTATGAGACTATTTTGACGGCATAATCTATCTATCCATTCAATTCATAGGCATTTTTGGAGGCAATGAGGTAAGCTAAAAGACTGTACTGACACTGTTGAAGTGGTGGTTGTCGAGTCAGAGCCCTAACCTCCTCATAAGTGACGAGCTTTGTAATAGAAATGTGAAAAGACATTTACTGTACACCAAAATACGCAATCACTGTCTTCTTCAGAATTTTAACTAGTTCTAGTTCTCTTTATAATTTTAACTAGTGTTCTTTGACATTTTAACTTGCCTAGTTTTCTATTGAGATGGTTAACTATAAACGGGATTTTATTCATTTTTTGTATGTATGGACCTATATAGTATGTAGACCTATATAGAGAGAGACTGTGCAATGTGAAAGAAAGACTTGCCCTGGAGAGAGAGAAGTTTGAATGGCAGAAAATGTGCAGAAAATTCAGCTTTAGGCTGAATTCAATAAATTACATTACATTACACTTAGCAGATGGTTTTATCCAAAGCAACTTACAAAGCAGAGGACATAAGCTAACAGATGTGTAGAGGAGCACAGAATAAGCAGACTATCTTCATACATACAAGGAGATGCATGTGCCTAAGTAAGTCTCAGAGAGCAGAGACACTGCAGACACACATACTTCCTACACAGGCAGAATTATACAAGCATGAGGCACCTAGGGAAAGAGTTGGTTTAGCAGTGTTAGTTTTATTAGTTTTGTTAGGAAGGAAGGAAGCTGTGGAAGAGAAGAGTCTTTACAAGCTGTTTAAAAGTAGAGAAGGATGTCACTGCTCTTGGTATGTTGTTCCACTATTGAGCGACAACTACAAAGAAGTGTCCTTGCCTTGTGAGTGTACGGCCAGACGGTTTGTATTAGAGAATAGCAACACTCTGAACGGGAAATGAGCCTTTAGTAAGACATTGAGATAGGCGGAGGCAGATCCTGATGTAACTTTTGTAGGCTAGCATCCAAGCCTTGCGTTGAATTCTGGCAGCCAAAGGGAGTCAATGCAGGTTGCTAAAGAGTGGAATGACGTGCCCTTTTGGGTTGATTGAAAGCCAGACGTGCTGCTGCGTTCTGGACCATTTGCAATGGTTTGATAGTACAAACAGGTACTACGGCTAGGAGGGAGTTGCAGTAGTCGAGGCGAGAGGTGACTGTAGCCTGTATCAGGACCTGAGCGGCATATTTGGTCAGGCACGGTCTGATTTTTCTAATATTGTACAATGCATAGCAGCAGGACTGCACTATGGAGGCAATGTGCTCAGAGAATGATAACTGGTCATCTATCATGGCGCCCAGGTTTTTAGCAACGTTGTTTGGGGCAACAGTGACAGCGCCCCTTTTCAAGCTGATGTCATGTTGGATTGAATCCTGGGCAGGGATCACCAGGAGTTCAGTTTTAGACATATTAAGTTGGAGATGGTGTTTCTTCATCCATGTGGACAGATCAGAGAGACAGGCGGAGATGCGTGCGGAGAACGTGGTGTCATCTGTTTGGAACGACAGGTACAGTTGTGTGTCATCAGCATAGCAATGGTAGGAGAAACCATGTGAGCAGATAACATGGCCCAGCAAGGTGGTGTAGATGGTGAACAAAAGGGGTCCAGCACCGACCCTAGGTGCACTCCTGGGGAAAGGGTTTGACTGTTTTTAGGGCTTCTATGATAGATAGCAGAGCTGTTTCAGTGGAGTGGCCACTTTTAAAGTCAGACTGTTTTGGGTCAGGTGGGTGGTTTCAAGAAAATCAGTGACCTGTTTTGACACTGCCCTCTTTATGGTTTTTGAGAGGAAGGGAAGCAGTGAAACTGGCCAATAATTTTCAACCTGGGCAGGGTTGAGCGTGGTCTTTGAGCGTGGTAGTAGTGGAAAAGACTGTGCAAGTTAGTGAATTCAGTGAAAAAATTAAACTACGTAACGTTACTCATTTCTGCGTTTATATATATTAGGGCTATGCACAGAAATTGTTGATCAATTGATTCCTTGCATTCAACCTCCCATGCCTCTTCAGGCTGCTCATTTTCTGTGGGGTCTACAATGTCTGGGTACAGGAGTTTATTGAAAGTAACCTCCACTAGTGTCATGACACCTGGTATTGGAAAATATGTTAGGCTTATGGGTTCATGTTACATGCTTATCTTAAAACAGATCAGCCTATTTTATACAAAGTATACCTGCTCTTCCAGACTCCAAACAGAAGCTCCTGTCTTGCCCTGCACTTCTTGTGAGCTTGATTGTACCTAATAATAGACAAAACAAAACAAAAACTAATTTGATAAGGCAGGGTTAGATTCACTGCATTAGCGTAATATTTAAAATAGGCATTTAAAATACGGGACGCTGACAGACCCTGTGTGATGTGCCGATGGATATCGCAGTAAAGGAACGTAAGACTTCCTAGTGTGTGCGTGGGGTGAGCTACGAGCTAGCAGGGTTGCTGCTTAGTGTTTTGTTCACTTCCGTCTACAGGCAGCAAATCGAGGAGGCCGGCGCATGGAGGCGGATTCGGGGAAAGTCTGATACAGCGCTCACAAAAGACTCCTAAAGGAAAGTAATCCTGTTTGCTCTCTTGATCGTTGCATGATTTTGTGTGGCGTTGCGAAGCCACCCTGAGTCATCTGTATTCTCCGCAGGCTACTCGGATTTGCACAGGGGCACGTCAGCGAGAGTCTGGCACGGTATGGAGTGGGGAGCGTTCGGGGTGATCAGGCCCAGGAATTCGCGCAGTTTGGAGGGATTTATGCCGCTGGTGAATCCGGTGGTGGACTTTGGACTGGACTGAGGCAGCGTTCCGGGAGAGACTTGTGGTGTCCTGATTTACTTTTCTTTTGGGGGGATGCAGCTGTGTCGGAGCCAGCTCCTCCACCCTCGTTAGGTAAACTTTTGTATTTTCTGTGAGTTTAGCCTCCTCACCCGACTGTAGGGAGTGTGGCAGCAGGGCCTGAACTCACTGTGGGTTTGCTTGCAGATGTTAAGCCGTGTGGTGTGCATTTTTATTCTTGTAATTTTTTGACGTCATTGCTGTGCAGGAATTGATGTGTGCTTAAGCCCTATGATTTCTTATTGACACTGTTGAATTTGTTGTGATTTGCCCTGCTGTTGTATGTTGTTAGGTGGGGGTCTGGGGGTTAACAATAAAACTGTGATTTATACTCATGCGTTTGTGTTGCTTTTGGTCAAGGGGTCCGGAAAGTATCTGTTAAGGAAAACAAAACAGAAAATTGGGTAACGAGGGACTGCGTGTGCCCCCCCCCCAAAAAAAAGAAAACTAACTAGAGGGCGGCCACGACGCGAAGACTAGGCCATATGCCAAAATAAGTCGGTGCCATTCAGTTAGAACAAACATAGGCCTTGGCCTATTAATGAAAAGGAAATGTACTTGTTTGGGGCAAAGAGAATGTAGTGTGGGGCCTATAGGCCTATGTTAGACATATTTAACAAATTGTGTGGGTCTGACACTTCCTGCTTAGCCAGATTGTGGCACTGTGCCAGACACTGATATTGGGTGTTTGGATGTTGATCTTACCATAATGTCTAACAAGATGCAAAGTTTCAGACACATCTTTCAATGCACTATGACTTCATGCCACATTTACTTTTTATGTGGCAATATAGTAAAATTCATCATCTTTCTTTTTTAACATAACATATCAAACATTCCTTTGCAGGTGACATCACCAACATCTCAGTATCATGTATGCAGAATCTCTGGTGAATCTGATGAACTGACTAGGAGTAGTATATTAAAATTGATCATGTGTTCAAACACATAGAATCCCTATTACCTAATTTCCTGGTGGGCGTAGCTAATACAATGTACATACAAAAGTACCCAAAATTGTGCCTGAAACTATATGCCACCCATGACCACAAGCAATTCATACTGCTACCGCACGGTGGCGCTGTAGCAGATTGCCACTTTACACATATGAGTGTGTTCATATTAATAAGCCATGCCATAAGATCTGTTGTATAGGACTAGGTGTTGATATCCCAGTACATACCTAAGGCACCGACGAGACACTGTGGCCATCAAGTGAGTGATGGCATACTTTGGATTTTCAAGTGGGTGCCTTCCTTCTTGGGTGTTTTGCTGATAGGCCCACGAAATAAGACTTATGAGATGTAAGTGTGTTGAATTTAAATAGGTTTATTTACAAACGTTTGAGACAGAGTGCACTGACTACGATTCAAATTTAAAGGTAAACTGTGTAGGATTTGACGCCACTCAGGCCAGAGTATGTATTACAGCCAAAGACGTATGATGTGTATGACATTCAAAATGTCACATGTACATGGAGAGTCTTCCCCCTTTTCATGTATATAAAAATGGCATTTCGAAGCCAAAAGGAATATAGGATCATAGTGAAATTTTCATGAAAAGTCTAATTTGTGAATGGGAAGCATGAATTTTGATAACAAACTACTAAAAAAAAAACCTACACAGTGCATCTTTAAGTGTTTGTATCGTATCAATAATATTAACATTTACAGCATCACGTCAGACAACATAGCCTGGCTAACGCGACTTATCAATGCTCTGCGAACATTGGTCTGGCCAAGCTGTGTTGTAAACCCATTTCTCAGAGGGCGGACTTAACCCGCCTCTTTCAAATGCCTCTGATTGCTACTGGACGAAGATTCAACCAATCACATTCCTCTTTCCTCTGACGTATGCGAAATGACCACAACAACAGGGTTCTTGCAAAGCCCCATTGACTTGGCTACCAGCAGGGCTAACTGATAAATCAAAGTTTTACCGAAGCCGGTCGGTAGCATTGTGAAAACGTCCTTTCCTGCAATAAATGATTCAAGGGCTGACCTTTGCTCTATTTCCAGAGAGAACATCTCTTTGAATTCTTCCAAAACAGCAGCTACGGCTGCATTGAAATCTTGCCGTTGCTCCACGTTCGCCATGTTGACAGTGACTGAGGTAGATTTCCGGTCGCTAAACTCATTGCCTTTTTGAAATGCTAGATTTTCATTGGTCCCAGTTTCTCTGTTAATGTTGAAACGGTGTAGACAGGCAGCTTGGCCAGACTGACTTGCATGCGAAATGCAAATGCAGCGGCACAGGAAGTATGGGTGTGCCCAGGCTAAGACAAACAGGAAATATGTATGAATATACATGAAAAGAATACTTTTTGGAGAAAGACAGAAAACAAGTAGAAGTACGAGTGGGGTGCGGGATCCAGACAGGACGTTTGCTTTCATTGTGTCCACTCAGCAACATTTGACGAAAGGCTGCACTTTTTTGTTGAGGCTGTTGAGACAGAGTTATAGGACAGGCTGTGTACTTTTGCAGTTGGGCGTTTGTTGGTTGCTGGGACTTTACGTGTGTCCACTCAGCAATATTTGACACTTTTTTGTTGAGGCTGTTGAGACAGAGTTATAGGACAGGCTGTGTACTTTTCCAGATGGGTGTTTGTTGGTTGCTGAAGCTTTCATTGTGTCCACTCAGCAACATTTGATGAGAGGCTGCACTTTTTTGTTGAGGCTGTTGAGGCAGATCTGTTGTGTAGGGCTAGGTGTTGATATCCCTAGATACCTAAGGCACTGATGAGACACCGTGGCCATCAAGTGAGTGATGGCATCCTTTGGGTTCTCAAGTGGGTGCCCTCCTTCTTGCGTGTTTCGCTGATAGGCCCACAACACCTCCAGAGGGGGCAGCAGTGAATCCCAGCATCCCAGGTTCACTCCCATCAACCACCACACACTTGGAGCACCAGGTCAGGTCTTTCCTCCTGCTCCACAGCCACTGGCTCCCTTTCTCAGCAGCCTCGGAAAGATCCTTGATTGCCCGCCTGTGGGCCTTCCCTCGTACCCCCCATCTCCCTGAGTAGCCTAGATGTGGAGGTGGCTATGAATCCCCTGCAGCCTACTTCCACTGGGCGTACCCTCACGTTCCAGGCTTGTTGTTGGGCGTCTGCTGCGAGATCGGTGCATCTCAGCTTCTTCCGCTCATTCCGCTTCCTCTACTGCACCCTCCCATGGTACCGTGAGCTCAATGATGACACGATTTTGAGTGAGAAAGACCACAAAACAAGGTCTGGACGAAGGTTGGTGGATGCGATTTCCAGTGGAAAGCACAGCTTTTTGTCCAGGTCTGCCAGCATTTTCCAGTCCTGTGCTCCATCCAGCTGCCCAATGTCAGCCCTGCTGGTGATGGTGAAGCTGGCTTGACCCTCCCGGACAAAGAGTGCTGGCTGCCGGTGGGATGGCGGGGGACGAAGCGCATTTGCGCTCACCCGCTGGCATTCTAGCACTGCCGCAAGACATCTTAGCACCTGGTTGTGTCCAAGTCGGTCTGCTAGTACCAAGGCCAAGACCACACCTCCCCTCCTGAACATGTCCCACGATGTTACGGTGTCGGAGTGCTGCCTTTGCCTGCTCTGTTGCAGCCAGCGGGGTCCACTTCCTTCCGGTGGCCAGGATGGGTGCTGCTTGGGCGAGTCTTGGAGAGTCATCTCCAGTCTGACCTTGGTGCACTTGTATTCCTCTATCAGGCTGGTGATGGGAAGTTCCAGCATGCCTCTGCCATAAAGCCCAATGCTACTGAGGCACCTGGGAAGGCCAAGCCATTTCCTGGCATAGGAATTGACCAGCCTCTCCAGTTTTTCCACCTTGGAGTGGAACCTCATAGAGGGTTAGTGGCCATTGGAGACGTGGCAGGAGTCCATACTGCATGCACCAGAGCTTGAGCTTGCCAGGAAGCAGGGTTCTGTCGATGTTCTCTAGGGCCATAAGAATTTATCAAATTTTGTTATCTTACAACATATCAAAAATCTTTTTGCAATCTAACATCTTCAACATCTTGGTATCATGTATACCAAAACTGACACAGATCTGATCTGATGTCTGTGTGTAGGAGTGTGTAAAATTCCATTGTATGTCAAATTACACAGAAGTCTGAGTATGTCACTTCCTGTTGGACGTGGCCATGCCATTGTATGACCTTTTTTGTTCATCTTAGTGAGGCAAACCCACCTACCAAATTTCGTGCATGTAGCTGAAAGTGTATGCCAACCACGAGCCACTGTTACAACAGGGGTGCTGCAGTGTCCCTGAGCCACTTCAGGGCCTTGGTATTTGTCGATGAGTAGTGGGGGGAATTTCTGACATGTGTGCCAAATTTCATGTGTTTTCATGCATGGGAACCACTTCAAAAAAGGGCAGACGGTGCAGCGGGAAAATAGTAATAAATATAGCCGCAGGCGATGATGACAGGCCCGAGCACCTGCAACGCAGGGACGTGCCATGCCACCACTCTCAAATGTACCCTCTATTTCACAAACGCAGTTATTGTAACTATCTGATACGTAAATGCTAAATTATAGGAGCTTTATATTGTCTATTGGGAGTTCATTGCAACTCAATTGACATGGCTATTACTTGGTGCTATCTTTGCAATGTAGAGCAAATGTTCTTCAGGAAAATGTGTAGTGCGATTATCTTTGTGTTTGCGTGTGTGTGTGTTAAAGGAAAATTGTGTGTGTGTGTGTGTGTGTGTGTGTGTGTGTATGTGTGTACCAGGGTGGATATGTAAAGTCAAGACACTGCTGAGTACACATACATCTAAACTGAATTAATCTGATAAATTTCAAATAACAAAATTATTAGGTATGTACATATCATCACAGTCATGATATTGTGGCGAGCCACCCACCATGCATTTTCTGAAAAAAAGAGGGGATTGGTAAGTATACTACTAACTTATTTCTTTTTCAGGAAACTGCATGTTAAAACAATCTAGAAACGATTAAGAAGATACAAAGTATTGCCTTATCTTTATTCTGTAATGAGCAGAAGGTGTGTTTATTGGTCCAGTCCATACAAATAAGCAGTAGATTCTAAAGCAACTGAATCAGCCCAAAGTATTGGATAGCAAAGTTGTCTTGGACTAAAGGTTTTAAAGCACCTGAGAGTAAAGAGTTAAGTATAGGGTTACTGGAGAAATTAAGTTTCTGATCAATTTGAAATTTTGGACTGTGGTTTGGTGTTTGGAGAATTTAATTGTACAAGTCCACTGAATATCTGCTTAGGTTGATATAGTCATATATTTTAGTGATCTTGTTACTGGTCAGCTGCTACTGTTTTAACATTCAGAATGGAGGATCTGGTTGTTAAATACATTGCTAGACATGGTTTACCTAACATGTTTGATGGGATAGAGAAAGCAAAGGAAAATCCTTATGCATGGGCAGTCTCCAGGTTTGATAATTTTCCTAAAATGCCAAAGAGTAAGGAAGGGAGAGTTGCAAATGCACTGCAAGGACTATTTGCTACATGCAACGTTTATGAAAATAGAGTACATGAACTTGAGAAAGAGAGAGATTTGCTACTTAAACACAAGACACTACTTCAATCACGACTTGATACAGAAATAGAGAATGTAAAGGCATTCAAGGCAAATGATACAATGTTGAAATTTGAGAAAGGGCGATTGATGAAGGAAATGGCGACTCCTAAAGTTGACAATGACATGCTTAAGGAAACATTGGAGGTGTTTTCAGAAAAGTTAGAAGAAACCAACAATGCATACATTTTTTTTAGGAGAAATGGTCGTTTTCCAGGTAGCCACATGGATGAGAACTCAGACAATGGTAACTAGCAAGAATAATGGTGGTAGGGAGTCACGGCGTAGTTCTGACCAACAATCAGACACCACAGTCAGACACCCTATCGCAACAATTCACACCACTACCGTGCATAGTGAGACACCTATGACACACCCCACCGACTACCTTAGCCCTACAGATTTGGAAATAGTGATAAAGAATGTAGGGAGATTTGAACCTGATACACATGATCCACTTGAATATCTGTCTCATTTGGAGGAATGGGTAGATATGTACAAATTAACAGATTTCTATGCATGTATTGTGCTTAGTCGGTGCCTGCCATCTACATTGTCTGGAGCTTTGTCAGATAAAGTAAAGAACCGACATGGAGATCGGCAGGACAGGAAACAAGCACTTCTAAATGTCTTGGGAATTGAATCTGCCAACCTGGAAAAGTTAACAGAAGTGATAATGAGGGAAGGGGAGCACCCAACAGTTTTTGCCAAGAGGTTACTGGAAGCCTTTCAGACATACAGTGGGTTCCCTGATACTACAACTGACTACATTGGTTATAAATCTGCTTTGATAAACAAATGTGATCCTCAGATGAAGGATGCCATCAATATGCATGTGAACTGTCTTTCAAGCTATCATGACATTATGGCAAAAATGACCCAGTACTTTCACATAGTAAATGAAAAAAGACAAAGAGCTACACAATTTTCAAATCCACTGGACGGGCAGCACAGAGGTAGCAACCTCAGAAGGAATTCAGGGATAGATATTATTTGCTATGCATGTGGAAGGAATGGACACATTGCAAGAAACTGTCCATGTCGTGAGAAAAGCCGTGAAGTCACATAGCAAGACATTGTCGAAACAAAGGGCTCAGACATCAAGGAATTATTTGCCATGCCTGTGGAAGAAAGGGACACATTGCAAGATACTGCAAGATTAGATCAACACATCACAACATTGTCTGTTTTTCTTGTGGAAAGAGGGGACACAAAGCCAGAAGGTGTTACTCTTCACAAGAGGAAATTCAAACCAATCAACATATGAATGAAAGTGTGCATAGTCAAAGTGAAGACATCAACGCCCCGACAGACAAACCACCGTTTGAAGAGAATGACTGTAACTCAGTCACAAGTAGTTGATTGGAATTACAAATTATTTTGATAGTAGCACACTCTGGAAAGGTGTGCTCTATCAAAAAGGGGGGAGAGTGTATTTGGGGAAGGAATTTAATTGTTTTGTCTTAATTGTGCACTTTTGGAATATTGCTTTGGGGAAAAGGGGGGTGCAACATTTCTCTGTAGTTATCATTTCAGACACCAAGTGACCAACCTGAAGGAAGAAGGACCGGTTGTGAGAAATGCTCAACAACAGCAGAAACTACAGTCAACCCAGAAGCCAGAGGGGTCCAGATACCAAAAAATGTGCATGACTGCACCCAGACCATAACTCCACTGACCAGTTAGACTACTGATGCTACCAGGACCAGATGTCTTCAGTCAAAGAAGCAATATAGGATTACAGCCATCCAAAGATCAGAGACTCTGAAAGACCAAAAGCCCACTCATTCAACTTGAAAGATCGACTAACTGATGAGATGAGCAATAAGCAAGACAAGAATGGAACTCTACAGAACATCAGATTTGCAGAAGGCACAGAGTCTACAGGGAAAAGAAGAACTTCTACGAGTCAGATAATTGTCTGTTTGGGGAAGTCTGATGATAAATCCTGTAAGCTTCTGTAAAATAAGGAAAATTATGCATTGAAGAATGTTGTCATACACTGATATAAGTACTGCTATTATAATGTCAGATGGCCCTTAGATTCATATAAGATGAGCATGTCACATTGACTGTGACTGGTTCTCAATAGCCACTTTCACAAACCTAAAGAGATGTTTTATCATAGCTCTAAATTTAAGGACCAAGTTACTATGAATGGTGAAGCAAAGCCCAGTGTTAAAGAGGTGTAAGTCAAAATTGCGGGTAAGACCTTCTAATGGCCAAAGAGAGGGCGACCTTAGGGCAGACTGCACCGCCACTGGCAACTCTCTGTGAAAGGGACATTTGGTGTGATGCTAGGTATGGCTTCCTAGCATCAAAGAGGGGACTGTAAGGAATTATAGTTGCCCTGCCGTAGACAAATGTCACTTTGAGATGGTGGCCGGCCTACTGATAATCCCATTATGGTAACAAGAATGGTCCACAATCACCCAACAGCAGAGTTGACAAAGTCAACTATGTGAAAGCACCAAACAATTGTAGTATGGCTTGTGGAAATAGGCCATTGAGAACCATCACAGGAAATGTGTCAAAGTAATTATCCTACAGGGAGACACACAGACTGCGTTCACATGGTGGGATTGGTTTGGTTTGGGATTGGTTCACAACGGGTGGTCTGTCCCCCAAGTCCCTGTTCACATGCAGTTCGTCTAAGCGGATTCGGCGGGAGTTCCGGCCCTTTCCGCTACGCTAGGCGGGGGCGCTGTAGTCAACTTCTATCTTTCTATTATTATCTTTTAATACAAGGAACGTCTCTTCCACGCATAACTCTTGAACCACTCATCCGCTTGATCTCAAATTTGGACTGCGTCATCATAATGTTACCAGTGTGTGCAGTACCGAGTTTCGTGTTGTTTGGGCAAAAAATGCCAAAGATATCGGTCAAACCGTGCCGACCCAGCCATGACGACCCAGGCTGATAAGATTTACAATGCTAGCTGCTACAATGTTGGACATAACGCGACTAACGACACATAACTAAAATAATGGACATAACACGAGTTAACATTTGCCCACAACAAAGCTGCTACGAAGGTAAGATGTATCTTATCGTATACGCAACAGCGACTACAGCACTGCACACATATACCTACAGTGCATACAGACGACAGGTAGAGGAGACTGAACTTTTCACCTCTCATTCCGGTTATTCCACGTCGCAAAACAGTGGCTAAAGAAAATCTTACAAGTCAGTCAGTGCAAATGTATTTACATAGCCTCCTCCTTTCACCTGATATTATTACCCACTTAAACAATAAGGTGGTCTAAACAAAAACGTAATACTCTGGCACATCTTCTATGGGCTCTGCACTGTTCCTACTAAATACAAACAATAAACAAACTTTCTGGCGGCATACAAACATGGTGTTCCAGGAGTTTGACGCATTCGCGTACGTGTTGTGCATTCTGCTGTGTTAGAAAGTCCGTATGAAGGAACAAACTGCGTTTTTTATTTCGTTGATACATGCGCAATACCCAAAATCAATCCGATCCCGTTCACATGGCAGTCGAAGTGGTTTCGAAAGAGCCTAGGCCTGGAGTCGCAGGGGGATCACGAAAACCAATTCCAATCCAAACCAATACCCGTTCACATGAAGCTGGTACGATCCCAAACCACTTCCAAGTGGTTTCGACTTGTCCATGTGAACGCACTCACAGTCTCCCCAGACCTAGTTACCTGATCAACTTAGTTAATTTACATCAAGGACATAGGAGGAGTCTTAACTGTATAAGTAACTAGAGTTTTAGTTGCTTGTGGTTCAGACTTGCACCGCTGAATCCGAAGTATGGTTTCCATGCTTTGCCACTGCTTGTTACTGGAATAAAGTATGATTGCTGCATCAACAAAGACACCACGCACCCTTTTCTTACAATATCCAGTAATTTGGTTCAGTCTAACTCTGCAAGGCATTTATTGTAAAGATGTGATATGTGAATGCTACATTATAAGAGCTTTATACTGTATATTGGGAGTACACTACAACTCAAATGGCACGGCTATTACTTGGCGGCACTATCTTTGCAATGTAGAGGAAATGTGGTTTAGGAAAAAAGGGGAAGTGGAATGATCTGTGTGTGTGTGTGTGTGTGTGTGTGTTTGTTTGAAAGGGAAAGTGTGTGTGTGTGTGTGCGTGTGCCTGTGCCAGGTGTGTGTGTGTACTAGTGTGGATCTGTGAAGTCAAGACACTGCTGAGTTTACATACACTTAAACTGAATTAATCTGATGAATTTTGTAAAGATTTAGTGTAACTCTGCCAGCATTGAGTTTTTTTTGTAAAATGTAGTGTAACTTTGCCAGCAATGTAAATTTCTGGCACACTTCCTGCTTGGCCAGATGGTGGCGCTATGGCAGACACTAATATTGGCTGTTTGGATGTCCTTATCATAATATATAATAACCATAGCCATAAGCTATTCTTACTGCTACCGCATGGAGGCCTGTAGCAGATTGCATTGTTACAGCTATGAGTGTGTTTATATTGATAGTAAACCGTAAAGTTTCACTCATGTCAAGGAATGCATGCAAAAAAGAGGTAAACCGATATGGGTTTTTTCTATAACTGCTGCTGATGCTGATGTTTAAAGGTCAGGGTCAGCTGATGGCTGATATGTGCTGCTGTTTTTTTGGCTGATTTTTAGAGTCGATATGTTGAAGTTTGCCTCTTTATTCGCATGCTAAAATGTCACACTAAAAATAAGTGGATGTACAACTTTTCTAAACTTAACATAATTTATTGAACCAGGTAAAAAACTGTCAAGCTAAATTTACTAAATTTGTTGGAACAAAAATGTAAGTTAAATATACATGTAAAATAAATGTACCTTTATCAACAAAAAACAATGAAACTGAAACATGAAAAGGAAAAAAATGAAATGTCTAAAACATAAATAGTAGTGCTGTAATAGCCCCCCCCCCCCCCCCCCAACTACCAGTAGCAAAGTATTAAGTCATGACAGCTTGCCTTTACCTCCTTGACATAATCAACGCATACTCATGCAATAGAAGCATGGAGGGTGGAGATGAAAAACAGTTTTACCAAACTCCCTTATCACCAACAACTTGAAGTTATATGGCAGAACAGCGCCAGTTACTAGTAGTGAGATGCGGAAAAGGGTTTTAAGGAGGAGAATTGTGTTTGCACCGAGTAGCGCTATAGGCCTACTCTACAGTCTGAATACATGCATGACTGAACAGACCTACAGATGACTGTGAATTTAGGCCCAACGCTGGGGAAAGTGAAGGGAATGCCAATAAAATGTTACATTATATTAAATGCTGCCATTACCAACTACCAGTATATGCCCTGACAACCATTAATTTGTCATCAATGAGAGTTATTTCGAAGTACTGAATGGGTGCAAATATGCTACACATACAGATTTATTAATGAAACTGTGTGGTGGAGCATGGTGTTTCGACTCAACACATAATAAGGGTTCACTTACGCCCACCACAATACTGTTAATTTGCCTAGGAAATAAACAGCCATAACCTTGTTATGTTGTGGAATTCTGTATGGTTGATGTAGCAGTCTGTGGGAGAAAACAAAAGCAAGTTAGTTAGCCTAGTTATCTTGTTGGCTTCCCTGCATGATTTCTCCACACCATACCACTGGTCATGTTGAACAGCCAGCCAATAATAATAATAACTAGAAAAGCACTCAAAGAGCGCAGACCTCCGCCAAGGCAGCTTAAGTCTCCACCTTATTGTCATTCTCACCTTACGACATTAAAAGACATTAATCATGTTAAAACATTTTATTACTGGTGTAATAGTTAACTAGTGGGTTCGTTCACTCATGCTCACACAAACTTGGTTGGCTCTTTGGTGCAGGAAAGTACTTTATCTAATTTCCACTGCCAACATGAACTACTGGGCTGCTCACCACTACCGCTCTAACTCTCCTCTGTCTTTCACTGAACCCTCTAACCAAAAACTCAACAACTCATTTCCGTACCAACCTATATTCCCTCCTTTCAAAATAAAAGTATCTGTAGATTCCATGCTACACTGGTAACTTCACTGAATAAAAAAATCCTGGATCCAGGTGGTTATCCGGATCACCACCAAAAACAAATCAGTTCTAAGTTAGCCCACTTCTGACCTATCCTGAAAACTTCATCAAAATCCATCCATAACTTTTCGAGTTATGTTGTTCACAAACAAACGGACAAATGGACAAACAAACGGACAAACAAACAGACAAACCAACGCCGTCGAAAACATAATAATAATCCTTACAGAAACAATAGGGCTTTGCACTTGCAGTGCCGGCCACAGACCATATCTAATAATAGATAAATATAGCCGCAAGCACCGATGATGGGTCCGAGCACCGGAGGTGCAGGGACATAGAATGCTGCAGAACTATTGCACCCAGAATGTGACAAATAGATTTATTGGAAGGAAATGTATTCTAGGAGAAAAGATGAAGTGGGATGATCTGTGTGTGTGTGCGTGAAATTTAAACACAGTACCCACCTTATTCCACAATTTACATACATGTCTAGGGTCTTGGCAATTGAATGACACTAGATTCCTGACATTTAAATGTGTTCCTGGCATGTGCTACATCCTTTCACTACCGCTTCAATGGCAGCATCTAACTTTGGCCACCAGAAGTAACTCCGTGCCAATGCTTTCATTCTAGTAATGCCTGGGTGACCATAATGTAGTTGGTGTAACAATGCTTCACGACCTGGTGGAGGCACCACTACACGTGACCCCCACAAGACACACCCATCTTGCACACTTAATTTGGTGTTTCTCACAGCATAAGGCTGGAAAGCTGTGTCTGAGTGTTAAGTTGGCCAGCTATGTTGGACACTCGGGAGAGCACTGGGTCTGTACGTGTCCACCGTTTCATTTCACCTGCTGAGGCAGGCATCACAGGACAGTATCACATCTTTATGGCTGTCATAATGTACCAACACCTCTGATGATGTATGTAAGGGGGATAACAATGTCGACAAGTTTGGCAAGAACCGGTTGTAGTAGTCAGGTAGACCTAGGTAAGCTCTTAACTCTGTGACATTGTTTGGTGCTGGTGCCTGTTGTATTGCCATTACCTTGTGTGGCAGAGGATGGAGCCCCGCAGCATCCACCTTGTGCCCAAGGAACTCTGCCTCACTTTCCATAAAGGCACATTTGTTGCGCTTAAGTCGGAGACCTGCCTCTTGTAGTTGCCTCAGGACCTCGTTCAATGTCTCCAGGTCATCGTGGTCACTTCAACCGGTCAGCATAATGTCATCTAAGTAAACAGCCACATTAGGGATTCCTGCCACCAGACCTTCATCATCCACTGACAAAATGGCCAGACTGGAGGACACATTGAATGGTAAGCGATTCACCTGGAAGAGCCCCTTGTGTGTATTAATTGTGACATATGGCTTCGATGCCTCATCAAGAGTTACTTGTTGATACGCATGACTGAGGTCTAATTTTTAACACCTGCACTATTGGTGTGGCCGCCTCTCTGAGAACTGCACTGGTTCAATTATGCCCTGCTCAGTGAGTTATTCCAGCTCAATTTCTACTTTTCTTCTCATGGCATAGGGCACTGGTCTAGGCTTATAGAACTTTGGAGCAACGGCGTCTTTAATGTATGTTTTCGCTGACGGGCCTCTCCAGGTACCCAGTTCCTCTTTGAATACCTCTTCATTCTGTTTTAGCACATTCTGCAAGGTCAGTTGAGGCTGTTCAACCTTATTGACATGTACAAAGTTCATTTCCAACTCCCTTAGCCATGCCCGGCCTAGAAGGTTTGGTCCACTGCCTTCTACTACTACGACTGGTAACTGCTTCACTTCGTCTTTGTGCGTTACAGTTACACCTGCTGTTCCTAGTGTGGAGACCCTTTCACCTGTGTATGATTTTAGAGTCAATGAAAGGTTTTGCAGCTTCTTTGCCTTTCCTGCTGTCCATAACTTGCCATACTCAGTCTTTGTCAAAATTGTCACACTACAGCCTGTATCCACTACGAACACTGTTGCCATTTATGTCTAACTATGTGGTAATGGGGTCTACTTTAATCATTGTTGAGTCTTTTAGGTTGTGCATTGAAAACACCTCTTCTTCACTGGAATGCGACTCAGCAGACTCATATAATGTGTGTGTTGCTTTTTATCTTTCCGGTTATCCCTTCCATTCTTTCCAACAGTCTTATGCTTTCCTCACCCCTTAGCATGCTGCTGGTCAGTAGGAGACAAGGACTTGCACATCTTTTTTACATGCCCCTTTTTGCCACAACCATGGCACTGTTCTTTAATAAATCAACAAATGTTCACCTCCACACCTGTAACAGGCCAATGGACCACCTTTGCCGTGCCATTTAGGTCCTGCGGCCACATTATGCACTGTCAATGTTGTAATGCTTTTGCCAACATTATTATCCATTGTCTTTGGATGCAATTGCAGGTCGCGTACATCTCTGTTCGCTGTCTCAATCGGCTGCGAGACTTCCAAGGCTTTTTCAAACGTCAGTTCAGGCTCAGCCAACAGTCTTTGCTGCATGCGATCGTCTGCAATCCCACACACGAGTCTATCGCGTAGCATTTCTTTGAGCTTATCACCGTAATTGCAGTGTTGGGCTAGCTCTCTTAATACAGCCACATACTCCGTTACCGTCTCATTTGCAGCTTTATTCCTCGAGTTAAATTTAAATCTCTGGACTATTTCACTAGGCTTTGGATTGAAATGTGACTGTAGCAGGTCAGTCAAGTCCTTTGTTAGACTTAGCACCCGGCTTGTCTGGGCTTAGCAAGTTTCTCATTAAACTGTATGTCTTACTGCCTACTGAGCTCAACAGTATTGCCTGCTTTCTTGCCGCGTCATTAATTCCATTTGCATCAAAAAAGTGCTCCAACACTTCACAATATTCCTCCCAAGACTGCATCTGACTGTCAAATGCAGTAAGTGTTCCTACCATAGAAGTAGCCATTCCGCCGTTAGTGCTAACTTCCTCGTTGTCCGACATTAGCCGAGAATCTGCGTTGTGGAACTCTTAAGCTGTTATCTTCTCCAACAGTGTTTTCCAAGTTCACCAGTTTCCTCGTCGCCAAATGTAATATCCTTGTACGTGAAAGGATGAGAGGACATCAGGTTGCAGTAACTGCGTTTACTGAATGTTATTCAACTCACGTGGAACACATACAGAGACATAAGGCACTCTAGTTTTATCTAACAAGCCTTCTTCTTGTCTACTGCTTAAACCTGTTAATGCCATCTACAGGACACTCTATGTATAACACTCCCATCTACTATAGATCCTCAGGAATTGTAGCCTCTGGGTGCCCTTTTGGCCATTGCAGAAGTGTTCCTGGTCCATGACAGGTCCTGGCTGATGTGCACTCCCAAGACCCTGAAGCTCTGTACTACCTCCAAACAGTAATACCAAACAGTATACATTGATATTTGAAACAGGGTGTAATACACATTGACATTGTGAGCCTGACATACTACATCTTTTTTTACTTCACAATTATGTGTGTAGGAGATCATGCTTCTGTAACTTGTTATTCTAAACCTTAAACTTTAGTTATTGGGGTAAAAGTCCCCAGGTAACTTTGCACAGCGTGATTAAGTAAAGACATTTGGCAAGCATTCCTTCAGTCACATTAAAGTTGTTAAAATATTTTTCAAGCCATCTTGCCTATCACATTTTGCAAATATTAGGCCTAAAAGAAATTATGTAATTTCTGAAAGAATATTACAGAGAAAATACAGGCTTGCCAGGATATTTGCACGCCCCAGCTGCCCAGTCATCACCCCCCCCACCCCCACCCCCTTTTTTTTCCCTGTTGCAGGGATATCATTTGTCATTTCAGCTGTCTGGGGAGAGCACAGTATACCTTGCATGCTGAGAGGTCACTGACAGTCAGTTCCTCTTCCTCTGTCCTACTCACAGATAAATTAGTCATCAGACTTTGAACTGCAGATGAAGAAATCAGAGGTTGATACCTGGGATGTGCCAGTGTCCGCAGACCAGGCTGAAGGATAGATGAGAATGAATATGGGAGTGATTTGAGGAGTGGGGCATGGAAAGGGCACAACTTTTTACAACTGTTTACTTCCAAAGTTTTAAACAACTTTTTAAACAAGTTTGGTTATGTTTGTCATCATTTTTTAATAATGGTAACATCATTTATTTCTTATGTTAGCCTTATGTTTTGATTTATTCAATCAAAAAACATTATATCATTATAACATTATATGTTACGTTATAACATATATTGTATGCCCATAAAACATATGAAGAGTAGAGCGTTATTTAATTTCATAAGAGATAAGAAAAGCTGAACTCTTTATCCTTAGCATCCTGAATTACATACCACACCTGATCCTGTTTCTGCCTGTATGTTTTAACTCACTTCCTGATTCTGTTTCCCTGTCCCTCCATACCATACAGTATCCAGCTTGTTTAGGCTGACCCTCCCTATTTTCATTTTTCTGTAGGCTGCCAGCATGCTTTGAGGTCTATGTACACTGTTCTACCCACAACTCCAAGTGAATGAGGCCTTTCATGGATGTGTCTTTAGCCTGTCATCAACCACCTCACCCCTAAACCAGGGGAATGGATGTCCCATCCCAAAACACCTGCTAACCATGTTGTGTGTGATAACAAAAGCAGCTCTGTTAGAGCATTTATTGAATTAATGTATTATTAAATTGAGCATAGTCATAAAATAAATCATGAGAGTGACTGAAAGGGAAATGGTTATGATAAAGCAGCAAAAATATTCAGTGACGGCTAAAATGTGTCAAAAAGTGTCTATGTTGTCTCAATTACAGAAAGCTGCTACTTTGGCAGGGGATATTAATCTAAATCTTGGAGAAGTTTCAACTCAGTGTCAAGCAATGTCAACTCGTGATCAAACAGACACACTGCCACATTCTGTATCACCTTCAATGTCAGGTTGAAAGAGAGTGACTGGCTATCATCACACAATTACTCACACACAGCAGTAGTTCCAGGAATTCAGAGACACCCTGTTTTCTTTTGTTGTGGAACTATTTCATACAATTCATTTTATGGGAACATTTTTATTTATTCATTGGTTTCCTATTGGGAATAGCATACATACAATTTTCTATACCAACCATATCATGTGACCCAGGCACTCCATTCAATGTAAGATAATAGGCTACCTACTTCTAACTTGGACACATTAGACAGACCTTCTCTTTTTAGGTTTTATATCATTATTATAACGACCATAATTTCATTTTAGTCTAATCTGATGGCGATTTCTGGCCTGTTGATGATTAATACATATCAAAACTTTATTTAAATATCTAAAAACTATATAAAATATCTAGGCCCCTTGTTTTTTATTGCTGTACTACTATAAACATAGTGATGATAATATGTATATTTTACATTTAATTTGGTGTCTTCACTCACATTGTCCCCCAGCAACAACAAAATACTGCTAATTATTTTAGGCGATAAGTAACCATTTAATTTATTAAACATACTTCTAGCATTACATTGTATAATTAATATATGGCTACATTTAAAGTTCCAAGTTAAAGCAACACCTTAGCCCTTTTTCTGTTAGGCCCCTACAGGTTGGAAGAATTGTCCATTACCACTGTCATAAATGATTTAGCTTACCACAGCCTACTGTATGCAATTTGTTTAGTCAGCACTGGCTTTGGAAATACTTAGCCTGTCATCAGTCACCTCACCCCTAAACCAAGGGGCTGTGTGTCCCATCCCAAAACACCTGCTAAGCATGCTTTAAATTCAAATTCTTGATCTGTTTGTACATTTTGAAAAGTAACACAATAGTTACTTTCCCTGGTAACTAGTTATGTTCATAAAGTTGTCAAACTCAGTAACTAACTCAGTTACTTTTCAAGAGAAGTAAGTAACTAGTAACTCTAATTATTTTTAAAAAAATAATTTGCCTGACACTGGTCAGGACACATAAAATCATTGCAAGCAATGAATCTTACATAAACATATCTACATATATCCAGTGTCTGTTATCATTGCCCTTGTTCTACAGTGACACATTATAACTATTTACAGCCTTTTGCAGTAAACTATATTTTGTCTGTCAGACTCATTCTTTTAAGCACCTGACAATAAGAAGCACCAGCACTTAAGGAATGAAGTCTAAGCATGGTAAGGTAAGAGTATGTCTGTTGAAAAACAATGTGTGAGTGTGTGCATGTGTGTGTGTGCAGCCACATGTGTGTGTGCAAAGAGGGAGAAAGACCTCTTTATAAGGGCAGGTGAAAGTATGCAACAACTGTTTTTACTTCTTTCTTCCTTTGTTTCTATGCTGAGGTCATCCTCATTGGTATTGCTAACACAGCAGTCACATTGTGCCGCCATGCAGACAGATTGCTTATAATAACCATCAGGCACCTGTTCACTTTTCTTTGTCAGCAGTTCATTGTATAATTTTGACACCATTTAGGAATAAAACCTCTAACAGGAAGACAGAAATAAACAAGCTGCTTGTGAAAGCACTATATTGGGATGGTATAATCCCATTAACAAGTCTGAATTCGCCCACCGTAATCATATTAAACCACTGCAGTCAGGTTTGATATAACAACTTTTGCTATTTTTAAAGTGAGTAATGCTTGATGTAAAAGCTTTTGAGTAATTGAAAAGAAGATAAGAAAAGAGTAGCTGAAATGCAGAATTCCAGTTTGCCATCTCCCCTGTTGTGAGTTTACTATGACGGAAAAAAATTAAAAGTCAAAAAGTTCTCTTTCATTTTAGTGTACACCACCACAGTGAATTAATCCATTCTTATCCATACCCCTTCCTTTTTTAGAGAATCGCCAGTGTAGCTAGGCTTTAACTGCATTTAACCTCAGTTGTTGTTGTTTGTGAATCTTTCTACGTGCGGTGACCGTAAAGCATGTGCTATGAAAAATTGTTTTTTGTTACGTTATTGCAAAGAGGATAGTAGTGCGCACATCCAAAAAATAGGTGCTGGACAACAAAAATATACACATGTGAAACAAAATGAAATGTCTGCACCCTTGCTCCCGTTTGGTTGTTTTAATGATTCCCACAAGTAAACATTTTCGAGCTTATGTTCTTCATCAGACTTGAGTGTAGATAGATCAACGTCATATTTAAAGGAACAGGGGGTCGGTTGGTTAATGACGGGTTAGAAGAATATAAAGTTTAGCAAAGTATATTTAAAAAGTATTTACAAGTATTGACAAAGCTTTAATATTTCACAAAAAATCCACAAAATATTTACAAATATATATACAAAAATATACACCTATATATACTTAGACACAACTTTATGCATGGTAAGCTATTAACATTTGAAAGTATATAAAGTAAGTACATGTCCTAAAGACCCGTTCAGACTACATAACTTTGCATCAGGCCCCACTTGGCCGTCATGATTGCAAGTAAACATGATCAAGTTGTCTATATAGTCTTCACTCACTTTCAAATAACTACCATAGTTTTTACAGGTAATGAACCATGGTCGACCAGTTGTAGACAGGCCTAACACTGAAAAATATAATTTCCCACATACATTATACACATTATACTTTATCAAACAGTGGGTCATGTCTTGGACCAATTATAAGATTGGTCTAATATTAAAGTCTTCATTTAGGCCTCTTGGTGCCATAGTGTCCAGTGTACATTTTCGAAGTAGGGAGTCAATGTGGACCCACCTTCGGGGACTCTTCACCATCTCTATTCCAGTATATTTCAGAGAAGACACATTATGATGGGCCTTTTTAAAATTAGCTGCCACTGAACTTTTGATATCCTGATTTCATATTACACATCTATGTTCTGCTATCCTGGTCTTAACTTGTGGTTTTTCCCACATAGGCTATATCACAGGGGCATTTCAGCATATAAATTACATTTTTTGTTTGACAAGATATGATACCCTTAATTTTGTAGTTCTTTACTGTATGTGGGTGATTGAAAATGTGTGACTTATTTGTGAATTACATTGTTGACAGTGTCCACATTTATAATTGCCTGGTTAGATGTTACTTACAGTTGAAAATGTGTGGGCGAGGGTGGGGGTAAATCAGCCCTCACAAGCATATTGCAGAGGTTCAGTTGTTTCTTGTAGAGAACACGTGGTTCTTGGAAAACCTTTTTCAATGTTGGGTCAGTGTCAATGATGTACCAATGTCTTTTCACACTCCGTTCAATATCCTTGGCAATGGATGAAAACTGGACACAACAGGACATCCTGGGCTCCTGCTTTTTGATTCTTTTCTTTTTAGGCAGTCATCTTGGGACAGTTTATCAAACCAATCTGACGCTTCTGTAATCCATTGTTCTTTGTATCCCATTTTCTTTAACCAGTCCTTCAAAATGATGGATGGAATCTGATATCATATTCCCCTAATTCTATTGAATTGTGAGGTAGGGAGGTTTTTCTTAAGAGGTGTTGATAAGGATATGATTCCCCGTGTAGTAATGATTTTCTATCAGTTTTCTTGCAATATAGGTTTGGTTTTAAAGTATTTCCTTTCCTTAGCACTAAAATGTCCAGAAAGTTCATTTTTAACTCATCCACAGCACAAACATAGTGAATCTCAGATATTGGTTACTTGTACACATGTAGTTATGAATTTTTTTTAGTTGGGTCTCATCCCCATCCCATATAAAAAATATGTAATCCAAGTACCGTTTCCAATAGAATATGTTCTGTATAAAGGAATTCCTATTTGTATTGAAGATCACCTTCGATTTAAAAAGTCCCACATAGAGTGATGCAAAACTAGGTGACATTTTGGAGTCCATCGCACTGCCAGAGATCTTGAAATAGAAATCAGTACCAAACAAAAAGTAGTTACAAGTCAGGACACACTCAATACGATCCAGGAGACATTCTGTTTTTAGACTATTTCTGGTACTTTTTTCCAAAAAAGATTTTGTATCTTGTAGACCGCCCTGAAAAGGGATGTTTGTATATATAACGACTCAATGTCCATTGTAACTAGGAGTTGTTGAGAATCTTAAAATTTTACAGACTGAATTATTTTAATAAATTCAACTGCATCTTTCACATACAAAGGATTAGCTCAATTCATTTTCCTATATGCCACAAAACATTTCAGTGCAGTGTAAATCAGACAAACAGTGTAGTCCTGTAATTACTGACTGACACATTTATTTGTTTTTGTTTTTCATTGCATGTTCTTCGAGGTCTCCAGCATCCCATCCAAACTATGGGTCAGGAACCTCCTTCTCTAAGACACTGGAGGCTGCAATGCAGCTCACAGTCATGGATATACAGCAGTGTGTTTCAAAAAGTCTTGTGTTAGTGACTGCTGATGAGACAGAGGGCTTATCTGTCCAGTTGCAAGGGAAGCAAAATTCAGGATGACGACTATCCTCACAAGCTTTGGAAAATCAGCTGTGCTGTGCTAACACCATGGGGCTAAATGCATGATTCATTTAGTTTTAGTCAAAATGAGTATAGATGCATACCTTGCTTCACAGACAGCTCAACAAAGGTTAGCTTCCACTCCTGAGAACCCCCATAATACCTTGCAGTGGTCATTCTAGATGGGGCTAATGTCCAATCAGATGAATGCTTTGTAGGTTCTGAACAACACACATCTCCCACACAACCACCCAGCAGCTCTAAGATACTGTATATGATGCACTGCCAAGTGATGAGAAATGTTCCAAAGAACTCACTGATCTGATTAAGAGTTTTGTCTTGGATAGTAACACAGGTCCTTAAGTTATCTCAGTTATTTCTGGAAAAAGCTTATCAAATTCTGTGCTTAACATGAAGGAGACAAAAAACAAAACACAAAAGAAAGATGACACCTTTGAACTGGTGCATTACTTTGCTGAAGAAGAACTCAGCCGCTTCCTTCAACAATATTTTAATTTCTTCAAATTTTAACACCAACTAGATGTACCACATAGCGGTACAGGGTATGACTGCCACATGGTATTGATGTTTGGCTACCCTACACTGGTGTCTACCCGTGTTTCCAATGCATGAGGTTCAATGGACTTCAAGACAAAAAAATATTCTTTAAACTGTAGCGTTCCCTAGATGAAACGAAAAATGACTTTTTGTGCAATTACTATATATACTATATATTTTTAAAGTTCTTGCCTTGTTGGTCCTAGATATTGGCAATTCAAAGTCCCATTTTTTGCATTTACCCATTTGATTAGGTGGTGTTATGCTACAAATGAGTGTGTACGGGCTGGGTTGATATGGCTTTGTAACATATAGGCCTACTACAAAAAATGTTGTGTCAGGTAAAAGTATAGGCCTATGCATGTTATTTGGTGCCTATTCAAAGAAAGCTATTTATAGATAGCATCACAAATTTGATCAAATTTGTGCAATAAGAAGCCAAGATATGGACTGTCAAAGCATTTCTAGCTAGATCTTTCATTTTGATTGTTATGATGATGTACCTACGAAAAGGTTCATCTTAAGATAAATCTATTGATAACTTTTTTTCAGCATTACATAGTCTGCAGATGGCATATATGAAATTTAGTGAAATTTACATGAATGCCGTATGGCAACTTTGTTTACTTTCACTTTTGTCATTTTAAAATTTGACGGAAATTGTTGTCATTGGAAGTGGGCATTGACCAGTGTTTTTAATGTGTGAGGGTCAAGTGACTTCAAGACAAAAAAATGGTTTTAAACTGTACTCCATTTTGTGCAATTACAGCGTCCACTATAGGATGACTTTTGCAGTACTTGCTGTGATTGTGCTAATTGTACTTGACATATTTTGTGCAGTTTACACCTTTTCGTTCCAATATATTAGCAATTCAAAACCCCAAATTTTGCATTTACCCATTTCACTAGGTGGCGCTGCGCTACAAGTGACTGTGTATAGGACTGTGTATACTTCTCCATAACACCGACATATCACAAAAATTTGATTTTGTTGTGTGGAATGCTCATTGAGTTATTCAGCAAAAAACTTTTGCCGGACTTCCCGTCTTTCACTGACACTGGCACAATGGGAGAGTGGCACCTGGAGGCCAAAAGCTTGTATTCATTACTTGCCTACTAGGGTTACATGCCCACAAACTTTCATGTCCCAAAGTGTTTCAGTGTGCCACCAGTTGTTGATGGAAAATTGGTGTCTAAGCTGTTCTAATGCTGCATTAGGCCAAACTGAATCTCCATTGAAATGTCAGCTGTTGAAAATGTCAACTGTTGAAAAAGGCATGTGTAGCACACGGCTCAATAAATAGCTTAAAGTGTGGTGTGCTTAATACTAACTAGTGGACCAGAAATCAGAAAGACTTCGGTTCGTCTACTGGAGGTAGTGTTGATGCAAATAAAGTAGAGAAGGCTTAAGATAATTAGAGTATTTAATAAATAGATAATATGTAAATGTATTGTAAAGTTTAGATAATAAAAGAAATGATCAATAACAAACAAATAAAAGAAACAAAATAAATACAAAAGTGCAGTGCAATAAATAATCACAGTGGTCAAAACTCTTTTCTAAAACCTACCTGGGTGCACCCTTACATATTCTAATTCTATATAGTATATTACAAAAAGATTATGATTACAAAAGATTCAATAAGTGATTGATCAGATATTAAGTGATTTAAAATGGATAAATAGATTCAATCAGTTAATTCTGTATAACAAATAATTAAATCAATTCAATGTATCTATTTAAATCACAATATGTACAGTTATTCAGGTCTGTCCGTGGAAGGGAAAAGTCAACGTCAGTCAAAGTCAAATGTCCTACCACCAGGGAGGGAGGTAGGAAAGGGGGAAAGTGGGGTTCTCTTCGGGAAGGCTCGCCATCAACTTCGAATCAATCCTCTCTAAAAACCTGACCAGTAAGTTCTGGGCTTCTTAACCGTTATCCTTAGTATCCGTTTCTCCTGGGGTTTTCGTTTCTCTTCTGTATTCAAACACATTAGCTGGGTCTAGCTTTGTTGTCTATCGGTTCGTCTTTCTTTCTTTCTTCCGTAGCTTTTTGATCATTAAAAATGTATATGTGTGTTCGTGTAATTTCAATTCCTTTCCGTTTCTTTTCTTATCAATCTGTGTTTAGTTTCTGTTGCCTTAGCGACCCATTGGCTGGTTCTGATAGGGAAAAACCTAGCCAGGCTTAACACTTTGTGATCTGGGCTACACATGCATTTATTGTGTAAATATAACTCTGCACTGATACACTGATATACAAGCTATCTGTGATGTGATCACATATTTCATATGACTCTTTCCCCTGTACACACAGACATATATGTACAAACACACTTCTATATCACTTGAAGTGACATCCCTTATGTATGGATACTATCATCTAGTTTTCTATGAACTTGAAAATCCTACCACACACCAGTGTGCTATTGCATAGACACAAATATAGCATTCATACTATTTAATGTATACAAAACATATACAGTGACTAAAATACAACAAATGTGACAAATATGTCCAGTACCTTTGTGAAGGCTGTAGTTTTTCAGCAAGAAAAAGAAAAATGGGCATTGGCACCAGCACTGGCCCTTAGATGCACAGCAGTGATTTGGAGTGTCAAGGTGCCTTAGTCAAATTGCAATCTCTGTTTGCCCAAAGCAAGGCCGCGGCTCAGTACAGCCTAAACCCGTTTGACATTAGGCCTGGTGTCATACACAAACATTTCCAAAAGAAACTGTATCTTCACAGGAGACAGACTGTCTTCATCCAGCTCTCAATCTGATCATTTTTGAGAAGACACTTTATGCTAGCCTGGCAGTTACACAAAGCTCATAGATGGATCCTGGTCTGGCAAACCTCTCGTAGACAGGAGGTTCTTAGAGGTAGGATCAACGGGTGTCTTTCAAATGCCTCTCTGTACTACTAGATAGACCTACAACCACTCAGATCACTGATTCTGATTACTTATGCATAGTGTTTGTTTTTCATTGGTTCCACTGGACCAGAAAAAAACAGAGAATAGGCAGATTGGAAAGACTGACTTGAACGCGAAATTGAATGTAGCATCACAGGCAGTATGGGTGGGCCGAGCTAAATTTATGCTACTCCTCTTACCTAATCTAACCATGAAAAGAAACATTATTACTGCAAAAAACATGTATTTGTCAAGCTATCACAGTTAATCTATCACATTAACTACACATTAACTACACTACACACTTGATACGCTGACAAGCCACTGTTTCTCTACAGGCATTTTAAATCCACTGTTTATTTGTCGTTGTGTTTTTAATGATTTGGCTTTATGTGTGTTTTTTAATCACAATTGTGATTTTTGATTTGCTGTTGTATTTTTAATTTGTTGTTGTGTGCTGTACTTCAGGGCCACTTTAGATTACCCCCTCAATCGCATAACTAGTGATAGACATATACAGTAAGCATCTCCACTGGCTGTGTAAGGGACAGTCAAAGATGTCTGTTTGGGATGGTAACTGCTGTTGCTTGTCTCTCTATGATTAAAAAAATGTTTTTATATGTAAGCATGTGCACACCTTTGTCACTTATCAGTCTACATGTTTCGTTTTATATGTGGGGTCTTTTGTTCTCATTGTCATCCTCTGAAATGACCCCTGCATTCTTTCAAAGGAAAACCAAACCCACACAGTTAATTTGTTTCAGGTTGGTTGATGACAACCAACAGCAATACAACCCCCCCCCCCCCCCCCCCCAACAACTTCATTCTTCCCAGTCCTTTGTGGACTTGATCCAGTCATAGTGAAATATTTTGGATTTGACACTAACCAGCAGAATTGACACAAAAGGCTATAAATTGTCTTCTAATTTGAAATAATTCTGATTACATGGATGAGTAGTTTTCAATCAGAAAGATAATCTTGGTGATATATGGTAGGATAATTGGCTGTCTCCGCGATATAAATATTGTGTGTTCTATTAATCTTGCTGAATGAGGTGTCAAGCTGTCACTCATTCATCAAAGTGAATTAAATGTTATGCTGAAAATCGTGCATGTAATTCAGTCCAGGGAAGAAGCTGAGAGAGCTTGTGTGTCAGTGTGTATCTATGTGCAATAATTGAAATTAGTTTTTTTTAAATCAATACAAGAGTGTTAACGATACAGTGCCCTTGCCATGGCAAAACAAGTGAAGAGATATTAGGGGTTGATCATTCTTTAATTTCATTTTCATTATTTAAAACTATACATATAAACCACAACATTTTTATAAACATCACAAAGCAGGCCACTTCCATTGATATTATGTATCATCTTATCAGTAAATCTGATTAGAAAGTTCCATATCTTCAGCCTCACTTGGTTACTTCAGTTGGCTTTTTATGACTTTATTCCATGAGAATTAAAATTATATTATTATTTTAACCTAAAATAAATCTCAAATATCCTTAATGTATCAGAAAAGGTGAATCCTAATGAACACCTTTCCCTGTTTTTTACTGTCTCAGAATTTTATTCAGGCTTTCCTGACAGGCACAGGACTAATGATAACCTAATTATGGACGAATAATATGCATCAGGTCTTAGATTGGTAAACAGAGGAGCAAATGGAAGAGAAGATTTGGCAACGATATTGGTAACCATAACATGTACATAAGTTTGGCATCACCTATGCAGGATAGCATATCGTGTGTATATTGCCTTTTCTGCTAAATATTGTTTATGGGTATGACAGAATTTGACTGAGCAGAAAATGACACACATAAACATTCATGTGTACGTCGAAGCAAATATTATCCCTGGATCAGACTATGTGGATTTCTTTTGGCTCAGCAACAGATAAAAACAATATATGCAACTTCCTATAAAAATGATTTTGATTATATTGTATCCCATCTGCTGAACAGGATGATGTAGCTGTCATCTGGAGGCGGATGATGTAGCTGACTTTCATTCACTCGCACAGTGCTAGTATAAGATTTGGGGCCTGTTAAACCCCCTGTCAGTGCTGGGACTCACCAGCACCTCTGCTCACTCACACTCTCATATTCTTTCTTACTCAATAACACACACTCATTTACTCACACAGTCTTTCTGTCTTCCTTACTCACTGTCTCTTACACATATGTCTCCTATTTCTGATACACACACTGTCTCTTATTCACACAGTTCTCACTAACACTCATATAAGCATGTCTCCCCACACTTTAAGACAGCATTTGTTGGTTAGTACTGCAATTATTGTCTTTTGTGATATTGTTAATTATGTCTACCTTTATGCCTATAGCATGCAAAGCTTGGATTGGTCTAAATATAAAGAATTTTATCATAGGTAATGTGTGGGTAATGATCGTGCATTATTTCAGTATCCCAGTTTATTATGACTGCCGCCGCTAGCGTTAGCAGTCATATTGGTTTTGTCAGATTTTTTTTCATTTTGTTTTTGCTGAAACACTAGGGGACAGGAAAGTTTGTGGGCATGTAGCCCTAGTAGGCAAGTAATGAATACAAGCTTTTGTCCCCCAGGGGCCACCTTACATTGTGCCAGTGTCAGTGAAAGAGGGGGAGACTGGCAAAAGTTTTTGCTGAATAACTCAATGGGCCCTATCATGACACGGCGCACTGTGCATTCACGACATGCGAATGCTGTCATTACTATTCTGTGTCAGCGCATTGGTCATTTTTTCAGGCAAAAAATCACGTTGTCTATATAGCAGATGACACTGCGCTGTGTCAGCGAAAAGAAGAGGTGTGGTCTGGCGCAAAGCGGGCCAGATGCTATTATAAGGACACAACAACCAAATTCACAGATGATCAACAAAAACCTTGTCTGTAGTCAGTTGCGCTTTGCTGAAAAGCTATTTTAGGGGCGCACAATGCTTTGAACCCAAATGCACCTGCTGCTATGCGAGAGAGACGAGCTCAACTGGCAGAAGAGCTGCAGCATGTATAACCTGGTAAGCAAACCCATGCACCCCCAAACAGGCACAAATGTATCGTAATGTTCTACAGTTTATTTCTTTTGACATTTTAAATAAAGAGCGTGGAGAAATCGAACAAAAAGAAAATTAATGGATTAATGATCTGATGGACCTCCCGTTTGTTTTTAATGTTTGCTTTGGGTTAAAAGCTTTTGTTTCCCCTGTCTTCTAATGTCGTTGTACCACTTTCGGCACTGTTCGGAAGTTCTCTTCTTGCCAAAGGAGGAGGACACAATAAGATCTTTCCATACCCGAAGATTAACTGCTCACATGCTTTTACTTCACACACAATCCTCCACTCAAAAATGCTCCTGCCGTCCGGGTAAATCTGTCATTACAGTTTTTTTCAATTGCTAACAAGCATTTACCCATACTTATGATACTTTTTCTAAACTCTTCATACAGACTGACACCTACAGCACACAATTGGCCAAATGGTTCATTTTCTTCTCAAAAGCACATACTGTTAAATATATACCAAAGATTCTTTTCAAAATAGAGCAAAGGTCTTGGTTCTGGTTAGGTACTAAGCTTCCCCAAAACACAAGAATTCTGACTCAAAATTAAATACTTATGTCAAACAATAACATTTGTTTTCACTTCACAAGTTACATGGAGTCTATCAAAGTACACCAGGTTTCAAAATACTGGATATTGTTGACATTACAAAAAGTGCATAGACTTTTCTGTTTCAGTTTTATGTAAATGTACTGTATTTGCATGCAAAAATGCAATCCACTGTTTTACCCCAAATATCTTGTATGTTGACATGTAATAGTCATATTCAAAAGAATTTCAGTAAAAAGCAAATAGATTTTTTTCCTTTACTGTTTACAGTACCTACTTCAGTAGGTACATTTGAAATACTGTGACAGAACAGAAAAAAACAAACAAAAAAATAACACAAAAGATCAATACTTCCAAATAAAAATGCCCAGATACGTAAAGCAGAGAAACAATCAAACAATACAGCAAAAAAAATCTGTCTCTAATCTCTTCTATCATCTGGGTTTGGCCACGTTTTCATCTACATCACATCTTACAGTTTTTTTTCAATTGCTAACAAGCGTTTACCCATACTTATGATACTTTTTCTAAACTCTTAACACAGATGACACCTACGTCACACAATTGGCCAAATGGTTCATTTTCTTCTCAAAAGCACATACTGTTAAATATATACCAAAAATTCTTTTCAAAACAGAGCAAATCTTTTTCTGTACATACTAACTTCCCCAAAACACAAGAATTCTGACTCAAAATTAAATACTTATGTCAAACATTAACATTTGTTTTCACTTCACAAGTTACATAGAGTCTATCAAAGTACACCAGGTTTCAAAATACTGGTTATTGTTGACATTACAAAACGTGCATAGACTTTTCTGTTTCAGTTTTACGTAAATGTACTGTATTTGCATGCAAAAATGCAATCCACTGTTTTACCCCAAATATCTTGTATGTTGACATGTAATAGTCGCATTCAAAAGAATTTCAGTAAAAAGCAAATAGATTTTTCCTTTACTGTTTACAGTACCTACTTCAGTAGGTACATTTGAAATACTGTGACAGAACAGAAAAAAAACAAACAAAAAAATACTTCCAAATAAAAATGCCCAGATACGTAAAGCAGAGAAACAATCAAACAATACAGCAAAAAAATCTGTCTCTAATCTCTTCTATCATCTGGGTTTGGCCACGTTTTCATCTACATCACATCTTATGTCTTCCAAGGCAATACACCTAGGGTAAAAACGCTTTGAGTGCCGGATCCAGCCTTGGCAGTCTTACACTGTTATGTCCCTACAGCCAGCATCCGATGCATCCAGGAGGGTCATGTGATCATGTGGCCGATGGTCATACACATTCCACCTCCATGCCGAGAAGAATTCCTCTATCGGATTTAGGAATGGTGAATATGGTGGAAGGAAGAGGCGTACAAATCTTTGGTGGTCCCTGAACCATACCGTCACTGCCTGTGAGTGGTGGAAAGCAACGTTATCCCACGTGATCACGAAGGTGCTGATGTTGTCACCCTCATCATATTGTTGTGGAACCAGTTGCTGGTGAAGGTCATTCATGAATGCAATGAGGCGCTCTGTGTTGTAAGGCCCGACCTGAGACCTGTGCAGAAATAAGCCTGTATGTGCACCCCTCTCCCCACCATTCGTGCAGCTCTTCTAATGCCTCCACCACGCATCCTGACCCCTCTACCATGCCCTCTCCTCTGGCCTGCTCCTCTTACTGGGCCCACACCTATTACCGAGGCTGCACCTCTCACTGCACCGGCACCTCTTCTTGCAACATCTGCCCTTCTTCCTGCAGCTACCCCTCTTCCTGCATCCCTTTCTGGGCCTGCACCTCTCCCTTGGTCCCTCACTCTTAGTCTTCCTCGTCCAGACATTCTCTTTCTGCTTACTCCATTACAAGCATTACTCCACTAAGGCCTCCTTTTGTAAGTGTCTACGTTTGAGCCACACTATGATCAGCTGTGGTTGGTCCAATTTACGCAATAAATATCTGCTGCCAATTATTCAATTACATATTTGTTAATCAGATGAGATATATATTTTTTGGACTGATATCATTGCTGAGGGAAGTGTATTTATGCTATATCTATAGTTTGGAATATTGTTTGTTCTATTTTGGGAAGTTGTGTGTTAACAATTGTAAATAATACAAAAATAGTCTATCATTTTGTTAAAAGGAATATCTTGTCTGTTATGAAAATGTAAGCAATGAGGAAATGTATTTACTGACTGTAAATTGTGTGAAAATGTCATGAAACGTCTAAATGGTATGGCCACAAAAGTGTGGTGGTGTGGTGATGGTGTGAAGAGTTTTGAAAATGTGCCAAATGAGTGGACGAACGTTTGTTAGCAACTGAAAAAAACTGTATAATAGCAACAGGCCATGGAAAATGTGCTGCTGGCTTTTAAAGTGAATGAGTATAAATTCTGATTGGTTAATTGTATGTTACACCCAAAACACACCCATGACTAATGAAGTAATTTAAGACCAACCCTTTTGAACCATGCACCTGGCACAATGTTTGCTTTTTTCCTCCATCAAAATACCAAATTGTGTCATAAACACCCCTAAAGCAACTTGCGCGACAGACAATGCGCATATGATCATGAAAATAGAGCCCCCTGTCTCCGTGTCATTGAGTTTAAATGAGTCTTTATGGCCAAATTATAATTTGGAGATACAGTTGTAACCCTACCTTACATTTGGTCCTTTGAGTGGGATTGACCATACTTAATCTTATAAGATGAAGGATAAGGAGACAGAGGTCACCCAACCCAAGCGACTGACTCATCCACCTGCTAAATTCCAAGAATTTAAAGTCATCTACACTGGCCATGGATTGAGGGAATAACCAGAAAGGCCACTCTCAAGAAGGAAGCCCACAGTTGTTTCCCTCTCATGTGCTACCCAACAATCAAGAGTTGCCTCATGATAATTCTGCGCAGCAGAAGCTCCATAACACATCTGGGGTGTTCCAGATGAATCTGTCCTTCTGGTAGCTTAGTCACCTCAACTGCGGCTGTAGCGGAAAACAACACGTATAAAGGAATTAGAGCCATTCAGCAGGAGAATGCTAGGTTTCTACAAGCCCAGCATGCCTTACATGCTGATCTGCAAGTCCTTAAAGAAGTTCATTCTGAGATAAAATAGATCATAGACACACCAAAGAGTGGATGTTAGCACTGGCTATTATCCAGACATGGCTCAGAACTCCTATATGCTACAACAGGCATATATACCACCTGTATACATTTCCTCAGCATGGAGACACTTTCACTCAAGTAGGAAGCCAGATTAGGGTAACAAAGTACATGCTTCCATGGTGTACCAATGGCGCAACTGCCAGTGGACCAAAAGTAGTTCAGGAAGAATTAAGAATTCCTTCACTGAGATCATCTCCTCTGTTTTAACAGTTTCCCTCTGGAGAACCGTACACAGTGAAAAGCCATGAGGTGTACATGGACAGCTATTACACCTCACCAGCCATAACAGATGAGCTGGCAAGTAATAATACAGGTGTGTGTGGGACTGTCAGCAGTAAGAGAAAGGGGATGCCAAAGGGCCTCACCTGAGAACAGTTACTGTTGATGAAGGGGAAAATGTTAGCTTGTGTATAGCATGATACAAAACGCCTCATAATTCTGTCCACACTGCATAGCAACACCTGTGTCAGAAAACGCATCAGGACCAAACACACTGATAGTGGTTATAGGGAGATAAATAGGTCTGTGTGTGTTCATGATTATAATTCATTCATGGGGGGTGTCGACACAGCAAATCAGAGGATGAAGACCTACGTCTTTCCTCATAGGTCAAGGAAATGGTATAGCAGAATTTTCAATTCCATTCTGAGTGCATGGTGAATGCTCACATTATTTACTGCCGCTGCACTGCTGCTCCTCACAAGCCCCTGAAAGTCTTTGTGCAGGATGTCATCTCTGCTTTACTGGAAGGCTACTCCAGGAAAGAGAGCAACTAAGGTCGAAAGTCGACCTCATTGGGAGACATGTTGCAAAGACTCACTGAGTGGCACTTTATCTACAAGGCTGATGATCACCCTGATTGTGTTGTCTGTTCTGATCGGACCTGCCCTAAAGGCCATCGTCAGACAAAATACAGGTGAGGGCAGTGTGGGGTGGGTCTTTGTGTTGTGCCTTGCAATGAGAGGGACCACACCATGAACCACTACAAGAAGTGTCACCTGGATGAATAGGGATTCATTATCTACATCTACAGCAAAAGGCCTACTACATACATTCATTTTTTATGCCATCTATTGGTAATTATTTACACTGTTGATTTACTATTTACTATTTCCCTGACCATTTTGTATTGTACAATATGTGTTTTTTTGTGTGTTCATGCCCTTGTATATCTTTGTCTGCTAAAAAAATACAACCAAAAAAACAACAAAATGAAAAAAACTACTAACATTGTCTCTCGTCGTGTGATCTCACTCATGATCTGTGCCTTGCTGTGAGATTTCAAACAAAATAAGTCTTGTCAACTTGTGTTTGTGTGTCATAAGAATAATATGTATGTGCCCCATACATCTGAGTGCTGGAATCTGAGTGCCTATGTAGTAAATGGAAAATCTCTACAGCAAAAGGCCAGTCTACTGCTACATGCATTCACTTTGTTTCTGCCATTTATTAGTAATGATTCACACAGTTTGTACTATTTGCTATGCTATTTACCTGTGCATTCAGTATTGTGCAATATAGCATACATAAGGTGAAGGTGATGTACTGTGGCTGCCACCATATGACGTCATGATATGCTAATTAGATGGGTAAATTTAGTCCCTACATACACTTTGGGTCATTACTAATATGTCTCTAATTTACAGAAAGTCTCTTATCACTTTTAAGTTATAGCCTTTTAAAATGAAGATGTCAAAATGAAACGTTTTAGGAAAAAACCTGTGGCACCTAAAGAGTTAAGCATGTTGAGAGACTCTGGCACTTGGATACCATGCCCACAGAAATGAGAAGGAAATGACTAGATCAAAACAAGATCAAGAGGCACTTAAACTGCTCGCTGAAAAGACATTTTGCACTTAGGTGAAAGGTATCCTTAGATACGCCACTCCTTGGTGCATTTAAATGCCTCAGAAGTCAGTGATGCCTACCCTGCGCAGTACAGAGAGGCGGCTATTAAAGGATCTCCTGTGAGCTGCAGCTTATAAGACAGAGATGGACAAACACCTTACAGCAGGAACTATTCAAGAAGTCACTGGGGAGAAAAGTCCCAAGGATGAATGCTGGGATATGGTATAATTAATGATGGGATCATCATTGTTTTTAATTTTTCTCACCAGAATTAACGCCAGAGTCTAAATTAGTATCTCCTACCAGGACCTGCATTGGGAGCATCCCTCCTAGGAGCACTGCTGAGGTTCTGGGGACATCCAATTGCAGTGAGTGGAGATATCAAAGGGATGTTTCAGCAGGTGTGCCTGCTCCCTGGTGATTCGTCCCTTACTGCGATTCTTGTGGCATGACCTGAAGATGGAGGAATGCCCAAGAGTGTATGAATGGCTCGTGCTTCCTTTTGGGACTACATGTAGTCCATGTTGTGTCCCTGCAGCGTCATGTTGTTGACAATACTCCGGAAGGTGACAGGTTGCGCCGTTCAGTTAAACAGTGTTTTTAGGTGTGTCCAATGCTGAAGAAGCCAGAGCTCTTGTGGACGATCTGAGGAAGGTACTGGCCTACGCAGGATTTGACCTCAGCCAATGGGCTTGTAACAGCCCATCAGTGTTAGATCATCTACCCCAGGAGGCCCAATCAGACAGTCTAAGACACTGGCTGGCTCAAAATAAAGCAGACCCCCTTGAATCCACTGTAGGACTGAGCTGGCACTGGCAGACTGACACCCTTGGGTGTAAGCATTGGCCTCTGACCTATGAGGAACCCACCCTGAGAAACATCCATAAGGTCGTGGCAACTCAATATGATCCGTTGTGGTTTCTGCTGCTATATACAAGACTATTATCAGACGCCAGCGGAGATGGGATGACTCCAACCTACCTCAGGACCTTCTGCAGGCATGGCGAACATGGGAGGAAGAACTACAATTTCTGTCCTGTGTATGTTTTCTTAGAGCTTATGTACCAGCTACTGCAGACCAGGGTGTCATTAGCTGGTAGGTCCATATCTACTCTGATGCTTCAGAGCAAGCTAATGGAGCAGTAGACTACCTGCGGTGTGCTGATGACCACAATTACGGTGTAGAGTGCACGGTCTAGTGTGGCCCCTAAATGGCTCCATTCCATTCCTTGATTGGAACTGTGTGGTGCTTTAGTTGCGGCCCAGCTCGCCAAGATGCTGGAAAGGAATTTCACTGTGCCCACAGATCACACCCTCATATGAACAGATTGCACTATGTTTTTACCTGGTTAAAATCAGACTCCTACTGATACAAGGTTTTTGTGGGGACTAGAGTAGCTGAAATCCAGGATGTAACGGAGCATTGCTGTTGGCAATTTGTGGACTCACATAATAATCCAGCTGACGACCTTACCTGTGGTAGTGCACTGAGAGACCTCTCCGAACTAAGTTGTTGGTCACATGGTCCGCCCTTCCTTCTACAGGATCCAGCATCAACTGTGGAGCCTCTCAGACACTACTGAGTTACAGGAGGCAGCCTACTGTGTGGCTACCACAAGTTCAGCAATGCAAGCCAGTATTGGTTGGTCAACTTACAACACCTTAAGGCTGACCTGGCAGAAATCCTTCCCAGAGGAATATCAGTGCCTGTTGGTTGGGAAACCTGTAGCCGCCTTCTCACTCTGTTAGCTGAGATTGATAGGTCAACTGGGCTGATCAGGGGTGCGTTTCTTGAACGCAAAATTGCTAACTTGTTAGCCACTACCGTTGTTGGTACTTTCGAAGTACCGCCTCAGAAGCTACTTCGCGTTTCTCGAAGCCTACTATGGTTGTACTTACTTCGGTAGTGAGGAACTTCGAAGTACGTACTTCTGTTGTGGGGACTTCCGTAGTGAGGGACCTACTACGCGTTTCTCGAAACCTTCGTAGCAGAGATACTTCCAAAACTCCGAAGTAAAGTTGTGTAGTACCTACAACAGCTCGCGAGCCATTGTACAAGCGTTGTTTTGAAGGTTGATCCCACCCACGGCAAAACTTGCAGTAGATCTTCGACTGTAAAGTTTAAATATCTCATAATCCTGCAGTACAAATGCAGTGAAATTCAATCGATATGTAGAGGACACTATAATACAGCTCATAGAACTTTTAAATGGCCAATTCATGTTATGTCATTTTTCTTGTTAAAACCGTATGACAGGACTTAATGATTTAATGGGTTGAACAGCAGTATTATAGTCACCTCTACAAACAGATAGAGTTTCGCTGAGTTTGGAACGTGGGATTACGAGATATTTGCATTAGAAGTTGGCCTCAATTAAAGCTTTTCCCATTACTAACAGCATATGTATTTGGTAAACAGAAACTCACGTGTGATTGTCAGTGGCTCAACCAGTAGCGCAGTCGCGAGCAACATAAGTTTTCCAACATAGACGTAGGTTCGAGACTGAGTGTAGACGAATTGTATGACTGATCTGTTTGTGTGGCCTAGCGTTTCACAGTCATGTTAGTGTGGATTTATGCTCTACTCTGAAGTTTGTCTGGGTTATTGATTTGAAAGAGTACATGTATTGAGGAGCAATGCTATAGTAAAACATGAAGGCTATGTGCTACCAGGCGTGCACTGAGATTTGAACCCGGGAACTAAAGAGAACAATAGCACTCAAGCCACGCAACTTTCTCATTGAGCTATTGGCACAGACAGCGATATTGTATGGTGGAGTATCAATACCACTGACGAATGACATCAAGGCGCTATTGAAACCTACGGATTTGTAAGAATAAAATTTCCTTCACGACATGTGTCACTGTAGACATTGGGCCAAGTTTTGGCACTTGAGTTAGTTTTACCAGACGTTTACCCTGCTGTAACCATTTATTATCACCGCTATCATATGATTTCAACAAAGACAAAGACATGTATTAAAAGGAAATAGCAGTGGCATGGCGTGTCAACAAAGAGTTCGCCATCCAATCAAAACGGCTGTCCCCTGCTTTTCCTCCGTTGCTTCCATGCTTCACACACCGAAGTAGGAACAACAATAGTGGCCACAATGGAAGTACCCACAATGGAAGTACCTACAATGGAAGTACCTACAATGATAGTTCTACCGAAGTACGAGAGCTTCAAAAAATGGAAGGATCTCGCCACTACCATTGTACATACTTCCATTGTACAATGGTAGTACAAGGCTAACTTAGCTAGCTGTTCGAGAAACGCACCCCAGGGGTGCGTTTCTCGAACGCAAAATTGCTAACTTGTTAGCCACTACCATTGTTGGTACTTCCGAAGTACCGCCTCAGAGGCTACTTCGCGTTTCTCGAAGCCTACTATGGTTGTACATACTTCGGTAGTGAGGAACTTCGGAAGTACGTACTTCTGTTGTGGGGACTTCGGTAGTGAGGGACCTACTACGCGTTTCTCGAAACTTTCGTAGCAGAGATACTTCCAAAACTCCGAAGTAAAGCTGTGTAGTACCTACAACAGCTCGCGAGCCATTGTACAAGTGTTGTTTTGAAGGTTGATCCCACCCACGGCAAAACTTGCAGTAGATCTTCGACTGTAAAGTTTAAATATCTCGTAATCCTTCAGTACAAATGCAGTGAAATTCAATCGATATGTAGAGGACACTATAATACAGCTCATAGAACTTTTAAATGGCCAATTCATGTTATGTCATTTTTCTTGTTAAAACCATATGACAAGACTTAATGATTTAATGGGCTGAACAGCAGTATTATAGTGACATCTACAAACCGATTGAGTTTCGCTGAGTTTGGAACGTGGGATTACGAGATATTTGCATTAGAAGTTGGCCTTCAATTGAAGCTTTTCCCATTATTGACAGCATATGTATTTGGTAAACAGAAACCCACGTGTGATTGTCAGTGGCGCAACTAGTAGCGCAGTCGCGAGCAACGTAAGTTTTCCATCATAGACGTAGGTTCGAGACTGAGTGTGGACGAATTGTATGACTTATCTGTTTGTGTGGCCTAGCGTTTCACAGTCATGTTAGTGTGGATTTATGCTCTACTCTGAAGTTTGTCTGGGTTATTGATTTGAAAGAGTACATGTATTGAGGATACAGCTATAGTAAAACATGAAGGCTATGTGCTACCAGGCGTGCACTGAGATTTGAACCCGGGAACTAAAGAAAACAATAGCACTCAAGCCACGCAACTTTCTCATTGAGCTATTGGCACAGACAGCGATGTTGTATGGTGGAGTATCAATACCACTGACGAATGGCGTCAAGACGCTATTGAAACCTACGGATTTGTAAGAATAACATTTCCTTCACGACATGTGTAACTGTACACATTGGGCCAAGTTTTGGCACTTGAGTTAGTTTTACCAGACGTTTACCATGCTGTAACCATTTATTATTACCGCCATCGTATGATTTCAACAAAGACATGTATTAAAAGGAAATAGCAGTGGCATGTCGTGTCAACAAAGAGTTCGTCATCCGATCAAAACGGCTGTCCCCTGCTTTTCCTCCGTCGTTTCCATGCTTCACAAACCGAAGTACCCACAATGGAAGTACGTACAATGGAAGTACCTACAATGATTGTTCTACCGAAGTACGAGACCTTCGAGAAACGGAAGGATCTCGCCACTATCATTGTAGATACTTCCATTGTACAATGGTAGTACAGTGCTAACTTAGCTAGCTGTTCGAGAAACGCACCCCAGGATTGGTGGTAGACTTAGACAGGTGGAAACACTGGATGAATCAATTATACACCCAGTGGTTCTAGACGCATCACACCCCACCCCAACTACTTATCAGCGACTATGACAAGTGGTTGCACCATCCAAGCATTTCGCAGAGATGTGCCGCTCCATTTGGATTCTCCTGGGATGGGAGGCAATTTGAAAACACCAGTACAATTTCACACAATGGCAGGGAAAAAATACACAGCAAAACGAAAAAATGAAGATGAACACAGGACATTTTTAAGAGTTTATATTTTTTGTTGAATGTAATGGCAAGCCATTCTGCCTTATATGTCAGCCGTCATTAACGCATTTCAAAGCTTCAAATCTTCAGCGCCACTTCAGCTCACTCCATGCTAACATCGATCAGAAATTTCCAAAAGGTGCTTAGTTTTAGTTTAGTTTTTATAAGTTTTAGTATTAGTTTTAGTTTTATACTTTTGGTTATTTGTCAATTGCAGGATTCAAAAAGATCAGTAAGTATTGTGTTCTAAAACAATTTTAAAACATTTATTCAGGTATACCCCAACAACAACCAGTCCACAAGCTGGCAGCCTCAAGTTCAAAAACAAATTAAAAAACACACCAAAACTATCAGCAAGTGCTCAGGGTCCAACAACTGGTTAAGCATGAATCATGGATACATACATTTGTTTTCAACAAACAAAGAAACAAATGTTCAAATGAGTTTTGAAAAACCCAACAAGCTGTGTTTTTTTGACATTGAACGTTATTGGATACTCCTTGATGATCCTCTGATATGTGTGTGTGAATGTGCGAGAGAGAGAGAGATAAAGGGTGAGTGTGATATACGCTCTGAAAATGCTCTGATGCTACCTCACTGTGGGGAAGTTCTGTCTGTCTGACTAAGAGGCTAGTATGGCAAGGTACTCGCTATTAGCATCCTTATGCAAACTCCGTAAATATACTTTGAGTTTTGTGTTGTTCCGCAAAATGTCCTGCCCCCAGAATGATGCACTTGTTTTTGTCTGTCTTGCAGTCATATTCAAAGAAATGCCATAAAAGTCTCTGCTGCTTACTCCCAACTTTTGCCATTTTGCCAGATGCCGCGCTAAACACACATGTGCAGTACCCGACTGTAAACAGTAAGTGATGGACAGGAAGTGCCGTACGGTGCCACCAGCTCACGTAAAACTGCTAGAGCAACGGGTTGATTTATTTTATAGCAATCCAAGGCTTGTAAATGAATTGACAAAGACCAAAATGAAAGGCAATTTATCTATAATTTCTGTTAGTTTTGGTTAGTTTTGTAAACGCACAATACCGTTTTAGTTAGTTATCGTTTTATTCTTTTAATTATCGTTTTTATTTATTTCAGTTAACGAAAATATTTCAATTTTAGTTTTCATTTTTTCATTTGTTAACTATTATAATATTCTTGCATCGTATCAACTGGTTTGGAACATTGCATGGGCTAAAACGCCATACAATAAAGGGGAGTTCGTTAAAAAATGCCTCGATATCGTTAAAAACAAACTAAAACGAATGGTATCAGATGTCCAACTCTCCCGCCACACTGTTGAACACGGCTATTGAATCACAGTTGCACTCTGACCTTCAAGCATGTGAGTATTTTAGTGTCGCAGTGAATGAGAGTTGTGACATACAAGACAAGCCTCAGTTGGCAATATTTGCATGGTCTGTGTCAAGTCAAGTTTGTATAGCGCATTTCATACACAAAGGCAGTTTAATGTACTTAACAAAAATAAAAGTAAAGAACAATACAAAAGTATAAAAGATAAAATTAGTGTAAAATAAGTATAATATAAATAAAAAACGTGTTACAGAAAAGCAAAGAACAATAATAAATGAATTAAAGTCTAGATTTAAAACTTCCAACAGTAGGAGCATTTTTGATGTCTTCTGAAAGCTTGTTCCACAGCTAAAGTGCATAGCAGCTGAAAGCTGCTTAACCACATTTTGTTGTGACAGCAGGTTTTACCAACAGATGTTTCTTAAAGACCTAGTTGGTACATTCTGACACCATGAGAGGCTGCATCCTGGAAAACCGATACATTCCGGTGAGATGGCTGCAACCTCAACTTGGCAGGGCTCCATCTACTGGAGGAACGGTGAACTGCGCCTCAACACGGGGGGGCAGCACACCGGCAGCCACTGATCACAGCGCTCAGGTGGAAGCAATTAGGGCCTAATGGGGAGGAGAGCTGTATATGAGCTCCACACAGAGACAATGAGGAGGAGATCGTGGTGAGCAGCAGAGAAGGCTGGAGGCTCCTTCCTGTGTGGATTCCTTTTTCTAAAGGACCTGTTGGAAGGAAAACTTGACGGTTGGATTTACTATTTTATCTGCAACGCTGTGTGAAGGAACTGTGGGGGTAAGAACCCAAGAAATGGATTCTGGGAAAGAGAGACAATTGTTTGCTCATTGAAAAGAGGACTATATCCTGAGGAGTGCTTTTTGATTTCATTAAGAGACATCGTTTAAGTTCCCTTGAAAAGAGAAATCCTTAGTTTGACCTTTTTGAATCTGCATTGCCGTTTCTGTTAAACCCTTTTGAACTTCATTAAAAAACACTTGATTTTGAATATTGTGTCCTTGCACTCTCTGAACTATACCACTGAGAACCTCTCATGGTGTCACAACATACAGCAGGAACATATCCAATAAGTATTTAGGTCCGAACCTATTTAGTCTTTTAAACACAAGAAGCAATACCTTAAAGTCAATTTATAACTTACTGGGAGCCAGTGCAGGGACCTTAAAATTGTAGTAATGCATTCAGTTCTTCTTGCTCTTGTAAGAACCCTTGCTGCTGCATTTTGGATCAGTTGAAGCTGCTTGATGGTCTTTTTAGGAAGGCCTGTGAAAAGGCCATTGCAGTAATTAACCCTACTGGAAATAAAGGCATGTACACATTTTTCCAGATCTTGTTTTGACATAAGTTTGGCAATGTTTTTAGGTGATAAAATGCAGATTTAGTGATTTGCTTTCATGTGACTGTTGACTGTTAGCTGCTAAGTTAGTTCACTGTCAATAAAGACACCAAGATTTTTAACAGTATCTTTTGCTTTAAGCCCTTTAGTCTCAAGTGCAGTGGTGATCTGTCTTTCTTTCTTTTTTCCCCACATATAATTACTTCAGTTTTGTCTGCGTTCAGCTGAAGAAAACTGGGGGACGTCCAGTTGTTTATTTGGTTAATACACCCATAGAGAGACTCAAGTAGGCGCAGTCATCAGGTGATAGAGCTAAGTAAATTTGGGTGTCATCAGCATAGCTATGATAATTAATTGAGTTGCTCTTGATGATTTGTCCAAGCGGGATCATATAGAGATTGAATAGCAATGGACCAAGGATTGACCCCTGAGGGACACCACAGGTCAAGAACACAGGTGGCAAGGTATAGTTTCCAATAGCAACAAAGAAGCGCCTTTGTTGAAAATATGATTTCAACCAATTGATAACTATACCAGTGAATCCTACCCAATGTTCCAGTCGATGTAACAGTATGCAGTAATCAACAGTGTCAAAAGCAGCACTAAGATCTAGTAACACCAAGACTGATGTTTTGCCAGCATCAGAGTTAAGAGGTATATCATCTATAACTTTCATGGATTAAAGTTTTCCGTCAATATGACGGATTTCCGTCATATCAAAAATTGCCTTGACGGATTTCCGTCATGTTGGGAATGGTCAGTCAGTTGAAATAAACACGCACGTGAGTCAGACCACGCGTCTCAAATGTATTTCAGTTAAATACGCACACAACAATGTCATGTTAAATTAACAGCAGAGTTAATTTCTTATTTGAGCTGTGCCCCTCCGCTTGGTCATGTTAAAACGCGGAAAAAAGGAACGCGAGTTGTCAAAATCGGAGGACGAGGCGCTTGTGCTCGATTAGTTCTGTAAACCTATTTGGATGAGGTATAGGTCTAAATCATTAACAGAAGTGAGATTTTAAGTGTGGACAAAAGCAAGATAGCCTACACGGTTAAGATTTTTTTTTAAATGAATGATTGAGTTGCAGGCAGCCACGGGCGAGGGGGAAACGGCTATAATAAATAACGGCTATATCCTAATTAATCCAATAGCTAGGCCTATAGCCTACGTTGTTCAAATTCGCTTCAAAATATTTTACTGCAATAGTCTATAGAGCATTTACATATATATCCTCATATGAAGTTTGCTCGACCGTTTTTCTTAGACCTATGATGGACACCATTGGAAAGACGTTTGTCAAGTCGAGCGCAGCTGTCCCGACATGTCGCATTTCACAATTTGCTGAAAATCTTAAAGACCCGAACAGTCCAAATTAGGCCAATATAATTTAAAAGTAACCTAGTCAACCGAGCCATTAATCTAATGTCCGAAGGGCGTGTGAGACAAGCAGAGGAGAAGTTATAAGCATCGGACATGAAGCCGACGGTGTAGCCTACTGGTGACACCAGTGAATTTCCCTCACTTTCGATTACTGCCCATTTTTTCCGTTGCACCAATAGGCTATATGTCCGTGCCCAAGCCGAAATATTATGTTTAATGGGGAAATAGCGCCTACTTCTTGAAAAGTTTGCAAGCGATTATTTTCCGAGCATGCGCTATATTTTGGATTCGTTGCAATCAGTGATCAGACGCCTCGCTGATTAAACAAGCCTAGTAACCTATTTTAATTATAACCATAGTGTACCATCATGTTAAATAGCACTGAAAACAAGTGTCCGCAGCAGCATTGAGACAGGCGATTGGAAATTAATAACTGAATCCACTATTTAGCCTATGCTTGTCTTAAGAAAATTAAGAATTAATAAAATTCAAGATCTGCCCATTATTATTTGGGTTGAGGCTGAGGCTGTAACCTAAAGAAACAAGCCAAGTGAACGACAAAGGTAATACAATTCAGACTTAATGGGGCAATGTTCCTAACCAGTGTATGTTCCGGATTGAGAGCGGAGCCATGGCTAAATTGGTTTTCGAAAGGGTATATTGGGGTACTTGATCAGATGTCTAACTGGAAAAAAAGTTCAGTCAGATTACTTTTTTTTGCTTTAATCCCTGAACTTTAATCAGAGCTGTTTCAGTGCAGTGACTGGCATGGAAACCTGACTGAAACTTATCAAAGCAACTATTTGATGTCAGAAAGGCTTGAGAATTGAGAACAAGAAAATAATTGATTAAAGACTATTTTTTCAATTATTTTCCTGATTAATGGTAAACTGGATATGGGCTTGTAGTTGTTAAGCACTGAAAGTGTCAAACGATTGTGTGATCAAAGAAGAACTCCTTGATATTGTGCTGTTAAAAGACAAAATCTGTGTAACAGATGTGAAAGAAACAATGAAGGCTGCATTTGTGAAAGCAAATTTGCCCACACCAAAACTAACTGCGATAGCCACGGATGGAGCACCAGCCATGATCGGATCTGTGAATGGGCTTGTGTGTCACAAGCATGGGCTAGGAACAAGAACAGAAGGACAGAACAAGAGATCAGACCCAATTGCGTAAGCGTAGCCCCAAAGGCCTTTATTCAGGGTACAGACGTCGACAGGGGGCCCAGAACTTGGCACACAAGGACAGAGTCAGGGTAACAGGAACAGGGCAGACAGAACACGGTGGTGCTCGCTTGAGCACGAAGGCCAGGTAACGTGGGACTCGAACCCACGACTCTGGGGACCAGAGTCACTTGCTCGGTGTAGCTGGGTAGCGTGGGGAACGAACCCAGGACTCTGGGGATTAGAGTCAGATGCACAGTGCATCTGGGTAGCGTGGGGATCGAACCCACGACTCTGGGGATAAAAGTCTGATGCACTACTGTCTGAGCCGACAGTAGCCGAGTCGTTGCCGGTGAGCCGGATCGGTAGCTATGGCTGGAGACCGGAGCGTAGTCAGGGACGTGGTCCGTGTTGTAGCCTTGGCAGAAGACTAAGGCGTAGTCGAGGTACCAGTCCGGGTCGAAGCCGTGAAATCAGTCCAGGCAGAACATGGAAAATACTGGAAGCAGGACTGACAAAACAGGACAAGAGACAAGGCACAGGCAGGACAAGAACCAGGGTACAAAAACACAACAAGATTCTGGCACACACTGGGACTAGACTAGAAACAGAGAACAGGCAGGAGCACAGAACACAAGACTGACAAGGGCAAGACAGAGTCGGGAGTCAGAATGCTGGTGTGGGGAAACACACCGTGGGTAGCAAACGAACCGACACCGGGGGAGTGAAAATTCAGGGCTTAAATAGTGGGGAAACTAAGAAGCTAACGAGCGTAAACGAGGAAGTGCGGGTGTGGCTGATAATTACGGGAACAAGGAAACAAGGTGAGCAGGTGAGACAGATTAACGGGGCAACAAGGAAACAAGACCAGCAGGTGAGGAGGGTTAACGTGGCAGTGCAACAAGCGCAGGGTGCAGAGTGAATGATTGAAACTAATAAAGTGATCAGGAGAAAACAAAGGAAAAACACAGCACTGCCAGAAAAACCCCAACGGAACACCATGACATTGTGGGGCTGTGCAAAGCTGACCAAACATTTCCCGAGTTGTGGAATTTCCACTGCATCATTCACAGGGAGCAACTTGTGTCAAAATCATTGACTTTAGACAATGACATGAAGCCTGTGATGAAAATCATCAACTACATCCGCACACATGCACTTCACCACAGTCAGTTCAAGAATCTCATTGCTGTGCTGGACCAAGGGCTTCCAGGTGACCTGCTGCTCCACCCCACTGTGAGGTGGCTGTCAAAGGGCAAGGTACTTGCCTTCTTACTTCTTTGAGCTTTTGGATGCCGTGAAACTGTTAATGGAAGAGAAGAACAAGGACTATCCTGAGCTCTCTGACCTTGAGTGGATTATGGATCTGGCCTTTTGGGTCGACATGCTGTGTCGCTTGAATAGACTGAACCTGACCCTGCAGAGTAAGTTAAAAATGCTGCCTGACCTGGTGCAAAGTGTGTTTGTGTTTGTCAACAAACTAAAGCTGTTCAAGGCGCATATTAAAAAGGGAGATTTAACGCATTTTCCCACTCTGCTAAAAGCCAGTGGGTAAGGCAAAAGAGCTGCCCTGAATAAAAAAAGACCCAGGTATGCAACACTGAAAACCTGCACGAAAGCTTTGTGACCCGGTTTCGTGATCGACAACTAATAAGGCCACAGATTACATTCCTAGTCGACCCATTTAATGCGGAGACGGACTGTTTGAAAGCCCCTCTAGTCACAGATGAGGCAGTGGCTGAGTTGGAGATGATCGATCTTTGTGAGGAGGACCAACTGAAACCTGCTTTAAGGGAAGGGACCATTGAGTTCTGGAAAAGTGTGCCAGTGGAAAAATACCCCATTGTCAAATGTGCTGCGCTGTTTGGGTCAACATACATCTGCGAGTCTGTATTTTCTACTGTGAAACATGTGAAAGAATTGCTTCGAGTGGCAACAACGGAATACAAGCCAGATTTAAAAATTATTGTTCAAGGCAAGGAATGCCAGAAGTCCCACTGACAACATGCACAGTAAAAGGAAAAACGCTATTGTAAATTATTATATTTTTGTTTGTGGACTTGGTTGAACTGAGAGTTTGTGTGTGTGTGAGACAGTGCACACAATGTTCATTGTTGAAAATGATTGGTCTGTGGTCTTAGTACTGTAGGAGTCAATTTCTGTCATTATCATGGTGTTGTGTGACATTTACAAAAAATCTGGCTGAGCAGAGGTCTGTGTGTGTGTGTGTGTGAAAGAGAAAGAGAGAGAGAGACAGAGAGACAGAGGAAGGGATGGTTAATGTTCATGTATGCCCATGTATATGATGTGGCTCTGCGTTAACACAGTAAAAAATGTGGCTCTTGATCTCTAGGGTTAGGGTTAGGGTTTAGGTTCAACCCTCCAGCAGCCCCACATTTTAGAAGATTCCTTAGTGAAGGCAGCCCTGAGCACTACCTTGAGTGGTCAGTCTGTTCCAGAAAAGGTCGTACAGAATGTTTTGCTGGATGTAGAGCTCATCTTGAATTTGAAAGCCTTACAGATGGTGCTACTTTGGATGGTTTCACGCGTGAATCTGACGTGAATCATGCCTGATTCATGCAGCATTTTTTTCAGGAACTGTGAGAAGCTGCAATTCAAACAGCCACCAGATGGCACTTGGGAGCTCTGCCTTTATAACACAATAAATGGTATAATGGCCTATTGTATTTGAACCAGTAATGTGTACATATTTAAATGTCCATGACCACTTCTCCATGACCACTTTTCTGTCAGACCACGATCGTCATGACTTAAATGTTCCCTATGCACGCAATCTTAAAGGGGTGCGCTGCATGATGCACGGGTCCATGTACAGTAGAGGCCAAAAGCTTGGACACACCTTCTCACATAAAGTTTTCTTTATTTTCATGACAATTTACATTGTAGATTCTGACTGAAGGCATCAAAACTATAAATTAACAAATGTGTAATTATGTATTTAACAAAACTGTGAAATAACTTTTATTTTAGATTCCTTAAAGTAGCCCCCCCTTTGCTTTTTTGATAGCACTGCAAACCCTTGATGTTCTCTCAATGAGCTTGATGAGGTAGTCACCTGAAATGGTTTTCACTGCACAGGTGTGCCTTATCACGGTAACTTAGTTGAATTTCTTTCCTTATTAATTGGGTTGGGACCATCAGTTATGTTGTGCAGAAGTCAGGTTCATACACAAATGACAGCCCTATTGGACAGCTGTTAGAATTGGTATTATGGCAATAACAAATCAGCTAAGTAAAAAAAAACAAGTGGTCGTTATAACTTGAAGGTGAAGGTCAGTCCGGAAAATTGCTAAGTCTTTGAAGTCCCCAAGTGCAGTTACAAAGACCATCAAGCACTACAACAAAACTGGCTAACACGAGGACAGGAAAGGAAGACCAAGAGTCATCCCTGCTGCTCAGGGTAAGTTCATCCAAGTTACCATCCTCAGAAATTGTAAATTAACAGCACCACACATTAGAGACAAGATAAATGCCACACAGAGCTCTAACAGCAGACACATCTCTACAACAACTGTTAAGAGGTCAAATCATGGTCAAATAACTGCTAGGAAACCACTGCGAACGAGAGGCGACAAGTAGAAGAGATTTGTTTGGTCCAAGAGACAAATGGACATTAAACCAGTGAAAATCTGTCCAAATTTTAAATCTTTGGTTCCAACCACCATGTTTTTGCGATATGCAGATAAAGTAAACGGATGGATTTTACATGCCTGGTTCCCACCATGAAGCATGGAGAAGGAGGTGTGATGGTGTGGGTGTGCTTTGCTGACACTGTTGGGGATTTATTATGACCGCCGCTAGAATAGAATTGGTTCTAAACTGTTTCAAAGTTATTTGTCAATGAAAATTTGAAACATAGCTTAAAATTCTTCAAAAGTCTATATTTTGGCTTCTAATTGCTCTAATGTGGTGGAAATTGACATGCTAACTCTAAACAGCTTTCTTATCATGCTCATCACATTTTTTGACATTTTGTCAAAGGGAACAATGTTTTTTGTCGAAGCTAGGTGTCTCATCAACTCAACTCATCAACAATGTTTCCCAAGACCACAATTTTGTTTTAGTATGCTGATGTTACAGAGGCGTATCAACCCAGCCCATAAACATTGGCTTGAAGCATAGCACCACCTAGTGATATGGGTAAATGCAAAAACTGGGATTTTGTATTTCCAATATCTTGGACCGAGAAGGTGGGAACTGCACAAAATATGCCATGCACAATCAGCACAAAGACTTCTAAAAGCACAGCACATGGCATCAAATTGGCCATAGGGGGCGCTGTAATTATACGAAATGTAATTTTGCCTATTATCTAGAGAACGGTAAGGTTTACAAACAATTTTTTTTGGTTGTGAAATCTATTGACCCTCAAGCATTGAAAACACTGGTTGATGCCCACTTCCAACAAAAACAATTTCCGTGAAATTTTAACATCGCGAAAACAAAACCAAACGAACTCGTCATAGGCCGTTCATGTGAATCTCACCAAATTTGGTACATGTCATCTACAGACAATGGTGACAAGGATTTATCTTGAGATTAACCGTTTCAATATTATATGTCAATGAATATTTCAAACATAGCTTAAAATTCAGCAAAATATCATATCTTGGCTTCTAATTGCTCAAATGGCTAATGTTGATATGCCAACTCTACACAGACTTCTTTTCATGTGTACAAAATTTTGTGAAATTTCATCACAGGGGGCGATGTTTCTTGTCAAAGCTAGGTGTCCAAAAATGTTTTTTGTTAAATAACTTGTCAACAATTTTTCCCAAAACAATGATTTTGTGTTAGTATGCTGGTGTTACAGAGGTGTATCGACCCAGCCCATAAACATTCACTTGAAGCATAGTACCACCAAGTGATATAGTTGAATGCAAAAATTCTGATTTTGCTTTGCCAATATCTTGGACCGAGAAGGTGGGAACTACACAAAATATACACAAACACACAGAATGTCATTCATTCAAAGCCCACATCCCATGCCCACTTCCAGCAAATCATTTCCACACAAACTCTCACCTCACAACACTGACCTACCACAAACTCATCATACCTGCAGTTCCCACACTTCAGTACACTGCGGCGGTCATACTATGCGGTACATCTAGTTTAAAATTCAAGCCACCATGAACCAGCATGGTCATTTTAATAACTTTTTGGGGGAATGTTGCAAAATTGTGATATCACTCACACTCTTAGCGCATGTAAGGAACAGTTAAGGGTTTGTTTGTTTTCAGTTTCTTGCCACAGATGTCAGATATCAGGACAGACAGGAACGGACCCAAGAGCGTGAAGTATACCAATAATAATAATAATAATAACTTGGATTTATATAGCGCCTTTCATGGAACCCAAGGTCGCTTTACAAAAGATGGATGGGGCTAAGGAAAAGTGGAGAGGGGAGGAGGGAAGGGTTAAAGACCATAGGCCTCAGTAAAAAGGTGGGACTTGAGATGCTTTTTGAACGTAGCCAGAGTGGGGGCTTGGCAGATGTGGAGAGGTAGACTGTTGTAAAGAGTGGCGGCAGCAATACAGAAGGCTCTATCACCAAAAGTCCGTAGCCTGGACCGGGGGATGACAAGTTGGTCCTTGGCAGAGGACCTCAGGGACCTAGATTGAGAGTAGGGCTGGAAAAGATCAGAGAGGTACTGGGGAGCAAGATCATGGAGTGTTTGTATGTGAGCAGTAGGATTTTGTAGGTAATGCGAGACTTCACTGGGAGCCAGTGAAGCTGCTTGAGTGTGCGGGTAATGTGTTGCCACCGCTTTGTGTGTGTGAGAGCCCTGGCAGCAGAGTTTTGAACATGCTGTAATCGGTCCAGGGCTTTAGAGGGCAGTCCATAAAGGACACCATCGCAATAGTCCAGGCGTGAAGTGATGAATGCATGGATCAGTCTCTCTGCCACTGTCAGTGACAATGAGGGACGGAGTCTGCAGATGTTTTTGAGGTGGAAGTAGGCGGATTTGGTGGTGTTGTTGATGTGGGCCTGGAGTGAAAGTGTACAGTCCAGGGTGACACCCAGGTTGCGCACTAATTTGGAGGGCCTGATGGTACAGCCATCCACATTCAGCAGGATATCACCAACTTCCTTGGACAGTGATGGGAGGGGGGACTACCATGAGCTCTGTTTTATTGTTGTTGAGTTTGAGAAAGTTAGTGGCCATCCATGTCTTTATGTCATCCAAGCAGTGGACAAGTGATAGAGGAGGGAGATGTGCAGATGGTTTGGTACTGATGTAGAGTTGAGCATCGTCAGCATAGCAGTGGAAACTGAGACCATGTTGACCGATGATCTGACCGAGAGGAAGCATGTAGATGGTGAACAGCAGGGGGCCAAGCACTGAACCTTGTGGCATGCCATGGTTGACTGGAGCGGGGGTTGAATTGGAGTCCTTGATGGTGATATATTGTGTCCTATCGGAGAGGTAGGAATGAAACCAGGAGAGAGCAGAGCCAGTGAGGCCTAAGCGTTTATGGAGACGGTGGAGCAGGATGGTGTGGGAGACGGTGTCAAAAGCTGCTGATAGGTCTAAGAGGATGAGAAGGCTAATGTGGCCGTTGTCTGCAGCTGTGAGCAGGTTATTCATCATTTTGATGAGCACTGTTTCCGTGCTGTGGTGGGGTCGAAAACCAGACTGGAGTGGCTCGAAGAGCTCATGGTGAGACATATGATGTTGAAGTTGGGCAGCCTGTGCCCTTTCCAGAATTTTGCTGAGAAAGGGTAGGTTGGAGATCGGACGGTAGCTGCCAGGGTCGTCGGGGTCCAGGCTGGGTTTTTTGAGGGTGGGAATCACCATAGCCATCTTCAAACTGGTGGGCCCCACGCCAGATGTCAGGGCCAAATAATATCTATTAGATATTTAGATATTAGATATCTAAATATCTATGGCCAAATATGAAAAATGGAGAAAATCACGGTTTTCATTTATGAACAGTTTAATTTTCCCAGTCACAATGAGTACTTAGAATTTGATGGTTGTGGTAAGTATTCATGTAAAAGGTCACATTTGTTAATGGGCAGCATGAATTCTAATAAACAATAGGACTGCTTCAAAAGCGCTAGTTAACCGTTAACGTTTCACCTTGCAGCAATGGCAAAGGTAAAAAAAAAATGAAAAAATAAAAAAAGAATGCAAATTTAAGGCTACTAAAATAAAAGGCTACTCAGTTTCTCTAATTTACATATAATATACTGAAAACCATTCCTTTTTTAGATAAACAGTGTTAATGCAGCTTTTCTCACAGTATAAGACATTATTACGTTATGAGGTTTTATTACATTATGAGTTGCTATATAGTGGAGCTCATAACGTAAAAGGTTGTTACATTATTACGTTATGCGCAAAGACGTTATTACGTTATGCGCTCATGATTTTATTACATTAAGAGTCGATTATTACGTTATGAACATTTATTACATTTCAGTTATTACGTTAAGAGCCGTTATTACGTTATGAGTTGCTACAGGTGTCCCCGACACAATTTGGTATTTTGATGGCGGGAAAAGCGAACATTGCGCCAGGCGCATTGTTCAAAAGGGTTGGTTTTTAATTACTTCATTAGTCATGGGTGTATTTTGGGCGTGACATACAATTAACCAATGAGAATTTATACTCTCATTCCCTTTAAGAGCCAGCGGGCGCATTGTCCATGGCCTGTTGCTATTACGATGGCGGATTTACCCGGACGGGAGGAGCTTTTCGGTGGAGGAGACAGATCTGCTCGTGCATGAACTAAAAACGCGTGAGCAGTTAATATTCGGGGATGGAAAAAATCCCCCAAACCTCCGTGGGTCAAAGAAGTATGGGAGGAAATATCTTCAGTAATTGTGTTGTTAGAGTTTGATGTTTTTGAAGTCAATTCAGTTGCGTTGTGTTTCTCATCAGAAATAGAAGACTGGACTCTTCTTGTTGAATCAGGATCGATAATTTATTATAACAATTTAAATAACGAATAACGGATTAAGTAAAATGAAAGACTTGATGAAATGGAAATAAAAGACTCTTAATAACAAGCGAAGTCTAAAAGACTGGCTAAGTTACGTTTCTTGACTCGCCCGCAAGGTTGAGTCAAGCAGAGCTTTCTATCAGATGCAGTTAAGATGTCGAGTTCGATCCGTCTCTCCGTTCTGTTCCGTTCTCCTTCTGAAGACAGAGGACCGGGACCCACTCATATAGCCCAAAAGCAATATCATAAATCAGTCTAAACAGTACAATAATAACACAGGCAGTTGTAACCCTAGGAAGTACTTTCCATATATGTGCATGAAGGTGCAACACTCTACAGTTCTCAGCTTGGAATGTAGCAAACACTTCGAATAGCCCAAACATACACGTACAAGGCCCTGCACCTGTGCTCGTGCATGCTATCATATGGCTGGTTAAGTCTTACAAAGTTGCTGACGGTACAGACAGAGTGGCTCCTGTTCTGAGCAGAAAGTAGAAAAGATCTTATGGTTGAGGCCTATTCATTTGACAGTCTAGAAAGAACACAGGAATTAGGATCTGAAAAACCTGAGCTAGGAGTGCCCCTCCCCAAGAGGAAATCCAGTCAGTGAGAGACCACCCCTTCCCTTCGGCCTTCAACAAAGCTACCTGCTTGTAGATGTCAGACACATAGTGGTGAACCTCCTTAGAGTGGTCAGGGACATAAGTACAACATTCCTGACCTACCACAGCACAAGTACCGCCTTTGGCTGCTAGCACAATGTCTAAAGCTAGACGGTTCTGCAGGGTCATGGCTCTCGCGGCTTTCAGTTCTCCATTTATCTCATCGATGGCTAGGGCAGAGTCGTTAGAAACTTTTTCAACAACATTGGCTAAGTCCCTGACTTCATCAAGAGCGACAGTTATGCCATAGGTTGGAATTACAGCTGAGAAAAATCTCTGAGTGGGAGTAGCGACTAAGCAATGGTTACCAAACATATCTCTCTTAGTTCTGGGATGTTTAAGCAGATGTTCCTTCTCCACTGTCCTAACAGCAGGCACAACATAGGCAACATAGCAAACCCCCCTCCAATGCCTAGGTAGAAAAGAGTAAGCATATTGACCACACACAAACATTGTACCATTGATTGCAGGCATAGCATCAATTGTTAGGTTAAGTGTTTTCTGGTTGGAGATAAGCTTCATTCTGGGAGGCAGAGACAAAGTCTCCATTCCTCCAGTCCAGTTGATAGAGACACTAGGCTCCCCGACTTGAACATTGTACTTGCACTTACTTATACCAAGCAAACTCGGCCCACCACCCCCGTTAGCCCAACACAGCAACCCTTCAGGAGCTAGACTAAGCTTGATACGTTTAGGTGGTCCGGGTCCCAACTTCTGAGTAAAGAAGGTGACATTGGAATTGTACAAAGAGCTGTTCACATTCTTAAAAGCAGTAACATATTCTCTAAGAGTAAAAGGAATGGCTAAGTAGGGATAAGTATCAACAGCAGTTGGCATTAAACCACACACCCAACACTCTTTCTCTCCTTTGGCTCTAGCATAACCATGGGCAGTTTGCAAAAACACATTGTCCTTGTGGACTTCATGATGACTATCGTAAACACAGATAACCCCATTAAACACAGACAAGAAAAACAGTAACACAGTTGGCATGGTCGTTGGCATTATGGAGTCGTCAGAGGGTGTGATGGAGTGGAGGCTGTTGAACTTCTCCCAAGACAGTCGTAGTAGTTTGATCAAGTTAATACAGTTCAGTTCAGTTCAGTATTCTTGGAGGTTCCCGTTGTTCTGCACACAGACATACAGACATACAGAAAAGAACAAGGCAGTATCAGATGGAGGAGGTAGTCTTTAGAGACATATAAATAAGAGATTGTAAACATATGATCATGGTATAACATATTATTGTAAACACATTCATTGATTAGCTTATGATACCTAGTGATTGAAAACATTGATTCAACAGACAAGATTGATTCAAGTTATGATTGATTTTACAATTTTTTTTGTATTTTCTTAACTCCTACAGGGCAAGAACGAAGCGCGAGTTGAATCTAACTCACCCTCTATCTCCTCCCCAAACTTCACTCCCGTAAAAACAAAAAACCCGTTTCGAAAAACAAAGGTCTTCCGCAAAGCTTCCTCCCTAACTAACCTCAAAGCTAGGAAGCGAGTCGGTGAAAGGTCTTTGTGAACGTACACTTGGTTTTTGAGCTCAAGGGGCGTCTACTAATTTGCAGTGACTAGCATGGATCCATTTTGATTTGTTTTTAACTTTTACAGCAGATTCCGTAATGAGGAGAATTTCATATGGTCCTTCCCATTTGGCTTCAAGAGTCAAACGTTGGGGCTTGTGTATCATCACCCACTGTCCAGGCACCAGAGAATGTTTCAACTCCTTTGGCAAGAAGAGAACTTTCGAACAGTGCCGAAAGCGGTACAACGTTAGAAGACGGGGAAACAAAAGCTTTAAACTCAAAAGAAACATAAAAAATAAACGGAAGATGGAGGTCCATCAAGTTTTCTTTTTGATGATTTGTCCATTTCATTTTTTACAACTTGCCACGCTGTTCATTTATAACGACAAAAGAAATCGTAAATAAGCTGCAGAACATTGCAATCGCTGTTTATTTAAAATGACAAAAGAAAATGTAAATAAACTGCAGAACATTGCAATCGCCTTTTATTTAAAACGACAAAAGAAAACATAAATAAACTGCAGAACATTGCTATAAACTGCAAAACATTGCTATACTCTCATTATTTGTGCCCGTTTGCTTACTAAAACATAAAAATACATGGCTATACAGGCTATACATGTTGCAACTTTTCTGCCAGTTCAGCTTGCCTCTCTGGCGCAACAGCAGGTGCATCGGGGTTCAAAGCGTTGTGCGCCCCTAAAATAGCTTTTCAGCCTTGTGCGACTGACAACTGACAAAAAACATGGTTTGCGCTGGTCTATAGGAAAATGGTTTTTGCATCCTCATAATAGCATCTGGTGCGCTTTGCGCCAGACCACACCTCTTCTTTTCGCTGACACGCCCGTCACGGCGCAATGTCAACAACGTGATTTTTTTGCCTGAAAAAATGAACAATGCGCTGGCACAGAATAGCAATGACAGCATGCGCATGTCGCGAATGCACAATGCACCGCGGCAAAATAGGGCCCGCAGTCTGGATGAAGGCTCAGGTACAGAGAAAAGGATGGCATGGTAATCAGATACAGCAAGGTCCTGTGGAACACACTAAGTCCAAGGTGTGGTCTTTGACATGCGTGGGGCCATGTACATGCTGTGTTATGTTTAAACAGTCCAGTAGGGCTAAAAATTCAGTGGCAAGGGGGGAGTTATGCGAGTCTACATGGATATTGAAATCATCCATGATAATGGTGGACGGGGACATGGGGCAGATAGCAGTGAGTAACTCTGAGAGCTCAGAGAGAAAGCTATTGGTGGATTTGGGAGGGCGGTAGACAAGGACAACTTGTAGCTGTGCAGCTCCTGTCAGCACAAAATGTATGCATTCAAAAGTGCTGGCGGTAGTGGGGAGTACTTTAATCACGATATCGGAAATGTGTATTACAGCCAGCCCACCACCAAGGCCCGAGGAGCGAGGCTTTTGGATGTACACATAGCCTGGGGGAGTGGCCAGATTGAGAGCTAAGAAATCCTGCTGGTTCTGCCATGTCTCGGTCAGGCACATAAAGTTTTCTTTCAGTAATTATGTCATGAATTAATTCTGCTTTGTTATTAAGTGAGCGGTTGTTCAGGAGCATGGAGTCAGCAGTCGTTTTGGAGAATGAGTTTGGTGGGACAGACATGTCAGCACAAGCCAGAGGACGCAGGTTGACAAGCTCTGTGTGACGATTGTTTTGATGACGTTGAGACAAGGAAGTTCAGCAATTGACAGTAGGAATAGTCACAGTTGTATTCATATGCACAAACTTGTGTCGGAAGGCCCTGTGCACATATCTGGGACGACGCAAGATGTGGAAAGACTTCAAGACATCCAGGCAGGTCAGAGGGATGGAAGACCGGAGATTCATCAGTTCTGTTGCAGAATATCAGAGGAGAGCCATGCTTGAAGCGCTAGTAGCTAAGCCACCGGTTTCACTTCAGTGATTTCGAGTGGAGATCCCACCTGGAATACAGCGACAGTGACGGCGCTGGCGATGGATAATCCAGAGAGCCACAGCGGTGTTGGTTGGAGAAACTGGGATCAGCCGCTGGGTGGAGACAGGATAGACTATCCAGCGGTAAGACACCTGTTTGTTCTGTAGCCAACTGAGTTTGATCAGGTAGCATTGATGGTATCACCACAAGCCGTGAAACGCAATTAAAGTAATACTTGTGAAGTATCCGACAGTGTTGGATCAGACTCGCTAAAGGTATCTGTTAGTTAGTAAATAATAAAACAGCTGGACATGAGAAGCGGCGACATACACGCCAGCGTCCTCTCATGCACATGCGCAATACCAATAGACTTTTATTGAGGGATTCAGGGGAAACAGGGACAGAGTCAGGGGCCCAGAACTGGGAGGACAGGAGACAGGGGTGACGCCTGCCTGGAGGGGCTCTGGACTGGTAGACCGGAATACAGGTGGGGTCAACCTGTTGTCGAGTAAGTGGGGCTGGAGAGCATTGCGTTGTCGAGGACGGACCGTAGTCGTGTAGCCGGGGCAGGAGAGCGTAGCGCTGTCAGGGATGAGCTGGAGTCGAAGCCTGGACTGGAGAGCGTAGCATTGTCTATGACGAGCTGAAGTCAAAGCCTGGGCTGGAGAGCGTTGCATTGTTAGGGACAAGCCGAAGTCATGCCAAAGATCAGATCCGAGGACTGGAGACGAACAAACAGAGGAACAGAACTCGGGAGAACAGACAGGCGGGGAACAGGAACAGAAGGTAGCAAGGAAACAAACGGAAGGGATTAGAGGAGTCAGGAGTCTTAAAGCTTGCCTTGAAGAAAACCGTGGTTCGCAGACAGACTGACCACGAGTCAGTGAAAAGTGAGGGTTTAAGTGGTGGTGAACCAAGGAGCGAAACGAGCGTAAACAAGGAAGTGCAGGTGAGGCGGATAATCAAGGAGATGGGGAAACGAGGAAGGCAGGTGAGGAGGATCAACGTAACAGTGCGGGGAGCAGAGTGACTAAGTGAAACTGATAATGTGATTAGGGGAAAACAGCAATGAACAAAGGAAAATCACAAACTCCCAGAGAGCCTGAAGTAACACCGTGACAGAAGTCTTTGTATCTACACAACAACAACCATAATAGTAATAGTCACACAGGTCACAATTTTATGAAAAGTAATTTATTTAAAAAATAATTTCCACTTTTTTCACTTCCATTTTTTAAAGACACTGGATGCCGACTGCATGTACAAATCTTGCTTTGTATTACATTAGTAATAAAATGACACATTTCAGACAAGTGATGACAGGGTCGTGAGATCTGCTGATATGGACATTAAAGATCACTCGTCCAGTATCCCAACTAGTGATTTTACCTGCCCTTCCAACTGAAGACAAGGATCGACCTTCTAGCTCTACCCAGCCCAGCTAAGCAAGTTGTCTGGTGGTGAACGGCAGGAAAATATTCTTAGGTCCATAAGGGGGGCCCCAGCAGAAAACGTTTGGGAACCACTGATGTAATTGAAGGTAATGCTGTCTTGATTGTAATGTGAGTATGCATATATTGCAGACTATATGCATATACATATTACACTCTGAGGTAAAGAGATCTGCTGAACATCCTATCTCCGCGTCATTGTGTTTTAAGTGACACACCAGTCTTTATTTGAGAGACTGGCAAACATCCCAACCCTGTCCACAGCCTCCTCTGAGCTCAGTTCACTACACTCATCCTTCAAGAAAATCAGGTTCGGAGTGTGTTCAAGGCAGTGAATTAGGGGAAAGCCACTGGGCCTAATGGGAGTGTACTCAAGGCTGTCTACAGTGTTTACCATAATATTCAACCTCTCCCTGTCACAAGCCACTGTCCCTCACTGCCTGATAGCAGCAACAATCCTTATCCCCAAGTCCACCACGTCAGCAGCCTCAATGACTACAGACACATTGCCGTATAGTAGGGGGAATTAAGTGAAAAATCGTTACGCGGTGGATAGAAGCGTGAAATTTGGTACAATTGTCCTTTGGGTGCCCAAAAAAATTAGTTATTGAAGAAATTCAAAATGGCCGACCATACAATTAGCAGCTGATTCAAAACACACCACAAACAACCTCATAAAATCATGAAATTTGGTATATATGCTCTGTGGGTGACCTAAAGGCATCATGGAAAATTTGGCTCAAATATCTCAACCAGGAAGTGAGTTTTTGAACAATTTCAAAATGGCCGCCCATATAATTGGCAGCTGATTCCAAACCCATCAAAATGCACCACAACCAACCTCATTAAAGCATGAAATTTTGAGTATACACTCTTTTGGAGACCCTAAAACATCCTGGAAAATTTGTCTCAAAAATCTTAAACAGGAAGTGAGTTTTTGAAGAAATCCAACATGGCTGCCCATATACTTTGCTGATTCAAAACCCGCCAAAACCGGCCTCATAAAAGCATGACATTTGGACTGTATACTTTTTGTATGACCTTAAGACATCCTGGAAAATGAGTCCCAAAAATCTAAAACAGGATGTGAGTTTTTAAAGGAAGCAGAAATGCCCACCCATACTATTGGAAGCTAACTGAAAGCCCACCAAAAAAAAAAAAAAATTTAAAAGGGGAATGTGAAATGGCTACCTATATGTCATTTGCCTAAAATAAGATATCATGCACTTCAAACTGACTATCTGCAACTATAAACAAGCAATGAACTATGAAATGTATCTATTCACATGTTCCAGCACATTGGCATAATGCTGTACATGGTAACCCTGCATTTTTGCATCTACACTTTCGAGAGCACAGAGGTTCCATTTTGCAGCCACATTTAAGCAGTTCTCTACAAACGTTGGCTGCCTCTGGTAAAAGTGTCCATAAAGCAATCATCTGTTTTGGTCCATCCATATTTGTCTGGAGAAGGCACTGACTGAATAGCCTGCATACTTTTGGACCAAATGCTGGCTTGGTACACTGCTCGATTAGAATGCTGTAGCAGTGCAGCCTGTGTGGGACATTTTTGAGAAAACATGTCCTTCCTGAGATCATTGACTTTGTCAAGGTTAGTTGTCTTATCATAAAGAACACATGTGTACCTCTCCAACATTCCAAAATGTTCGATTTCTGGCTAAGCTGTTGAAAAGGACATGCAGTCCTAGCAATGAAAGAACCTGTTACCTCTGGAAATTACTTCCATGCAGCCCACGCTGTCTTTTTGCCCTTGCACTGAAATTGAGAAGTTGTATCACAACCTGTGAATGCGTGGAAACCTGGTAGAGCTGCACATGTATCCTTCCCCAGGGTTTTGAAAAGATCATTGATGTGTACTTCTTTAAAGTTTTGCCCCATACCAAAAGCAACCCACAAATCGACATATGGGTAGTTGTCAAGAAGCTGACCAAAAACTCCAAGAAGAATAACTACAATGTCTGTGTCCACTGTCCTTACTACAATTCTCTGCACACCATTTCGCAGAGCATCTGTTATATGCAGGCATACCCTTGTGTCTGCCTCCTCATGGTCACACTCTGGGACTGAAGTAGATTGACCAGATGAGACAACATGTCTGCCTTTGGTGGCATATACTTGCTTTCCTTGCTCAAATTGTGTAGACCTGATGCTCTCAGCCAACATTTGAAAGAGTTCTTCCTTGTTCTTTGAGTCCTTCAGAAAATCAGAGAACTTGCGGGGAAGCTTAGTCGTTGCACCAACTTTCTGACGGATGCCTTGCCCCCGCTTTTGCCGTGTTGAATCTTTAAGACTGTTGTCTATATACACATCCCAAACCATGTCAAGCCTGTTGCATGTCTTCAGCTGATGCTTCATCCATGGCACAATGACCTCACTGGCATACTGACCAAAGGTGGATGCCTTATCAACAGGTAAAGAATGCACAATGGCAGCCCCATCAATGATCTTGACATCAATCACGGAAGGCACACGCGAGTAAGTTTCAGGAGCTATTAGTCCAAGCAGATCAGATTTCTTTGATGGCAAATTGAGTTTACCCTCTTTGGAGAGAGCAGGGCGATAAATGGTGTTCTAATGGGAAAAGAACTCATCCAAATCTCCATCTCTGAACTTACTTGCAATGTAAAGCACAGGGCGTAGCGTGTAGAACGTTAGTAAAAGCTTCCCTCTTGACACTTCAAGAACGCCCCTAGTCGGTTGACTGGGAGCCTAGGCTTTTCAGGCGACTGGCTAGAGCTTTCACCTCCTAATCCATGGTACTGGGGGGGTTGTTAATGAGTTAGTAACTTAAGTGGGTTGTTGCACTAAGTAAAAGTTATCTTGGCATCATAATTTTCAGGGTAGCATACGTAGTCTATATTGGCTAATGCTAGTGCTAACATTTACATAATATTATGACAATGAGTTGTGTCCCAATTTAAGGCTTTATCTCTTCTCATATGAACATTTTATCAATAAATTATTCTTTGAAAGTTAGAAATAAGTTCCTGTGGAAGTTTTTAAAGCTATATATGTATGTATTTTTTAAAAAATTCCCCACTCAAATGAAGATCCATTTGAAAAGTCTAGGGTTAGGGTTAGGGTTAGGGTTCAGACTGCTTTTTTAGCGTTTTTTTCCTCTTTAAAGCTGTATAAAAGTCATGAATTTTATGTATGAAATTGTACATATTTATTGATGGCAGTCCATATACATCACATGCAAAAAAACTAAATGGCAGAAAGAGCCACAATGTCCAAGCTATGTAACATTTTGTTATGTTTGGGTCGTTTTTGGCAGCCATCTTGGATTTTCCCTTTTAAAATGACCTTAATTGACTGAAAATTTTGGGCACCCCTTCTGAAATGATGCGATACATCCTAAAAAATATCTATACCAACTTTGGTGCTTCTATCCACCTGCGTAACGATTTGGCCCTTTTTTGTTGATAATTCCCCCTACTATTAAGACCTATGGTCACAAAATGTTTTGAGAGGCTGGTCCCACAGCACATCAAGGACTGTCTCTTCATACACCCGCTTCCACCTCCACCATCATACAAATTTTCAATGTCACCACTCTGGTGGGGCTCATCACAAAGGATAATGACACAGCCTACAGAGATGAGGTCCAGCAGCTGACAGAATGGTGTGACAATAACAATTTCACCCTCAACACCAGCCACTGTGTGGTAGGCTGGCTGTACAGTGGCTGATAGGAAGAAACTATGGTTATCAGAACTGCAGAAGGTGCACACTTCCCTTCCTGGATGCCATTGCCAGTTCTAGGTGCCTCACCAGTGCCAGTGAGATTGCAAAAGACCACCTTCATCCTAAACACCACCTGTTCAACATGCTGCCCATAGGAGGAGGTATAGATCCATACAGTGCAAAACAAATAAACTCAGGAACAGCTTCCTCCCATGGGCAGTCAAAACTTTAAGTGCCCTTAAGAATAGTGACACTGATTTCTGGATAGTAATGTTGTCACTTCACTACATCTGTAGACTAATGTTCAAAAGGGGGATGGGGTTTTACCACCTCTGTACATAGCCAATTTATTATGACCTTGTATAGCCTATATTTCATTCATTTCTTCTTTTTTTACAATGCTTCTTTACTTGACACTTCCTTGCATCTTAGTGGCTTTGCTGTCATATTGTGTTTTACAGCCAACTGTGCAATGACAATACAAGTATTGAATCTTTACAAATTACAAATAGCTTGTGAATTTACAAAAGAACACACGAAACAGAACAGAAAATCTGACATATGCCTATTGGCTAAACAATTTTACAAGCTCAAAGATAAGGCCTATGTAATGTATCAAAATGTCTTTTGATGTAGTACTCCCTCTAGCGAACCCAATCATGATTTTACAGGCAAGTGATATTTCCAGAAAGAGTGAACACTGAATGACATTGCGTGGAAAGGGTGTATCAGCATAAAATAGAATATCAATAGCCCCCGCGTGTTACGAATTTCTGGTATAAAAAGCATCTAAGCGTAATGTGACTGGTACATCCTTAAGCCGATTGGTAATTGTACTATACTAAAAGTTACGTACTTATAGGCTATGGCAGCATGACAGTAAATTCTTTTCGAAAGTGCTTTTTATATAGTCTATGTCTGTGCTTCAGCAAAGTGTTTTTTGCATCTTCATCTTACAAATAAAACTTGCACATTAAACGTTTGTCTGCATTGTTGACATAGATGGATCGGTCATGTTTTGACTCACACAGCATGTTTTTTTTTATCGTTTTATTGATTGACCTACCGGTGTAGACTACTTGACCTTTTTAGGAATCATGCTGGTAAGTGGTAACCTTCGTGTTTTTTGTTGAAAAAATACTTGTCAACAAAGCGGCAGTGAAACTAAAAAGTGTTTGTCGCTTCTTTTTATTGGCAACTGTATTAGTGTTAAACGACAGCAAAACGTTACAGCAGTTACAGTAGATAGGCCTATTTTATTTCTGGCAGATGTCTTTAGGATGCAGTCTCGAGAATGGAGGGAGGGGGAAAGCGAGGGCTGACACGGATTCCTGCGTTAAGATATTTTCAAACGGCACTCACGGCTGGAGACATATCCATTCAGAGCTGTTGCAGCATAACTGACCTGCGGATGCCTTTGCGAACCGTGTATGCAAAACGATAGCTACATACAGTCCTATGTGTAAGTAGGCTGCACGCAGCCGTTTTCCATCGAGAATTTGGAAATTACATTTTTCTTTTGTAGCCTATTGATATGTCGAGTAGTCTAGATATTGTAGCGGAATGCAAATTCAATTCAACAGATTATATAGCTACACATCAATTTGAAACCTACATCGGAACTTTAAGTTTGTTACATATGAGCGCAGAGAATAGCTTTGGATGTAGGTTTAAAATTGATAGGATGTTCAGAATGAAGTGTGGATGTGCCCTAGCTGATGACAGGAGGACTACGGCGCATCAAAACTTCAACACCTCACAGTTGTTTGAGATCTTCGTCTGTAACTCGAGGGAGCTTTAAAGTTACTTTCGAGTGCCTCCTCAGAGAAGTTCAAATCAAAATAAACCTCAGAAGTGTTTCTTGTGCCCTGAGCAAAGCTACATGGTGGCACCATATGGGTACATTCGTGAGAGGAGGACACATTTTGTTTGTCAAATGAAACTGTGTGGACCATGGGACGTTTTCAGTCAAATACAGCAACAACCTAATATAACTACACACTAAACTGTAAGGTGTGAGGAGAACTATACTTTATATAATTTTGTGTAGATTTTTCCCCTTAACTATGCCTAAAGTGCCTTGAAATGTAAGCGAGCAACTGATTCAGTCTGTCTAGAAACCTTGTTCAAGACTTTGGCACAAAGGTTTATCCCAACTATTGTCTATGTATGTAATGTATGTATGCACAATTACACACACACAAACACGCACACACCCATCTTACTTGTTATAGGCTATATATACACACACACACACACACACACACACATTGTAGGCTGCACAATTGATATAAAATAGTACATCTTGAAAACAGCTCAATTTTACTAAATACATATTAAAGGTATTAACTCAAATCTAGGTGAAAAATGAAAGTCAACAATTTAAATGTACACTTTTAAAATAAATGTGTCCTAAGACTAGCACAATTAACTTCACGTAAAGGAAAGCTTTACACAGTTCTATGAACAAAATAATCCAGCCTGTATTTATGAATTCTATATGTTCCATTAGCTTTTACAGTCATACTCTTCATATTTATTCCAATATGAAGATATAGCCTACTGTACAGCATTTTATGGCAGTGAACTGAAATAAAATAGACATTAGAGGAACAAATGTTAAAAGCCTCTGTTATCATTTGTCTAGTAGCATTTTGAAAACATGCTTTTATGATTATTAAAACGATTATTATTATTATTATTATTATTATTATTATTATTATTATTATTATTATTATATTAACCATATTTGGATATTAGATTAGATTAGATATTTGAGATCTGTTGCTTTAATTTAAATGACTGTACAACATCAAATAGAAATTTCTTTTTAACTGTATATCACAGCAACTGCGATGACTAATAGGCATTTTAGGCTGTTTTATGTGTTGGTTATATAGAATTGTAAGAAGGCAAACAGAACACTAATGACCGCATTCCATGTTAATGAGAAATTATCTGCATATTGTTGCATATTCCACCTGTAACAGTAAAGTAACATGTATGTGTTTTTAACCTGTGTCTTATTTTTATCCTCATCTTTTGGAATTAATGCATAAGATTTTAAGATGGCACTTGTGCTTTAGAGAGTCAATACAAATTATTGTATGATAAACATTTATTTATTTAATCATTGTTTTACTCCCTTAAAATAGACTTTCTTGACCCAATGAATAGCATGGGCTCTATTTAAACTGTGGAGAACAAATAAAGCTGTGACTAACACAGATTTTTAAATCTATGTTCATGCATCTTCTACAAGAGAATATGGCACATCCAGTAGCCACAATGGTGTACAGGTGTACATACTACAACCTTGGAAGCTCAGTCTGTGGGGAAATCAGAAAGACAGTTTTGTGCCTGAACTTACAATTTATTTAGCACCACATTAAGGATGCCATGATCCATGGAATAGCATTTGCTATCTGATAGCGTGTTGTTTTATATAGCCTGCTAAATAATAAATGGTTCAGGTAAAGTTAAACATCCAAACTAGTGAAAGTAGAATGTGTAATTTTATTTATTATTTTTGTGTAAATTCTGTGATTTAGTCACTGTAGGTTATTGTTATATATGAATTCTGGCCCTTGTTATATTTATGTGTAGTTAAACATAACAATATAATGTAACTCAGAAACCTTGCCTTAATATAAATCAATTTTTACAAATTCCAAAAGCTGATGTATATAAGTATTAGCAACTTTGTTTTACTATCTTAAAAGCTACTTTAGTATGAAGGCCTACAGTAATAAGGCCACAATGCAGTATTATATATAAGTATATGTACTGCGTATACAAAGCCATGGTGAAAAAACAAACCTCTGAAGATTTTGAATTGATCTTCCTTCCCAGTTTTCTTCCTTGAACCTATATTGGTATAGAGCCAAGTTTCCTGTGTGTGTGTGTGGGTGTATGCGTGTGTGTGTGTGTGTGTGTGTGTGTGTGTGTGTGTGTGTGTGTGTGTGTGTCAGTATTTTTTAATATGACGTGTGCACGTGGATTTGTGTACTGGACTGTTTTTTGTTTTTTTTTTGGGGGGGGGGGGGGTGCACAAGTCTCCACCCATGCCTTTTGAGCCAGCCCCTTCTGTCCCTTTAAGCCCCACCCCCACCAGCAGAGTCACCAAGCAGCAGCTCTTCCATATTCATCAAAATCCTGTGTCTTAAAAATCCCGGCCCCTACCATGGAGAGTCATTCCTCTCTCCCTCCCCCATGCTCACTCCATCTCAGTGCTCTCTCTCTTCACCATCTTTGTCTCTTTCTCACTCCCTCGTATGCCTTTTTAGTACATTCTTTGTCCCTCTCTCTCCTTCACACACATAATTCTCTTGATCTCTACACACACACGCACGCTTGCACGGATACACAAACACAAACACACAGAAGTGCATACACTCATGCCCACACACACACATGTTCTCCTTCACATTGTCTAACACACCTGTGCAGAGTTGGTGGGGTGGCACCGTGCTGGAGGTGTTTTGTTGACTTGATACTAGCCAGTGCGCTGGCACAACGTCTTATTTTGGGGAAGACACAAGTCAAAATTGCTTTCTACTTTTCCACCTCTAACTCCTGGAATGCTAAAACTGGACTGATGGACATTTCAGAACTTTGCATCCCTGATTCGGTCAACTATCATAACCAGTAGGTAGACTGCTTGTCTTTTCTTCTTAGCCTGTGTATGTCATTCTAAATGTACATACACATTTAATTTCTGTGTAGTTTGTTTTGATCACAGATGTGCATGTTTTACAATGGGGTGAGATGCACAGAAAACTTTTTTCTGCTTTTGTCATATAGTACTGACAAGTACTGTTTTGAATTTTTGACTGTGACACTAATACAGTCTTTCATGACATAACAGAAAAGTAACAGTTCTTAAAGGTGTGAAATAAGGTAGATATATAATATGCATAATGCCAGATTAACAGTTGTTAACATTGATGATATGGAAGACAAGTAAAACAAACAAAAAAGGTTTTAAAGTGTGTGGTTAATAATTAAAGCAGTGTTTGAACTTAAATGCACAACCACTCCTAGTCCACATATGTGAACATCCTTGCCTCTCCCACTTTTCCCATTCTCTTTGTCTTTCCCCTTAGTATATGTCTATGTATTTTCAAGGCAGTCAGATTGGGACAAATAAAAAAGAATGGAAAGAAATAATTGTTTTGGAAAGCAACACACAGCTTTCCATACAATTTTACCTGCACAGTATAAAAAGACAGCACATGTCTGGCTGGGATGTGTATTATTCCATAGAGTTTATGGGTCAGTCATTATGGTCAAGTAACATCTTGACTACAGGACACCATGTCCTATCAATAAAAAGTTAGCTGATTTTTTGGGCAGAGCGGGGTGTGTCTGAGTTTCTGTTTGTGACTGAGTTGCACAGGGATTGGGTTCATTCAGTTGATGGCATCACTATGTTTATATTATATACACCATTTTCAAAATAGTTATCTTTTCAGTTGTTTAGGGAACTTTAATTATTTTGCTTTGTCATTTCTCTTGCTCAAGTGTTTTTGGACTTTAATTTATGTAACAAGTAATTCATTTAAAAATACAGACAAATAGTCATTACTTGTGAATGCCTAATAAATTAATATACCATGGAAACAAATATTGTACCTTGGACTCTCTAGATAGGCTCCATGTTGAATATAAAAATCAGGAAAAGGATACATGTTTGTGGGGTTATTATGTCCAGAGTAGACATGAAAATATTTACATCATTTACAATAGTCTAAGCTCTAATAGTAAGCAGTGTTCATTACACCCTTAACCAGGCAAAGTGTATATACTTTTGGTGCATCTTAAAGTTTACAATATCTAAGGTATTCAGCTCCCTTTTGTATACTGTGGTGATCAGTTTTACAATGCTTAAAAAGCAATAGAGTTTTATTTTGACAGCATAAGGAAAAAAATATTAGTCAATATTTTTTTGTTCTAAAAATAAGACTATAAACTAATAAAGGAGTATTATATATTTTAAAATAACTTAAACTAATAATGCACAGCTGCTCAGTATAAAGCAGTGCTCACACTGCTTGGTGCAGTTTTCTGACCTTTTAGATATAACTCCCTTAAAATATAAATCAAATCCATAAGTGTTTTCATTTTTAAATACATTTTTAAATTAAAAAAGCAGGTCATGTAGTTTTTAACTAGAACAACCACACAAGGGTGTTACTTAAAAAGTATAAGTATTTTTTACATAGATGAATTACAATGCATGCAAGAATTTTATTCAAAATAGTTCTTGTGCACGCCTGGTTGCCTACAATGTTTATGCAACATGATGACTGTAAATGGCATACTGAGGTGTTGGGAGTTATTGTCTGTGGCAAAAGATGGGTCACGATCTATAAAATTATATTTAAAACATCAAATCTGTAAGATGTACAATGCAGTCTTGTCATTCAAAAATAACTAATATGGACAAGCCAGAAATTAAGATGATATGTAGATTTGACCAGATTTCTTATTAAAAGAATTGCAGAGAGAGAATTAAGAGAGAGAGAGTGTAGTTTTTGCAGCAGAGCTGGTCCAATAACATGACTTCATTTTTTTAACATTGTATTTATAAGATATATTTTTAATTATTATGAACATTGTTAAATTTTAGACATGCTTCAACCTTGGTTCTTTAATGCTCTGTCCATTTTGAAAGTTATGTCTTATTGAAAAATGTTTTTTTAGAATACTGTCATAAATAATTATCAGTGATCTCTTATTTAGAATACATTATTAGGTTACTCGATATGTCAGTGCAATGTATTTAACATTGTAATTAAAAATGTAGAATTGAAAGGATGTCCAAAACATATTTTAACAAAAAATACATGTGAATAAGATGATATGATACAATGTAGATACATGAATTTGTGTACATTGTGTGTGTGTGTGTGTGTGTGTGTGTGTGTGTGTGTGTGTGTGTGTGTGTGTGTGTGTGTGTGTGTGTGTAAGTGTTTATGTGTGTGTGTAAGTGTTTGTGTGTGTTTTTAGGCTGGCTACGAACTTGAGAGCAATGTGAAAATTTCCTCAAAACAAAATAAACTGATTTTTTTATATTGTGTTTTTTGTATCTTTTTCTCATGTTTACAATGTCAAACATAAAAGCATTTCTATTTTCATTTGTAAAACTCAATTTAGATGTATGACACTAATGCCTTTCAAACTAATGTTAACAAAAAATGCAACATATATATAGAATAGACATCAATGTATACAGGACGTCTGTGTTTCATGATGATCCTTTGGTGAGCATGACGTGTATAGGGAAGAAATGCTATAGGATGATTTTATTGTATCTATGTGGCTTCTAGTAGTGTGACAGGACTTGCAGAGTGTACATGTGGTCGGCATGTGAGTGCTGAAGAAGGAAGTGAATATGTTTGTGTGTTTTCAATTCAGTGGAGAAGGGTCTGCTTAGACATGTAACAGTATGGCCATAATGGAATACACTGGCTTGCTTCTTTAGGCTTTGAGAGATAGGGCAGGAGAGGCTGACCAACTGTGTATAGATTATGTCCCCAGGGCAAAGCCACAGCCCTGATTTCTGCTGCTCTTTTGGACAGTTCCGTTCACTACTTTATGCTCACTGTTTTCGAGGTGCTGTTTTTCTGTAGTGGACTTAAAAAAGTACAATTACAAGAAACATTATTGTCACTGGAAAAATAGACAGGCCTCAGTAAACCAGTAAGGGATTTTTGTACTATATTTTTTTACATTACACTCTCAGAAAAAAATGAATGGTAGGGGTACCAATTTGTATCTTAAGGTACAGTCAGCATTAATGTTCGCAAAAAGGCTAATATTTGGACCTTAAGGTACTGATGTGTACCTTTTTGAGCTCTGGAGATGGTAGAAACTAGTTGTAAAACAGTGGTTAAAAGGTACAATTATGTGCCTTTGAGGGCACTGCCAGTGTGACAAGCAAAAACACAATTCTGTACCTTCTTTTCTGAGAGTGTATGATTAAAGGTAAAGGTAAAGGTGGACAGTACGCATCCTCACTTTTCTTCAACTTCCTGCCCTCAGCTCCTGTCATCATCTGTGTCTTTCATCAGCTGTTACTTTCACAAGTGAATTCTTACAGGCTGTTGCTGTCAGGCTTTCGTGTAAGAAACAAGCCTTCATAAATAATTAGATTTCACTTTATTTGACTACCTTTCTGGCTTGAAGGGGAGAACATTTCCACTTCATATCTGTCCTGTTGCTTTGGTCAGTATCTTTGTGTGTGCACATGTGGCTGTCTGTCTATCTGTGTGTGTGTGTGTGTGTGTGTGTGTGTGTGTGTGTGTGTGTGTGCGTGCGTGCGTGCGTGCGCGCGTGTGCATTTTTCCTTGAATCTGTGATTCTATTACATTTTGAGAAAAAGAGAAAGCATAATTGCATTACAATGTTTTAAGTAAAAAGCTCTTTGGTCTTTGAGTGTTTTCAGTACTACTAGGTTAATCTGATTTCTGTTGTCTTCATGGTGATTGTATCACACGGTAACCAAAGCAATGATACGCTCAGAAACTATCCAGATGGGATCAGCTTGCGCTAATTTGGTTTTTAGAATACATTACCTGCCAAGGCCACTGGAGCGCCGTCCGCTACCCTCATCTTTCCCCATCAGGTCGTTTTGCTCTTCTCTAGCTTCGGGCCAGAGAACCACAGTGCTCCTCTTTGGATGGGTAACTCTGCTGCACTTGTCTTCTCTATCACCTGCTCAGGGGCCTCTCTCCTGTTGTACCAAATATTAAAATAGCTAACTGTTAAATTAGAACAGACAAAGGAATGCATTGAGAGATTAGTGGCAGTAACCAAGAAAAAGGGTTTTTAAGCTTTGTCTTCCCTTATCTAAATGTATTTCCTTGTATCAACAGGAAGTCGTTGTCCCACACTCTAGGCCGATTACTCAGTCCGTTGGCCTCTCTGGATCCCTCTCATTTCTGGTAAGCTCTGCATAGCAGTCTCATTTTCTTGCAATATACATGAACATGTTTTGAAAATGTTAAAATACTAGATGGAACAATTTACAATTTTACCTAACTTCTTACAGCCTAGACCAAGGAGCCCTTTATCATGTGGTCATTTGAACTGACTACACAGAGTACTGAGACCTTCCTTCCTTTCCCTTTTAAGATCAAACTATGCTTTTAATATAATAAAACAATTTATCTTATTATATAAAAAAAGACCTGTTAAAGCAAATTTCTCCACTTTTGTAATATCCAGCCATTGACCTCGGTGACATTGTTGACAGGTGTGAACTTAGAGCCCACAATTTTTTTTAACAAACTTGTATAGTACGGCACGTCTCAATTCCAGTTTCAATTCATCTTATGCTTCTGCTTGCATCCTCTTCCTAGGGGCAATTTTAAGCTAATGAAATATGTGTCTTTCAGCTAAACAATTTTCCCTTTTTCCTTTTAGCTGGAACAAATTTACAACCCTTTATCACACTCACGAATGCCCACTTATAACAAACAATGTTGAACAATACTGAACTGAACAAAAAAAAAAAAGAAAAAAAATGTTCATGTCGGAATGAAATGTTGTTTATATATCAACAGTGTCTCAAAGATCTTTTTTACAGGCATTTATATATCTACAAATATAGTTCTTCTTAATTCTTCTATATTTATCTCTAATTTCCATTGTGATAAAAAAGAATCTCTACTCTACCCTATTATATAATCAACCACCATATTCATAGAACTATTGAAGAGATGACAAAATAGAAATAAATCACTGTGAGTAAAGAAGTGGGAAACATTACATTAAGTTCCATCTTAGTATCGATTGCAAGAGCAATAAAATCTTAGATTGCTTTCATCCTATATATTTAAAAAGTTTAGTTTCACCTATTCCATACATACTCCAAACACACACTCTCTCTCTTTCTCTCTCTCCTTTTCTCTCTCTCTCTCTCTCCCTTTCTCTCTCTCTGTACAGATCTACTGTAGCATAGTAGTACACTAAACATAGCTGCTCAGTGTTTTCCTCATCCCAATGTGTGTTGTACCAATGCAATCAAAATTTGTAAAATAATAATAATATAAATGTTTTTTAAGAACACAGAACACAGATAGCCCATTTATTTATTTTCTACACTGACAGTTAGCTGGCCCAATGAAATTGATGAGACCTCCACAGTCAGTTTTCCACATGTTTAGACATGTTTGCTGCCAGATCCATTGCTGCTGGTTGCCAGGCATTAGCATCAAATTTATAAGAAGTCACACAAAACACTAGTGTGCACTTGCAACAACAGTGTAGGTTAGATCCCGAAAAACAAGATGTGTCTCGTCATTAAGAGGAGAACTCAGAAGAGGAGGGACAGAGCTATGTGATTTCATGGGATGGAGTAGAACCACCACTTCTTAAATATTTTTGTGCGTCATAGATATATGTTTTTGCATTTTCGTGTGTCATGTTATGTAGTATACACTGATATGTAATTGTTCATACAGAATAATAACATGACTATAAGACTACAAAATAAGTAACTTATGGGTAAGGTTTAACATTGAAAAGTGTTGAGATAGTTAGGGTTATGCGTATTGACTTAGAATGCTTAGAATGTTAACACATCACACAGAATAACAAAGTTACCTGTAACGTCCTTGCATGCAGGAGGGAGATTTCTAGGTGATTTCAAGGTAACTGGAGGCGTGAAATGACACATGGAAATGCAGAACAGAATACCATGTGAAAAGACTTTGGAATTAGCGTGACATTCTACGTCATTTGATGAGTCTGGACAGAGACATATGGAAGAGGAAGAGAGTTTGGATTTATATATAATAATAATAAAAATAATTAGCAGGACAGGTCGTTCAGGCGCTGTAGACAGGTCCTGCTTGTGTCCGTAGCGCCGACTGGCCCGAGGAAAAACTCCCTAAATTGCATGTGGTTTATATAAATAAAATGAAAAAAGGAAGAAACCTCAGGCAGAACCGTGGCCCCTAGGGAAGCCCATCTGCCGGGGCTGTGGTTGACTGGGAGGCTGGATTGTAGTCGGGTCGTCGATTGGGTGAATCATTACAGGTGACTGGTGTTAGACTGCTTGTGGGGTGGAGCAGTGGCTGTTGTAGGTCTTTTTGAGTGAAGGGGGGAAAGGTGTACTAGAGGGGGCTGAGGGGTCCGTTGCGCGGCTGCTGTCGGTCTGGGTGCTTGGGGATGGGGGGGTGGCGGGTCCCCGGTAGGGCCGTTAGGTGTAAGCGAAGCTTAATAGGTGTGTACTGAGTTGACACTTGAAGGCGTCGACGGACTCGGCTTGTCTAATGTGTTGTGGTAGAGCATTCCATCTCCTTGGGGTGTAGTATGAGAAGGCTGCTTCCCCGATCTTTTTGGGTGGAGGTTCTGGGATCCTCGGGAGGCCAGCTTCGGCAGATCTGAGGGCTCATGCAGGAATATAAACAGATAGTGTGTCAGTGATATAGCAGGGGGCAAGACCATTTATAGCCTTGAATACTAGTAGGAGTATTTTAAACTCAATTCTGTAGGAGACAGACAGCCAGTGGAGTTCAGCTAATATGGGAGTGATGTGAGTCCTTCTTATGGTTTTTGTTAGTAACCTAGCAGCCAAGTTTTGAATAAGCTGTAGTTTCTCAATTGACTTTTTAGGGAGGCCTGCAAATAAGGCATTACAGATGATCTCCGATACTAACGTAAAATTGCCTTCCTATGATATATGATTTAAACCATTTAATGCATGACCTGACAGACCTACCCAGGTTTCAAGATGGTTGAGTAGTATGTTGTGGTCTATAGTGTCAAAGGTGGCGCTTAGGTCTAGGAGGACTAGGGCAGAGACTTTGTTTGTGGACATACTGAGTCTAAGATCATTAACTATTTTAGTTAGGGCGGTCTCTGTGCTGTGGTTTGCTCTAAAGCCTGATTGGAACTTTCTAGTATATCGTTTTTACTAAGGAACAGGTTGAGTTGCTTAAAGACGGCTTTTTCTATGCTTTAGGTTGTTATGCACAGGCATTTTGAGTTCTGACTATCGAGATAAATGTGATATCGATGCACTCCATCACCTACAGAGTTTTTGGTATGGACACAGGAGCCATGTTTTTGGTGTTGTCACTGTACAGGTTTGGTTTTGTAAAAACACTGCAGAGACATTTTGAGAAGATGCAATCGCTGTGTTGTGGGTATCTGTCATTGTCACTGTATTCATGTAAATATTAATCTACACATTTGTTAGTTTACTAATTTAGTTTGCTAAATGTATTAATATGTCTCTTATGTGTGGGTAAATAATTTCTAGAAGTGAAAATATGAATATGCAAGTTAACACTTGTGTGTATTTTTTTTAATATAACATGTTCTGTATAAGAAACCATAAACAAGTTTAGATATTTTATAAATTTAGATATTTGTTACACACATTCTTACATTGTATTCTACAAGTTCTTACATCAGGTGTGCAAGCACTCTTGCATTTTGCAACATATTTACCTTTATACACTAATTCTTGGCTTGGGTGTCCATTGGTGCGCCGGTCCAGAGAACAATCGCCAGAGCCGAATTCTGTCCCCAGTCCAGCCCTATGAATAATTACAGAAATCTGTTTGTCCCTACAGTAGACATGCAATCATACACACTAAATTCAGCAAGCATTCTTACAAATGTGCCAATCTTGTCACCAAATGCAGTTTTTAGTAGCAGATAAATATTAGTATAGATTAGTTTATTTGAATTTGTTGTAGACAAACAGTAAGCATCTTCCCATTTGTAAAATGACCATCTCACATGTGCTTCTGTAAAAAAAATGTAATGCATCTCTCAAGCCACAGAAGGCATAGTAATGATGTTTTTATGTCTTTCTGTTAAGTCCTTAAATTTGCACTTGTTTCAACTATTAGAATTAATCTTAAAAATGATCACAATAAAAAAAAATATTTTAAACCCCAAGTTCCCGGTATATGTTATATAGTTCTGTGAAGTTCCTTATACCAAATTGCATACTGGGATGACTTAAAGCCCCTTTCACAATTGGCTCACGAGCACTTTACAACACTTTGCGATGGGAATTTTTTAGCCTCGTACGAACTGCTGCATACATTGTACAATGTCTCACATTCATTGCATGCTTTTTAGTGGTCGCGTCACGTCTCTTCAGAAAAGTGGGCATGCACACTATTCTGGCGCGACCTAATACGATGAAATTTATTGCAATGCAGTACCAACATTAAAACGAACATTTTGCACCGTTTTGTGTACTCACAAGAGTGATGCACGATTTGTAAAGGTCACAAGATGAATCGCAGCTGTCTATGCGTCTGTTTAACAACAATGACACTGTTGCCCAACGTGTCTCATGTAATCTTGCAAAGTTTTACTATCAGTGCACGTCACGATTTATCAGCTTCAATTTACCATGCTTTGCCACTACTGTAATAACTAGCTAATAGGTTCGTTTACTCTGGGTCACACTTGGCTGGCTCTTAGGTGCAGGAAAAATAGAACTTTATTAAATTTCCACTGCCAACATGAACATACCTGCGGGCTTTCAGACGGACAGACTAATCCAACATTTCCACACTGGGCTGCTCACCACTACAGCCCTCTAACTCTCCTTTTAAAATAAAGGACTCTATAGATTCTGTGCTACACTACTATATAAACTCTGTATAATCACCTGTTTCAGACGGACCACCATTGACAATGGATGCTGCTGCACCTCGTCGCCATCTGCTGGGCTTGCTGAATGTCCGAGCACAACTCCCCTCTGACTCGTACGGGCGTTCGTACCATGGACTGCATAATTCCACGAGCACTGCACGTTCAAACGTCCAATTACCAGATCAATCGCGTGACCCTATTGCACTTACCACACCTGCTTTCATTGTACAATATTCGCAAGATATATGGCAAGATTTAATGCGTCTGCATTACACAACGGTCGCTTTAGATGTGCGAGTTTTCTATAAATACTTTTTCATATGCGATTATTTCGGCAACAGTTTACGATCCATATCAAAATGTATCTGTCGCACAAATGTTTTGTCGCTTCTGCTCGTGAGCCAATTGTGAAAGGGGCTTAAGATGAAGTTCCCAAAATGTTTGAATTTTGGCAACATGTGTGGATGCCTACAGAGAATGGAAAGTTGAATCAAGAATCAAAAAAATGTATTGGTCACATGCATATTTGTACAGGTACAAATAGCAGTGAAATGGAGACAATGCAATAAAAGGATCTCTGATAATAAATAAATAATACATAAAAACAATACAAATAAGAGAATAATGCTGTGCGGGGTGATCTTATCCTGAGAGGTGCAGTCGCTTTACCAAGTTGTTCCCAGAAATGACAGACTCTATAGTGGCAGTATAGAAGGTCCTCTGTAGCTCAGAAGAGATCTTGAACTTTTTTAGCCTCCTGAGATATGTGGTGACCATGACAGATGAAAACTCTGAGATACCTGAAGCTGTTTACTATCTGCACAGGGGCAGCATATACATTTTGAATGGACTGTAATGTTGCTGTTTCTCGCTTCTGAGGTCTACCAGCAGCTCTTCAGTTTTGGTGACTCTGAGCTCTAGGCTGTTTTCTTTCGAGAACACCTCGACTTCATTTAAGTAGGCTGTTATGATGAGTCCTACCACCGCTGTGTCATCAGCAAATTTCAGTTCAGTTGTAGAGGGAGTAGAGCAGTGCACTCAGAACACATCTTTGGGGAGCACCGGTGTTGATGGTGATTATGTTCAAGGTGCAATTGCCAGTCTTTACTACCTAAGGTCTATCTGACAGGAAGTTAAGGATGCATTTGCAAAGGGAAGGACGTGGAAGACCAAGATTTTTAAGCTTGGTGACTCGTTTATTGGGCACTATGGTGTTAAATGCTGTGCTGTAGTCAATAAACAATAGCTGTGCAGAATTACCCTTTTCTTTATCCAAGAGAGAGAGGGAACATGGGAGATTGCATGAAGGAAGGAATGAAGGACATGAGAGATTGCATCATCAGTGGTCCTATTTGACAGGCAAACTGAAGAGGGTCTAATGAGCCAAGGACTGATGAAGGGATGATGTTTTAAGAAGTTTTTCAAAACACTTCATTACAACTGATGTTAAAGCAATAGGGCGCTGGTCATTTAGACAGCTAGTTTAGTTTAGTTTAGTTTGTTTATTTTAGCTCTGCTTTTAGCCACGGAGTGTGGTGCTCTGCCTGATACTAACGGGAATGCTATTCCATAGCCCTGACGTTTTTACAGAGAAGGCACTTTGGCCAAAAGTAGAATATCTAAACACCGTTATGCAGTCCCCCCTAGATGACGCTCTTGTAGTCCTTGTGTCATTTGTGGGTCTACACAGACTCACAAATTGCTTAAGGGGAGTGGGGCAAGATCATTTATAATTTTAAAAAATAAACAACTAGGGTTGGTCTTTGTAGGTACATGTATGATGGTGGATCTCTTAAAGCAACTGTGTACAGTGGAATTTGCTGAGGATAGATTAAATATTGTTTATTTGTGAAAACAGCTGCAAGCTGATCAGCACATGATTTTAACATACTCCCAAGAATACCATCTAGGCCAGCTGTCTTTCTGCTGTTTACTCCCTTAAAGACCCTCCTGATGTCATGCTTAGAGACAAAAAGAAAAAGGGAAACACTGGTCTGTATGTCAGCGGCGCTGTTATTATCACTGCCTATAACGATAGCTGCGTTAGTGTGGGGCCGTTCATTACTGACCTCGAAGTGTGCATAGAATGCGGTGAAATCGTTCGCCAATGTTGTATCCAAATTGGCCATGGTGAAAGACGGCCTTCTGTAATCTATGATCAGCTTCAAACCTTGCCTAACACTGCTGTCATTGTTACACAGATGCAAATCCATTTTTTTCTCTGTACCGCTTTTTTGCCAATTTTATTTCTTTATGCAGTTTGTAGCACTTTATACAGCGACATGACTCCAGATAGAAGCCCTCAAAGCATCTTGAATAGTTCTATAAACCCAGGTCTCTGATTTGGATAGACTTTCACAGTTACCGTAGGGATGATATTAGAACCCAGCTCCAAGATGAAACACATCACTCCATTTTTGAATTCGTCAGTGTTATCAGAGCTCATACTGAACATGTTGACTGTGATGGTGATAATACCCGAGAACTCCCATGCCAGGTAGGCTGGCACAGAATCGTTAAGTGCTCCACATCAGGTGAGCAGGGGAGTGACAAAATGGACATTCATGGAATCAGACCAGTTGTTGTTGGTCATGAAGCACACACCTCCACCTTTAGATTTTCAGATCAGAATCTTCTGATCGTATCAGCTGGTCGTATGGCATGATGTAGTTTGATGTAGTTTTGTTCCGCTCCATCTGTGAATATGTACAGGCCAATCAGCAAACAGATGGAGAGCTGAACGCTTAATGTACCAAGCAGTAGTGATATTTTGAAGCAGAAAGTATCCGTCCACCGTGGAGCAAGCGAATGCTAATGCAAAGGTTTCAGATGCTTTGCTTTGAGTGAAACGATGGCTATGAAACAGCTGCACCAGATAAGAGCAGAATACAAGTGCTGCTTGGGCCCTGTGGAAATCCATAGTGTAAACATAAAAATAGCTCAATGTTGTAATTGATTTTTTTATATCGACCATAAGCATATCTATAGTATCCAAGTTGAGATAACCTTTGATATTTGAGGATGGCAGAGAATGTTTGGCAACTGTTAGCTGTTGACTGTATAAAATGGTATTTCATCTATTTACATGTTTTAATGAATCATGATCATTACTGTCTGGTTATACCCAAATGAGATGGTAACATTGTACAAGTCTCTCATAGAGAACTACAGAGACAGGGTCCACTCCTCCAAACTTACTTAGTGTGGTTATAACCCATACAGGGTGGCAAAGAGAATTCAGAAGTGCCTTTCACCCTGTTACAAGTTGATGAACCACTAAAACGATTTTGAAAACATGAAGGAACATGATGGTTGCAAAAATAGAACCACCCGATTACCCCTTGAAAGTTACGTCAGTCAATATCTAAAGCATATCACACCAATCGTTTCACTACAGCCAATATCCAGGATCCAAATGTTAGGACATTGCCAGATCATGTTGTGGTCATACCATGTGGTGCATCTAGTGACATTTGTCAAAATGTGTAGCTGTGTGTTTTGAGCACCCAGTGGCAGACACATAAATTGTCATAAATGCCAACAAGTCCTCAGTGGTTTGCATTTCTCCATGTGACATCCTCTTGTGAAAGTCCTTGTGGAGGAGGAGCATAATTTATAGCTGTATAGGGAAAACAGTAGTTTTTTTTCAAAACAGGTAGGGTACCCCCAACTCAATAAGGACAGCTTATGAGACAAAGATTAATGAACTAATTTCATGCATCACTTCTTCACCCCTCTGCTCACCATGCCATCTCTCTCTCTCTCTCTCTCACACACACACACACACACACACACACACACACACACACACACACACACACACAAACACACACATACTGTTGTGATTAACACTGAAGAGCATGAAAAGGTCTCTAAGAATAATACAATATAATACAATGCAGATGACTTAATAATTGTGAAAGAGATGCCAGAACACATTGGTCGCTGGTTGGAGTCCAGTGTCAGGGAACAGCTTATCCCATTGACAGTGCGTCTCAACTCCTGTAGGTTTCCCAAGGTTCTGTTCAGTTTAGATTATGGTTTTGAGGACACCCAACATAAGCTCTGAAAAGCACTATTGTTCTTCTTACAAGAAATTGGGTTCTGCACCCCTCCTTTGTGTTTTTTATGAGCTCCTTTATACTTTGGGACTAAAAGGGTTTATAGCAATGATATGTTAACACAAGTTTACATGGACTGTCAGAAAATATCCAGGTCAGGCTTTGCTACACAGAGCTTAGTGGCATCACTTAACTCAATGACTTCCAGAATTGGTCTGATCTTTTAATGCTGTTACACCATTAGACATTAATGCCAGAGTTTAAAATGAAAAAATGATTAAAACTTTTCCCTTGTGTGAGCTGTACACGAAATGAACTAGTTTTTCCATATGAACTTTTCAATTCAAAAGGGAGCTTTACCTCCGGGTTTTCACAGCTATGCATTAACTCCTTGTTGTCAGGCAAGAGAACATGTCTTTTGAACTGTTCTCAGCATGATTTGAGTGTTTTACCACACGGCTCGGAGAATCACTGTTAATTCTGGCATTAACCTAAAACTGTTGTAACAGGGGGCATAATCCAGAGCATTTTCAGCATACTTTCGTATCTTAAATTTAGGGTACTGCAAACACATCAGCTAGTATCCATACAGTGGCTGTAGGCAACTTGCCTGTGATACCCATAGGCTTTGTCTCCATATTTTTCTTTCCTTTCAAGGAGGAAGGAAGGAGAAAGCTGCTGAACATGATCAGCATCTTTATAGTGTTATGACATGTGTGAAGCCCTGGATTTTCATTATAATTTAAATGTGCTCATAGTTGTATAGGGTAGAGTAGAGTACACCAAACAAAAGAGGGTGGAATGAAATTTAACTCTTGACAGGTCCAGAGATCTTAACTTTAGGGCCACAGGCCTGGTCTGCATTGTGTAATAACTATTGATCAAGCTATACCTATTCTCCATTGGCATGTATGGTACATTAGTCTAACAGTTAGCTCTTTTCTAACTAGTGTCCTTGCTGTCTTTCTTTGTAATTTTTTCCTCTTCTCCTTTTTTCCCCTAAAATATTGAACACATTTTGAAATTTGCAAGCTGTGTTTTCATAGTGCCAATTAACCAATACAGACAGGTACACTATAGACAGTGCTTTGCCTTTGTTGCATTGCGTTTGTTAAACTACATGTTTTACACATGAATTTTGACACATGGATACATGCACTGTTTAACAGTTTCTTGCCTGAGGATACCTTACATACAGTATCTCACAAAAGTGAGTACACCCTTTATATTCAGCAAAACATGTGCTATATGTTTTCAAGGGAAAATGTTTTTGAGTAGTTAGTATAAAGCTTGTGTAGCAGTATAGAATATCATTTACATGTCGGAATCCATGATTCTTTCAATGAACTGCAGTTCCTCAGTTCTGGCAGCATTGAAACAGCCCCAAACCATGATGCTACCACCACTGGGCTCGATTCTAGGCAGAGCACACTTTTAATGGTACTGTTTAACAGGTTGCTGCCACACATGCCTGACACCATTTAAGCCAAACAAGTTTATGTTATTCTAGTCAGACCACAGGACATGGTTTCAGGAATTCATGCTTTTAAAGTGTGTCTTCAGCCTTTTTTGTGATCAAGCTTTACAAGAGGCTTTTTCCTTCAAAGGATGATCATACAGACTGGGTTGTTGCACTGTGCAGCATCTTATTTGACCTCTGACAAGCTGACCTCCCACTTTTGAAACCGCTGCAGCAATGCTGGCTGCAGTCATGCATTTATTTTTTACAGCCAACTTCTGCATTTGACACTGAGTGTGTGTACCTTACTTCTTTGATTGATCCCGTCAATCCTGCCTGTTGGAAGTGGAACGTGTTTTGGAAAACCACTTAATGAATCTGGCCACGATGATGTAGCTCAGTTTCATGGTGTTGCTCATCTCTTATAGATAGCCCATCATTGTGTAAAGCAAATAATACCATTTCTGAAATTCTCAGACAGTTTTTTTTTGCCATGAGGAGCCATGTTGGACATCCAACTTTTATGGATTACTTACAACACCCAATGTTGGTATAAAAGCAGTGTTGAAACACACACTGTGGTACCAGACCCTCAGAAGCATTAGGTGAACAGTATTGTACTGCAGAAGGTAGTGTAATGCTATAAAAATGGCAAGGAAAAGGCAATTAACAATGTGAGAGAGACAGACCATTATAACCCTTAAAAGAGTTGGTGTTTCCTACGGGGAAATTGCAAAGAAAGTCAAGGTGTCAGTGAGCACAGTTTTCTTCAGTGCCATCAAATGGCACTCAGAAACTGGGGGAAACTCTGACAGGAAGTGGTCTGGGAGACCCCGAGCCACACCTGAATCAGAGAACATGTTTCTAAGAGTTAACAGCTTGTGTGATAGGCTCACAGAGTGTGTGGCATCCTAAAACAACATGGCTACTACCGCATTCTGCAGTGCCATGCAATAATGATTCTTTAATGACCACACTGCAAGCAGGTGGAATTTTCTTTTCAGTACGGCATGGTACAGGTTCCTCAACATGCAACATAAAGACTAGGGACGCAGACGGAGACAAATATGGACATCATACATATAGACACACAGACAATCCAAAAGATACCCTCTGGTATGCACCTAGTTGGTCAGAGGTTCATCCTACAGCAAGATAATGACCCAAAACACTAGTCCAAACGATGCCAAAACTACCTCAGGAAAACATGGAGTGGCCAGGACAATCTCCAGACTCCAGACTCCAGAGCTGGTTTGGGATGAACTGGACAGAAGAGTAAAAGCCAAGCAACCTACCAGTGCCACACATTTATGGGAACTTCTGCAACAAACTTGGGAATAACTTTCTAAAGAATATTTGATTTCTCTTGTAGAAAGAATGGCACAAGTATGCTCAGCTGTTATATCTGCCAAAGGTGGCTACTCAAAAGTTTTGAATACATTTTGATTTATAAATTGATTACATGATTTTTTTCAACCTAAATTGCATATTTGTTCTGTGCTTTCATTTTTAGAGTGCAATGGCACAATACACTGAATGATTTTCAGTAAAAAACTGGAAAATGTGTGGCGTTCTAATACTTTTGACCGGTAGTGTATATCTCAGGACACAATATATATATGATTGTCCTTCATGAACACAATTGAAAACACTTCTATAATATATTTTCTGAAAATAGCTTTTCATGTCTGTTGTTTTGAACTTAATGTTACTGGCATACAATTTACTTTTACAGCAGCAACCAAAGTTATTAATTCCCATAGATTTGTGAACAGCAACAAAAAGTACTATATTCTTGCATGCACTGTAAAGCTGATGTACATTTCTGCATGTATTTCAGACAATGCAAACTGCAACAGTGGACATAGTTGTAAAATTACTTACTCTAGGTTTGGCTGCATTCAACTGTAGGGACAGTCGCCCCGGAGAAACTTGAAATGAAAGGAAAACTTTGGTGTAAAATGAAAATTGGCATGTTTGTCAATCGACTTCTATGAACTTTTCTGTGGTGGTGACAAGAGACTACTGCAAGGTACTGCCTGTAAGAACTGTTTCATTAATAAACGATGTGTACACTTACAAAGTTGTCAGTGTCTCGTTTGAATGCCAGGGCCTTTGTTATAGTACCAATGGAGTGTGGTTTAAAAATAGCATAATCTTCATACTTTCGCTATGCTCTTAACACTACCATTGTTAGCCTTCTGGGCCAAAACAGTAAAAAATAGTGAAGTTCTAAATGCAACAGTGTGGCGCAAATTTGCTCCTCAGCAAACATACCAACTCTGTATGATGTTTTAACATGCCAATTTTCATTTTACAATGAAGTGTTCCTTTAAATGTCTTGCGAAGAGCCACGATGGTGGCAGAGATTGAACTCATAACCATCTGGCGCTACTTTTGCAAACCCTGGTCACTGCCCACTTGTCCAACTCCTTTTGACTTTGGGATACAAATATACTGTATATTATCTAGCATCATCACAAAGCAGTGGTTCTGCTATGTTTTGTGTTATTTCTCTCTCTATCTATACAATGAGTAGTGTGGTAGCATTTCAAATCAGATACAAAATGGACACAGAGCTACAGGCACATTGTAACTATGTAACTATGATTAAATGCTATTTAAATTCTAAAAGCTGGCAGCAAACTGTTGGTATCACTAAATACCAATGTTCAACAAGTTGTGTGCCCTGGCCTAGAGTAAAATGCTCAACAAGTAATACTGCATTTTGGTGTTACTGCAAGGTGGGGGCATGACATCACGATGTTATCATCGAATGACGATGATATCGTCCATCAGCGCAACCTATTTCACAACACACTGTGGTAGTCATACCATGTACCACAATGCGGTGCATCTACCCTTAGCAAAAAGTAGTATACTTAAAGTTTATTTTATGAAGTATGCTTCAGTAAGTGTAAGTATAGAACAGAAGTACACAGACCATGTACTTTTAGTGTACTAGAAAGTATGCTAATTTAATACTTTTTTATATTAAATTGGAACACTTTAAGTTTATAAAAGTATTCTTTAAGTATATTTTAAAGTTAATTTTTAATTTACAAAAGTACACACTAAAATCCACTTAAAATATACCACAAGTACACTTATTTATATACTGCCATTGTACTAGTTATGTACTTAAAATTCCTATTTTTAGTTTATTATAAAGTAATAAAATAAATGATGTGATTCCCATTTGTCATTGTGATCACACAGCACACAGTGCACACTGCTTTTAACCCATCACACATGTGACCATGCTCAGGGTACCTCAGTCACAGGGGAGGATGGAGGAGAGAGTTGGTCATTTATGGTCTGTCGGTGTCAGGAATTGAACCTGTGACCTTTTGGCTGCCAGTCCAGCGCCTTAGCCACTAGACCCTAGCCACTTCAGTTATTTCACTGGTTTACTTGTAGCTTTGTAGCTTTACTCAAACTGTATGTACACAAGAGTGTGATGCATTTACAAAATCAAAAGACATAATGTTGAAAACAAGTTTGATATATTTTCAAACATACAAACAAAAACAAAGACCACCCTTAGCAAAAAGAAGTTTATTAACTTTAATAAACTTCTTTTTGCTAAGGGAAAGTATAAGTGTAAGTTTTCCCTTAGCAAAACTAAGTTTATTAAAGTTTACTATAAGTATACTTATTTTATACTAAAACTGAGGAAGTATACTTGAACTTGAGTTCTATAAACTATATTTTATATACTTATAGAATAGTATAGTTAAGTATACTTGGCTTATACTGAAACTTCTAAACAAAGTCTAAGACTAAGTACATTTATACTAAGACTTACACTTATACTTTAAAATGAAAACATATACTTTTCCTTTAGTCAAGTCATTGACTCGTGCTTAGCATTTCATTTATATATTAATATAATATAATGGTGGAGTTTAAAACTAGTATGTGTGTTCAATTGCATTGTCTTTATGTACCTTAAAATCACACACAAAAACAGAAAAACATTTGAATTGACTTTATTGAGCTAGCTACTTGGTAGTCCTTGGTATCTCTGCTGCGTCATCCTCCAAATATCTTCTATATGGTCCGTTTTGCTATGTTAGCTCTAACGAGCTGGTTGTTCAGCTTCTTCCAGCTGACTGGGTGGTATCGTGTTGCACTTTTGTTTTTGTGTATGAGATTAAGGTACATAAAGATAATGCAATTGAGCACACATATATACTGTTAAGTTTTATATTCCACCATTATATTATATTAATATATAAATTAAATGCTAAGCACGAGTCAATGACTTGACTAAAGGAAAAGTATATGTTTTCATTTTAAAGTACAGTATAAGTGTAAGTCTCAGTATAAATGTACTTAGTCTTAGACTTTGTTTAGAAGTTTCAGTATAAGCCAAGTATACTTTACTATACTATTCTATAAGTATATAAAATATAGTTTATAAAAGTCAACTTCAAGTATACTTCCTCAGTTTTAGTATAAAGTAAGTAAACTTATAGTAAACTTTAATAAACTTCTTTTTGCTAAGGGTAGTTATGACTGTCGCTAGTGTAGCGTTAACACAGTCATATAGGGGTTTTTATTTTGCTTTTTTTCACCGATTTTGTGTCAAGGATTCCTGGAACACTGAAAGACCAGAGAACGTGAAATCCTTGTAGCCCATTCAGGTGGTACAGTATAGAAAGTTTGGTGCATGGGGCCCACCCCTCCTCTGTGCTGGACCCCAAAAAGGTTTGCAGACAACAACAGTGCAGCCAGAAAATTCACATTTTAAGACTTGATTTACAGCCCACATTTTTTTTACTCTTGCCTTGAGGGGGGAAACAAAACTTTAAAGTACAAGTTGTGGCCACAATCCTAAACATGTCGCCTTTAACAGCACTATATGAATTTAAATTAATGTTAACAAACACAGGCAAAAAATGAACATTACCTAGCCTTATCTTAGGCCACTGCCTTAACATTAAATAAGTAGTACTGTTCTAATGGAAAATGATGCATATGTAAACACATTACCAGAGGCAGTTTGCCACTGAGATTAATTTTACAAGCCTACAATATTGCAAAACTCATTTTGTAGCTGTATAGCTCACAATGGACATTTAATCCAATGATCCAATAGTTTTAAACTCCACTCTGCTCTTTTCTCCATTGCCCATCTCAGGTTGTTGAACAGAATGGCTGCTGATGAGAGACACTTGGCCTCCAGCTGTAGTTCCTACATTAAAACTGAGCCCTCGAGTCCGTCCTCCCTCATAGACACAGTAAGTCACCACAGTCCAAGTGGCAACTCGGATGCCAGTGGTGGTTATGGCAATGGCTTGACCAGCCACCCCAATGGACTGGACTCTCCTCCCATGTTCACACCAGCTGGCCTGGGTCCGAACAATGTCTGCCGGAAACGCTTCGACGACTGTTCAAGCACCATCATGGAGGACTCGACCATCAAGTGCGAGTACATGCTCAACTCCATCCCAAAGCGTTTGTGTCTGGTGTGTGGGGACATCGCCTCGGGGTACCACTATGGTGTGGCTTCCTGTGAGGCTTGCAAAGCCTTCTTCAAGCGAACGATACAAGGTAATGTGTACATGTTTAATTTTATCTGGCTACCGGTGTTCAGCTGTCCATTCATTACTGCCCCTAACACCTCTGACGTAACATTCACTTACACACATACACATGCATACACACACACACACACACACACACACATATATATATATATATATACAGTATATACAGTACTGTGCAAAAGTTTTAATTTCATCACTTAACAAAATGCAGTAAATGAACAGAAGAGAAATCTAAATCAAATCAATATTTGGTGTGACGACCCTTTGCCTTTAAGCTAGCATCAATTCTTCCAGCTTTGAATTAACTCTGCTGGTAAATTGTTCCAAACATCTTGGAAAGCCAACCATAAGTGACTGTCTGTATTGAAGACACCATTCATTCTGACTCCATTGGCAGAAATGCAGCCCCAAACTTGCAAGGAACTTCCACCATGCTTCACGGTTGCCTATATATATATGCCTATATATATATATACAGTATGTCACAAAAGTGAGTACCCCCCGTAACATTTTTGTACTTTTTTATTATATCTTTCCATGGGAGAAAGATATAACACTTTTCTACAACATAAAGTAGGCAGTGTACAGCTTATATAACAGTGCAAATCTGCTGTTAACTCAAAATAACTCAACATACAACCATTAATGTCTAAACCACTGGCAACAAAAGTGAGTACACCCCTAAGTGAAAATGTACAAATTGTGCCCAAAGTGTCAATATTTTGTGTGGCCACCATTATTTTCCAGCACTGTCTTAACTCTCTTGGGCATGGAGTTCACTAGAGCGTCACAAGTCCTCTTCCACTCCTACATGACGACATCAAGGAGCTGACCTTGAGCTTGAGACCTTGAGCTCGAGACCTTGAGCTCCTCCACCTTCCATTTGAGGATGCCCCACAGATGCTGAATTGGGTTCAGGTCTGGGGGCATGCTAGGTCAGTCCATCACCTCCACCCTCACCCAAGGCGTGGTCATCTTGGAGGTGTGCTTGGGGTCGTTACCATGTTGAAATACCGCCCTGCGGCCCAGTTTCAAAGGGGGGGCATCATGCTCTGCTTCAGTATGTCACAGTACATATTGGCATTCATGGTTCCCTTAATGAAGTGTAGGTCCCCAGTGCAGGCAGCACTCATACAGCCCCAAACCCTGACACTTCCTCCACCATGCTTGACTGTTAGCAGGACACAGTTGTCTTTGTAATCCTCACCTGGTTGCCGCCACACACACCTGACACCATCTGAACCAAATACATTTATTTTGGTCTCATCAGAGCACAGCACATGGTTCCAGTAATCCATGCCCTTAGTCTGTTTGTCTTCAGCAAACTGTTTGCGGGCTGTCTTGTGCATCATCTTCAGAAGAGGCTTTCTTCTGGGCAGACCCATGCAGACCAGTTTGATGCAGTGTGTAGCATATGGTCTGTGCACTGACAGGCGGTGCCCCTACCCCTTCAACCTCTGCAGCAATGCTGGCAGCACTCCTACGCAGTGGCGGCTGGCCCATAGGGGGCGCTTGGGCGCCGCCCTCCCAAAGAGGAGAGGAAAAATGTAAAATGTATAATACTAAAAATATATGTTTTTTTTTGTAATCAATGGCGGTTTTAATTATTTGTGTGTCTCTACATGTAATCTGAATTATTCAAACAACATTTCCACTAAATGACTCTTATTCAACAGTGAATTTCCACCGACATAGTCGTACTGTTTCCGTTCTTGGGGCGATTTTTCTAGCGCCCCTGAAGTGTAGCGAAATAGCCAATCCTGTGTGGTTGCTAGGGAAAGATTTTACAAATATTATTCCTATCAGCCTATCAGCATCGCCGAATAAAATGGTCTTGGGGCGCTAGAAAAATCGCCCCTAGGACATTGTGATTGGCTAAACGTAACGTCTTACGTCAGTTAACGTTAGATCAACCTTAGATCAGTTACAGACTGAGAGACGATGGTGGCGATGACGACTGAGCAGCTTCCACCAAATTCGGTGAGACCTTTGTTAAACTACCCTTTTCCAAGAAGCACTATGGCCGAAAAAGTCCATGTTAAGGAGCTGGGACCCGGCAGGCCCGAAATAAACATCACCCAGGCAACTAAAGAAAAGGATAAATCCTACAATAGGACTTTTAGCAGGAGTTGGTTCGAATGAAATCGTGGCTAACAGGCTGTGGGATAGCCAAAGCACTTCTCTGTTTCCCCTGCATCCTGTTTAAAAGTGACAAGTGTGATTCGACGTGGACACAGTCTGTGCAAACCGGCTTAAAACACCTGTCCGAACGCATGAAGAAACATGAAGGATCAAGAATTCACATGGAAAACTGTGTCAAGCTAGTTATGGTCGGAGGGATTAGCATAGCAATGCAGCTAGATGATGGCCAGCGAATTGCTGTAAGGTGGCACAACGAAGAGGTGGACAAAAACCGGCACATTTTATGTAAGATTATTGATTGTGTAAAGTTATGTGTTGCTTTTGAACTCGCAATGAGGGGACAACTTATATAGTTTATCGTTGCCAAGGCAACGGAGTAGTTCATGGCTAGTGACGTCACATGTAAACAAGAATGAATGAATGGGGGAGCCTAATGTAACGTAGTCGGAGGTGTTCTTGGTCATCTGATATGGACGGTGTGTTTTTATGAATTAAAGATGATAGAATATAACATTGGTGTTTCTTTTAGGCTTAATATAGCCGACGGTATTTATTGCTGTTACCATTAGCCTGGTTCAAGATGGTTTTGTAACAATTCTGCATCTCCTCTGCAGTTTGGACAGAGGAGATGCAAGGACTAAATCTGTTTTGTTTTTGTTATTGTTAGTTTAGTAACTGCAGTAAACACACATGCACAGTTGATCTGTATAAAAATTGTATTGTATTTGTATTTGCACTATATTTAAATTTGTGAAAAACGATTTGTATTTGCTGTCCAAAGCATAAATGGAGCCTAACTGGACTTAAACTGGAATTAAAGTATTATTGTGGAATTGTACTCATTTTCAGATTATTTATTTGTTATTTGAGTGCTTACACTGGACTAGGCAGGGAAATCTATTGGCACATCAGCCCCACCAAATTTTTTTTTCACCAGCCGCCACTGCTCCTACGCTTATTTTGAAGACACAGCCTCCGGATATAATGCTGAGCACATGCACTCAACTTCTTTGGTCGACCATGGCGAGGCTTGTTCTTAGTAGAGCCTGTCCTCTTGGAGCGCTGTATGGTCTTGGCCACTGTGCTGCAGCTCAGTTTCAGGGTGTTGGCAATCTTCTTATAACCTAGGCCATCTTCATGTAAAGCAACAATTTTCTTTTTTAAATCCTCAGAGAGTTCTTTTCCATGAGGTGCCATGTTTAACTTCCAATGACCAGTATGAGAGAGTGTGAGAGTGATAACACCAAATTTAACACAACTTCTACCCATTTACACCTGAAACCTTGTAACACTAATGGATCACATGACACCAGGGAGGGAAAATGGCTAATTTGGCACAATTTGGACATTTTCACGTAGGGGTGTACTCACTTTTGTTAACAGTGGTTTAGACATTAATGGTTGTGTGTTGAGTTATTTTGAGGGCAACAGCAAATTTGCACACTGCCTACTTTACGTTGTAGAAAATTATTATATCTTTAGACTTCTCCCATGAAAAGATATAATAAAAAAAGTACAAAAATGTTAGGGGTGTACTTACTTTATATATATATATATATATATATATATATATATATATATATATATCAGAGGCGACTCCTCCACTGAGGAAAAGGAGAAAGATCCTCGGTCAGTTTTTCAGGACAAATTTATAAAAATCACAGATATGTAATAGATAAACATGCAAAAAACATGCAAATCGCTACAAACCCGGGCGATTTGCGGGCTCCTCTTGCAACATGGAGTGAATGACAAAATGGGAGGAACATCCTCCCCTTTGGGTGGGTCAGTTCAAAATGCTCCCCTGTCATCAATCAGCCAATCATGGAGCTGCATTCGTCAATGGCCAATTAAAATGAAGGACTGGGTTGACAGGTTGACACAGAAGGTCTTGTACTACTGTTATTGTTGACAGACATTCGTGATAGTGCGGACACCGGAGAATTTGAGCTTTTGTAGGATTTTGCTTTGTTGTATCAATAAAGAAAAGGATGGGAAAACAACATGTTGTATTCATGATGTAAAATACCCCATTTCACACACTGGAGTACAATGACAAGGTGAAAATCAAAACAGAGGGGAGACCAGTTCCAAAAATTGACATTGAAAAACTGAATGGTAAGGTCAGTGTGTTTAACACCACATGGTATCAAAGATACCCATGGGTAACTCCTAGTGTTACGACTAATCGATTATATTGCTGGCCTTGCCTGTTGGTAGGGAAATCTCAAGTATGGTCTTTGCAGGGATTTAGTGACCTTAAAAACTTTAACAGGGCCACCAAGCGCCACAATTGCAATTACCACGTTGGTGCAGCTATTTGACTAAAATTGCTAGGTAGCGTGCCAGTTGACCAACTTGTGGACGAGGATGCCTGGTGGCACAGCACATTACTAAAGTGTGTCCTAATAGGGATATTTGGGCATGCAGGAGCTGGCTTACAGGGGATGGAATGAAGGGCCAAATTCAGATAACAAGGGCAACTATAGGGAGTTGGCTGAACTGATAGCATGATACAACAATTTGCTTGCAGAGCAGTTGCAGTCCTCTGGTGTTTTCAGTGGCATGTCCAGGAAATTGCTAGGAATTAGACATGGCGCCATGTTTTTCCTGGCTAATAGATGAGAAAACAGATGTAAGCTGTCATTCCCAGCTCTCAATTATGATGAGGTTCGTTGACAATCAGGGCATAGTTCAAGAAGATTTTCTGGGGTTTTTTGATGTGTCGTGTGGGCGAGATGCACAGTCCTTGCTTGAGTTTGTGCAATCAGAGATGAGGGGGTACAACTTTGCTGAGAAGTTGATTGCACAAACGTACAATGGTGTGGCCTCTGCTCTTAATGGTCTGCAGGCTAAAGTGAGAGAGATGGATCCAGCTGCAACATTTGTTCACTGACACACACCGCTTGAATCTGGACCTGAGTCAGGGTGTTAAGTCAATCCCAAAAGCATGAGTCTTTTACTCATATTGGTGGGTTTACTAGTTGACACGTTCATCCGCGTCATAGAATCATATGATACACATATGTGCATGTCGGCAATAACACATTCTATGAACCCAGTGTTCATAAGGTGCTATAAACACGTTTATAAGGAGTTATAATGCATTCACAAAGCTTTTTAATGATTGACATCAGTCAATCATATTTAGGTGCTTGGAGGGATTGTGGGTTTCATTCCACACGTGCAGGAATCTTGTAGCATGATGAAGAGGAGATTCCATCAGCAACAGCAATCCACGATAGAACACCAGTTCTGTGGACGTTGTCTGGTTAGGTTTTTGCCCTTGAAAATGTTGTATAACAGAGAACAGTTGGCGGTCCACAAAGTAGAGTAGCTCAGTCCAATAACATACACAATGATCCACCATGCAGCTAACTCCCTCCAAGTTTTAACTGTTCTTAAAGCAGTTAAACATCAGTCCAAAGTTGTAATGACACACAGACAAAATTGCCCACCAAATACAGTACTTAAATCATCTAGCTAAATACTTACACTCACTGAAAAAGGTGGTTAAAGTGAATAAAGTAGACTAATCATATAATTTCCCTCCGACTTGAATACTTTCTAATTCCAGTGGTCTCATTCATCTCTCCTTTTTACTTCCTGTGAACGTCACCTCAAACTACTTTCTCTTTGGTGCAGAAATTAACTTTAAAATACGCATATATATTTTAATTATTTTCTTCAACAATACATAAGGTAAAATATGCCCATTGTAATTAAATTAGTATTTTAACAAATAATATATGCTGTTTCTTACATCATGTAAATGGCAAGGCAAGTTTATTTATAGGCAGGTACTATTTGCATCTGGGTGTAAATTGCTAACATTATTATTCGCAGCCATACAGATGTATATCGCTTTGTACGATAGACAGGCACCCAGGTGTTCCTAGTCAGAAACGCTATTTACATCCAGGTGTTCCTAGTCAACAATGCTATTTACACCCAGGCTGTATACAGGGTGTATGTATGGACGGGCATCCGAGTGTACATAATCAAAAATGCTATTTACACCCACACTGTATACAGGGTGTATGTATGGAAGGGCATCCGGGTGTACATAATCAAAAGTGCGATTTACACCCCGACATGCATTAAATACATATGTACAATACAACTGAAGCCCAGTTGCAGCCAGTACTGTATATACAGTACATGTACTTTTAACTTAAAATCCTTTTAAATACTTTCTGCTTTTTATTGTGCAGTCAAACCTGACCAATAAAAGTAAATTTCATCATAACTATTTGTTTACTTTAGTGTTGTACAGTCATAGGAGTTTGCAGTAGTATGCTGTGCTTTATAATACATCAAGCTGTATACAGATAAAGCTTCTATTTTACATTTACAGCTTTTTTCAACACATTTTAACCCATGTCCTGCAAGTCATTAACAACTATGACAAAGAAACTTTGTATTCAAATTGACATCTATAATTTGACATATGAAAATACAGTGATCTGTAGTGTCTTTGTTCAATGTATTTTCTCATTCTTGGCATGTGGTTCTACTGGATTGTAGTAGCATCTGCATCTTTGAGGAGTGCCTCAGCATTCTGAAAAAATAAAAATAAATCATTAGAACATGGATTTACACATGGTGTCATTTGTGCATTGTTGGGCAAGCTACTCAGAAAATGTAGTGAGCTAAACTACCAGTTACTCCATTAATATGGAGATTTACAAATAGGCTAATTTTGATCCACATTAAGGTTAAGGCTACCAGTTGCTTATGACCAGCTAACGTAAATCCAGTTTTTAAAGGAACTTTGTTTTGCCAACTGATACTACACCGAATTCCATTTGGCTAAAAATAGGCTACCACGATTACCAGGTGGCTAACGTTACCTCACTAGCCTTCTGTATTCAAACGAGCTGTTAATGGGTATTCAAGATCCATACATTGTGTACAAAAAACAATACCATGTACTAGTGTTTTGTGATCATATAAAACATTTTCATGTGTTCAGTCCGATCTGTAACTTTAAGCTACCATCTATCAGGTTTACCAGTACCTGACATTCTGTTAACGTTAGCTGCATGAGCTAGCATTAAACTACGTTAGTTAAGTTTGCTAGTGGTGACTAATCTGACATTAATTCACATTTTTACAGATAATTCTGGGAGGTGCCTTGATAAAGACGATTTAGTTTGTGTTTACTATGGCCAACTTCTTACATTTTAAACACTTTGGTAGCGCTAGTATTACCTTGAGGCTAACTGATGTATAGACTTAGCTATCCACAATATACTGACACACTAGCTGCATAAACTGGCCTTGCTTTGATGTGATCACCTTAATCACCTTAATAGTTATAGTTGGAAAAGCACTACAAATATGTTTTTTGTGATTCGCTGTTCTTTAGAACTCTTGGAACTGGAACTTGGAACTTTGTTTTTGGCACTGCTGCCACTTTCACATAGGCATCTGCGCTGCGGAAAAAAGACTCAGTTAAACCAATATGATCAACAGTAACACTAGCGATGGTCAAAATAATGTAAAGTAAAAAGTACTGACAGTAGTTCACGAGACTCTTCAAGAAAAGCTGCAGCTGAAAGATTAGGAGGTCTATACCCAGATAGCAAAAGGACGTTGATTCGACATGGAATCATCGGCATGTTCTCCGACCATATGCCGTCGAATCATCGTCGACCACCGGCGTCGATTCAACGGTGTTTTGCTCATACGTGTTTGCGTGGAAACGACGTTGAAAAGTGGATGGTGGCCGACGGTGAATCAACCCCGTTTTGGCCTTTATTCGACCATAAAATTATCTCGTTGATTTTTGGTCGACCATTGAATATATATTGGCTATAGCGTCCTGTTTTATCTACAACAGGATATAGAAATGCAGCTCTCCTCGTGTGTCAAACTACAATCTAATATTACCTTGTAACATTAATTATTAATGAACACATTTGAACACGTTCTTGAAAACATTTTTGAATTGGAAGTGGCCCTTTTTTAAAAATGGCTTAAGATTTCTTATCATGTGGACTAGTTTAGCAATGGGCTAACCTTATAGTTTTTTTAACGTAGGAGTCACTTGGATGCGTGTGAGATAACGTCAGCTAATTGGTTCCAAATGCCGTTAGTTAGACAGTTGGATACTTACTGATAATTAATGGCTCGTGGTTATCTTATATTATTATATTATATATTGTATAGCTCAACAAATAATCATACTTTGTATTTGAAGCGGTAGGCCTACTGTCTTTGCAGTTAGCGGAAGCAATTAAACTGGCCTGCGAAGGGGCAATAACAGTTGCTAACTTAACAATATTATTCTAATTTATGACAGTCAATGTTGTCTTACCTTTAAAGTGTCGAAAATGGGCACCTACAACTACGCAAAACAATAAATCACTAGTACACTAACATTAACAATAATATATATATTTATTCAAGTGATGTGAACACGGACTAGCGAGGATAGTGAGTACACTTATCAGACGTGGAAGCGGCTGCGATGCGGTCTGCTTGGCTGACTGTTCGACGTCCACACCAGTCGTGAGATCAACCTTTGCCCACGTTGATTCTACTGCTTATATTCGACCTTCTCCGACGGTCGTTAGATCAACCTTTACCCACGTTGATTCGACGGCTTATATTCGACCTTCTCCGACGGTCGAGAAATCGACTGTGTATGGCTCCAATTCGACGTCGATTTACAGACCAACGACGGAATCTGACCCTTTTGACCAACAATCGACGGTGATTCGACGTCCCTTTGCTATCTGGGTAGATGGTCAATAGTAAGATTTCAGGACAGCACTTAATAACTACACAGATATATTTAAAGTTGCCATAGGATAACTTTTGACACTGAAAAAAAGCTTTAAATATATTAGCTACTCCACCGCCTCACCTATTTTAAAGAGCAACACTCATGAAATTGTAGTCAGGGGAAGTACAGACTTAATAAGTGTTTGTTACAATTTACTGAGTCAAGCCATGGAACCTGTGACAGTGTGGCAGATGGAGTAGGACAAGAAGAGGTCTGCTGTAATAGATGTAGCAGTTGAAGGCACTCACACTTTGGCACTTTGGAGAGGTGAACAGATCAGCAAGACCCTTGTACTTATAAAGCTGGGTGGTGTGATGAAGGACTAGAGTAGGGTCGGGCTGAGCACCTTGTCAAAAAGTGCCAGATGCTAATAGTTTGGAAGTAAGTAGTCTGATTCCCACCCAGGCATCGTCTTCTGCACCAATGAAAAAAATAATTTAAGGTGGGTCAAGGGTGAAGTGAATAAACAAGACCAGCAGTTAAGAAGAAGCAGGAATAACTCAAGTTGCAGAAAGACGGAATTGTGTTATACGTAACCAGTTTATTAAACCACAATTTTTAGTGAATGAAGTAGATGGCTCACACAGGTCATCAGGTGATTTACAGCTAAGAACAAACTAAAAAGTTAAATGTTTTGAAAAGATCTAAATGAGTTTAATGTTTTAATCTCAATCTCAATATCTTTTTAAATTATGCTTGTTTTGATCATGCCCATTACCACTGTAACAAACATATTTTTTAAATATTAAAATTGTTTAATAAATCTTTGTGAGTGCTTTTCCTTTCATTCATTTTTGCAGCCTATATAGGGAAACAGGCCTACCACGTTACTTAGTGTCAGTAATGTAATGGGTCCTTATAATTGATGAGTTTACCTTACTTTATAGAGTAGGAGTTGAGCTCTTTTGACTCTTTGTAAGATGTTATGAACAATTAGGCCTAACTTGCATTGGGCAACAGCTGAGTATACATAAAGAACATGTGGGGAATTCACGAAATCTGCTGTAAAGCTTTATAACAAAGGCAAAGCAGGCAAAGCACCACTAAAAGGAGCAAAGACACCATAATAGACACTGCAAATAACCATTTTTACTCAGTATATGAGAAAACAAATTTCGAAATGCTGTAACAGTCTCACTGCCTACCAGTAACGACTTCACGCTTGTGTGTTGATGGAAGTTGGGGGATGGGTGTTTCCAGGTACTGCGTGGTGTCTTTGTGCCTTCCATTGGTGATTTGCCTGTGTTTCTGCGGAATATAGTCTTCCATCTAAATGCCGCTTGGTCAATCCCTTCGTGTTAATTTGCATTGTCATTTGTACTCGATCTGAATGCACAAGTCACAAGAAGTAATTACAAAAAAAATGAATGAATTGATACACTTTTGCCACAATTTGCTTGGGAACACTAGATTACAATGACTATGCTAAGCTAAGCTAAGGCTGTGTCTGCTAGAAAATGCTTCTGCTCACTTATCCAACTCTAGGGACTGCAGGGAGAGACTCAATTTCATCTGCGGGTGGCATTTCCGTTAAGTTACTTAATTAATAATGGATGTGTTTGGGGTGTAACATGCAATAAACCAATCACAGCATACATTCCCATTCCCTTTAAAACCCAGTAGCAGTTGTTCTATAGCATGTTGTTATTATAATGGCTGATTTGCTTGGATGACAAGAATGCTTCTCACTGGAAGAAACTGATCGTATGAGGTGAAGCTGTGTAAGCAGCTCATCTTTGGGGATGGAAGAAACCCACTAAAACATACATTCATTATTTTTACTTTTTCTTTAGGTCTGTTTTTTTCACTTACTTGTGTAAAATGTGCAATTTCCCTTTGGGTTTGAACAGTGTGTATATGTATATTTAAAAAGAAACAGATTGTTCAATACATTTCACATTACTGTGAAATATTTGCAAGTGTTTGTGTCTTTGCACTTAGTAAATCATTAGATTAGGCTACTCAAAAGAGCTATGTTGTATGCCACTGTACATCATTTTGGAGCTTGTGTATGTGTATGTGTAACTATGCCTTTAGTGGATAGCCATTGTCCCCTAACAGCCATTCATCAATAGGGGGATCCCCCTCGTTATATCCTAAAGCGTTATGGACCCATAAAATACCTTTTCAGCAATGTGCTACTGACTGCCGACCAAGGGTGTGTTTCTTGAACAGCCCGCTAGGTTAGTATTCTACTACCATTGTACTATAGAAGTATCTACCGTTTCCTGAAGCTCTCATAGGCCTACTTCGGTAGAACTATCATTGTGGGTACTTCCATAGTGGCCTCTACTGTTGTTCCTACTACAGTATGTGAAGCATGGAACCAACTGAGAAAAAGCAGGGGACAGCTGTTTTGATTGGATGGCAAACTCGTTTACACGCCATGACACTGCTATTTCCTTTTAAGATATATATTTGTCTTTGTTAAAATCATACAATAGTGACAATAATAAATGATTGTGGTATGATAAACATCTGGCAAAACTAACTAAAGCACTAAATCTTCTATGGCGTCTATGGCGACACATGTAGTGAAAGAAATTATATTCTTATAAATCCGTAGGTTTCAACAGAATCTTGACATCGTTCCTCTATGCAGTCGATATATTCTGCCAAGATACTATGCTGCCATTGGCAAAGTTGAGTGTCTCTAATACTGTTGTTCTACATAGTGACAGGTTAAAATCTCAATGCACTCCTGCTAACATATAGCCTTCCTCCACCAGAGGTGGACTTCACAAGTTCAGAAAGTAAAAGTCGTGTCACATATTTGTTCCAGCTAATTCACTGAACCAGCTGAACCTAATAAGCAGACCCCTTTAGCCAGGTAGATGAGGGAATTAGTGAAATCACTTGTGTTGAGAGCACATGCAAAAGGAATACATGGCAGGACTTTTACTTTCTCAGTCTGCTTTGTCTGCCTCTGCTCTTCAAAATACAATCCTACCTTGAACTTTCAATTTCAAATTGCAAAAAGAGTTGAAAGTTAAATTGTGAGACTGAATATTAAATATTATTTTGCAAAAAAAAATGTCATTTGAATTTTAAGACAGAAGTACCATGACAAAATGGAATGCACTTAAATACATGTTTGTATTGTGTATTCAAATTTATAGTCAACATAATTCAAATTGAATTGAAGATTTAACTAAAACTTTGCCTATTGCATTGCAATTTGTACAATGCAATTGCAAATTACATTATTGAATTGCATAATGAATTGCCTATTGAACTGCATAATGCAGATTGCATTCTCATTTGAATTTTGCAACAGATATGCTTCCATAAAATATCTCGCAATCCCAATCCCAATCCAAACTGAGCGAAACTCAATCGATTTGTAGAGGTGACTATAATACTGCTGTTCAACCCATTACATCATTAAGTCTTGTCATACGGTTTTAACAAGAAAAATGAGATAACATGAATTACCAATTTAAACATTCTAAGACCTGTTTTATAGTAACCTCTACAAACCGATTAAATTTCACTGTATTTGTACTGCAGGATTACGAGATATTTGAACTTTACAGTCGAAGATCTACTGCAAGTTTTGCCGTGGGTGGGGTCAACTTTAAGACAACGCTGGTACTTTGAGCTGTAGTAGGAACTACACAACTTTACTTTGAAGTTTTGGAAGTACCTCTGCTAAGAAGGTTTTGAGAAACGCATAGGGGGTTCCCACTACTGGAAGCAGGCACTTCCAAAGTTTCTCACTACCAAAGTACAGTAGGCTTCAAGAAATGTGAAGTAGCCTCTGGGGCGGTACTTGGGAAGTACCAACAACGGCATTGGCTAAGAAGTTAGGAATTTTGCGTTCGAGAAACGCACCCCAGGTTTGTGCCAGTCAGTGGTGGAACTATTTTCTACATCCTTATTTTAGCATCTGGTGAACTTTGTACCAGACCCCACCTCTTTTTCAGCAGACACACCCGTGAGGGTGCAAGCTTATGTCCTATGTAAACAATGTTCGTCTCTGGCAATGAAACGAACAATGTGCTCACACGAAAATAGTAATTGACAGCTTGCGTAAGTCGCCAAAGCATAGGTCCCATTGACTGGTAAGTCAAAAGCCATTAAAAAAGAGATCAGAAAAGCCACCTCTCAAGAGAAGCAATTGCCTGAATAATTAAAAGACATATAAAATAAAGTGGAAAAACTTTATCATGATCATGTTTTTTCCTCCCTTTCTCTCTGTTTCTGCTTCACTTTGTACTGTCAGTTTGAGAGCCCTCTGCTATATCTCAACCTTCCACCCCCATGTGTTCCTTTTTTCCCCCTTTTTCTCAGAGGGCTGCCTGTAATAGACCTAATCTTGTGCCGTTTGTCCGAGCCACAGGAGTTTTGTCAATAACAATCAGCGTTTGGAAAGTGTAATTAAGGCAGAGGCTTTTCATTAGGACATGAGGAGGGGGGTGTCTCTGGGGATAGCCATGTCAATTAGAAATGCAGGCACGCGTCACTGGGTAATTTCAGTGTAATGGAAGCAGAGATGAGGCAGAAGAGAATAAAAGAATGACAGAAAGACATAACAAGGGCAGCAAGGCAATGAAGAGAAAGGGGGGAAATTCCAAGGACATTTTTCAGAAAGACGAATTCCATCCTTTCCTTTCAGAGTGTTGGTTTAATTGCATAATAATGAAAGTACTGTAGGTTCTTCCTAAATGCAGGAGGTTCTGCAAGCTTGTTTTCCTTTTATCTAAGAATGAAAAAAGACAAGACACAGTGACTAGTGAAGTGAGAAGATTTCCATTTAGAGAAAGGCCTTTACAGAGGTAAAACAAGTGAGTAATGATCTTAATAAAGATAGCAAGTGTGTCACAGTGTGTTACTTAAGAACAAAGAGGGGGGTGGCAAGGTGCTAATTCTGCACTACCTCTGCATCAGCTGTACTTATGTCTGCCACTGGAATTAGCATCAGTAGCGGCTCGTGGGTAGAAAAAAAGGTAGGGCAGATAGGCTGATGATGACCGAGTTTATTACAATTAATTCATAACATGCACTAAAGAGCGCGTGTGCCACTATCTTTAAAAAGCAACCTTGATGGGGAAAATAGGCGCACCTACACGCACCTCACCCATGCCTACGCACAAAATAAAGGGAAAAGGAAAACTGTCACCTCAGAAACGCGAACAGGGGGCAAAATTGGTTTATTGGTGGCAAGTAAATAATCAAAAACATTGTATATCATGTGTGAAGACGCTACTTGCGTGAAATATATGTGTGTGATTAAGTAAAACTTGGTTTTTAAGTGAATCGTGGTTACTTGTTGGCAAGTACAGGCATGCTTTTGGCAAAAATGTCTTATAATTTATATGAATAAAGCCAAAGGAAATCTTAAAGTAACATAACTAAAACCCTGCCTTTTGTTAATAATGTACTGTATCACATTCGTGCATGATATGACATTTATTGTCGTTACATGGGCAAAGAACCGTAGCAGTAGCGTAGAGTAACTTGTAATTCCTAAAGGGAAACTAACGTGAGACAAGCAATCAATTAGTTTTGAAAGAATGTGCCTGTTGTTATCAGCTTCTTTATTTTGGTTTCGAACACACACACTGTAGCCCTAATGGAGCTGTGCTGCGATGTTAGCATTCTCTAGCATGGCTAGTTTTATAGCACAACTCAGATGTGACTTGCTAGACTCGTGTTTTTCGCCTTTTCTGAAAAAATGCTTCCTGTCACACACACCTACACTGCTCCAAATATCCCCTTGTCCACCCATGACAGAAGAACGAACGAGCAGGCATGAAAAACAGAACATTTTATTTTGTTCGGGACAACCATAGAGCCAAGGCTTTCTATCATACCACGAACGTGAAAACGTCTGATTAAATGACCTACTCTTGTCCTTCGTTTGCTAAACGATATGTATGTCTGGCTTATAGGGTCCAAGACTTCATATTGGCAATTTAGTTCCTGTATCGAGTTCCAAGAGAAACTCCACGCTATTGCAAGAATGTTCGGTCGCCATTGTGACTGAGTGACGTGCGGAGTAATATAGGCTGACGTACAATGAAGAATCAATTCTGCCCCGTGGACGTCTACAAACCTGCGCTTATTCTGCAGTGTTCTCTGCTCACAGATTTACGGTACATAGAATGACAACGATAGGAAGTGGGGATTTCTCAGGGGCAGCGAGATCCTCTGCCCCAGCAATACAATTTAACATAATGACAGCTACAGTGGAGGTGATTTAGACATGCGGGAAAATCAGCAAACTTTTCTCTTGCAAATTCTTAATGCATAACAAAACACAACAAGATTCTCGTTTGCACTGCATTTACAAAACAACATTTTATTTACAATTAATGAGTGGATTTAGTTTTCCTAGTGGAGGAATCTTTGGGAGGGCTCTGCCCCACCTGCCCATATGAAGCAGCTGCGCCTGGTTAGCATTAGAATGGTCATATATTTTGTCTGGGGTCCCAACTACCGTCCCCCCTTTTCTTTACAGCTTTTGGGCCAACCAAACTGACACACTAGGAAACATACAACTTGGTGGGGATGTAACCCCAACAGGCTGACAAGGACAACCTAGTGTCATTGGAAAGATATTCCCGCCCGCAGAACCACCTATATGTACTTCAGAGGATGTTTTCTGGAGGAAGAGGAACAAAAATAACAGCATCCAAGATCCAGATCCTCCTTCTTTTGGAGGAACGTTTTTTCAATGAAACTAGGTTGGATAAGCCCCCCCCCACCATGCTGAAGCCCAAGAATGTCAGGAAGACCTGGCTTTGTTTTGCTGTATCCAACATCAGGACATGCTGTTTACAGTGATATATTGGGGGAAAAATATAATGCTTCATAAGGAAAACTGCATGGAGTTTTGTATTTGTGAGAGGTCGCTGGATTTGTTGCTAGCTGCTACATAGGATTTTTTTTTGTTGCGAAGGCAGGTGAAAAGTAGCTAAACATAGTGACAAAGGTTGCAAGTTGTCAACACTAGCTGGTTCCTGTGTTATATTGTAAATGGTTCTGAATGCCCCACTCCTCACAGGAAAATAACCATAGCCTTTATTTTGGTAAATCATGAAATCTAAACTAACCCTCAACTACCCCTATGACCAGCACGATCCCACATTGCTTCTTTACTTGCTGCCTTATAAAACCAATACTCAGGCACATCTGAACAGAAAGTGCAGATGCAAGTGTGTTATTTCCAGTTAATTGTTTTGAGTAAAAAAGGAGCATAGGACTGGGATGAGAGGCCTTTGTGGCATGTATTGTCATTCTGGTTGTCTGTGTTAAAATGAATCTTAATAGCAACATCTGGAAAAAGTGGCAAGTAGAGTGTGAGTCTCTGAGGATCTGACATGCAGCTTAAGTCCAAGCTATTTTAAATAGTGAGATGACAACATGTCAAGACAACATGATAATTTACGTAAGTCTTTAGACTGTCTTCTCTAGAGTGTTTTAATAAAATGTGTCAAATTGTTTCTATCATATTGTATATCTGTCTCAAGAAAAAAAAACTTATCTGAAATATGACTTTTCTTTGTCTCACAAGAAGCAAAACGTTTTTTTTTTTCCTTAGAGCCAATTTTGAAATAAAACCTTACCTGTGTAATCGGTTTCTTCTAAAATACCCTAAGGAGAAATAACGTGACAAGAGAAAAGATTAAGAAAAAAGTCACTTCACATGATCTGTAGCTTCTATTAAAAGAAATAGTTAAGATGTAAGAGTTGTTAGTTTTTTTAAACTTAAACTTTACCTTAGAAGACACAATGAGAGATAAAGAGAAGTAAAATTGTAGTTTAAGATCTGATGTTGAACTTAAATTAGACTCACCAGCAATTTCTCACCAGCACTTAGCCCAAATCCAACCTAAGATCTCAAAATAATGTTTTTTTTACATAATTTCTGTCAAGAAGCAGTTATAAATATAGCCGCAAGCGGCGATAATGGGCCCTCGCACCTGCGGTGCAGGGACGTGGCATGCCGCCCCTCTCAAATGTATCCTCTATGTCACAAATGCATTTATTGTAGAGATCTGATATGTGAATGCTAAATCATAGGAGCTTTATATTGTCTACCGGGAGTACGTGTATGTAGAGAAAATGTTCTTTAGAAAAAAAGGTGTAGTGCAATTATCTTTGTGTTTGCATGTGTGCGTGTTAAAGGGAATTTTTTTGTGTTTGTGTGGGTGTGAGAGTGTGTGTCTGTGCCTGTCTGAGGTTTGTGTATGTGTGTCATCTCCAGATGGTAGTACAAGAACAGGAACTGAAGGAGGGCGACAAGAGTACAATGGCATATGAGGATGGTTGCGTGAAACACCAGAAGTGTATGGGGGTGTTGATAGTTTTGGATCATAGGAGAATATTGTTATAAAGTTTTCATTCAGTTTATGTGTTTGCTTAATATTGTGTAATAAAAGTGTCTATTTTGTATAAGGCAGTGGCTTTGGTGAGAGTGATAAAGGAAGGATCACATTGTTCAGAGAGGGATAGTTCATATGGAAGGCAAAGGCATCTTGTTGAATATAGTTGAGCAATGTATGACCGGAAGGGTGGGTGTGGGTGGGATAGGTGGTATGAGAAGAAGCATAAGTTTTACCTGTATGAATGTGGAAATGTAGTTAAAGGGATAATGTATGAGAAGTACGTGCATGAGAATAAGCAGGTACTATAATGCAACATGTTTTGAGGTTTGCACTAAAGCAATGTTCACGAACTCTCTCTGCATGATATGCTTGCAGATTTAATACCGGAGTTCATTGCAAAACCTAAACATAAGATTCCCGCCAACACTTGCGCTATTGTTACACATATGAAGTGCAAAAAGACTTCAAGGGTGACATATTTTAAAAGTAAATATTCTGAAAGACACCGTTTGTGAGTAGGCTTTTACTCTGTATCATAAGCCAACTGAACAAAACACATATATATCATTGCAGTTACAATCATCAAAAGCTCAGTATTAAAATCACAGCACGGCAGAATTGTTACAAAACCATCTTGAACCAGGCTAATGGTAACAGCAATAAATACCGTCGGCTATATTAAGCCTAAAAGAAACACCAATATGTTATATTCTATCATCTTGAATTCATAAAAACACACCGTCAATATCAGATTACCAAGAACACCTCCAACTACGTTACATTAGGCTCCCCCATTCATTCATTCTTGTTTACATGTGACGTCACTAGCCATGAACTACTCCGTTGCCTTGGCAACGATAAACTATATAAGTTGCTGATCAGCCGTTCGTTCAGTCTGGCAGACTAACGCTAATTAGTCTGACGTCGTTAAGAGAGAAGGATCGCACAGAGGATATACATACTGTAAAATACACATTCATTCAATAGTCAAACATTAACACACATCGGTGGGGAGTCAGACAAAAGTTAATTCTCAAAGTCTCCCACATACTCATGAAAGCAGGCTATGACTTGGGGAGCTAGCAGGGAGCTAGCCACAGTAGCAACAGTAAGCTATATTGTCAACATTTAAACGATCGCTACACAGTCCTTACATATTTGTACATTCCATTACAAAGTTGCAAAATGGCATCTAATGGGGACACACGCATGAGTGTGACAATATATAAAGAGTTTGTTACATACACCCACCTAAAAGAATAAATAGACACCGTTTGTGAGTAGGCTGATTTTACTCTGTATCGTAAGCCAACTGAAAAATCAGCGCAAACCCACAGCCTATATCCATTGAAGGCCTCGTGCGTTCTACCCTCAAATAGAACACTTTTTTAAAATGACAGCTAGAATTAAATTAAATGGCGGTGTCTGTCAATACAAGAAAACACTGTGGCATCTCTATAATAAATATTAAAATGTACTATGTGCCACACAATATGTACCAGAGGCGATTGCTCTAAGACAGCAAGGGAGGCTCAGCCTCCCCAAACACTCACGGAGAAAATAGTTTACAACTACTATAGCCTATTGTAGGCTACTATACTGTATTTATATTTACGTGTTCAACTTAGAAATGTTCAACTTCAAAATCGTTATTTATATTTACGTGTTCAACTTAGAAATGTTCAACTTCAAAATCGTTTAGCAATATGTTGCCGCAGTTGGCAGTGTTTCTTTTTCATAGTGACCGCGCGATCCAGTCCAGCCTCACTGGACTTCAATGGTACTCTTTGAGAATACGCTTTCACTGTCAAAAAGCTAGACATTTATTGGTCCAAAGCTGAAAAAACGTCACTTCCAGTGAGGCTCAGCCTCACTGGGAGTGAATGGAGAGGTGGGCTGAACTGTTTCCGAGAGGAGGCTGAGGCTCTTTGTGGTGATTGGAGGAACTGTTAATGCGGCCGGATTGACAGCTTTTTTAAAATATATTAACAGGTAGCAGTGGATTTAATACTCAGTCCCATGCGGGTTTGTGATTAGGGAAGTTGTGAGAAATCTCAATTCTTAGTGCCTCTTGTTTCTTTGTATATAATTTTCTGAATAAAGTGTAAAAGCCATGTGTTAGTCTTCTTTACCAGGAAAAATTGAAGAACAGAGCAGACCAACGCCCAACATTGATTTAGTGAAAAAGGTAGGGGGAAATTGTCGTTTTTTTCAGCTCTTCTAGTAGCCTACGACAAGGTTAATTCAATTGGCTAAGTGCAAGTACAGCCGTAACGCAATGGGCCAAAGCCAACTTAGCAACCTTGCTCTGCTTGCCATCTAGAGTCTCTAGAAAAGACTTACAGCTTGTATGACAGGTTAACACAAATTTTGAGATAAAAAGAGGGCAGAATTGTCTTGTAAACAGCTTTGGTGGTGGTTCTTCTGCGTAAAGCAACAAATGCCTTATTGTTAACAGTTTATAATACAAAAAAAAAACCCATAAATACATAAAAATACAAATACTGCAGAAATACTAAAAGTAAATAATTTTGCAGTAAGATGTCAAAGTATATTGGCCAGTGCCAGGCCAAAAGAACTAATAAGAGTCAGTTTGTGGGCCTGCTGGGCCAGTCCTGGCCAAATAGAACCAGTACAATAAGTGGGGTGGGGACCTAGGTGACACTCAGATGGCAGTCATTTCAGATGCACAGCGTGTGGGCCAGATTTAAGCCAAAACGACCAATAAGAGTCATTGTACAGTGTGTGGGGGCATTCTGAGCCAGGGACCCAGCCAAGAGTGGGCCGACTCAAAGGCAAGGTTGTGGGCCACAGTTGATCCTACTGACCAGCCTCCCCTGTTTGAAAGACTACCAGCCGCCACTGATATGTACTATGTGCCACACTATCAGACTAAGATAGCTAACCGCACGTTCCAAGCTAGCCAATCTTACTTTGAACCGAAGCAAAACAATACAGTTATCAGTGTACTACTAAATCCACTTGAACACGTTAAAGTTTTTAACAGATTAGTTAGGCTTCCTTACATGGTCGGAAACTCACCTGAAAATACACAATCAGCAGCTTTTAGGAACACTAATACAGGAGTGGGAAGATCTTGTAGCCCCCATTTCACGAACTGTCTCTGCATGATATGCTTGCAGGTTTAATACCGGAGTTAGTCTACAGCGCCACCCTGTGTCATGTACGCTGATTCTTTATTCACTGCAAGTACAAAAAAGGTAAAGTTGTAATAAACTCTGTCTCTTTGGACAACAGTCACTCTTTCCCACCTAAGGTCAATAAATTATTCAATTTTGTGGCATGTGCGCCTCAATTTTTTCCACTGGCTTGTTGACAAGATGACTGAACAAGTTTGCATTTTTTTTAACTCGACTGGTCGACAGAAGAATACCGATTGAAGCCATTATATTGAGAATACTCCAAAAGCTGTACGGACATCAGTTAGTGGAAAACTACTCCAAAATGACGAACGGTTTAATATGGAAAATATGAAATAAACCCGAATATATTGTAAAGTTACAAGGAAATAGTTCATTATTATACCACTGCTTGCTGGAATTTCCCATTGTGAAGTGCTGTTTAAATAACGTTGAAGTTTTTTTCCACATGTTCACCGTAATAAAAATGTCACTCAACTTGTGAGAGGGAGAGAGGGGGAAATGTAATTCGGCTGTATTATGTTTTACTCGTTCATTGCACTTCGTTGTAAATGACAGCTAGACAGAATAGTTGACATTACGTGTAATTGTGCTATAGGTTTCAATAGGATTTGGGATGAAAACGCTCATGGACAGAAAATAGACTCGTTTCTAACGTGGTCTGTAAGTGGTCTGTGAGCGACAAACATCGTCTGTGAGTGGACGGATCTGTTAACATGCATACAACTCACCGGACAAACATCGGACAGAAACCGCTCCAGCAGAATGAAATTATCCATCTCCGAAACAGTACAAATAAAACAGAACTTATAACATTGTGGCTAATATCCTAGCAAGCAAGCAAAGCGTAGCATAGTTCACATCTCTTCTATGCTCACTTCGTGAGAGCTAATAACTTTCAGTCAGCTGTAACACGCTAGATCACAGCCCTTCTATGCTCGCTTCGTTTATTTCTTTCACTAAGTGAAGCAATATTTCGTAGTTTACTAATAACATATAGTAAAAATATCATGGCAGGACTTTGAAATATCAGAATCTAAGCCTTAAGCCAGTATCACATTAATGAAAGAAAATGGCGCCCTGTTGCTGCTGAACTGCTGTTGAACTAGGGGACCCAATAGCTGCCCGCGCCCTTGCCTGACTTTAACGCACTATGGAACACACCTGTTGATTGATGACAATTTATTAAAAAATGACAAATATTGGCTTCACAGCCCTTCAACATTTAACATCTACACCACTTCCACACCATGTATACCAAATCTCACATAAATCTAATGTACCGTGTAGCTTTACCACAACCACAAATGCCTGACTGCCATTTCACTCACACAGATACGTTCATAGTCATGACAGACATTAACCTGTCAAGTTTTATTCTTGTCAAACAATGCATAATGAATTGGTGACACATTTCCTGTGTATCTGGATACTTAATGTGATACATAAATTCATCGAACCGTTGTTTCGTCATCTTACAACATATCAAAAATCTTTTCGCAATTTAACATCTACAACATGTTGACATCATGTATACGAAAACTGACACAAATTTGATGTACGGTTTAGGACAAGTGCGTTAATTTCCATTGTATGTCAAATCGCACAAAAGTCCAAATATCTCACTTCCTGTTGGGTGTGGCCATGCCATTGTATTGACCTTTTATGTTCGTCTTAGTGAGATGAACCCACCTACCAAATTTCGTGCATGTAGCTGAAAGTGTATGGCAACCACAAACCTCTCTAACAACAGGGGGCGCTGCAGTGTCCCTGGGCAACTTCAGGGCTTAGGTATTTCTCTCTGAGTAGCGGGGGGAATTTCTGACGTGTGTCCCAAATTTCATGAGTTTTCGTGCATGGGAACCGCCTCAAAAAAGGGCAAACGGCGCAGCAGGAAAAGAATAATAATAATAATAATAATAATAATAATAGTAAATAATAAATAATAATAATCTTAGCAGAAACAATAGGGCTTCGCACCTCCGGTGCTCGGGCCCTAAAAAAACAAATGAGATCTTATTTCAAATGTTGCTTTCCTATGAGTGTTTTTTCTCAGTACATATTTTAGATATTCTGTATATTTCTGATTGATTAGAAGAAACAGGTCAGGTCTTTAAGTTTTGCTTCCTCATGGGAGTTCATTTGTATGAAAAGGTCCCATTCTAGCCTTTAAAATTAAGGCACTTAGGCAGTAGCATCACTTGGCCTTTTTTACAGGGGCACAAAGCCGAGTGCACAAAGCCACTGTCTTAGGAAGCTTACATCATTCCATGTTGAGAAAAAGCTGCTTACTATGTTTTATAGATGTTTTATTGAATCTATAATTTCTTTAAGCCTGGTGTCCTGGTTCGGAAATCTACCCCTAAAAAATAAAAATGCACTCAATCAGATTGTGAGGTGGGCCAGTAAGGTAATTGGAGAGCAACAGCACAATTTAGACTATTTATATAATGGGCAACTACACAGACTTGCTGGGTCCATCCTAGATGACATGTCCCATCCACTGCATGGTGAATTCCAGCCTCTTCCCTCTGGTCGTAGGTTTAAAATGCCCGTATGCAAAACCAAAAGATATCGGTGTAGCTTCATTCCATCAGCCACTAAAGCCCTGAACACCACATGATGATTCCCTTCTTTTAGCTTTTATATCTTCTTATCTTTTTTATCCTTTTTATCTATTTTATTTATTTATTTATTCATTTTATAACATTTCAAGCCAGGAGCATCTGTCTGTCTGTCCAGCTGTCAGTATTGTTTGTTTGTTGTTTTATCCTGTTGTCTTCTGTTGTGTTTTGTCAGTGTTTTGTGTGCTGTTGTAAGCTTGTACTCTTTTACCTGCAACCAAATCTACCCTTCTGGGTATCAATAAAGTCACCTTACCTTACCTTATTTAAAGATGGGGCTGGCAGCACACAGAGATGCCCGGTGTGAATACAGAAACGTCATGGGCCGTTCACGTCTACACCTTATTCATGCTCATTGTCATTTGTACATGTAGTACAGGTCATAACAGTCACTCTCGTTACATTACATTACATTACATTGCATTTGGCAGGCGCTTTTATCCAAAGCGATTTACAAAAAAGGAGGACATAAGCAAACAGAGGTGTAAAGGGACACAGAGTAAGCAGACAACCTTTATACATACAGGGAGGTGCATGTGTCTGAATAAGTTTCCCGGGGCAGCGACACTATAGACATATGTACTTCCACATAGGGACAGAGAAAGAGAGAGTTGGTTTAGTGATTGTTAGTTTTGTTAGGAAGGGAAGCACTCTCGGAAGAGAAGGGTTTTTACTAGTTTTTTAAAGGTAGGGAGGGATGTTGCTGTTCTTGTCGCAACTGGTAGGTCATTCCACCATTTGGGGACAACCACACAGAAAAGTTTAGAGTGACCTCGCTTTGTGAGAGGCGAGGGTACGGATAGACGATTTGTGTGAGTGGATCGCAACGCCCTGGACGGGACGTGAGCCTTTAGTAAGATGTTGAGATAAGCGCGGGGGCGGAACCTGAAATGACTTTGAAGGCTAGTGTCAGCAGCAGGTCGCTGAAGAGTGGGGTAATGTGTCCTTTTGGGTTGGTTGAAAACCAGTTGCGCTGCAGCGTTCTGGACCATTTGCAATGGTTTGATCGCACAGGCAGGTAGACCGACTAGGAGAGAATTACAGTAATCGAGGCGAGAGGTAATTGACGCCTATATTAGCAGTTGTGCGGAATATTGGGTCAGGCACGGTCTGATTTTTTTAATATTGTATAATGCATAACGACATGACCTCGCTACGGCAAAACAGAGACAGATAGACGGTCGTCTAATACGACACCTAGGTTTCTAGCCACATTGCTCGGGGCAACAGTGACAGCTCTCGGTAAAAGTGTCTGGCAATTATGTAAATGTAAATGAGTTCTACCTAGCTAGATAACAAAAAAAATGCAGGACCTTCCTATGCTCACACACTCAGGTCATTTTGAGGGTGTTTAAGACAGTCAACATGCCATAATGTCATTCAAAGCTGCTCACACTGACAAAGTAGAATATGTACATCAGGTCTTCATCCATCAAAGATGAGATATTGAGAAACCCTTTGAACCATCACTGACTTAACTTGCATTGCATTAAATTGTTTTTGCCCTTCTTTATTTCCCCTTTACGGCAAAAGGAGATAAGGACAATTTTATATTATTTTTTATATTTACACCTAAAGACACTGAAAATATACGATATACAAGTCCAATTACACACATACATATCATGAGTCTAAAATTGTTGGCGAACTGAGCTGAACCCAGCCCACCTTTGTTATTGTTAGGAATGAGCAATGCGATATGAAGTAACGGACCTTGACAGTAAGCCTGTAAATGTCAGTTTGGATTTTGTGGAGAAATACGTGGCACTTTACTGTAATTTACTTACAAATCCTGCCTTTTGTAACACACCCCTCTGGCCTGGCACTGGTCCTGAAAAGCCATATAAGAAATTGACATATAAATACTGAGAAAGGGAGTGTATAGGGAAAACAGGTTTTCTTTTAAATTACTTCAAAAATATTGTGTTTAATCAAGAAACATGGAAATTATGTACATAACATGTGGAGATGTAAGTTTATTTCAATAATGCCGTTGTCCAGATGATCAGGTGTTTACAATTCCATTCTCATCAAACGACATCCTTAGGGATGCTGGCACAATATTCAGAGTTTAACTCTGTCAACTGATAAATATTGTTTTCATTGGCCTCAAACGAATCACAACTAAATAACTATTTTAAAGCCTACAGTTGCCCAATAAATGCTGCATAAATTATTACCTCCGCCAAAGAGGTTATGTTTTCAGCGGCGTTGGTTTGTCTGTTTGTTTGTGAACAACATAACGCGAAAAGTTATGGATGGATTTTGATGAAATTTTCAGGATAGGTCAGAAGTGGCCTAACTTAGAACTGATTTGTTTTTGGTGGTGATCCGGATAATCTGGATCCAGGAATTTTTTATTCAGTGAAGTTACCAGTGTAGCATGGAATCTACACAGACTTTTATTTTGAAAGGAGGGAATATAGGTTGGTGCGGAAATGAGGCTCCTGTTGCGGGTCAAGGAGTTGTTGAGTTTTTGGCTAGAGGGTTCAGTGAAAGACAGAGGAGAGTTAGAGCGGTAGTGGTGAGCAGCCCAGTAGTTCATGTTGGCAGTAGAAATTAGATAAAGTACTTTCCTGTGCCGAAGAGCCAACCAAGTTTGTGTGAGCATGAGTGAACGAACCCACTAGTTAACTATTACACCAGTAATAAAATGTTTTAACATGATTAATGTCTTTTAATGTCTTAAGGTGAGAATGACAATAAGGTGGAGACTTAAGCTGCCTTGCCAGAGGTCTGCGCTCTCTGAGTGCTTTTCTAGTTAAAGTTATATATTAGTTTGTATATCAAATTAAAATGTTTTTTAAACTTAAGGCTTTTCAACATCCTATGTAACAATCACACCCGGCTAGAGACATGGCCAGCAAGGGCAGCGGAATAGACCTACAGTCCCTGACAAAAGTCTTGTCGCTTATCCATTTTGTAGGAACAAAAGCTTATAACCTGACTTTTAATTAATACATTGGTTGTAGAAATGTCTCATATGAAAGCTGAAACCTCCCAAATTATGCTCAATATACTAAAATAAAATTGCTTCACTGAAGAAAGATTGATCATTTAATGAACACAAAAAAGTCAGATTTTGGCAAGACAAAAGTCTTGTCACCTTGTCATATCATGCACCCAATCCTAGATTACAGCCTCACCTGTGATCAGTTATTGATCAATCAATTAGTGGGTGTGTATAAAAAGAACCCCAGCATACCAGACTTTCACATCAACTCCAACTTGCCCTCTGACAACATGCCTAAGATGCACCCTGAGACCAAAGCATTAATTATCAAAAGGGTGAAAACCAGATCCACTGCTGTGGTGGCTGATTCCTTCAATGTGTCTCAGCGTCAAGTAGAAAGAATAAGAAAAAGATCTGAATAGACTGGAGACAAATACAAGGCCAGCCCCTTTTCCACTGCAGCAGAGCTTCACCAGGCCTGGTCACCTAAAGTCCCTGTGTCAACCAGAACAGTTTGTAGAATTCTGTCTCGAAATGCCCTCCATGGTTGAATCAGTGCACAGAAACCAGTACTAAACAAAAGGCAATTAAAAAACATTCGGCAAGGCCCACAGCCTGCTAAAACGATGGACGCTGGAAAAACGGCAGAAGATTTCTCAGATGAATCTTCAGTTGAATTACATCACAGCCGCCACAAATATTGCAGGAGACCTACTGGAGCCTGCATGGATCCAAGATTCACACAGACAACAGTTAAGTTTGGTGGTGGAAAAATCGTGGTCTGGGGTTACATCCAGTATGGGGGTATAAGACATTTTCAGGGTGGAAGGCAATACCAATAGCCTAAAATATCAAGAAGTATTAGCAACCTCTTACATTCCAAACCACAAATTATGCAGCAGGATGGTGCTCCATCGCATACTTCCATCTCTACCTCAAAGTTCCTCAAGGCAAAGAAGATCAAGGTGCTCCAGGACTGGCCAGCCCAGTCACCAGACATGAACTTCATTGAGCATGTCTGGGGTAGAATGAAAGACGAAGCATTGAAGGCAAAACCAAAGAATCTTTATGGACTCTGGGAGGCTTGTAAGACTGCTTTCTTTGCTATTCCTGATGACTTTATCAATAAATTGTATGAATCATTGTCGAACTGCATGGATGCAGTCCTTCAAGCTCATGGAAGTCATACAAGATATTAAATATGACAGCGCTATTACTTGATTCACTTATGTTATGCAACATATTTTTGTATTTGAAGTAAATTATTTGTTACATTTTCTGTAGGTGACAAAACTTTTGTCTTGCCAAAATCTGACCTTTCTGTGTTCATTAAAGGTCAACTTCTATCGTTATTTTTATTCATATTGCTGTGTCGCCACTATGGTTGAATGCATTCTGCGTCATTTCTGTGAAAAATGATGTCCTAGTTCTCTTGCTTGACGCTGTTTTCTGTAAGCTAAAACAGGCCTAGTGGTTGAACGACTGGCTTTTCCGGTGTCCCTCGTGAATATCCATGACGTGTCAATAAGGCACCTCTGATTGGATTAAACAAGGAGGGGGGAACGGGAAAGGAAAGTAAACGCACAGCTGAGTGTCCCGCAGCGATATGTTGATAGAAAGTCCGTAAAGTTTATGGATTCAATGAAATGTCTTCGGAGAAACAACCATACGTCTACGACCCTGAATCAGACGAGGATGAAGATGAAGGCGAACAACCAATTCCGATTCGTTTGTCGAAGAGCGTATCCGAATGGTAGGCTAAAGCATCATAGCACAGAAGCTATAGCCTATATGTATAATTTTTCACCACAAAAACTTGAATAAGATTGAAGAATTCTTATTTCACTTACCGCTTGTGTAGTGGTGGTTGGTCTTATTGATGGAAAGGATCCAGGCTTTATCAACAACTTCGTCACAAAACCACTGTTGTAGGCTCCCAAATTAGCGAAGTCACTGTCTTTAAAATACTTGGCACACACAACTAACGAACTGGGATATGACACTGGTTGTGGCCCAAAGATAAATTCCAGCAATTTCTTCGTCATATCTTCATTCTTGGGCAGGCTGCCACAAACAAAACAGGAGCGTGCTTGCTCTGCCATGATGCAAATTCGCTGTTTTTCGCTCGCCTAGCTTCTGTCCACTGTTCTTCCTCTGGGATGATGTACCATACATGGCTCTGGGCGAGGCTTACGACCTAGTGGCGTAGATAGGTTGGGCCTGCTCTGATCCGCTCGTTTCTGTATTTCCATGGTAGGTTGACCCTTCAATGACCATGAGGGGAATTTCACGTCTTGGAGTGCTGCGTGCATATACTGCTTGTTGTGACCCACCACATTGTAAATAGAGCTACTCAAAGTGTTTTTTAGCGGAAGGAGCCCTTTTAAAGTATCAATCTTTCTTCAGTAAAGTTTTTTTACTGAAGAAAGCAAATGTATTTTCAGTATATTAACATAATTTAGGAGAGTTTTACCTTTCATATGAGACATTTTTAAAACCAATGGATTAATTAAAAGTCAGGTTATAAGCTTTTGTTTCTACAAAATGGATAAGCGACAAGACTTTTGTCAGGGACTGTATGCATTCATTCTGGCAGCACAGCCCCTACATTGCAGTAGATTAGATGGGTTCTGTAGAATCATCAGTAGCAATATTGTAATGCCAGCCTACTAGACTAGCTATGTGCCACCTTAAAAGTGTAGCAAAACACAAGTAGTCTGCCTTTTAAAACAGAAAAACTAACAATAAAATTAAGATCATTTACTGCAGGATTTGTTAAACATGCAAGTGGGCTACACCTGTATGGCTCTTGTTGGCTTGTCAGCTGTGTAGCAGCCCAACTCTAGTCCCCAAAATCATAATAAAAATGTACCTTGCATGACACATCTCTTGCATAGTTAGGGTTGCAAAATTCCGTGAATTTTCAAAGTTGGAAACTTTCCATGGGAATTCGGGTATTAACAGAATTTTTCGGGCATTAACAGGAATTTTTTCAGGAATTAACGAAAATAAACTGGGAATTGGGAAACATGGAAATTTTCCGGAAACTTTCCAGAAATGTTCCACCCCTTTGCAACCCTATGCATCGTCAAAAACATATTCGTTGACTAAAATATTTATTATTTATCTACATCTGCATTAGCCCTTTGATTTCACTAGCATCTTGCATAGAAACAAAGTTAGAACATAACTTTCATTCACCTTAGGATCATGAGGAGAAATTTAAAGTGACCGGTGCCTTGAGCATACTTGTTTATTTTTAAATAACATCCTAAATAACAAGTTAGGTCCTGTCTAACTATTTAGCAATTTCTGACTGGACTAGATGGATAAAAATGACCAAAAACCTATTTTAGTTGCATATTATCTGCAGCGGGCTACAGTTTAACATCATTTTTTTTCTGGATATCCATTGAACCTCACGCATTGAAAACACTGGTCAATACTAACTTCGAGCAAAAACAATTTTTGGCAAATTTTAAAATATCAAAAGTGGAACCTCTTGCATGAAAATCACCTGTTCCTGCCCACTTCCAGCAATGAAAGTGTAAAAATACAAAAACAAATAACCCTTACCCAACATACCCTTTACCACTATGCGGTATGTCTAGTTCAAATTGGAAAAAGTGGGCCCTTCTGATAGCCATTCTGTAAGTTGTCAGCAACTACAGCAACAATCTTAAAATTTTAGATGGTGAAATGTTCTGCTATGCTAGCTATTCTTTTATATTAACAACCAGAAAAGTAAACTTGAACTACAAGATACTGGAATTACCCATAAAGCCCTGAACCCTCAAAAACATAGCTAGTTTGTAATGATGTCATGATGGGCCGATTAACAACAGTTAAATTGGGAGGATATATGGTCACAACCTGATGGCTCAAGCAAGAGAACATAAGGATAAGCACACACAGAAATCTACGTTTTAAATAAGTTTTATTAATGAATAAGGAAACAGTGTAGTGCAAATCAGTAATGTGTTAGGAAAAGCAAACATGTGGTGTCAGTCAGCTCTGTACAAGCTAAACACAAAACCAAGAAGCTGGGAGGAAGAGAGCACACCAGCAAGAGAGGAAGGGCTCCCTTTATTCCTGCACCCATTAGGACTTTGATTAGCCAATCAAGCACCTCTGCAGAAGATAGCACCGTGCACAGCATGCACCTACAAGAGACCGGCAAAACAGGCAAGCAGACAGGGACACACAGACAAACAAGCAAACAAGGGCACACAATGGGCCGGTCTGGAGACCTGGCAAAGTCCTAACAATACACAACGCAATATACAAAACACTTTTTCCCTACACATTCACTTACAGGTTCCGCGTTATGAAGCGTTGGTCCTAAGATGTAAAACTTGGTCTATAAACTGCCAGTGTCTTGGGCAGGGAAGGTCAAGCACATTAGACCTATACACACAGACACAGACAAACACACACACAAATACATTCACTCATTTGCGTACATACTAACACACAATTTTGGGCTAATTGGAGGTGTTCACCCTATTGTTGGGTGGTAAAATGTTATGGGTTGCAGGACCTGTCAGTTCTGCTTGCGGCTATATTTAGGTCTCAAGCACCGGACGTGCAAAGCCATATTGCTTTTCCAAAGATTCTTCCAATTTCTTCTGCTGCAGCACCCGGCTTTATTAGAGACACTTCCTACGCACGTGAATGCATGAAAATTTGTACACACATCGAAACTAATGCCCGCTTTTCAGGGACAGAGGCTTGGCTCTGGGTGTGACCCATAGACTTCAAAGCTCCCCCTTATAGCACTGTCCTCGGGATATAGTTTCAGCTACACTCATCAAATATGGTAGGTGTGTTGGGGCCACCAAAGCAGTTTTCACTAAATAACTCGTCAAAAATTTTGCCCAAGACAACGTTTTTTTTGTTGCATGCCGGTATTACAGAAGCAGTCAACCCAGCCTAAACACCATAACAGCATAACACCACCTAGTAGTGATGGGCAGAGCAAGGCTTTGTGAAACACTGAAACAGTTGAAACAATTGTGCCATGTTGATTCAAGGCCTTGAAACAATCTGAAACCTGTCTCCATGGTGACATCTAGTGGTCATATCTACGTGCTAACCTAGAAGACAATAACATGACTGCATTCCCGCAGAAAATGCAAAAAGTGTGCTTGCAAATATGCGTGCCAACATTCCGCCATTCATTTTCAATGGGCCAAAAAATTGCAGAAAAACGACAATAACGGACGAACGACAAGAGGTACGGTATACCGAAATGTAGGCGGTCATGTCCAAACCGGGCCGCTCGTTTTAGAGTTGGACCGGTGTCTCTATCTCGAAAGCCTGAGGAATAGTAACGTCTGAAAGATCTGGTTCAGGAGAAGAATAAACGGGGAGAGAACAATAAGTGTGCTCTCCAAGCACACTTAATAAACGGGGAGATAACAATAAGTTATCAACTGCATGCCATTAACATTGAATTGTGGTGGCAGACTGTAGCGCACTTGTTTAACACATAGGAGTGTGGGGTTCAGTTCCAGGCCGAAGTGTAAATGCATACACTACCGGTCAAAAGTTTTAGAACACCCTAATTTTTCCAGTTATTTATTGCAATTCAAGTAGTGAAAGTTCAATGAATACCCTGAAATGGTACAAAGGTAAGTACTGAACAGCCAGAGGTAAAAAAAAAAAACAATTGGTTACCTAAAACCGAAAAATAGTGTACATTTAAGAATTATACAAAAAAGGCCTTTTTCAGGGAACACAAAGTTAGTTACCTGATCAGCAGCAATGAAGGTTAAATCAGCCTTGACAGCTAGTGCTACTAATTCCTGTAGGTGTTCCAACTTTTCTTGATTACTTACAACACCCAATGTTACTATAAAAGCAGTGAAACACACACTGTGGTACCAGACCCTCAGGAGCATCAGGTGAATATTATTGTACTGCAGAAAGTAGTGTAATGCTACAAAAATGGCAAGAAAGGGACAATTAACATTGGGAGAGAGACAGACCATCATAACACTTAAAAGTGTTAGTCTTTCCTACAGGACAATTGCAAAAGAAAGTCAAGGTGTCAGTGAGTACAGTTTTCTTCACCATCAAAAGGCACTCAAAACTGGGGGAAACTGACAGGAAGTGGTCTGGCCACATCTGGCCACAACTGAATCAGAGAACATGTCTCTAAGTGTTAACAAATTGTGTGATAGGCAGCTCACAGGACAACAATTTCAAGCAACCAACATGGCTACCACACCATTCTGCAGCACCATGCAATACCCTCTGGTATGCGCCTCGTTGGTCAGAGGTTCATCCTACAGCAAGAAAATGACCCAAAGCACTAGTCCAACTATGCCAAAACTACCTCAAGAAAAAAGAACAAGATGGTAAGCTTGAAAACATGGATTGGCCAGCACAATCTCCAGACTTAAACCCCATCGAGCTGGTTTAGGAAGAACTGGACTGAAGAGTGAAAGTCAAGCAACCTACAAGTGCCACACATTTATGGGAACTTCTGCAACAGACTTTGGAAGAACTTTCTGAAGAATATTTGATTTCCCTTGCAGAAAGAATGCCACGAGTATGCTCAGGTGGCTACTTTGATAAGTCAAAAGTTTAGAATACATTTTGGTTTATAAATTGATTTCATGATTTTTTAAATTTTAACTTAAATTGCTTATTTGTTCTGTGATTTCATTATTGCAATGTGCAATGACACAATAAACTGAATTTTCAGTAAAAAAAAACTGGAAAAAGTGTGGTGTTCTAAAACTTTTGACCGGTAGTGTATATGTGATTGGGAAGGTACATGTGGGTTAAGGCTTTTTACTGAATTACACAGTCAAAAAGACAATTATAACATTGAACATTTGTTAATCAGAAAGATTTTTATTTAAAAATATAATCTGCTCTGCCATTGTATGACTGAGCCTGCTTTTTTAATGATTATCTCCAGCCTTCAGCCTTTGAGAAAACTTGTTCACAAGGTAGACTTGTTGCAGGTAAACAACGATATTCTTTTGAAAGCATTTGCATATTTTGACCTGGGTTTCCATTTAATTTCATTTAATGAAAATGTTAAACATATTTGTGGTCTCTTACGTGGAGATTCCATCTTACTCTAGCTAGAAAAAAGCCAATTTCTAACTTACCTTGAACTAACTGATGCTATCTAATTTTATTAACGTATCCTATTGCTCTATTTATCCAAACTATCACTGCCTGTATCACTGCCTATCAATGTATACCTATATCTAATCTATAGCCTAAATTCAACTAATCAAACCGAAAATGTCGCTCCAACTCTGAAAATATATCCTATCGCAAAATCTCTCTCCTATCGCTAAATCTGCCCCCCACCCCTGCCGCCCCACACACACATGCAAGCCCCTGCCACTGGATGTCGCTGGAGCCCCCCCACTGGCCCAACAAGCCACCTCATCCCCACACGCATTTCCCCATCCCCACCTCAACACTCCTTCCCTCCCACACACACAGCCCATCATTCGCCACCAAAGCCAATCCTCCCTGCCAACCCCAACTGCACTTTATGCACTTTATGCCCCAATCCCCCCACACACACCCATCCTCAAACTATATGCACTGTACTCCTCCCTCCCCATGCACAGTGTTAGACAAACAATCACTAATTTCACTTCATGCCCTACTCTACCCAGTAAGTCTATGAAAGTGACAAAAAAACATCCTTGTATCTCTCTTCTCTCACAAAAACCCTTGAGGTTAAGGCAGGCTAATAGTTCTTTTTAAGTTTGTGGGCACAACGCCGATCCAGATGTGACACTGTCATTTGTTGCCAACCCTGTCAATTAAATGTAAAAGCAACAGGTATGTCACCTGTTGGCACCATAGGGTTAGCCTGGTAAACCAGATCCTCATACTTCACTTTGTTTTGTACAGAGGGTCTGGCATAAGTCTTATTGAAATGGCTGGTTGTAGGCAGAATGCTTTCTAGCCAAATCAATGCACAGAGCAAGTTGTTAGTCTGTTAGTTTCCAAACAGCTTTGTAACTGCCTTCACAATAATGTTTGGGTAAAGGCAGATCTTTTTACATTTCAGCAGATTCCAGACCTTCAGGAAGAAAAATGTTTCTCAATACAGCACAGCTAGACCCCCTCTACAAATTGAAGTGAAGTATGAGGTTTACCAGACTTCCATAACGTGACATGGGTGTTTTGAAACAAGGTTTAAAGCAGTGTTTCAAAACACTTATGCTCCGGAATCTCAACACCATGCCGAAACATCAGTTTTGTATCTGCCATCCCTACCACCTAGTGAAATGGTTAAAAGGAAAAATTCTGGTTTTGAATTACCAATATCTTGAACCGAGAAAGTGGGAACTGTACCAAATATGTCATGCACAATCAGCACAATAACCTCTAAAGGCACGGCATGTACCATAAACATCGGCCTGTAGGGCGTGCTGTAATGGTACAAAATTACATTTTTCCTATTATCTGAAGAAAGCTACAGTTTAAAACCAAATGGTTCTGCTGCCTCCTGCCTCCTCCTGTTGAGGAGAGAAACCTTCTGCATAAATGAACTGTTTACTACCGAACCGTTGGGATTAAATAAATCACAGGATTTAAGATGTTTTCTGTAAATATTACCTATGCTGTGTCACAGTACAGGAACCAGGAGACAGACAGAAACAGGAGAGCGGACCCAATTACGTAGCGTAACCCAAAGAACTTTTATTAAGGGAATCAGGGGAACAGGGACAGAGTCAGGGGGCCCAGAACTGGGCAGGCCAAAATACAGGTGGAGGGAGGGAGCTCCGGGCTGACAGACAGGAGTGTAGGGTAGCGCTCGCTTGAGCGTGTGGGCACGGATGTGGTCGAGAGTCGGGCCGGGTCTGGAGCCAGGGCCTGGAGAGTCGTGCGTGGTCAGGAACTAGACGGGTCTGGAACCAAGGACTGGAGAGTCGTGCGTAGTCAGGAACGAGCCGGGTCTGGAGCCGAGGACTGGAGAGTCGTACGTAGTCAGGAACGAGCCGGGTCTGGAGCCGAGGACTGGAGAGTCGTGTGTAGTCAGGAATGAGCCGGGTCTGGAGCCGGGGACTGGAGAATCGTGCGTGGTCAGGAACGAGCTGGGCCTGGAGCCGAGGGCTGGAGAATCGTGCTTGGTCAGGGACAGTCCGGGTCACAAGCCAGAGATCCAGAGACCCGAGGAGACACGGAGAGAGACACTGGGAGGTAGGGCTGACAGTTAACAGTGATGTTTACAAGCAGTTCTTTTTTGTCACGAAATCTATTGACCCTTACGCATTGAAAACACTGGTTGACGCCCACTTCCAACAAAAAGAATTTCTGTGAAATTTTAACATCTCGAAAGCAAAACCAAATGAACTCATCATAGGCCAGGTGAATCTCACCAAATTTGGTACATGTCATCTACAGACAATGCTGACAAAAAGTTATCAACGGATTTATCTTGAGATGGACTGTTTCAAAGTCAAAATGTCAATCAAAATTCAAAACATAGCTTAAAATTCTTCAAAAGTCTGTATCTCGGCTTCTAATTGCTCATATTTGGTCAAAGTTGACATGACAACTCTGAACAATTTTTTTTCATGTGCATCAAATTTTGTGACATTTCGTCACAGGGTGCAATATTTCTCATCAAAGCTAGGTGTCCAAAAACAGTTTTTGTTAAATAACTCAGCAAAAATTTTGCCCAAGACAATGATTTTGTGTTAGTATGCCAGTGTTAAAGAGGCGTATCGACCCATCCCATGAACACTCACTTGAAGCATAGCACCATTTAGTAATAGTTACATGCAAAAATTGTGATTTTGCTTTGCCAATATCTTGGACCGAGAAGGTGGGAACTGCACAAAATATACACAAACACACAGAATGTCATTCATTCAAAACCCACAGCAAATCATTTCCACACAAACTCTCACCTCACAACACTGATCTACCACAAACTCACCATACCTACAGTTCCCACATCATACCATCCGCGATCATCCACGATCATACCATGTACTGCTATGCGGTACATGTAGTTGTTGTTGTTGTTGTTCACAGTCTGAACTAGGCCTAATGCACAGCTGCTATTTTGCAGTGGTCATCAATTGTGAAGAGTCACCAATGGTATACTGTGGGATATCCTCACTCCTAGTGGCGCTTGGAATGCATCTCGTCCTATCAAAAATTGTTAAATAATTCGACCACACCTAACCATTGCATAATGGAGTGCATTCTATAGTTGCAGGTAGATATTGCTATATGTTTCTGTGGGTACAGGGTACAGTTGGTCTTAATTGATCAGTCTCATAAAATCAATCTCATTAATATTACCATTAATTCTTTTATTGAATAATAAATTACCAAACAGTTAAATTGATGGTATATTATCAAAATGTTATGCTTATACTACAACTATAGTAATAATGTATTATGTACCGTATCACAATACACCACAGTCAATAGCATTTACACACAGTTGGAATGGATGAAGGTAATTGGAGTACTTTAGACTGGGTGGCTTTAATGAATACAGCAGCAACACAGGCAAACCACAGTTTATTCCAAAGGTATAGTTTATTAACTAATGAACTACAGTTGTGAACTAATCCTACAGGCTGTGCTGTTGTGTGTGTGTGTGTGTGTGTGTGTGTGTGTGTGTGTGTGTGTGTGTGTGTGTGTGTGTGTGTGTGTCGAAAAAAGAAAGGAGAGAGGAGTAGGGGGGAGTAAGTCCCCAGTTGGGTGGTCAAATGGTCAATGGAATGTTTAAGGGGTAAGCCTTGTGCCAGATAAGTGCGATAGCGGGAGAAGGCCACGATTAACACACTTTGAAATAATAGGCGAGTTCTGCTAGGCTATCGTTAGCATTTCTTTTGACCAAAGAGCATGTATGATCTGTCTATCAAAGTAGCAAACTAGAAAAGCACTCAGAGAGCGCAGACCTCCGACAAGGCAGCTTAAGTCTCCACCTTATTGTCATTCTCACCTTAAGACATTAAAAGACATTAATCATGTTAAAACATTTTATTACTAGTGTAATAGTTAACTAGTGGGTTTGTTCAGTCATGCTCACACGAACTTGGTTTGCTCTTAGGTGCAGGAAAGTACTTTATCTAATTTCCACTGCCAACATGAACTACTGGGCTGCTCACCACTACCGCTCTAACTCTCCTCTGTCTTTCACTGAACCCTCTAACCAAAAACTCAACAACTCCTTGACCCGCAACAGGAGCCTCATTTCGGTACCAACCTATATTCCTTCCTTTCAAAATAAAAGTCTCTGTAGATTCCATGCTACACTGGTAACTTCATTGAATAAAAAATTCCTGGATCCAGATGGTTATCCGGATCACCACCAAAAACAAATAAGTTCTAAGTTAGGCCACTTCTGACCTATCCTAAAAATTTCATCAAAATCCATCCATAACTTTTCGAGTTATGTTGTTCACAAACAGACAAACGGACAAACAGACAAACCAACGCCGGCGAAAACATAACCTCCTTGGCGGAGGTAATAAAAGAACATAACAAATGGTCACTCAAAGTCTACATGAAAACAGTGTGTGTGTTTACATCAGACAGTTTAACACTTTCTTGCTATGCTAAAGAATATCCTAACTATGCCCAAGTGCTCACGTGAAGGTTGCCTCTTTGTTTCCTTTGTTGGAGTTGCTTGAATCCAACAATCCTGGTTGTTGATTGGGGAATCCTTGTTGATTCAGGAGAGTCCAGTTGAGGTTACGCCGTCTCGATGGACGATCTGTGGTGATTCGATAAAGGAAGAGTCCTTGGATTAGAAGTAGTCCATTCCATTCAAACTCAAAATGTTGCTCGTGCAACAGGTAGCCTAGGGGAATCTGCTCACCCTGTTCGCGGCTATATAACTGAGAAAGGGAAGCCGGTTGCCTTTCCAGTAAACTTACTTGAGTCAAAGTACTTTGTGACCTTATGCAAAGGTGTTTCTTTGTCTATTTAGCTGCGCATGCTGACGAAAGGCTCCAGAGGCCGAGCAATAGCCCGCCGGTGGTTTTAAAGAGTGTGAAACATGAGAAGGGTTTATCACCTGAGGTGTGGCTAAGGAAGAGGAATCATGGGAAGTGTAGTACTTGTGTGGTTGTACCTTCTAACCACCTTGAATCACTTTGTCCAAGGGTTATTGTCAAGTTTGCGAAACAGGAAATAAAGACAAGAAATAAAAGGGTTATGTATTGTGACCAAAAAGAGACATTGTTAGGCTACGCCTATCTCATGTATTGGTAACACAATACATTGAATAATCAGCTCTGTAACAAACTTTGAATTGGAAAATATTTAAATGCTGAGTGGCTGGCAGATTTTAAAATCCACCTGTCACTGTGAAAATTAATTTCCATCCTTCCGCCTATGCTTCTGTAAATTATTTTCACAGACATTTTAGGTGTATCTATTATGTTTTATGTTGTATCTTTTCATAGGTGTATTTGGGATTGTTTTTTATTGGGTGATATGTATGTCAATCTAATGTCTGTGTCTACATATTGAGTTTAACTGAAATCATTAAGCTTACTTAAAATATTTTAATTGCTGTGTTATGTGAATTAAAAGAGACAACCATGCACACATACTCTTATTAAAACTAAATCAGTGAATGTACTGTATCTGTCCTTCATCTATCCCAAAGGTAACATAGAGTACAGCTGTCCAGCCACCAATGAGTGTGAGATAACAAAACGAAGACGCAAATCCTGCCAGGCGTGCCGCTTCATGAAATGTCTTAAAGTTGGCATGTTAAAGGAAGGTAAGATATGTCCTTACAATGTTATAAGGCTCTGTCTGTTTTTTGTCTTTTAAATATCTGCTGTCTTGCTTCAAGCCACAGTGAATATCAAAGAATTATGTGTGTGAACATGCAGTTCTTTGAACAGAGAGAGAGTAGTCTGCACACCAACATGCCCTCTCTACTGCCAAGAAGTTGTTTATAATGCAGTGTTTGGCTTAGGGGACAGAAATATGCTGAATAGGTCAATGGCTGCATCTCACTAACAGTCCTCCAATTTGAAAGGCTTTAGCATGGTCTATAAGCACACACTACACTCAGCCACTCATACTTCCCCATCCAGCACCCCTCCAACCTGGCTTATTGATCTGCTAAATGTTCTCCCAACATCTGACCTCTCCTCCTTTCCATGTCTTTTTACAGCCATTCAGCTTGGGAATTCAAAGACAATACAACAGTCTTTTAGTGTATTTCTCTTGTTCTTTCTTTTTCTGTATGACTGCCTACATTTCTCTGTTGAAAGCATTCATCCAATGCATTAATCCAACGATCTCTTTTTCAAACAATCCTTCCCCTTCTTGTTGTCATAAGTAGTGTCTAAATTAGCTGATAGAGAGAAGCTGATAGAGAAAGGCAGTTTTCCCTTTCTTGGGCAGCACCAGCAACTCCTGCTGTGTGTGTGATCTGCCCATCCAGAACACAAAACAGTGTAAGCAATCCAAAATAAGATTAAGGAAAGAGCAGGAATATGCAGTGCCCCATAAAACTAAGCTGCCTTGAAGCTGACTTGATGAAGGTTCACCTTCTTTCTCCCTATTTATATTACAGCCTAAAATCAGCATCACATGTTCATAAAACTGTGTCTGTATGGCTATTCATAAAATAGTCAGGTGTATTTTGTATGAAAAGCAAAAGACTTTTCACACCCACATCGAAAACTGCACACTGAAATCATGTTAAGTACATGCAGTCCTGTAATTAGTGCTTTTGCAAGTCTCCAACATGCTAAGGGCAAACATTAATCCACGCAAAGCAACATAACAGGATCTCCCTTGCTGCATGTAGAGATAGATAGTTAGAGAAAGAGAGAAGAATTAGGTTGTAATCACATTACAAGCTGATGAAATTAATGAAAATATAATATCTAGAGGAATGAGAACAAAAAACATATAAAGATGTTATGGAATGAATCACCAAATCATCAGTGTCTTTGCAAAGTAATGAATTTGAGGTTTAACAGGAGATCTTGTAAAAAGAAGGACAGGACTACAGAAGACATTTAACACAGTTTCTGGTGGACTGATCTGGGTAAATGTCCATCTACCTTTAACAAAACAACATAACAATTTGCAATTGTCATCAGGTCCTGCTAACATGTGAGATAACAAATACTGGTGAAGTACAAAGATCCCAGTTCTACTGAAAAAGCATTTAAAAAGCAGTGTTAAAATCACAGAATGATCTTTATTGAGGTACTTGCTCAAAAAAGTATATATTATTTCTACGGCCTTGTAAATAACTCTTGATTATCTGTGCATTTAATCAATGTGAACTTATAAACACTCACGGGAAGGTTTTATATCTAAACAACTTTACTCCAACCATTTGGAACATCCTTAAAACAAATATATTAATAACATCAGCTTCATTCTTTGCTTACAATTTCTCTTCCTGAAGCAAGGTCAGTTGTCTATCTTGCTGGACAATGGTGCGTGAGTGCAATATTAATCAATGTGCTCAAGGAGACTTTAGAACAAAGTTACAAAAATATCATGCTGCTCCATCCTTCTTTTAAAATTGAAAGTCTTTCCATGAAACAGGCTGTTGTGGTGTCTGTGTATCTGTGGTTTGGGGACAACTACATGTGGGAAATAAATATGATTTGACAAAACAAACCTATGTCACTCAGCTGGCTTACACTGAAGTGTTCAGTCAACTAATGAAAATGATGCTACCACACCGCGGAGGGAAATATTTAACACCAGTTTTGTTCATTTTATATTTGTTTGAAATAAAAGTAGCAAATACATTAAAGGTTAACTTGGGTGTTGTTCAGACTGTCAGCTCTAATATGTTTTGTATATCCAGAATATATCCAGCTTTGGGTTTTAATAATCTGAACAGCAATAATAATAATGATAATCATAATTATTCATTTTACTAAGTTGTCTTTCATATTTTTGGATATTTTGTTGGTTAAATATCAACTACCAATACCAAATCTCATCATACTGTCTATCTAGTGTAATACCAATACATTTTTGGCATCAGGAAAAGACATAAGCATACACAACAATAGGTAAAATGTTCAATTTCTTTTTTAAAATGTCAAGACTGCAATGACTGTTGCACTGTATGAAATTCAGTAAAATATAGCTGCAGCCCTGGTTGTGTGTTGGGGTGCTGAAGGTCATGAGTTTGGGAGACAGAGCTGACTGGGGGGAGTATTTGGTTGGCACAGGCTTCGACAGACTCTCACATGGTCTGACTGCTACTCAACAGGTGAGAGGAATAGAGGCAGGCGCAAACATTTACGCTTGGGCTATTATTAATTAAATGTTTTAGAATAATAAATTCCAGTAATCTTGGCGACACCACTTAAACAGGTTATCAATAATAAATCAAACATTGCCCCTAGGCTTAGAGTTAGTGTGGCAGCATAATCATTTTAAAGGAAAGCCTGAAATTGAAATACCAATCACAAACCATCACTGGTTGGATTTCTCCATCTTAGCTCAGTAAAGTTTAGTACCAACAGATATACCTCTTGTGATAATGATGATTAAAGGTAGTCCACACAGTCCTGTCTAAAATGCCACTCCATGAGTTCACTTACACTGCTGTAGGAGTTACTCTGGAGTTTCTAACAGTAGGGTGAAAGATGTGCATGAACATGAAACCTGGTGGGGATGTAGCCCCCTCCTGATGATATGGAATAGAAGGTTTTGGGCAATAGTTAGTCTGAAATAAACTTCATGACAGTTATGTGTATCCATCATAGATGTCATGTGTATCTTGTGTCAGTTTTTTGCATTGGTTGTGCAAGCCCTTAACAAAAAATGTATGTGTTGCATCAATAACATTTATGTGAAGGCTACAGTCTCAGTATTTGGGCAGGATGTGACAGTAAATGTGACTGGGTCAGCCACAAATGATTAGAAATCATCTGCACTAAAATGTTCACAATTATCCACTTTTGTACTATATATTTGCCTGACTGGCTTTTGTTACAGCTCTGGTTGTCTTTGCCCTCCTGTCGGTTCCTTTAGTAATGTGTAATACATGGATGGTATTAGACCAGATGAAGATTTCCTTTACAATTAAATGCTATGGTGGGAAACAAGCACAAAATGCCTCTTCATGTCAAGAAATCTCAATTATTTAGTCGTACCATTCCCACTCCTTACTCTGTGTGGCCTGTGGTCTCATTACTTTAATGTTTATAAAAAGCAAACTTCATGAGGAAAATGAGCTTACCTAAATGCAAGTTCTGACCCATGCGTATGCACAAAAAAAAGAAAAGGAAAAGTGTGAACTCAGAAGGTAATGGTCCAGTGACTGAAACTGGCTAAAAATATTGTATATCACGAGACATTATTTGCCTAAAATATAAGGCAAAGAGAAAAGGAAAACAAACATAGCAATTCTCAATGGAACTTCACTTATGGAACTTCGAAATTGCATTCCACATTGCAAAAACACTTACTTTTGTGCATAAGTGTGCCTCACATATGTTGCATAGTGCAGTACGCAACACGGCTGCATCCGTGCACAGACAGCCCTGGGCAGGCCACATAATTAAGCCCACATAGCCATATACACATACATGCACACAAATGAAACATAGCATCTCCTAATGAAACTTTTCATACACATCACAACTTCACATTGCAAAACAGAGACTACTTTTATCATAATGCAGTGCAATGTAAATGACAGTCACAAGTGATTGCTTTATAAATTGCCTTACCACTGTAGACATCCCAATGTATCTACTTGGAAGTTTCACTCAAACAATTTCAGTACCCACACATCTTCAACAGGCTCTGCACTAGTTCTTCATGATGAACCTAGAAATGGGTTTGTAGTAAATTGTGGTTGGCTGTTGGCTACCATCAGACATGTAGGCTACTCCACAAAAATGCCATATGGCCTTAATGTATGGTGGACATTTATTTACACAACTATGTAGCATTTTGTTTGAATACAGCCACTTGTGTGTGTAACGCTACATGTATATCTAAGCCTCCTTTGACATGGAGCTGTGAGCAAAGAAACCTATTTGGGGTCCTTAGGAGGTTCAGTCAGGGCAACAAGTTGGGCTACTTTCCTGATCATTACTAAGTGTGGTTTCCACAATCTAATCGAAGCATCTGAGAGAGAGAATTCTGCTGCACCATGTCATATAACAGGCAACCATGAACAGCAGATTTGGCAGAGGAAGGATAGGTGGTCTCTCATTTTTTCTCTTCTTAAATAGGATCCCCTGTAAGCCACCCTTGTCACCCGTGCCAACCATCCAAGCCATGTTCACATCCCCAGCCCTATTTACAGGCATTTTGAACAGGTGAGTATCCTAAAAATAAACTCTCTCAAATATAAAGACTACATTAGGGAGGGGTATGGCATGGTTACAGGGCCCAATACTACCTCATCAAAACAAGAACAAAAGCAAGAACATATATTTTACATGTGTGGTGTCCTTATATAAAATAAATGAATGAAATGAAACAGGCTTTCTTTGAAGAACCGTCATTGTCGGTCATGGTGGGATTAGGAGGTGTTGGCTTTGGAACCCGAATTCAGATGCGATGGAAAAATGAGGGCCCTTACTAATCAGTGTGCATATGCCACTCACTCTGACCTCCCCATTTTGGTAGTTGCTTTGATGAACTGCAACAAACTGTTGCCTCTTTGACGTTACACATACATCCAGCAAATCATTCTATGTCTATCCATCAAACACACACACACACAGAAAGACAGAAATATTCAAAGATCAATCTGCCATAAAACTGACTTTAAAAAAAAAGACCATACACATGAAAACACATAGAGATGATATTTATTGGAAACTAAAAAGTTATTTAGCAGATAAGAGTGTTTTTAGCCTCCCAGCTACTCTAACACAAAAGGGGACGAAAACATCCTTGGCCCATTTCAGTTTCTGACAATTTTAGATCTTTCTTTTGATTTATTTTAGAATTTAAAAAATTGGGATTTTCTCCCTCTCTCTCTCTCTCTTTGAAAGTGTAGCAGTGCCCGGTTCAGATGTAATTCCTGTGAGGATATGTTAATTATACTCTGTTCTAATTAAACAAGCATCCATATACCTTGGAATGATAACTTTGGCTTCAAGTCATACTTTACTCAATCCCATAAATACTGTTCATAATGTTGGAGCACTGTCTGGTTGTGGGGCCACCTGCATTTTGACTGCCTCAGAGATACATAAAAGAGCATCATTATGTGACATTACAAGTAGCTTAGGCTTGGGTTTTACATCCTATCCCAGGCAACATTTTGTGCTTATAAGTACAGAATCAATATCTTTACTGTGGAGCAAATTTTCTCACTATGTATAAAGGGATAAATGCAGCGGTTAAGACAGGTTGGACAGTGAGAAAATAACATATACCCCTTTCCTGTGATAGTGTTCAAAGCATGTTCTAATTTTATATAAACAAGATTAATATCCAGTTTAATCTTTTTCTTTAATTTGCTTTTCCCCTGTATTTCAAATTTGTATCTTGATCATCGTCAGTATAAAAATAGAAAATGACAAATTATAGTTTGAGATGAGATTTTTTTGTTGCAACTTAGCAGCAGCAGCACGAGTGATCTCACTGTGTTTGCAGAGAGACAGGGAGCCTTTGGGACTTGGACGTAATTAGGTTAGTGGGTTGTCAGTGTCAGGAAATTGAAAGACAATCCTAATCAGATTCATGTTTCTAGGGAATCAAATAATTTTATAACCAGGAGAAATTTCCCTGTTCAGCTGATGTAATGATAATTGCTTGTGTGCAGTGAGGATTTGGTATTTGTTGTTTGGGTAGCAGTTATTGGCTTATGGGATCATTACATAAAAATGTGTACATTGAATGATATATTCAGTTGAATGGAGGAAGTTAGACAAAACACAGCTCATATGTGTAAAAACATTTAATTGGTGGTCAGGTTTCAGATTTGGCCTGGTTCTTGACAAAACCCTCAATGGTCAAGTGGGAATTTTTCATTTCAGCATTTGAAGGTCTGTTATTTCTCTTCCTTTATATGACGGGTCTACACACACACACACACACATGCGCGCGTGTGCACTCAGGGGCACTGCTAGAAAAAAAAATGTTAGCATTAGCATTACTTCTAGTGAAAGTGCTATCTTTGACATGACCCTAATTGCATTCGATATGTGCCACCGTCATACTTCAAACCCAAGGAAGTCCTGACTTGCCCAACCTTTACTTAAGGCCACAAATCCTGTAGAAATAAGCCCAGCAATAGGAATAGAGCTAATTTGTCACTAACACAACCTCTATTTAGAATTAGCTGGCCAAAGTATGGATAACCTACAAGCTAAGCATAAAATTTAGCATTAAATAAAGCCAATTAACAAATCTTGATCAGACAGTTTCATTTCATTCTTGGAAAATAATCAAAATTATAGAGTATAGTCAAACATCTTAACTTTAAAGCATTTAGTTCAGGAATTAGGCAGCTCTGATGGCTATACCCTTAGCAAAAAGAAGTTTATTAAAGTTTACTATAAGTATACTTACTTTATACTAAAACCGAGGAAGTATACTTGAAGTTGACTTTTATAAACTATATTTTATATACTTATAGAATAGTATAGTAAAGTAAAAGTAAGCCAAAAAGTAAGCCAAAAGGTCACAGGTTCAATTCCCGACACCAACAGGCCATAAATGACCAACTCTCTCCTCCATCCTCCACTGTGTGCTGTGTGATCACAATGACAAATGGGAATCGCTTAATTTATTTTATTACTTTATAATAAACTAAAAATAGGAACTTTAAGTACATAACTAGTACAATGGCAGTATATAAATAAGTGTACTTGTGGTATACTTTAAGTATATTTTAGAGTGTACTTTTGTAAACTTAAAATTAACTTTAAAATATACTTAAAGAATACTTTTATAAACTTAAAGTGTTCCAATTTCATATAAAAAAGTATTAAATTAGCATACTTTCTAGTACACTAAAAGTACATGGTCTGTGTACTTCTGTTCTATACTTACACTTATACTGAAGTATACTTCATAAAATAAACTTTAAGTATACTACTTTTTGCTAAGGGTATGCAACATCATGTAGCCTAGGGTAGGACTGGAGAGTGTACCTGTGTGCTAGTATAATTAGCTGCCACACAAACTAGGATGGGGCTACATTAAAAGCTCATTACACAAGACAAAAATACAGTTTCACTCTAATATTTTTTCAATATAGCCCAACCAAGCCGTATATTCCTTTAATTCAATTAGCTCTATGGATAAACTAAATTAGTATGTATATATATTTTATGTGCATATCGTTGGTTAAAAAAATCATAGTCCTGTGTGGGTCCCTGTGAAGGTCTGGGGTCCCTGAATCGTCCTAACCCCCCCTAGCGGTGTCCCTGCACACACACACAAACTAGTACCATAGACAGTAGAAGAAATAGACTGAGGGATAGTGTTGTTTTCACTTCAATTTTTGGCTTGGTCAGGTGTCCACTTCAGCCTACTGCGCAAACTCCTGCTGAGGTCAGCCAACAAACCCGAATATGATTAATTGACAAGTAGATGCTCAAACAGAAATCAAACAGCATACGATAATTTTTGTAATGAGTGTTTTTCTACCATTATGGTTGCAATCACATTTACTGGAGGGGAAGGCTAATACTGTCCTTGGGTATTCTACTAATTTTCGTTCCAGGTAGTCTTGCAAGCTACCATGTAAAGGGCGCTAGATAGTTAGCACGTCCATAACGAGCTGTAGTGTGTATCTATAGAAGAAGAATGAAGTCCCAAAGTAAAATATTAGCCTTCCACTTAAGTTACCGTAATTGTACTTATAATGGTAAAAATATATTCATAAAAAAAATGATCGTATGCCGTCTGATTTGTGATTGAGCATCCGGTTCATTGGCCAACGTCACCAGGCTGGCTCTCAAGCTTGCGCAGTAGCCTGGTGGCCAATTTGAAAAATGGAAAACCATCTGGTCACACTGAAAACAACGCCATCCCTCAGTCCATTTCTTCTACTGTCTATGACTACTACATGCATGCACCAAGGTGGAAGGAACAGATGCGGAAGTTGAAACCCTATGGGGAAAGAGCCCACCTGGAAAGGGCCCAGTAGCCTTTAGCATTCCATAGACTTCCATTCAATGTAGCGTCACTTTGACTTAAAACTAGATGTACCGCATAGCGGTACATGGTATGACCGCCGAAGTGTATTGAAGTGTGGGAATCATAGGTATGGTGAGTTTGTGGTAAGTCAGTGTTGTGAGGTGAGAGTTTGTGTGGAAATGATTTGCTGGAAGTGGGCATGGATGTGGGTTTTGAATGAATGACATTCTGGGCCCTATTTTGCGGCAGTGCATTGTGTATTTGCGACATGCGCATGCTGTCATTGCTATTCTGTGCCAGCGCAACGTACATTTTTTCAGGCAAAAAATCACGTTGTCTAGATAGCAGACATTGCGCCGTGACGGGCTGGTCAGCGAAAAGAAGAGGTGTGGTCTGGCGCAAAGCGCACCAGATGCTATTATGAGAACGCATAAACCATTTGCGCTTTTGATCAATAAAAAGGTGCTTTTTCGTAACTGGCACATTGTTGAAAAGCTATTTTAGAGGCGCACAATGCTTTGAACCCCGACGAGCTGAACGGGCAGAAAAGTTGCAACATGTATAGCCATGTATTTGTATGTTTTAGTAAGCAAACAGGCACAAATAATGAGAATATAGCAATGTTGTGCAGTTTATATAAATGTTCTGCAGTTTATTTACAATTTCTTTTGTTTGTTTTAAATAAACAGCGTGGCAAGTTGTAAGAAATTAAATGGACAAATAATCAAAAAGAAAACTAGTGAACTAATTGTTTGATGGACCTCCACCTTCCATTTATTTTTGATGTGTACTTTGAGTTGAAAGCTTTTGTTTCCCCGTCTTCTAATGTTGTTGTACCGCTTTCGGCACTGTTCGAAAGTTCTCTTCTTCCCAAAGGGGGACACAATTAGAGATAGATATTTCCTCCCATACTTCTTTGCCCCGCGGAGGTTTGGGGGGATTCTTTCCATCCCCGAATATTAACTGCTCACACGCTTTTACTTCACGCATGAGCAGATCGGTCTCCTCCACCGAAAAACTCCTCCCATCCGGGCAAATCCGCCATTGTAACAACAGCCGTGTTCGGATAAGGGTAAACGTCTACAGACGGATGTAGCCGCATGTAGTCAGCGATGCATTGTGGGCTGAAAATGTTGCATTATGGTTAGACTTTGTGTCAGAGTTGCCAGAAAGGCGTGGCGCTGTCACAAAAATGTCACAAGGTCAGATGACCTAAAAACCCATGTGATGTAGCCGCTTGTAGCCGCTTGTAGCCGCGTGTAGACAAATCGTGCAAGCGCTTGCAGTTGCTTTTCCGCAGCTACAATCGTCTAACTAACGCCTCCGTGGTGACGCAACTTTGCCCTGGTTGGTTTAAAGTTCATTGACGTCTGGACACGGATGTTGTGTAGCGCTCTGTCACGGAACTTCTCCTTATATGTACGTTATTTTAGTCCAGTTTGAAGACATATCTTTTCTCTCTCTTTTTAGCTTGTTCTGGGTCGTGTATCTGATGCTGTCAAGCTCAATCTTTTATTTATTTATGTATTTGTTAATCTCGTTTTTATTGTATTGCTTTGTGTCAGTAGGCTATACCTATTAATGATCTTTGGGTTATGGTTTTGCCGTGTTATTTTTCATCCTTGTGTTGTGCAGCACTTTGGGACATCTCTGTTGTTTTGTTTAAATGTGCTAGTAAAAAAACAACTCGACTTGACTTGAAGTCTCAATGCACCCTACTACAACCGCCCGCCCCCTCCTTGTCCCTCACACACAACACATGACTTCTCCGCCATCTACTACGAAGCTCAGGTGGTGTAAACAAAATACTTGTGTCTGACTTGACCGGCGCCTTTTAAACACCCACCCATCCTGCGAGGCGGAGTTCTTGCTGACGTATGTAGCCGAAGTTAGACAAACGTAGACAGACCGGTGTGTTACTCGAACGGGCCTAACGTTAGAAAACGGGAAACAAAGCCTTAAACTCAAAGGAAACATCAAAAATAAACGGAAGGTATAGGTCCATCAAACCATTAGTCCACCAGTTTTCTTTTTGATGATTTGTCCATATCATTTCTTACAACTTACCACGCTGTTTATTTAAAACAACAAAAGAAATCGTAAATAAACTGCAGAACATTGCAATCGCTGTTTATTTAAAACGACAAAAGAAATTGTAAATAAACTGCAGAACCTTGCTATAAACTGCACAACATTGCTATATTCTCATTATTTGTGCCTGTTTGCTTACTAAAACATACAAATACATGGCTATACAGGCTATACATGTTGCAACTTTTCTGCCAGTTCAGCTTGCCTCTCTGGCGCAGCAGCAGGTACATCGGGGTTCAAAGCGTTGTGCGCCTCTAAAATAGCTTTTCAACAATGCGCCAGTGACGAAAAAGCACCTTTTTATTGATCAAAAGTGCAAATGGTTTATGCGTTCTCATAATAGCATCTGGTGCGCTTTGCGCCAGACCACACCTGTTCTTTTCGGTGACCCGCCCGTCACGGCGCAATGTCATCTGCTATCTAGACAACGTGATTTTTTGCCTGAAAAAAAGAACGTTGCGCTGGCACAGAATAGCAATGACAGCATGCACTTGTCGCAAATACACAATACGCCGCGGCAAAATAGGGCCCTTTGTTTACTTTGAAAAATCCCTCTCAACCACTTCGTATACACTGAATCATAGCCAAAATGAGGTTTAGGAACATTTCATATAGATTTTCCCCATGGTCCTTAAAACCACCTATTTCCATTTTTTTATGGGGTGAATACACCCTAAATCCAAAATAGATTTCTGAATAACAGTAATGGATATCTGTCAATTATAATGATTATATGCATATATTTTTAATTCATTAAATGGCTAATATGATGTATAACATGGGTAACATGAATAAACATGAAACAGTGCTGGATAAAACTTCCACCATAGGCTATACATTAGTATATGTATAAATACAAATTTGGTGATTAAAAAAAATATTAACTACTCATTTAATTACAGCAATGTTCCTTTTTCACCATAATAATAATTCAATGTTAATAATGACAGGACATGGAAAACAACAGTGGAGAATGTGCCACATTGAGTCTATAAGAATTTTTAATTAAAATGTATGCAGCTGAATGTCTTACTACACTTATATAAATAAACCATAGAACAAATAAACTAAAATAAAAACACAGAATCTATTTATAAACCAATATATAACCATGTTCTACACTTTTAACTGATCAAACTACCCATCTTTGGCAGATATAACAGCTACACACACTTGTGGCTTTCTGCAATGGAAATAATATTCATAAAATATTTCTTACCAAGTCTTTTGCAGATGTTCCCATAAATGTGTGGCACTTGCATGTTGCTTTGCTTTCACAGTTTTGTGCAGTGCCTATATATATGTATTGTCTGTATTGTGCACTACAAGTCTACATAATTCTTTTGTCTATTGTATTGTATTGTATTCTGTTGTATTGTATATTGTATTATATGTATACTAAAACATGTTTGTATGTGGAATGTATGGAGAGCTGGCACATACCGGAGTTTAATTCCTTGTATACATAAGTGTACTTGGCCAATAAAGCTGATTCTGATCATTCCAAAAAAGCTCAACAGGGTTCAGGTTTGGAGACTGTGCTGGGCACTCCATGTAAGCTTCCTATCTTTTTTCCTAAGCTAGTTCTGGCTTAGCTTGAAACTGATGGTTTGGGTCATTAAAACTGTCTAAAACCGAACTCCTGGTGATCCCAGCCCAGGAATCAATCTGCCATGATATCAACTTGAATATGAGTGCCGTCACTGTTGCCCCCAACAAAGTTGCTAAAAACCTGGCCATCATAATAAATGACCAGCTATGATTCTCTGACCACATTGCCTCCGTAGCGCGGTCCTGCCTCTATGCACTGTATAAAATTAGAAAAATCAGACCATACCTGACCCAACATGCCGCTCAGCTCCTGGTACAGGCTATGGTCACCTTTCGTCTCAATTATTGCAACTCCCTCCTGGCCAGCCTACCTGCTTGTGCAATCAGACCATTGAAAATGGTCAGAATGCAGGAGCACGACTGGTTTTCAATCAAACCAAAGGGGCACATGTCACTCCACTTTTCAGCAACCTGCATTGTCTCCTGGTGGCTGCCAAAATTCAATACAAGGCTTTGACTCTAAGTCACATCAGGATCTGCCCTCGCCTATCTCAAGGTCATACTAAAGGCTCACGTCCCGTCCAGGGCCTCGTTTCCCGATAACGACGGTTCTTGGGCTTAAGTGCAAAGTAAACGATTGCTCCTACGAACGTTCTTAGATTTTCTACGCCTGTTTCCCAAACACCGTCGTACATGAACGCACGTGCACAGCTTCTAAGATCGTTCTTAAAAGGAGCTGTCCATGGTCCATGATGACGACGATAACTATGGCGGTGGTGGCGGAAACAGACAGGGCCAGGGCCGCGACCGTTTGGCGGGTGTTGAGGCCCGTCACCGTGTCATTACAATTTTCTTTTGAGTTTGTTTTGAAAGACTTGCACTTTTATGTTCAGTAACCTGCACTTCCATTTGAAATTTACCACTTCTGCGTCTGTGTTTTTGTGTATTTAACACTTTCTCTTAATTATGTTGATATAGGTCCTAATGTCTGACATAATATGGTTATAAAACAATTTTTATATAATTTAAGCCTCCTGTCGTGTTCGGGTCAAATCTTACCGTTTTACAACTTATAATACTCATAAATATTATGTTTTATATCTGATTACCTCCAGACCTTATGATATCCTCCACACATGTGTACTTGAACATATAAAAGTGATGATTACCTATTTCATTCAATTTTGAATGTTTTAATCAACCGTGTTACACCTGTGGTGTTCCCGGTCAAAAGTGACCGTCATAGGAAACGAATGGGTATCCAGAGTACATTCATTCAACATACAGAAAATATGTTCATTTTTGTAGTTCATTTTCAGTGCGCAATTGTATTTTCACTGATGTTATTTCATGTTTACTTCTATAAACTGTTGTTAGACACTACTTTGAAACATTGTTCTCAACTAAAGAATGTTTAATAAAAAAATTGGTGGTGGAAAAAAAATGTGCTAATTTAAGAGCAGTTAAAACAGACCGGTCAATTTTGACCGGGAACACTAAAGTAGGGGGCTGGAGGTGAACACGACCGTAGGGTTAATGAGCATCTTTACAAACAGCGGAGCAGCACCAACGTGCTTCGCATACATAGGCTAATGAAAAGAACATGGAAATATGAGGGACGGCTGTTATGTCGCTGGTTTCGCTGTGCCATGATGGTTACGCAGCGACCATAGACTATATTCTTGCGCACATGGAGTAGTTTCGCTACAGGTCCTCCGGGTGTCTCCACTGTGCCCCGCCGCTAAGATCAATCTTAGCGCGCTAAGATCAATCTTAGCGCGCTAAGACTACTCCAGACCACACTTAGAGTTACGTGTGATCCTACGATGGTTCTTAGCTAAGATGGTTTCGGGAAACCGCCCGTGGACTCTACGATGGTGTTACGTGTGAACTTACGTACTACTTAGGCTTAAGTAGTACTTAAGGGCTTTTGGGAAACGCGGCCCAGAGCGTTACAGTCCTCTAATACAAACTGTCTGGCTGTACCCCCTGTTTTGCCCTCCTTTTGTAAGTCACTTTGAATAAAAGCATTTGCTAAGTGCAATTTAATGTAAAGTAGTGTAATGTTATGTCATTATCTCGCTGTAGGATGAATCCTTTACCAACTAGGCAGATACCAGTGCTGCATGGTAGGCGTTTTGGTTCAGGGTGTCATTAACCCTTAATCTAGCAAAACAACCCCAGGCCAACACACTTGAGAATTGATGCCACATCTAACAAACTTTTGTTTTGTTGACTTGACTGCATAAAAATCCTGTGTGATGAACGAAAGATTTCAAGTTTTGATTGATTTGTCTATAACACCTTTTTGCAGTCTTCAGTTGTTCACTTGCTGTTTCATGGCCTTATTTTCATGGTTTTATTTTGATGTCTTAACAATGAAGTTGTGTCTTCACAACTGAAACAGGGACTCCATTAGCAGTACCTAAAGCTATTGTACTGTGAGCAACTTATATAGCAAACTTGTCTTCTGATTACATTGTGGTTTTGGGTCTCACAAACACACATCTGATGAAGGCACACGCTCAAAACATTATGATTAAAAACTTTTTGGGTGCACACTGGTGTCGCGGTGATCACTGGTGTAGTGGCTGACACATGAAGAATGAACAGTTTTGAACTGCATTCCAGTCACCTCTCCTAAAATCTGTGATTGTGGGATTATTGACTTCCCTAAACACAAACACACACACATACACACACTTTGACACTGTAAGGGGTAGGTTTTATTTCAACATATTACTTAAAGGTTTTCTATGTATGTTGTGTGGCTCAGAGGCATTAATAAAGTTTACTTGATAAAAAAACTGTGTAGAAGTCTTGGAAAGGATGAAGTAATGAGTGGCCTTTATCCTTGAGTTCTCCACCTGCAGCACTTACATCCAAATAGTTTTACTGATTGTAACTGGAGAATGTGATCATTTCTAAGTGTAGATTTGCATATTTAATGCTTTCTAACACTCTTTCCCTCTGTATTTATCTGTGCATTTGTTTGTGTGTGTTTCTGTTTTACATATTGTTTCTCCTTCCCTTAGGTGTTCGTTTGGACAGGGTGAGAGGAGGTCGCCAGAAGTACAAGAGGCGGTTAGATGTAGACAGCAGTGCATATCTGGGTCTCACAGTTCCTCCCCCTGCAAAGAAACCATGTAAGACCTTTCACACATACACACTGTAGAACTAAGACTTTTCTTGCATGTTGAAGCCATCAATTATGACCACACATAGGATCACAGACAGAGGGTTTAGAGGTGCAGTCAGAGGTTACATACTGTATATTTGTCACAAAACACTCCTTTGGATGAAGGATGAACTGGAAAATACTGAATTGTACAAAAATATTGTTTGGTAGCACCTAGCTTATTTGTCACTTTTCTTGTGTATTCAGTGACAAAGATTGTGTCCCACCTGCTGGTAGCAGAGCCCGAGAAAATCTACGCCATGCCAGACCCCAGCATGCCTGAGAGTGACATCAAAGCGCTGACCACCCTGTGTGACCTGGCCGACCGTGAGCTGGTGGTCATCATTGGTTGGGCCAAGCACATTCCAGGCAATGTCCTTCCTACAGTCACAAAACACACTTGCAAATAAACAATGGATAATACATTTGCATAATATTTACTTAAGTAATTAATAATGGTACATTTTTAAAATATAAAAAATATGGTGTATTAGTACTGATATTAATAGGGCAAACCAGAGGCTTTAACAGATTATTTGTTATAGACAATTGCTTTGGTTTGGCCAAAGTTTATACTAAACTATACATTATGGTTTAGAAACAATGAACCTCTGTGGTAGTTGGAAAACTAGAAAATTTTAAAAGGGACTGTCTCTGGAAATATGGGACGTCTGGTCACCTTAGATATTCATAATATACATATTTTCACTACTTCAGTCATTCAAAGAACCTTACATACAGCAAACCTTTGGTCATCATATATGCATTTGTCATTTAATAATTGTCAATGTACATTTGCATACTATTTATTATTCATTTAAAATCATGTATGGGTGAAATAATAAAAAAATATAAGTAACGCTTAATTAGTTTTTAATTGGTCTAACCAGAGGGTTTTACAGAGACCCAACCCTCCACAAATGATGCTTTGTATGTCAAAACCACCCATCCTCTCTTGAGCTCGTGCTTTAGTCCTGCTTGCACTTACTCACATAACTTCAAAACCCCCTGAAATTCCTTACAATATTTCACTGTTTCTGGGATGATATTAGACAAAGTCTGGTTGGAAACTTCCCCATAAAACCCGACATACTTTAAAAATCAACCTGGATACTGTGCATTTTCCTAGTTTGAATCTATTGACTATGTTTTCTTGGTAGGTCACAAAAGCCAAGAACCACAAGACTCTTGGCTAAAGAGACCCTCAACCTGTGCTCGAGACAACAGGAGTAAAAGTATGCCTGGACTACGCAATGCACACTGCACTATGTAGGTGCATGCAAGGAACTCTACCACAGAGTTAGTATAAAGAGCTGCCCAGTCCTCACAGATTACACTGTGACAGATGGCAATACAATTAAAGATTAACAGTTCATTATGCAGCGTGGTAATGTAGATTAGGTCACTGAAACATAGTAGTTACTAGCATCAGACAGATACAATTTATATGTCAGGCCCTCAAGATCTATAATTGATCTCTCATTGTTTCGCTTCCGGAACAACATTCTAAAAGCTTCAGTGTGAAAGGACTGCCATTTGCTGTGAAAAGATTGCTTCTTCCTCTTAATTGGTCTGTTTACAGAATCACTTAAAAAGGTATCCACCAAGCACTATTCAAGGTGGTTGACTTTATTCACACAAAATGCCTGTACATCTCAAATCAGTTTGCTAGTCTATTGGCTATTCAGTTTGCATTACTGTAAACAGTCCGCACCAGAACAAACCTTCTCACCCACTACAGCACCTGCCTGAAATTGTGATATTTATAGCTTATCCCACAGAGTGCTTATCTGGTGCAAATTAGGAAGAGGAGACAATGTTGCCAAGCCTGCTTTGTCTGCCTCTTCACTGAAAATGTTGCAGAAAGATACAACCATATTTGTTTGTTTCTGTTTCACTGCATATTTAACGAGCATAGTAGCTGAAGGCAAATACCATAAAAACAAACACCATAGACAATACCAATACCAATAACAGTCAGGTTTTTTGATTATTAACATAGCTATGATTGTCTTAACTGTGAGGAATGATGTGTTTACTTTAAATGTACTAGTAAGTTCACATTTTTACATTAAGTCTGTCCTGGAAATCCATGTTTTCACCCCCCCAAAAAAATGTAGCAGGCACACACACACAATCTAATTATATGACTAGCACCTAGTATGTCACAAAAGTGAGTACACCCCTAACGTTTTTTGTACTTTTTTATTATATCTAATATATATTATATTTTTATTATATAGTCTAAAGACATAATACTTTCCTACAACATAAAGTAGGCAGTGTACAGCGTATATAACAGTGCAAATTTGCTGTTCCCTCAAAAGAACTCAACACACAACCATTAATGTCTAAACCACTGGCAACAAAAGTGAGTACACCCCTAAGTAAAAATGTCCAAATTGTGCGCAAAGTGCACAATTTTGTGTGGCCACCATTATTTTCCAGCACTGCCTTAACTCTCTTGGGCATGGAGTTCACTAGAGCGTCACAAGTTGTCACTGGAATCCTCTTCCACTCCTACAAGACAACATCACGGAGCTGACCTTGAGCTTGAGATCTTGAGCTCCTCCACCTTCTATTTGAGGATGCCCCACAGATGCTGAATTGGGTTCAGGTCTGGGGACATGCTAGGCCAGTCCATCACCTTCACCCTCACCCAAGGTGTGACGTCATATGACATTTCAGATGTGTATTGTTTTTGAGGAAATAGCTGTGTTTCTCACGTCCCGCGTTTTATTCGTCACGGCTCTCCCCTACTGTGTACACTGTCTATATTGGGATGCTGAGCCCCAAGAAAGCTGACGAGGCCAAAATCTGTTTTCATAGCCTGACAAACCAGCCTACATCAAATTGTGTTGTCTAGCCGTGATGGATAGGACAGGCGCAACCCAAGGGGCGGCATCAACAGTTGTCTTTTTTTGGCAGGTATTTGTAGATCCAAAGGCTGCTGAAAGCTGATGAATATAAATATTTTAACTGTATGTTTGTGTGTGTGAAAGAGAGAGTGTATGTGCATGTGTGCTTGATAGACTGCAAACTTGCTGGTGCAGAGTGGGCCGGAACTTTATGTGAGCTGCACAGGGGAAGTGATTTTATTATGGGATTAAATTAGATGAAGAAGAGTGGGGGCCAAGATCCTATTTGTAGCCACAGCTCAGTTTTCTGAGCCGAGGGAGTAGACAAAAAAGAGAAATTCGTTTTTTTTACATGGTGCTGTTGGTGATATCTCACTGCACATCCCGTTAAATGTTTTTAACAAAGAAAGAAGAATGAATGAATGAATGAATGAATGAATGAATGAATGAATGAATATTTGCAGACTCAAGGTCCAAAGACATACATATAAGACAGGACAAAAATATAGAAACCTGAAGATCAACTTAAAGAAACACTGTGAGGGATATTGAAGCATCTCTGTGACTCTCTCTTAGAGATGTAAATGGGGTTAGTGCTTTTTCTCTGAGACTGAATAAGTCCATGCTGAAACTACAGTTAAAGGTTCTGCTCTGCGTGTATATTTATTTGTGGCAGTGTTGTTTTTCCTGTTGCCCCTTTTATTCTGGTGATATTGATTCCCTCCACAAAGTGAGGACCCTTATACTTTGATCGCAATCTGTTTTTAATTAATGTATCCAGCCCACCCAAAGTGTTTGTCACCCAGATAAGGAAAATTGAACTTGGAGGTTCCCCTTTTCCTGTCTGCCTGTCTGTCTATGACCACCCCCAACACCAACACCACCACTGCTGTGATTATGTACACACTCGCTAATGCCACTCTGGCATGGCCAGATAAACATCACCCTTCAACTATTTTCAGTGAGGTCATTTATATGGAACGAAAAAACCAGAATGACCAGAAGATAATTTTTTACTGCATCCTTGCCAGAACATCCCCTCAGAAATATGGGAAGCATGTGGCTGTACAACAGCAAATTTGTTATGGCAAAATAATAGACACTAAATTAAAGCATAAAGCTATGCAAGAAATACACACACGCAAATAAGTGATAATGTACATGGATTATACAAAGAACTAAACATTACCATGAATTTCTTGTGAACATTACAGTTTTTTTCTGATCGCTTAAGCACATTTTTTGCACCTATTGACTGTTTTTGGAAAACTTTACACACAAATAACAAAACCTTTCACCAAATTAGCAAAACATTGTAGATACCTTGCAAATGCTAACACATCTTGCTTAACTCTGCAAACCTTTGTAAAAATGGTGTTTTTGTACCAAACAGTTAACACAAACCATCATATTAATTAGCACACAATGCGGCAACTACACACTAATGGTATCAATGAAAAACACATCTGGCTTTTGGTTTCTCTGTGCACAAGATATTTTCAGTTTGAAGTCATACACAGGGATCCAACTCAACACACAGGGATTCAAAGTTCAAGTATGGATGTTCATTTACACACATCAATACAAACACCTTTCGAGGGAAAACACAAGAAAACATACAGTAATTTAGGTGAGAGAAAAAAAAACAAAAAAACAAGAAGTCTAGATCTTGTCGTCTCTCTGGGCCCAGCCACAAAATTTTCTCAACATCAGCTGTAATGTCTTCTAGTCAAAGGCACTGACAAAAATATCTCTGGAGTGCAGTATCAAGGCCTGACATGAGGCCTAGTCAATGTCTGTGACAGCATGCCATCACTAGGGTACACTCTAAAAAATGCTGGGTTAAAAATAACCCAAAAATAACCCAACGCAAGGTTGAAAATGACACCATCCCAGCATGGGTTGGAATAACCCAACATGCTGGGTTACACATTTTAACCCAACATATTGGGTCATGTTGGGTTGTAAAATGTTGGGTTAAAATGGATTAAATCTACCCAATGTTTGGGTTATAAAAGTTAAGTCAAATCTTAGGTAAACCAAAACTCTTACTGCCATAGATGGTTTCCCATCATCTGTGCTAAAGCAATGCTAAATTAATAAATTACTATTTTGTAAAAACCAATATGATGGGAAAACAAAAGTGGCAGTAAGAATTTTGGTTTACCCAAGTTATTGTATTTATTTAATGTCTTTATGCAATGTAATTAATAATGGCATAATGCAAACACATACTACAAATACAGCTTAGATAAAGTAGAAAGTCAGTTTATTTAATATTCTAAAAAAACACAAATTAATCAAGCATTCAATTAACAATCACGATCCCAGTAGGTATTAAGGGCAAAAAAAACATAAACACAGAAATAAGCAAAACATATGGCTTCTAACTGAAATGGCCATAACCATTAAGAAACCTTTCTTGCACCAAAGACTATTTGTCTTGCGTTTAGGCGTTTTAAAAAAAAAAAAAAAAAAAAAAAAAAAAAATACAGTAGCAGCCAGAAAGATTAAAATGAAATACTGGCAATAAAAAGCCAACATACAATACAACACACCACACTATAATATGCAGTACGGATATTAAGTAAAGCTAACTCATTTGAACTAGACTTATTTAAAAGTTTACTGCTTCTATGCACAAGGGATTTTAAAGGTGCAGTGTGTAAGATTGTGGCCAATGTAGGTATTGCAGCTACTCTATTCATTGAAACAGTGCTGCGAAATGCCAAATATGATGTTTTCATGAATAAGTAATAAACTAATATTTTCGAGGGGAGGGGTAGGATTCGGAGATTAGGGGGTGGGATGGGTCTCATCTAAGATTTTAACACTGACATTTTTTAAAAAATTTTTTTACTAAAGACACACTTGGAATAATTAATTAAAACAACACTGACATCCAGAAAGACATACAGTAGTGTGTGTGTGTGTGTGTGCGCACACGTTACTCGCGCTCTCCCTGGCTGTGTGGAGAGTCAGGGCAGGGATCATCATCCCCCTCAGTCAGCCTGCCCTTATGAGAGAAGGCTGCAGCCAGAGGAACACTAAAACGAAGAAATTTCAGCTGTTAGTTCATTGAAATACATTATACCTTTTTACACATACGTGCATAAGAAACATTACGATCTGATTAACACTGTGAGATAGACATACTGCTGGCTCTTTGACACAGTATGTTTTGCATACATTTACAATATCTTACTCACCTCTAGCAAATGTAGACGGCTCCCATCCAGCAGCAAGGAGTGCCCGGCTGTCTTCTCAGCTGCGGAGATGAACACACAACAAAAAAAATCAACATCCTCCTCAGTCAGCATGTCTTTATGGGAGACGGTGGCAATCAGACTAACATTATGGAAACACATTTTGTATTCAACAAGAATTCATAGGATTCAAGTATAATTGCTAGCTTGGAGGTAACATTTGCACTGCCAGACTCATATCAGAGAACAGCTGGAAACACAACAGAAAGAATTTCTAATTAACAGTGTGAGATACACAGACTTTTATATCATTGACATGCATCTTGTGTAGATTTTTGATATTCAACTCACCTCTAGCAACTTAAGACAGCTCCTATCCAGCAGTAAGGCGTGCCTGGCTGTCTTCTAAGCTGCGCACACACAACAAAAAGATGAGTAATATCCATCCCTGATTGACAACATGTAATTCAGACGAAATTTTTTGGTATTTGAAACAGACATATACATTTTGTGCAGATTTATCAAAATCTGCTCACCTCAGCATATTTAGGCATGTACTGAAACCAGACATCTTCCATCCAACAGCAATGGTTTCTTGGGTAGCTGTAAAACAGAATAATGCACAGCATAACATGACTATGCTGATTAACCATGTGAGAAATATGTACTGCTAGATATTTGACATAAAATGTGTGTAGATTCATAAAACTTCACTCAACTCTAGCATCTCTATGCAGCTCCGGTTTAGCAACAAGGACTCCTTGGCCATCTTCTCAGCTACAGAGTGGACTGTGTGGTTGGGACTCCTGGGACGCATTAGCCTGATGAGATAGACATTCAGAAAGAAGTGTTAATCTCCGGCTTATCAGGCTAGAACCCCCGCAAAAAAAACAACAACCACATTGATTCACAGTCTTATCTAATTTGTCTGACCACGGTACTGTGACAGATTTCAGAAAACACACAGACTACTCCACTTTGCCCTGTGTTACTCGGATGCTAGCTATATAGCTCATAGCTCTGGCTGACAGGATTACTACCATTTCGTCACACGCATCTATCTATCTTTTTTAAATTTGAAGAACCATGTAACACGTAAATGTTCTCCAGACATCAGCACACTCAGAAACTGGTCTGGAATTTCGTAAATTACTTACTGTACTTACATTACAAGGTCGGGTAGTCGTTTGGTATGTGCTAACCGGGATAATATTGACTTGTAGACGCCGGCTTTCACTGCCTTCGCTACGGTAGTTGCTATGGATTCGCTCGGTCGGTTAAGGTGATAGCTTCTACTGTGCTAGGCTAGCTACTAGAATAGTTGGCTAAATTGTCCTCGTCCACAAATTACATCGTACACAAGCATTCAATTTTATGATGTATTAATAGTGTTGAGAATATGGCACAATTACGAAAGTTATATTTCATTCGTTGTTTAGTTTTCATCTCGACCGATGGTAAATTGGTTGGTCCAGTTACATTGAGTAGCATACCATACGGGACTACGACGCCGCCTACTGACTGTAAAGTTAACCTTTTGACCTGAAACATTACTTTATGGCCCGAAACGTCACGACAGTAAGAATTAATTTTCCATTGGTCATATATTACCCTAGTTTACATAATAGAAACAAAATATTACCACATTAACTTACCTCAGACAGAGCTCAAAAACTGAAGAGGCAAAATGGCTGACGCCGTCTCTGGCCGAATAGTTTTCGAACGACAGAGCATAACCCAAATGCGTTGGGTTATTTGATGGGTTGAAATTTTGGGTTAAAACTACCCAACAGAACAAAATTTACACGTAACCCAACGATTGGGTTAAAAAAATAACCCAGCATTTTTTAGAGTGTAGTGTGCATGCTCTGACTACCAATGCCAACAAACCTGGCTCTGACTTTTTTTCCCCTTTACTACAATATCCCTGTATGCCTCCTCCATTCCCTGTAGAAGGGTCATGCATTGATGTGGATGATGGTCATAGACCTTCTAGCGCAAGGCAGAGAATGAGAACAACACCATTTTGGCTTATAGCTGCACACATAGTTATGTTACCATGTTGTCTGACATTGATTATGGCACGGTGTCCAACAATGTTCCTCGTTATAGTGAGGCTGAAACCTGCCTCATCCACAAGAATCAGCTCATGACCTATGGCATCTGCCTTTAGCTCCATTACTCTCTGGAAAAGACAAAACAAATGCAGCACAGCAGGCCCATGCACAGCCCTAGAGTATGCACTTCCAGATTCAGTACCAATGATACTATAGCCTTATACCTTATGATGCTTGCTACACTGTAGCGGTTCAGGTTAGGCTGAACCCATTGGCCAGCGTCCCTCAGGGTCATTCCACTGTCCACTAAAGTAGCTCTGATGTCGTCAAAAATTCTATTTCTTACTCTTCTTACTCTTCTTACTTCTCCTTCCTCTTCCCTACCTCGTCCTCCTCTTACTTTGTCACCTCCTCCTCTTCTTCCTCTAACCACCTCTTTGTACTCGTCGTCCTCTCCCTCTTGCTTTTTCACCTCCACATCCTTATGCTCCTCTCTAACTCTCACTCTTCTTTATTCCAACATTGTACTCCACCTCAAAAGCTTACCTGTGGCTTACTGTATTGCTAGTGCTCAGGCTGATTGCAAAGTGAATTATTTATATAAAAGAGTTTTCACATGTGATGGTGTAGCCAGAAAGTTGGCAAAAACCGTTTAAATAATAGCCATGATTGTCTATAGTTTTGCTAAGAGTGTGTTGATTATTTGCAAGTTGTGTGTAAAGCAGTGAGTTGTGTTTACAGTTTTGCAAAAAGAGTGCTGTGCAGTAAATTGTGTGTTACAAAATTACAAACTGAGTGCAAAGCAGAGTTTGTGCTATTAGTTTTGCGAACTCAGTGAGGGGTTTTGCTATAAGAATTAGTAGTTTTAGAAATTGTGCTACAACAATCACTGTTAGTGTTTAAGCATTCAGAAAAAACTGTAATAAACATACACCAATAACAGCACTTGAAACCTAGGCTATTACAGATTTTCACAATTGCTAAAAAAAACTCAATTTTTGAAACCTTGCCCCATTTTCTCAAAACTGTAAACACAAACTCCAATTGTTCACATGCATTTCCCAAAACTCCTGACTCTTGTTGCAAAAGCTACTACACCCTTCAAAACAGTTTTACGTGTGCTCAAAACCAAACTCTATGCTCAAAACATTAACACAATTGTCAAAATGAAATTATAATGAAGCAGTTAGTAAACACTACACCAAAAAAAGCACACCGTTCAGATGTGTATAATAGCATAAGTTGTTTTTATAGGCCTGAAAATGCATTTTCAACTGACAAATAGCACAATTCGGATGTATATGTATTGTACATAGACTAAAATAATATATAATATTAGATTACTTGCTAAAATACTTCAAAAAATACTTATTTTGGGAATGCAGTACAAATGAAAACTACAAGCGCTGTATACAGTGCTGCAAACAACAGATCACTGAGCTTTACTATATCATGCCTTTGGGTTTGATCAGGCCACAGCACCTCATCCACATTACAAGCAATGATGTCAAACACAAACTAAACTCCTGACTCTTGTTGCAAAAACAAACAACTGCCTCAAAACAGTTTTACGTGTGCTCAAAACTAAACACTATCCTCAAAACAAAAACAACACACTCACAATGAAGCAGTTACTAAACACTACACCAAAAAATTGAAAGCACAACATTCAGATACATACAACAGCAGAATTTATTTTTTTACAGCACTGAAATGCATTTTCAACAAAAAACTCAAGATATATACTGTACTGTACATAGACAACAATGGTAGCATCACTATACATTACTTTTTAAATTCAAAATCAAAAATACATTACTGTATACAGAGATACAATATACTGTGGTATACTGTGAAAACGACATGCTGTTTCCAATGCTGCAAAAAAATTACTGATCTTCATCTTGTCTTTGGGCTGGGTCAGGCCACAGCACCTCATCCACATCACAAGCAATGATGTCCCTTGCCAGGTAACAGGGAAAGAATGCCCTGACGTGTCATATCTATCCTGGACACTGTTCCTGGCCTATGGCACAGGCCAATTCCATGGCCTGTAAGAAATTTCATAGATCGCCATCAACCCATGGACAAGAACGTGATCTATAATGGTGACTCTAATTTGGTTAGCAGAAAAAAATCACTCTTCCTCTTGTTCTTCCTTGTTCTGATTGGCAGCCATTTTCAAGCGGCAACCTTCTTGTGGCTCTCAATTGGCTTACATTAGTTGTGTCAGGTCATTTGAAATGAAGTAAACTCAGTTTTGACTCATTGTGCTTACAGTTTTTTTCAACCTTTTACACACGTTTTCAAAACTCTATGTGCTTTTCTCAAAACTCTACACACAAATTTAACTATTGTTCACACAAATTGCAAAAAGTGCCCTATCTGTTGCAAAATGAAACACAGTATTCAAAATATTCTAAACACATCTCAAAAGCAAGCATTTGTCTCATGTTATAAACACATTTTCCATAGCCTTACATACCTGTGTATATCATTTACACACTATTGGTCTAAATCTAAGACACTTTTGTTTTTTTGGATGTTTTGATATATTGCCATGCAAGAGTGAAAATATGGTAGTATGTAAGTGGAAATCAACACAAACAATTTTGGAACGAAAAATATTTACTCTAATTTTCTAAATAAATAGATACACAGTACATAGTGAGATGAGACAATATTTCACCTGTAGCAATTGTTGGTACACGAAACTGTTACGGTAAAACACAGTGTGAACAAAACAGATACAGAATAGTGCATACACACACTATCCACACACACTTTGTTTAGTTTCTCATGTCTATGTGTGTAGGCACTTTCATACTTACACACATGTGCACACACACACGTGGACAAACACACTAGGATACACATGTGCATTCACATTACACAATGTGCAAAACAATTACAAGTGACATACTAAAGCAAACACGCTAGACTTGGCATGGCTTGTAGCTCTGTAGCTAGTGGTTATGAATGGAAAAACATTTTATACATATGACGTGATATTACAGTAGCAGCCAAAAAAATGTGGTAGGCATAAGGTGTACTGTGCTAGGTTGGCATTGATGGGGGGCAGCTAGTTGCGTGTGTGTTTAGGGTCCATCTCTCCTGGCTGGGTCTGGCCAAAATACTTTATTCGTATCGCATGCTATATTTTCTCTTGCCAAACACTGAGGCAAAGAATCTTCTTGTGTGACATATCCAACCTTGGATACAGGCAGCATCAATGTCACCACATGCTTTTTTTTTATTGCCTGGTGAAGTGGAAGTTAGACATGCAGGTGGTGATCATATATTTTCCAGTGTCATGTTGAGAAGAATTCTTTGCTTGGGTTGAGAAATGTTTAGCATGGAGACAGGTGGACAATAGAAAAATGGGTGTTCAGTAAAGCAGTTATTGTTTGTACATACGAAGACAGTGTTTAAAGCACTGATGAATAAGTGTGCCATTTTGAGTGGTTGTGTGTGAAAAAGGAAATCATGTTACTTCCTGTTAGATTTCTGTGTGTTAAGTAGAGATTTGTGTGTATTGATTTGAAACAAGTGAATAGCTAAATTGAAAACTGTGTCTAGGCTGAGAATGTGTGTATGGGTTTGATGATTTGATGTGGAGTTGTGATGTTTGAGTGAAAGGCGTTGGAAATTGTGTGCTATATAAAGATTTTGTGTGTAAATGGTTGAAAAAAACTGTAACTATTGCCATGTGTGCTTTATTGATGATCAAATGGGGAGAAGAATGTTCAACATTTTGAATCACGTGTCCTACACTGCAAAGTGTGTTTTGACAATGAGAATGTGTTTAGAGTTTTGCAAAGAGGAGGCATGAGTTTTCCAAAGTGTGTTTTGACAATGAGAATGTGTTAAGAGTTTTGCAAAGAGGAGTCAGTGAGTTTTGCAAATTGTGTTTTACTATGTAAAATGGTTTAAGGTATTGACAAAAGAGTGAGCAGTTGTGAGAAATAGCTTAAGCAATTGGGCAATTGGGCCAGCCAATTGGTTTTTGTGCTTTAGCAATTCAGAAAAAACTGTAACAAGAGAGAATGTGTTTAGAGTTTTGCAAAATGTGTTTTAACAAGAGAGAATGTGTTCAGAGTTTTGCAAAGAGGAGTTAGTGAGTTTTGTAAATTGTGTTTTACTATGTAAAATGGTTTAAGGTATTGACAAAAGAGTGAGCAGTTGTGAGAAATAGCTTAAGCAATTGGGAAAGTTGTTCAGCCAATTGGTTTTTGTGCTTTAGCAATTCAGAAAAACTGTAAACAGACTGAGACATAAAAAATATGCACACACACACACACACACACACACACACACACACACACACACATACATATACTAAGCTGCTCACTCAATTCGGCCCCCTCTCCCTCTCCCTTTGCATCCCAGGCTTTTCCAGTCTCTCTCTGGGGGACCAGATGAGTCTGCTGCAGAGTGCCTGGATGGAGATCCTCATCCTCAGCATTGTCTTTCGGTCTCTGCCTTATGAGGATGAGCTGGTTTACGCAGAAGACTATGTCATGGATGAGGAACACTCACGGTTGACAGGCCTACTTGATCTGTACGTCGCTATCCTGCATCTGGTGCGCAAGTACAAAAAGCTTAAAGTGGAGAAGGAAGAGTTTGTCACCCTCAAGGCCATCGCCCTTGCCAACTCAGGTTAGTGTGTTTTCACAGGAAAGCTCTGGTCCTCTGTGATACATGTGGTTAATAAGAAGTAGTAAAATGTGTCAATGTGTCTTTTTATTTCACAGACTACATTCTGATCACATTCTGAGACTACATTCTCGATGTAAAAAGAAATATATAATAAATAAAAAAATAAAAAACAGTTAACACTTACCACCAACCATGACCCACTGAATTGGTAAAAATCAAACACATCCACCATTCTGTGTTGTGAACCACCCAAATCTAACATGCTGGGGATGACAAACATGAAAAACAAACTTTGCTCTTAAGTCATATATATTACTTAATTTTACCTTGCCTGTACGAACTACAGAACCTGAAATAAAACAGAAGTAGGACTGAAGGTACAATGAACGTGTGTGTGTGTGTGTGTGTGTGTGTGTGTGTGTGTGTGTGTGTGTCTGTGTCTGTGTCTGTGTGTGTGTCTGTGTCTGTGTCTGTGTGTGTGTCTGTGTGCGTGTGTTTATGTTTTTGCTGACAGGGAGTACTGTTAAGCTTTTAATTGAATGCCCCCCATCCTGTGCCATCCCTTCATTGTGTGTGCTCTATCTCTATAAACATAGCCAGGGGACACGGCCACTATAGGAGATAAATTTAGCATTTCATTAGTAGTGCAGGGCCTGTCAATAAAATGTGTTAAGTGGAATGGAATGAGTATCATAGAGTGATGGAGCTCGTTTGTTCATTGGATGGGCAGCATAGCCGCAGTATTGACAGCTTGCTTTTCAGAAGGCCGGCTTGTCCCTCTCTGATCAATGCCAGACCCTGCCTTTGGACATTTCTCTCTCCTCCCTCCCTCCTACACACAAACACTCTCATTTCCTCACCCCTTCCTCTGACTGATAAAAAATGCTGATGGCTGCTATTGCTTGCTGTTCTGGTTATGGATTTGTGGTTGGTTTTAGACCAAAATGTGGTTAGAGAATAATGGAGAACACAGAGACAGAATGAACAGATATGCGGGGAGATGTAGGGTTGAAGATGTAGTGATTCCAAAGACAATGACTGTTATGGCAAGAAGAGTGGCAGGAGACAGTGAGTGCATTTACATGGACATTAGTATCCTGGTTACAATTGGGATACTTAACGGGGAACTTCCATCATTATTTTTATTCATATTTCTGTGTCGCCACTATGGTTGAATGCATTGTGCGTCATTTCTTTGAAAAATGATGTCCTAGATCTCTTGTTTGACGCTGTTTTCTGTAAGCTATAACAGGTCTAGTGGTTGAACGACTGGTTTTTCCGGTGTCCCTCGTGAATATCCATGACGTGTCAATAAGGCACCTCTGACTGGACAAATTCGCTGTCTTTCGCTCACCTAGCTTCTGTCCACCAATCCGTTGGGATGTGGGCTTGCCATACATGGCTCTGGGGTTACGACCTAGTGACGTAGATAGGTTTAGCATGCTCTGATCCGCTCGTTTTGGTTAGCTCGACCCTTCAATGACCAGTAAAACCATGAGGGTCGAATTTCACGTCTTGGAATGCTGCGTGCATATACTGCTTGTTGTGACCCACCACATTGTAAATAGAGCTACTAAAAGTAGTTTTTGACGGAAGGACTCCTTTAAGTATCCAACTTCACATGTAAACATTGTATCCGGTTTCTTTTTGCCGAATAAGCCCTTATTCCAGTTATTTTGGATATGTTATGTGGAGTACTCCAAAAGAAACCAGGATACTGTAGCATGTATACATCATATCGCAAATCTGACAGTAGGCTACTGTGTGCACAAGCACAAATTTTGACATTCAGCTTTATTAAATAATTGGCAGCAGTAAAGAAGAAATCAGGATACCAGTATTTGTCATGTAAACAGGAACCACAACTGGGATAAACCTCAAATTTAGGATACTAAAGCACATGTAAGCACACTCAAAGACAGTGACAGTGGTTTAAATTAGGCAGAATATACTAATCACCTAAACAAGAACTCTGTGAAATCAGTCTTGACAACACTCATAGTATTGTTGTTGTAATCAGCACTTCATCAGTAGTATTGACAGGGGCAGACTGATGGATTGTAAGGACATTGTTTTGTTTACAGTTTATTTAACAGGCAAAGGCCTCTGCCGTTAATGTATTACCTTCTTTTACACACACACACACACACTATTAGGCGTGGCACGAAACTGTGCAAAATAAAAAAATGATGAGGTAAAATTCAAAGACGAGCAAAAGAAATCAAGTTAAAGGGAAACTTCAGTCTAAAATGAAAATTGGCATGTTAAATCATCATACCGAGTTGGTAAGTCTGCTAAGGAGCAAAATTGCGCTAGCCTGTTGCATTTAGAAATGTACTACTTTTTACTGTTTTGGCCCAGAAGGCTAACAATGGTAGTGCTAAGGGCATAGCGAAAGCATGAAGATTTCGATATCTTTAAACCATTAAAAACAGCTCAAAGAAACTCCACACTCCATTGGTAGTATAACAAAGGCCCTGGCATTCAAAACGAGGCACTAAGAACTTTGTAAGTGTACAAATCATTTATTAATAAAACAGTTCTTACAGGCAGTACCTTGCAGTAGTTTCTCGCCGCCGTCATGAGGAAAGTCCACAGAAAGTCGATTGATGAACACAAACCAGCGGGAGGAATAGAAAGAAGTAGTACAAATAAATTTTGTGCAAATGCAGGGATTTCATCTGTTGGTGACAATATCACGGCATTGTCTACAAAGAAATGAGGAGGCCCATACAACAAATTGATTACACACTGTCATTTCACTCAGGAACATGAGTCTTCCATAATGTTGGTGACAGGAGTGGTGCTGTACATGTAAAAAAGTTCCCAAATGTAGTAAGTGACAGGGAGACAGGTGGAATAAGGGAAAGTGAAAGGGACAGGGTAAGCATCGGTCCTGTGTGGTGTTTTTGAAGGTGACCTCTGTCATTTTTCTTATTTAGTCACTGACAAACAGCTCAAAATGTCTTCCAGCACGAAGGAAAAATAACACACATTTTGTCCTCAAGTAATAAGTACTTGTGCACTGTAGACTTAACACTATAATTTTACTGTGCTTGGTGTTTCTATTTGAAAAACAGCTAATGTGGGCTTTACATATCAGTTTTTCCTTATGTTATTGAAAGTAGCGTATCTCACTACCTGCTCAACTGCTACAGCATTTGCATCCTACTACATTCTGCATCTGGGCCTGTGATAATGTCAAATTTCTTGAGAAACTTTAAGTGACACAGCCCGAGTTATGTACTACAAGTCCTAAAATAAAATATGATATAATATAGTTGATTATAATATAATATATATATATAATGAAATATAATGTTGTATTTCTAGATTTCAGGGGGTTGGCCTCTCTGAAGTGTTTCTGCAGGTTGGAAAGTCTTTACTAAATATTACTAAATGTAGAGCAAAACACAGCCACACATTCACATTGTCCAACTTTTGCAGTTTCAATCTATGTTTCGTAATGTAAATATTTTGTATCGTGAGCCTTGTATTGTATTTCGTATCGTTTCGTGAGTTGACTAATTTGTTACACCCCTACACACTATCTCTATGATTATTTTCAAATTCTACATTGCAAACTACAACTACACTGCATTTTACTGTTTTTGCTTCCCCAAAATGTACAAAACATGAAAAAAATAGTACACTTATGTAACAGTCTGATTACTACAGTACTGCTGCAAAAAATCATATCAAAAGGATCTCGACTTCTACTCAGTTTCTTTGCAATTGTAAGTGTCCTTTATACCACATGTGGGTTTTCTCCATTTACAATTCCAACAATAATGCTGCTGTAACTCTGCTGCAGAGGTGCTACACTACCCGACTACCCCACTACATTTTCTCTTTCTCTTTTTCTCACACTTAACTCATAGACTCTATGCACATAGAAGATATGGAAGCTGTCCAGAAGCTCCAGGACGCGCTGCACGAGGCCCTGCAGGAGTTTGAGAGCAGTCAGCACACAGAGGACCCTCAGCGGGCCGGAAAACTACTCATGACCCTTCCACTGCTACGGCAGACTGCCACCAAGGCCATACAGCATTTCTACAGCATCAAAGTGCAAGGCAAGGTACCCATGCACAAACTCTTCCTAGAAATGCTGGAGGCCAAAGTCTGATAATGAGGTCATGCAACATGGAGCATACCGAGGTGCACTGTTGGGCCAAGAGAAATCAGAGGGTTTACTTGAACTAAGGGGTGTGTGGAAGAGAAAAGGATGCCATTGACTGACAAGCTGAATTTGGACTTGGATGCCTGTTGTGTCCTCTTTATCCCACTCTATCTTCCATTAATTGTCTTTTGGACCAGATGCATTTTACAGAAGAGGTAAAATGACATAACTTATGGAAAACTGCTGAATAAAATAAAAATGGATCCCCCTATACATATAAAAAAAGAATTTAAAGTATATATGTAATAACACATCCTAACTGTACAGCAGTGTTGTGGTTGTTTTTTTTATTTATTTATAGGCTGTGCTTACATACGTATGACAGCAAATATATTTCTGTCTTTCTGTCTTTCTCTACTGTCATAGCGGCTGTCCCAGCTTCAGTAATGTGATCAAGACATGTTATTTTTCTGTGCATTCTTTGTCAAATGGAAACCAAATTCTATATATAAATATAAAAGGGAAAAGCTAGCCAACATTAAGACCTGCCCCCCTCTCTTGCTTTCTGCTGTTATACATACTTGGAAGCTTTGAAGTCTTTGTAGATATTAATTCCCATGAGGTCTAACCATAAATAGTTGGGAAGGAGTTACAATAGCTGCTTCTTTTCCACCATAAAAACACGCAGCCTACCAGTCTACTAACATTCAAGTAAATAAATGTAAAACATCAGATTTTTAAAATCTGATTACTCTTAAATATACCTCTGCCATGTTTTAAATCTTATGTAGCAAGCAGCACACTGGAAATTATATGTTAACTACAGTAGAATACCGATTTAACCCTCATCTTAATTTCATAGAGAATAGCAATAACGACATATGTGGGCAAGGTATAAATCATAGTGCTCTATGTCCACTTATGTTTTATTATGCTAATATGAATACTAATCTGGGACATTAACCTCAGTTTCTAAGGAACCCTGGCATATAGTGACAACGTAGTCACCAGGTAAAATATATGTCTGTTCACTGTCACCCCCCGTTGTTGTTGTAGTAGTTGTTATTGTTGTTGTTGTTGTTGTTGTTGTTGATGATGATGATGATGATGATGATGATGATGATCATGTTGCTGTTGTTCATGTTACCCTCTCCTTTTTTACTTATAAGGTAAAGTTTGCAATCCTACTCCAATATGTTTTTAAGCAAATTCAGCGCTCCTCAAGGGTGCTCCTCATGGGTCTCTGACTGAGCCCCACAGTGCTTTACCCTATCACCACTGTCCGTTAAAGGCATGGAGGGAAGTCACTGGAATGGCTGTTGAGCTTGATAGGAACATCACTGAACCATAATCAGAGGCAAACTGTCAAGGAAGTGTATGCACCAAAAACAAAGATTTATACAATAACAGAGACAGACCAAAATGTGTATTGATGTTACAAAAAGAAAAACAGGTGAGAAACTATGTAAGAAGGCAGTGTGTCAGAAGCTTTCATTAAAATCCATTTTGGGTACCATTCTGCATCTCTGTAAACCTAGGTAGCCTACCCAGACAACATGAAATGAAGTCCAGATTGGGTGTTACTGACATCATTCTTTAAATGATTTTGCTGTCTGGGTAGCCTACTCAAACAGAGAGCACCCTGCAGCTGTTCCCTCATTTTTAGAAGCAACACGACTTTTACATAGCACCACCTCTGTTATTTTGATGCAGCCAAATCTAGGTGCAAGGCAGGTGCATGCTGATGGATATTTTTAGCCTTTGTGATGTGATGTGGGCCGCAGCAGTGATGGGACACGGCATTACTACACAACAGGCTTGCTATTTGCAAAGGTGGGCACTCTGATGATAAGTGCACCTAAAGTTAACTGATGGCTTTCTCCCTCCCACCAAGGTTCTAACTGTTACAGATAAAAACAGCTGATAAATTGGTAAATTGGTACCATTGGTAAATCTGTCACAGTAAGCCCGCCAAGCTGTGGTGCCTATTAAATACCTTAAGGAATTGTAGTAGCTCTGTGCTGTAAATTGCACAACTTTTAAGTCACTGCACAAATCTGCCATGTCAAAAGAACTTAGCCATTGAGGTCATGTAAATTCATGTAAAATGTCATTTTTACTGCATTAGCATTTGATATTGGTGCACCACTGTTGACAAAAGCTGAAGACAGCATAGTCATTGGCTAGTTGAAAGAGGTGGGGTTTACATCCATCCTTACCAAGTTATCTAAACTTGAAGAGGTCATAATCTCGGCTATGAGCTCTACTGCACTTTACCCAGCAGATATGGGACGACTGAGACCAATTCTGACTGACGATTCTGAGTTTAGGTCCTAAATAGCAGCATAGTACCTGTGTTATCATGAATAGCATTTCAACTTCTGCATATCATGCTTCGATTAACAACACACCTTCCCTCAACAGTATGTTTGTCAAATTGATTAAAGCAACACTAAGTAGTTTTTTTCAACCTTATAATAATGTCTCCAAAATTGTTTTATTGATTGAACAACTTGTAACAGGGTGAAAGACACTTCACTTTGCCATCCTCCATGGGCTATAACCACACTAAGCAAGTTTGGAGGAGTGGAGCATCTCTCTGTCGTTTTCTATGAGAGACGATACCACATCCAACCTCTAGGACGACCGAAGACAAAAACTACTTAGTACTGCTTTAAGGCTAATGATAATTTTTTATTTTTTTTCCCTCAGCTATGAGTGGACCCATCACAAAATGACATGTTGATAAAAACAAAGTATAGCATCCTGCAAACTACCTCATCTTTTAACAGTCACAACGTACTCTTTCTGTCTGTATCAATTAACCTCCAATCTAATCAACTACTGTGATGCAGCAGATTTACAAATACCTGTTGTCTGTAAAGTAGTTTTAAAGCCGTTTGGCATTTGCAATCAAGAACTGACCATTGCATTATTCTGAATTGTCATGCAATGTTTGTGCACAAACACACCCTCTCTAAACGACCCTGAAAAGTTTGGAAACAACCAAGTACGTTGATGAAATATCAGCATAGTTTACTGTTGTTATACATGTATTTAAGCATTTGAATTACCAGAATTACGAAAAAGACCAGCAATTTGTTTTTCATAATGATGGTAATATACAGTAAAATGCTATTCAAATCACATAGACAGCTGGCCAATATTTTGTGAGAAAACCTTGGGTCAGTCCATCAATATTTAACTGAATTATTTGTGGGCAAAGGGTAGTACATAACAGGCCTGATGAAGTGTGATAGAAAAAGCAGGTTTTATTAGACAGGCTTGTTAAAACAGCTAACATTGCAGTTTTGTGATAACAATTTTGGGGGTTAAAGAATAAAGGTATGAGATGACACAAAAAAGCTTTGGCTATAGAATACAATTTTGCTTATATTATTGGTGATATTATTGTGTAATACCCACTGTGAAGCTTGGGAGGTTGCTTGTGGCTGTATTGGTTAAGGGGAAAGTGTGCAGTCTTTATTTCAGGGAATATTGAACCAGCGTAGATTTCACAGGAATGTATGTTTTCTGACTAGTGTTGTCATCCTTGTTTCACTTTCCAACCTAACAAAAATCCAAAGCATGACTGCAACTGTATGTTTACACCAAAGGCTTCTAAAGCTGTAAAATCTGTAAAGATGCCCAAACAGAATGGCAGTATTTTTGTCACCCATGTTGTTCATGACAGGAAACATTAAAACATTTGACCTTGCTCATCAATTTACAGCTGAAAGTCTGCAGTCCAATTGATTGCCACTGTAGTCACCCAAATGCTAACGATCATACTGTTTCTCACTCTAATTGTTCTTGTTGATTTTATCAGTATAAAATAAATGACTTCTATTGCTTGCTCTTACAGCTTGGAGCTCTTGTTGTGAACGTACAGTAAGCGCATGTTCATTCAGGAAACTGTGACTCCAGTGGTGTCTGTAGTGTTCCCTGTCATGTGATCTTAACCTGACTGTGCTGCTAGAGAAGAAACTGAACTGTGTGTCTGGTAACAATGTCCAACTAGTTTGATCGATGTATGGGGAAATATTAAAGAGGCCTGAAGTAAAATGTTAAGTGAATATTTAAGGACTACTTTGAATATGCAAAGTTTTGATAGCTGTCAGTGTTTTGTTGACTCTACAATGTATTTTTCGTTTGTAATTTATTTAGTCTTTTTAACCTGTGCTGTTACTTTTTGATGCCAAGTAAATTATGCAAAATATATGCACCATTTACAAACTTGCAGGGCAATGTTTATCGCAAAGATTGTGTCTTCATGTACACACTTTTCACACAGCATTTAGTCAGAATTGGTCCCAAGTTGAAAATATGGAGTAGAAATTTATTTTGTTTCTGTCCTTTATAAATATTTACTGTCTATGTAATATCATTTTTGCCACAATGTACAACAATATGTTTTATTGACCATTTACCAAACATGTCAGGGTTTTTATTTTCAGTTCTGATGTCAAGACATGGAAACAGAACAAAGAAAAGATTTACTCCAAGTTGATGTCATGTGGTTTTGATTGCTTTTGTCTACTTAATCCGAAGCACAGACTAGTTTACAGAAAAAACAAGGTACTTGTGCACCTACAAAGAGTACTTATGGGAGAAGTGATTTCAGCCTTCCTCGCCACAAACCTTGTTCTAAAATACTATTGTTTGGGAGAACACTTAGTATGTTAGGTTTTATTATTATTATTTCCATACTTTTTCCTGAGTCCTGAGTCAATCATCGTATTGTTGGGATTGCTACATCCCATGATCCAGTTGGTCTTCTAAAATTTCCAAGAACTCATCAGTAATGCACTTCAGGATCTACGGGTGTTTCAGGCCTTCAGTCATGATACACCCTCCCTTGGGGTGGACCTACTTAAGGTGATAAATCCTTAGCATGTGTCCAGTATATTATTAGTTGATGTTGTCCTCTAAGAAGTCCTAATTTGATAGAAGTTCATTTAGGCAACAGTTTGCATATTAAAACTAATGCTTCCTAGGAGTTGTATGCCTCTTACTATCTAGTACTATCTCTCCACTTTCCAGTGTTCCATACACTGCACAACTCCAGTGTGCAGAGACAGCTTGGCTAGTTGTCTCTCTGTATCTCAATAGTCGACACACAATAGCCTACCTTACTGCAACATAACAACTAACTAGCGTTTAACTTCTTTTACATGTTTTGTCCTGTGCTTCTCACTTGTGGTTGGCAGCACCAGTAAGGCAGTGGTCTGGAGAAAAGATAATGAGGACAGAGGCACAATCCGAACTGTTGAACATATGGAACAAGGCGTCAGGATTGCATTTCTTAGACCCAAGATGGAGAGTGTGAAATTGAATCTTGAAAAGAAAAGGGACCATCAAGATTGCTGGGGATTTAGGCATTTGACAGAATGCAGATACTTCAAATTCCTGTTGTTGGTCCATACCATGAAGGGAACATTTACCCCCTCCAACCAATGCCTTCAGTCCTCTAGAACCGACATTGTATTTCCAGTCTGGAGGAGAGAGGCGATGGGGAAAAAAGGAGCAGGTTGCCATTTTCAGTGGATCACTGGGAAAAAACAGCTCCTACACTCTAAGGCATCCACCTCTACAATGGCTGTGCCTCCATTCTGCATCCTTAAACAACTGAAATCAACTGCAACAAGTGTTACTAGAGGGACTGCTAGGGGAGATTGTAAGATTCCATTCAGGGAAACGTCATTTGGCCAAACAGTTTTTGCCTGTAAGGCACCTAATGAGTGGAATAGAATTCCACAAAACAAGAGAGTCCATCTCAAGGAGTTCATTTTGAAAAATTCTAAAGTAATGTCTGATCGACAACCAAATTTGTCAATGCCCCCAAGCTAAGCAGCAGGTGTAAACTTTCCAAAGCAACCAATCTAAACTAGCTGCTGTGACAGTCAAGCTCTTACGCTTTTGCCAAAACACACCTGACATAACTTGTATTATGCCCATGACAATGGCCAACAAAACCTGAAGTGAGTCTACTGACCAGTACTGTAATCTTAGGTGATGCTAGAACAGAGCCACTACTCAGGGCTTCAATGTTGAATGACATGCATAGAGGTTAACGTAATTAATCCCATATATATATATATATATATATAAAGAAACTCAAATATGTTTGTTTGCATGAGAAAATGTAGAAAATCCATTCAACTGTCAGCCATTCTTGTTTAGGTTGCAATGCAGTTTGGGTTGTTTACGTATACATAGAGAGCAAGTTAACACTTCAGCTTTCCGCAATGACAGTCCTCCTTTCAGGTCCTGCAAGTTAAGTAGCTAAATATGTTCCCTTTACATAAGCACAAGTCAGGAATAGGATGCTGTTTAGCTCAGTGGCGTAGCCAGAAAAAAATACTGGGTGTTCCCAAGGAAATACTGGTGTTCCTTTTTTCAAATGTATTAACTCCGAATACATTAAGCATGTTTTTTAACAGAGAACAAATGCAACCACTGAACATAAAGTGACACAGTGCCCAGAGATGAAGAACACATCATAACACTTGTGCGCATGAGAACATGGAGCCATACTATTACGCATACTATTACGCATGGTCAACAAACCCATTTAACCAGCATCTGAACAACACCACTGTTGGGCTAAGAACGTAACTTATTTGCTGCTATATTTGCGCTGCAACTGAATTCATAGGGCAGGCGGCGTGGCTTGGCTTTGAATGCATCAATTATCTCATCAGAGTCCAATTCCTCAGCGAGCTCCTTTTCAAACATGATTAGTGAGATGCTATTTAGTCTGTCTGTGACCACTGTGGTTCTGATCTTCGTCTTAACTCTGTTAACAACCGAGAAGATTCATTTTCTTTCCACTGACCGCTTCGGTGACAGGGAAAGCTTGCAGCATGGGCTGGCATGCAGGCTCGTCTACAGTGGAGAGATCTGGGATCCCAGGACTAGCTGTATTGGGTTCATCTACAGCAGCGTTAGTTGCATCATCCTGTCGGATGGTGTGTGTAGCTGTGGGCTCAGTTCTGTCAGTCCTGCTCAGTCCTGTTGGCCTATAAGCCGTGGCTTTCTAAAATAATTTCGAAGAGAACTCTGTTTCATCGCGGCATATTTTGTAACCACCAGCCTGTCGCACTTCCGTAGCTTGCATTTACAATCGGTTGCCAAGTGACGGCAATTTTTTTGGGGGTGTTTCAAAATGGGTATTTCTGGAACCCTCTGGAACACCCGTGGCTACGCCTATGGTTTAGTTTCTAAGACCCTAGACACCGCATGTACAAAAGCACTACAAGTTATTCTTGTATGGGTCTTTTTGTGTGTTTGGGTGGTCAAAGTTATCATATCTCGTCAGATATTACAATTCCATTCACTGCAACATATTTAAATGTCAGGAATAGGATTTTATTTAATTGTTGAGACCTTAGACATGTTATGTGCGAAGGCAATGTATGCAATTCTTGGGATAAGGTGGGCTTTTTGTGTTTAAATAAGCGCTATAGATATTACGTGCATCACAACACAAGTGAACTTCAACGCAGTTTGCCTTGACCTTTGTTATGGGCTGTCCTTGTCAGTCTCTATGACCGGCACGGTGTTTGTCTACTAAATCAAAATGAAGTCACTAACAGGCAAGTGCTGTTTTTTCCTCTAGATCAGGGGTTGTCAAAATTGGAAGCCCGTTCCCGTCAAATAGGAAAAAAAACGGATCATATATGACGTAATTCTGAGATGGTATTTTTATTTACCAGTGCGTCTTTGCACTGTATTGTGAAGACTACCCCCATACAGCATAAGCCTACAGTAGTAGATAATTCTGAAATATACAAGTATGTTTATATCACACAGTGCTGCTATTTTAATCCATTAGCTCACCATGAACTGTCCCTGACAGAAAACGGAACCCCATACAGCAGACACTCTCTCTCCGTTCGCATTGGCAAGCAGTTGCTGCACAGCACCATTGATTTTGGCCCATTCTTGCTTCTTCATCTCTCTGAGGGTCAGATGGACGTACATTTGTTATTTGTGCCATCCTCAGTTCGCAGATACCGCACGTTGTTTGCCTTGATTTTGAGTGGTAAGCATCATTCCTGACGCTCATCACACTTAAACTACGCCCACTTTTGGCCTTGTGAACTTGGGGGGAAAAAGTCTTAAAATCAAAATTATCACAGTCTAATTGGTTAGTATAACTAGTCTAATTTGATGATCCATGAGGGAACGCACTAATATTACAAGACAAATTGGTGGGTTTTTTTTACAGATTTCCTGACCCACCTTGCACAAATGTAATTTCCACCACATGTAAATATTTGACATTTATTTTAAAATAGTATTTCTCATCAATGTAGTATTCCTCATCATAGTAAAGATAATAATGAAAGTGTGAAATTTCCCCTTTTTATAGAATATGATCAAAGGACATGGAAGTGCCCATAGTCTAAGCCTCGCCCAAGAATAAAATATGCCATTTTAAAACTGAAAATGAATGTCATGTTTAGATTTTTTAACTTGGACCTATCTTTGACAGATTTGTTGCACACGTTGTTGGGTGGGGGGCATATTTCTGTAACCGTGTGTGCAATTTGGCAAATTTTGCCTTCATTTATACAAATTACTTTTAGCTTTTTTCTTGTTTGTTTTAAAGCAAGTACATTATCAGATTTAGGCCCATCTTATCTGTCACCTGTTGCTGTGATGTGCAAGGCAACACCGACAGAATTGTCCCAGGTCAGTGCTAGCCCCCTTGTCTCAGCCCTCCCTACTTTCCCAACTGGAGAATAAACACGGACGAAATTGATGAAAATATTTTAAATGAGCAAAGTGACCAAACAACTTTTCTATAAATTATATATTTATTCTGAAATTTTGCAGAAACGATACAAAAAACAACAGTATCAAAGAAAAAAACACAAAAAAGGGGGGAAAAACACGAAACAGCGCTGGGTGAGTGTTAAAATGACAGTACTATTATGCATCACTAGTATCAATATACATACACATAGATGTTTACAAAAAGGTGGTGTGTAGTACTTGACTTGACTTGACTGTTCAGTCACGATTATCCTGGGCAAGATGATCTAGGATAGGCTGCCAGATCTTATACAATACTTTCAGTCTGTTCGACACATCGTATCTGAGTCTCTCCAAGTGTAATACACCTGGTGACCAGGAACAACTTTTAACAATTTCAGACAATGTGCAGCGGATATGTTTTTCATGCTATGTTTTCAGACATTTCGCAAAGCAAGGGAATTTGTGCTTCCTGGTTTATACCTGCTGTCATGACAAATTACACATGTGTTTTCACCGGCATGTGTCATACATACAGGGGAATAAGTAATTAGGTGCTCTTTACACTTCTCCTCACATAGTTCATGATTCACGCCCACATTCCCACAGACACTCCCAGGTTTGCATATGCATGCCACAGTAAAGCTGTATTTGCACTTTTCCACTTATACCGCATAGTATTTGGAGCTTTAACAAAGTGTACCCTGATTCTACATACCACGCAATGCTATAGGCACTTCTAGCAATCTGGCCCTGATTGTCTTCACGTTCATGCTCCAAGTTGTCCTCCAGATTTACAGTAAGCTTTGTTTTGAACTGAAACGGCTAAACAGCAGCTGTACAGAGATCACAAATCCTAGCCTGAGTATACATAATCAACTCAAACTGCTTTGCAACCTAAACAAAAATGACGGACTACGATTTTCAAACATATTTGAGTTTCTTTATATGACGTATGTATAGCTAACACCAATGTTAATCATATAAGGCCAACATGTCTAACTAACCGGGGATCCTTTTAACGTTCCTCTTTTTAAATATTACATTTACATTTGTTTTCTCTGTACCTAATATATATCAATCTATAACAAATAAAGGTAAAATAAATAAATGAATTGTGCATTTTCAGTCAGACAAATACTGCAGGAGTGCTAGTTAGGCAAAATGGGAGGGCAAGGTATTCTTAGTGGCTGGAGGAGGTGTTAAAGGCAGTTTTCCATTCATCTCCTTCCCTGATTCAGACAAGATGGTAGGCATTGCGGAAATCCAGCTTGCTGAAAACTGTATGCACATATTGCATAAAAATGTTTCGCTATTTAATATTTTAAGTTGTAGTATGCTTTGTTTGACATTTGGGACAAACATGGTAAATGAGAGCAAGTTAAGAAAAAATGGCCAAAAACCAGATTTACAGGAATAAAGATATGTCTCAGTGTTTATTTACAAACAGAGGGAAAAAACAAGCAAAAAACAGGTGAACAGGTGAAAAACAAATATCACAGTCCAAAAACATCTCCAAACAGTAGTCTTTACCAAAGACACAGGCAGGAGTTGACATAAACATAGTCAAAAGGCACATAAGGCAGACAAAAACAAGGTGATAGCACAAAAGCTTAGGCTGGACCTGCCTCAATGGGGAACTGGCATGGGTGAAATACCAAATTGCAGTTCAGTGCAGAGGTATCCAAATCATGTGGAAAGTGTAAAGGTCAAAAACACAGGCTTAAGTATAAAATCCAGAAAGAGAACCAAACAGGAACAAATTACTTAACTTAAGAGTGAGACAATCAGTGATCAGTTGCAATGAGTGAACTGAAGAGCTAAGCTTACATGCTGAGGCTAACTTAAGAATTAACTGTCGACTAACCCTGGAATGTCCTTTATGAAATAGAGTTCCCATCATCACAAGCAGCATAAACGTCGATGACGTCAACATCGATGGTCATGGCTAAATCGTGACATAATTACAGATCAGATTTAAGCCTCCCTGACCTGTAGATGGTGGAGAAGGTCTGGCAAGGATGTTGGTGCCCTTTGCTGCATGTCAACCAAAGGTTACAGCCTGAAAAGACAGGTTATTACTTTACCATTCTTCTTTTAGAGGAACCAAGAAATCCCTGAGGGAATTAACCACAAAGTATCACAACTGCTCTCCAAGTGCATACAAGCATTTCTTTCTCTCTGTATTTAAAGTAAAAAAACAGACTTTGTTGACAGTTTCAAACAATACCTATCATCTTGTTCTGTCAAAGTAAATTCTAAGTTCCAATAGCAGATAGAATTACTGTGGTCACACAAAAGAAAATATTCTCATTCTTTAAATTAATGTTGCCCAGTCATTGACTTAAATGTTTTGTTTGCCAAATGTGACAGTCAGCTCTAGCACATAATTCAATTTGTGATACTTTAATTTTCAAAATAATTTTACAAATTAGTGTGAATTTAAGATGTCCTTAAGATAGAATGTAGCATCATGCAGCTAATGTAGAGTATTCTGAAAACAGTGCAGCTAAGACTATCTTGAAGCGCAATCTGACAGTGCAGTCTGAAAGCGCCTGAAGAAAGTGGCTTATTGTTGACTCTCCACCGGGAGGGTTTGGTTGCTAAAAACTTGAGACAACTTTTAATGCTCTTCATTTACATCAGTGATGGCCCACAGAAGCCAGGTACAGGATTTTAAAGGTGAAGTCAGTTGCCAGTCATCAGTTAATCACTTTTTCCTGTTGAGGTATTTCACAGAAAGTTGGGTTTCCAAGTCATTGGCTGAGGAAAAAGGGGAAGCCCAAGCTTTTAAGCCTCCTTGAGCACCATCTACAGATCACCTAAAAAACTGCAGGAGAGATACTAAAAGGAGAATGTCTGTTTAACACACACAGACAAATACTTGTGTTTAAGTTATGCAGAAATTAGGCTGGCCTCAATGAATCACACTTTGTGACAGCATTGTAGCATGATGCACTTCTTGAGACGCATTCACCTTTTAGGTGCTCACTCCACAGTTATAACCCCACCAGCAGCCTTGTTGTACTAAAACTGGAAAGCTCAGATTATGTGAAAGTGCAGTGTCATCACTTGTTGAAGTTGGAGAAAATACTAAGGAAGAGATAGAATAATTTATTCCCAGTTTTTGATTAGGGTGTTTTCTTTCTTTCTTTTTTGACAAGGGGTGGGTTAGTGTCACATGTAATCAGCACATCGCAGGGGTAATTTTCACTGCTGCCATTTATAGCCTCATTTAAATATTCTGTAATAGTCATTTTTACTGCACTTTTTATTGAAATGTCCTTGTGTGCAAAGCTTAAGTTTATGCAAATTACTTATTTTCTTCTATCATCTAATTCTATGACACTGAGGATCCTGATGACAGTAGAGGATCCTGAGCGATCTGTTTCTTCAATGTGCATTTCCCAACAATTCTATTGGGAGTACTCTCTACAGATTTGGAAAAGCAATTCCATTGAACCATCCTTTTGAGCCATCTATTGGACTATCTAAATATTCAAAGTGTTACCAAGCAATGTATAATTTAAGGTAGACCAGTACTCTGTATTTTAATTTGTACTGATTCAAAATACTGGGGTGCAAAAATCTGGTAAGATCTGAGAACCTTTTGTTTGTTAGGACTGTGGGGAGAGCAGGAAGGCTTTTGCAGCTCCCTCTGGGAAGACTAAAGAGACGGGGGAGGGGTACTGTCAGGGTGGGACACATCATCTACATCAGCCCCTGGCAAATGTTCCTGGGATGGCTGGGGGTGGGGTTAAGGTTATTAAGTGGTGAGGAGGGTTGTGACAATTGACAATAATTTATTGTGGCTGCCGCTAGGATTAGAGGACGTCGGGTCATACTGATTTTTTGTGAATTTTTTTGTTGTTATTGTGATTGTATTCTTTTTTTCACAATGTAGTGGCTACAGGCAGTGTGCCACTGAGAGCCAGGTGGGAGGTACTTAGTTGACGCGCAACCACTTGTCTTTGTTGTCGTATCCTTTATTTTGTCCAAAACATTTAAAATCCATCGATACAAAGTTAAAAGCACGTCATAAAACCACCACCGTGCAGAGGGTTACACGAGCTTATAGAGAAGGCGTTCTAGAGCTGTGCTCTCCCATTCCTGCCCCTCTCTCCTGGTCTACCAGTGCCCAGGTGACTAAATACAAAAGGTGATTGCCCACGCACCTGACGTTACCCACCGCAGTGACAGTCAAAATAAAAGTACATACAAATAAGGCATACGGCCGCTACATCCCAGCCCCTAATTATTACCACCATGTTATTATGTAATAATTACCACATACACACACACACACTTAAATGCCCATGCACGAAGTATGCAATCCTCTTGAACCCTAACAGTCCTGTCTGAGCCAGAGGTTCAAGCACATAGCTCGTCAGGGAGGTCTTTACCACCACCCTTTGTCCGTAAGTATAGTCAGTCAAGTGTCAGTCAAAACTAAATCTTCAGGCATCTGCCTCTTGCAGCAGGCATACTTTAGTTATAGGCCTGTCCAGACAGCTTGTTTTGGTCTTGACCTGAACTCTTCGGACCATGCCTTTTCTATCTGGGAAAGTCTGAATGACTCTACCCATAATCCATGAGTTACGAGGTGCTGTCTGGTCGACTATGAGGACAATATCTCCAACCATGAAGTTGCGCTGAGCGCCTGTCCATCTTTGTCGTTCCTGCAACTGTGGTAGATACTCCCGAACCCACCGATTCCAGAACAGGTCTGACATATACTGAACTTGCTTCCAACGACGGCGCGTAGACGTCGTCTTTCTGAAACACTCCCTGTGGTAAAGATGGAGAGGTCTTCAATAACAACAGGTGGTTGGGAGTTAAAACTTCCAAATCATGAGGGTCAACTGAGGCCGTAGTGAGTGGGTGTCCATTAAGAATAGATTCCAGTTCACAGAGAACTGTATGGAAACCTTCTTCGTCCAAGCTCTGTAATCGTAGTGTGGAGTTGAGAACCTTGCGCACAGATCTGACCAGTCGCTCCCAAACACCTCCATGGTGAGAACCAGCAGGGGGGTTGAAAATCCATTTGATGTTTTTATTCAACAGGAAGTTACAGATCTGTTCATGATTCCAGCCTTCAATGGCCTGTCTCAACTCACGCTCTGCTCCTACAAAGTTCGTTCCATTGTCCGAGCGAATTTCCATGACTTGCCCACGCCTGGCCACGAAACGCCTTAATGCATTGATGAATGAATCTGTATCCAATGATGATGCAACCTCGATGTGAACGGCTCTTATTGCTAAACAGGTGAAGATCACTCCGTATCTCTTCACGATGCTTCTTCGGCTCTTTACTTCAAAGGGCCCGAATTAATCCGCCCCAACTCTTGTGAAGGGAGGTTCGTCTGGAGAAACACGGTCCACAGGCAGATCTGCCATCTGTTGACATCCTGGAGTGGCTTGCAGCCTACAACAAGTTACACACTTGGAAAGGATTCTCCTAATTGCGGTAGTTGCACCAGAAATCCAATACTTTTGGCGCAGTACTAACAACATATAATTGCGTCCACCATGACCCACTTCTTGGTGAATATGCCGAAGGATAAGGTCAGAGATGTGGAAGTTCTTTGCCAATATTAGGGGATGCTTCGCATCTTCAGACATGTCTGCTCTACTTAATCGGCCGCCAACTCTCAGAACTCCATCCATTAAGATGGGACAAAGTCTGAAAAGAGAGCTGTTCTTGCTGACACTTCTGCCATTTTTCAGGCTTTCAAACTCTCCGGCAAACTGTTGTTTCTGGCAAAACATAATGAGGCCATTTCCGCATTCTGAAGCTCATCCACTGTTAGCAGACTCGTGAATGTATTGTCTGAGTCACAGTCTGAAACTAGAGCGCCCTGTTCATTCAAGTTCATTTTCTTCTTTCCCTGACATCGAGACAATAACAATTTCTTAAGCCTGAGGATCCAGGCCACAGATTTCTTTAGCCTCATCCATGATGAAAAGTGGTTAATCAAGCACATAACAGCATCGGACATCTCGGAGCCATGAGCAGCATTCACTGTAGCGTCAACCTTAACTTCGGGGTCGTCTGGCAAGAGCTTGCTTGTACGATCGGGATTTACAGGCCAATGTTGTTCAGGTTGCAACAGATACTCTGGACCTGACAGCCAGATCTTATTTTTCGTGAATGCATCTGCACGTGACCCTCTGGAGGCCAGATCAGCTGGATTAATCATGGTGTTGACATACCGCCATTGATATACTTGTGATACTTTCAAGATTTCAGAGACTCTATTAGCCACAAAGGTGCGGAATCTCGAGGTTTCCCTTGTTCCCCAGTTCCCTTTTCCAGAGCGTGTCCATGCGGCTTGCCATAGTAGCTGCTGTAAGCTCCATGCGTGGTATAGTGATTGGTTTCAATGGGGCTACCCTGGATTTTCCCATGACAAAGGCACTATGCAGCTGTGAATGAGCATTCTGTGAGAGCAAGTAAGTCACGACACCATAGCCCTCTTCACTTGCATCTGTGAAATGATGTAACTGTGCAGTAGTCACTTCACCAAAGTCTGGTGGTTTTAAACATCGTGTGACCTGGAACGGCTCTAACTGACTGAGCTCTTGTAGCCATAGCATCCATTCTTGTGCAGATGATGATGGTATTGGATCGTCCCAGCCAAGCCCTTTCTTACACAACTGTTGCAGAAGGATTTTGTCAGTAAGGACAACGGGACTCAGGATGCCCAAAGGGTCGTAGATGTCACTCACAGTAGAGAGGATGCCCCTTTATGTCAGGGGTCTTTCTTGTACCACCAACTTAAACTTGAAGGTGTCAGATTGAATGCACCATTGTACCCCCAACACTCTCTCCACAGGAAGCACATCATGGTCGAAGTCCAAATCATATCCCTGGCCCTCTGCTCTTATGGTATTACATCCATTACAGCACGTCGATTGCTCATCCATTTGGTCAACTTGAAGCCACCTTTGGAGCACAGACACACCATCTCACGCTGCAGCCGTATGGCTTCTTTCTCACTGGTCATAACACCCAAAAGTGAGCTAGTGAGATCTGGCCCCTGCAATAGTTGGGCGTTCAGACACATTGACTGGAACGTGGCCCCACAGTCAAAGACCACACGAATTTTCCCCTTTCGGGGGTGGTAGACACCATGGTGCGGAATATACCACAGCCTTCCGTCGCCATGATTCAGCTGTTCTGTAGGCACTTGCTCTGCATATCCTTTTGAGACAATGTCATTCATGAAGCATGTGTACTGCTCTTGAAATGAGGAGTCTTTCTGGAGTCTCCTGAGTAGGTTCATAGCACGCTGCTCTGCAACCTTCCTATTGTTTGGCATTTTCACTTCATGGTTTCTCAAGGGCAATGCAATTTGGTAGTGGCCATCCACCAATTTTGCAGAATGTGTCACCAGCTTCATGAACCTTTCGTCCTCTCTTGACATGCCAGGCTGCTCGTCGTAGTTGCATTCTGGAAAATCGTTTTTAAACTGCTGCTGCCAAAGCTCATCCAGATTCACAACAGATATCCTGTTAACTGTTGCAATGCCAAACTCATCGCAGTGCCTACCTAGTGGCCCATTTACCGTCCACCCAAGAAATGTCTTGATGGCGTACGGTCCATCATTGACACTGTTAATGACTTCTAAGGGTTCCATAGCCTTTGGCACATTGGTGCCTATTAGCAATTCCACTTCAGCATCCAGTTGCGGCAGATGAATATGTTGCAAATGAGGCCACCTTTCCAGGTCAATCTAATGTGGAATATTGCTTCTGCTCACCGGCATTCTATGCTGTGTGTACGCGTAAGGCAATTGAAGGAACTGATCACTGTCTATCGCTGCCACCTCCAGTCCTGTGACAACGTAGCTGTCAATGACCTTCTCCTGACTTATTGTACGTAAAAGAATGCGTCTACGTTTTCCCAAGAGATGGAGCTTGTTCATGAGATTCTCAGTGCAGAAAACAGCAGTGCTACCTTGGTCCAAAAAGGCATATGTGGTGAGTGTCTTGTTCCCTTTTGCTGACTTAACTTGCACTGGTACTATGGGGAGCTTACAGTCGTTGGTGCCAGCCCCAGTCAAACCACTGGATACAACAGTTCTGCTCACTGCTGGAGATGGGCCCTCAGCTTCAGATTCGTTTAACCTTGCCTTGGACTGAATGTGAAGCATTGTGGGATGCTTCAAACCACATGACTCACAGGACAAACGTTTTCTGCAGTCCTTACTGATGTGTCCCAAGCACAGACAGGCAAAGCAATTTTCCCTTTAAAAATGCAATTTTTTCTTTATGGGCCTTTTCCTTCAGTTGGTGGCATACATCCAATGAGTGTCCGGCTCCACAAAACAAACATGTCTTAATGAGAGGGCAGTTGTCAGAGTTCTGTGCCTTAACGACTGTGCTCCTTCCGACAGTATTTACACTTGTTGCAAAGCTACTCCTTTTGGTTCGGGAGGCAAAGCTGGTTCTGTTCACACCTTTGCTTGGTGAAGCATCTTGAATATCCCCAAACACAGGGTCGGTTAAGATCTTAGCTTGCCGTTCAATGAAGTCTACAAGATCACAAAAGCCAGCTCTATGGCGACGTCGCTCTTGTAGGCCACAGTTCTCCAACGATCCCTTAACCTATAGGGCAGCTTTTTTACAATGGCAAGCATATTTCCTGACAAATCCAACTCGTACATGTACTGTATGTCATTCATCATGATCGCGCAGCCTCTGAGAAACAGGCTGTAATCTTGCAAGGTCTTTACGTCCTCTGCTTTAATCGGAGGCCATGCCAGGGCTTTATGCATGTAGGCTGTGGAAATTCTCTGCTCGTCCCCAAAGTGCTCTTGCAACAGGGCCTTTGCTTGTGCGTAACCTATGTTGGGGTCTGCGTGCATGCAGCTCCTCACCAGCTCTCGAGGACGCCCTCTAGTGAACTGTTCTAGAAAGTAAAGACAGTCACCATAGTTACAGGATTTGCTTTCCACTCCATTTTCAAAGGCCCTCATAAAAGAGTGATACTGTAGTGGATCCCCGTCAAACACCTGGATATCTCTCTTGGGCAAAAATGACAGTTGTTGTTGCTGCATCAGTAGGGCTGTTATTTTGTTTTGCTTTTTCATGATGTCCAGAGCAGTGCTGTTGTCGCTGTTGATTACCAGATTTCCAGTGTTTTGTGCATTTCGGGTCCTGCCTTGTGACTGGCTGAAAGGGCCGGGGTTAGAGCTGAGCCGAAGCCGGGGTTGCTGCAAGACGGGCAACTGCCTTTGTGTGTTACTGTTGGCACCTCTGACTTTAGGCCTTGTAGCCGGGTCGCCACTGCTGCTTGTAATTTGCACACCCTTTTTTATCAGCACTGATGATGCAGGAACATATGAAGCCGCATCTGCATTGAAGACTTTCACGCTAGGCTTACTGAGATGTGACTCCTTAGCCTTTGAACGTTTGGAGGAGCTCCTACTGGTGATGCTGGCAGACTTCAGCACACTCACTTTTGCCATTGTCGCAGCGATTTCCTCGTCTAATTGCAGTTGTTCCTTCCTTCTCCTTATTCTCTCTTCCTCTTTCTCCAGTTCATGTTTTTCTTTAATTAAGCTTTGTCTTGCCATTAACTCGGCCAGGTCAGCCTCAGCCTTGACACGGGCTTGGGAGGTGCTTGATAATGAAGATGGCCTAGTTGACACATTTGATATGCTGTCAGAGGGTTGCACATCATCCTGTAACACTTCTGACATTTCGATTGAAAGTTTTGGTTCGTTTTGCATTTCACAAGCATTATCATCATCATCATCATCATCATCATCATCATCATCATTTGCTTCACCTTCAAGCCTCACAGGCACTTCAACAGGGTTATTCTTTTCACATTCATTTACCCATTTTGTGACGTCATTCTTAAACGCAGTAGTGTAGTCTTTAATACATTCATTTTGATTATTTTTCACGTCTTCGGGCAATAAAGGAAGCAATAAGTCATGAATAGCCACGGCGGCATTAAACAATTGTTTTAAAGTTAGAAACTTTTCTTTCACCAGTGTGACATTTTCGTTGCATTTCATAAGCGCTTTTATAGAAGGGATTAAGTCTTTGATTTTATCCACGTTCTTTTTGCAATCCTTTTGAAGGGTTTCTAATCTTAGGCCCAACGCCTTCAGTCAATTTTGGTTCGCGTTTAGAGCGACCATCAACAGGATTAGCACCGTTTCCACCTTTGTCAGTCATATTAATTCAACAGTTCAAATGTTTGCAATGTAGCGATAGCCTCAACAGTTTCTTGCTTGGCAAGTCGTCAGTTCACGTTTCGTGCCGTTCATAAATCAACCAGCAGACAGTCCAACATCTAGCTTAGCAAGCGTCCCGTCTTCCCCAATGGAAGAGGCAGTGACTTTCGACTGCGTTTTTCAATATACAGCGTAAGTAAGGATTTAATACAGGCCTACCGGGTCTGGAGTTTGCTTTGCTGTCTGATACTTGCTGGAGCTGTCCGTCGGCGAATCACCAGCTGTTTCCAGTCAGCTGGTAAATCCGTCTTGGTCCTTGGCTTCCACCGGTAACGCGAAAACATGCAAACTTTTTTGTTGACTAAGGGCCCTATTTTGCCGCGGCGCATTGTGCATTCGCGACATGCGCATGCTGTCATTGCTATTCTGTGCCAGCGCAACGTTCATTTTTTCAGGCAAAAAATCACGTTGTCTAGATAGCAGCTGACATTGCGCCGTGACGGGCGGGTCAGCGAAAAGAAGAGGTGTGGTCTGGCGCAAAGCGCACCAGATGCTATTATGAGGACGTATAAACCATTTGCGCTTTTGATTAATGAAAAGGTGCTTTTTCGTCACTGGCGCATTGTTGAAAAGCTATTTTAGAGGCGCACAACGCTTTGAACCCCGATGCTGCGCCAGAGAGACGAGCTGAACGGGCAGAAAAGTTGCAACATGTATAGCCTGTATAGCTATGTATTTGTATGTTTTAGTAAGCAAACATGCACAAATAATGAGAATATAGCAATGTTGTGCAGTTTATAGCAATGTTCTGCAGTTAATTTACAATTTCTTTTGTCGTTTTAAATAAACAGCGTTTGCAATGTTCTGCAGTTTATTTACGATTTCTTTTGTCGTTTTAAATAAACAGCGTGGCAAGTTGTAAGAAATAATATGGACAAATCATCAAAAAGAAAACTAGTGGACTAATGGTTTGATGGACCTATACCTTCCGTTTATTTCTGATGTTTCCTTTGAGTTTAAGGCTTTGTTTCCCGTCTTCTAACGTTATTGTAGGCCTACCGCTTTCGGCGCACAGCGCGTTGAAACCCGATGTACCTGCTGCTGCCCCAGAGAGGCGAGCTGAACTGGCAGAAAAGTTGCAACGTGTATAGCCTGTATAGCCATGTATTTTTATGTTTTAATAAGCAAACAGGCACAAATAATAAGAGTATAGCAATGTTTTGCAGTTTATAGCAATGTTCTGCAGTTTCTTTTGTCTTTTAAATAAACAGCGATTGCAATGCTCTGCAGTTTATTTAATAAACAGCGTGGCAAGTTGTAAGAAATGAAATGGACTAATCATCAAAAAGAAAACTAGTGGACTAATGGTTTGATGGACCTCCACCTTTTATTTTTGATGTTTCCTTTGAGTTTAAAGCTTTTGTTTCACGTCTTCTAACGTTGCCGCTTTGGGCACTGTTCGAAAGTTCTCTTCTTGCCAAAGGAGGACACAATTATTGAAGATATTTCCTCCCATACTTCTATGACCCGCGGAGGTTTGGGGGGATTCTTTCCATCCCCGAATATTAACTACTCACGCGCTTTTACTTCAAGCACGAGCAGATCGGTCTCCTCCACCGAAAAGCTCCTCCCGTCCGGGTAAATCCGCCATCGTAATAGCAGCAACAGGCTATGGACAATGCGCCCGCTGGCGCTTAAAGGGAATGAGAGTATAAATTCTCATTGTATGTTACGCCCAAAACACACCCATGACTAATGAAGTAACTTAACCCAACCCTTTTGAACGATGCGCCTGGCGCAATGTTCGCTTTTTCCGCCGTGAAAATACCAAATTGTGTCGGGAACGCCCCCAAAGCAACTTGCGCGACAGACTTTAGACAATGCGCTTATGATCGTGAAAATAGAGCCCTAAGTGTAGTGGCTACAGGCAGTGTGCCACTGAGAGCCAGGCGGGAGGTACTTAGTTGACGCGCAACCACTTGTCTTTGTTGTCGTATCCTTTATTTTGTCCAAAACATTTAAAATCCATCGATACAAAGTTAAAAGCACGTCATAAAATCACCACCGTGCAGAGGGTTACACGAGCTTATAGACAAGGCGTTCTAGAGCAAGCGTTTCAGATAAAGCGGTCAACAAAAAATGTGCTCTTCCATTCCTGCCCCTCTCTCCTGGTCTACCGGTACCCAGGTGACTAAATACAAAAGGTGATTGCCCACGCACCTGACGTTACCCACCGCGGTGACAGTCAAAATAAAAGTACATACAAATAAGGCATACGGCCGCTACACACAAATTTTCTAGGACCTGTCATGGACCACCAACACTTCTGCAGTGGCCAAAAAGGGCACCCACAAGGTTCACTTCCTGAGGACCCTGAAGAAGGCTCAGCTATCGCAAAAACTGCTCATTAATTATGACTGCCACTAGCGAAGCTAATGACAGCGGTCATATTAGTGTTGCTGCAACTTTTCCCCCCATTTTTTAATCTATTTTTGTCAATGATTGCTGGGACAATGGAACTCTGGGGGACATGAGTCTTTGTAGGTATATAGCCCTAGAACTTTGAGCGACTAAATGCTTTTGGCCCCCAAGGGCCACCCCTTCGCTGTGCCAGTGTCCATCAAAGAGGGGAAGATGGCCAAAAGTTTTTGCTGAATGAATAACTCAATGGGCTCTATTTTCACAATCATATGCGCATTGTCTAAAGTCTGTCGCGCAAATTGCTTTGGGGGCGTTCCGGACGCAATTTGGTATTTTGACAGCGGGAAAAGCGAACATTGCACCAGGCGCATGGTTCAAAAGCACTGGTCTTAAATTACTTCATTAGTCACGGGTGTGCGTAACATGCAATTAACCAATCAGAATTTATACTCTTATTCCCTTTAAAAGCCAGTGGCGCATTTTCCATGGCCTGCTGCTATTACGATAGTGGATTTACCTGGACGGCAGGAGTTTTTTGGTGGAGGAGACCGATCTGCTCATGCGTGAAGTAAAAACGTGTGAGCAGTTAATCTTTGGGGATGGAAAGAATCCCCCTAAACCTTCGCGGGTCAAGGAAGTATGGGAGGAAATATCTTCAATTGTTTCCTCCTCCTGTGGCAAGAAGAGAATTTCCAAACAGTGCTGAAAGCGGTACAATGATGTTAGAAAACGTAGGAAACAAAAGCTTTAGTGGTTAGGGAGTTGGTCTTTGGATTGGAGGGTTGCAGGTTCAAATCCCACCCTACCCATGGTTGAAATGCCCTTGAGCAAGGCATCTAACCCCACACTGCTCCAGGGACTGTAACTGAAACCCTGTAAATACCTGTAAGTTGCTCTGGATAAGAGCGTCAGCTAAGTGTAATGTAATGTAATCAAAGGAAACATCAAAAACAAAGGGGAAGATGGAGGTCCATCAAACCATTAGTTTTCTTTTTGTTGATTTGTCCATTTCATTTCTTACAACTTGCCATGCTGTTTATTTAAAACGACTAAAGAAATCATAAATAAACTGCAAAACATTCTCATATACATTTGTGCCTGTTTGCTTACTAAAACATTGAAATACATTTTTTGGGGGCGTGGCATGGATTTGCTTACCAGGCTATACATGTTGCAGCTCTTCTGCCAGTTGAGCCCATCTCTCTGGTGCAGCAGCAGGTGCATTTGGGTTCAAAGCGTTGTGCGCCCCTAAAATAGCTTTTCAGCAATGTGCAACTGACTACAGACCAGGGGTGCGTTTCTCGAACAGCTAGCTAAGTTAGCCTTGTACTACCATTGTACAATGGAAGTATCTACAATGGTAGTGGCGAGATCCTTCCGTTTCTCGAAGGTCTCGTACTTCGGTAGAACAATCATTGTAGGTACTTCCATTGTACGTACTTCCATTGTGGGTACTTCCATTGTGGCCACTATTGTTGTTCCTACTTCGGTGTGTGAAGCATGGAAACAACGGAGGGAAAGCAGGGGACAGCCGTTTTGATTGGATGGCAAACTCTTCGTTGACACGCCATGCCACTGCTATTTCCTTTTAATACATGTCTTTGTTGAAATCATAAGATAGTGGTAATAATAAATGGTTACAGCATGGTAAACATCTGGTAAAACTAACTCAAGTGCCAAAACTTGGCCCAATGTCTACAGTGACACGTCGTGAAGGAAATTTTATTCTTACAAATCCGTAGGTCTCAATAGCGTCTTGACGTCATTCGGCAGTGGTATTGATGCTCCACCATACAACATTGCTGTCTGTGCCAATAGCTCAATGAGAAGGTTGCGTGGCTTTAGTGCTATTGTTCTCTTTAGTTCCCGGGTTCAAATCTCAGTGCACGCCTGGTAGCACATAGCCTTCATGTTTTACTATAGCATTGCTCCTCAATACATGTACTCTTTCAAATCAATAACCCAGACAAACTTCAGAGTAGAGCATAAATCCACAGTAACATGACTGTGAAACGCTAGGCCACACAAACAGATAAGTCATACAATTCGTCTACACTCAGTCTCGAACCTACGTCTATGATGGAAAACTTATGTTGCTCGCGACTGCGCTACTAGTTGCGCCACTGACAATCACACGTGGGTTTCTGTTTACCAAATACATATGCTGTCAATAATGGGAAAAGCTTCAATTGAAGGCCAACTTCTAATACAAATATCTCGTAATCCCACGTTCCAAACTCAGCGAAACTCAATCAGTTTGTAGATGTCACTATAATACTGCTGTTCAACCCATTAAATCATTAAGTCTTGACATACGGTTTAACAAGAAAAATGACATAACATGAATTGGCAATTTAAAAGTTCTATGAGCAGTATTATAGTGTCCTCTACATATCAATTGAATTTCACTGCATTTGTACTGCAGGATTATTATTTAAACTTTATATTTAAACTTTACAGTCGAAGATCTACTGCCGAAGTTCCTCACTACTGAAGTATGTACAACCATAGTAGCCTTCGAGAAACGCGAAGTAGCCTCTGAGGCGGTACTTCGGAAGTACCAACAACGGTAGTGGCTAACAAGTTAACGAGAAACGCACCCCAGGTTTTTGTTGGTCATCGGCGAATTTGGTTTTTGCGTCCTTATAATAGTATCTGGTCCGCTTTGCGCCAGACCACACCTCTTCTTTTCTCTGATACAGTGATACAGTGTCATCTGCTATCTAGACAACGTGATTTCTTGCCTGAAAAAACAATGCACTGGCACAGAATAGTAATGACAGGATGCGCATGTCGCGAATGCACAGTGTGCCGTGGCATGATAGGGCACATTGAGCGTTTGACCCAACAGCATTTTTGTGATATGTCAGTGTTACAGAGGCATATAGACCCAGCCCATAAACACTCACTTGAAGCAAAGCGCCACCTAGTGATATGGTTAAATGCTAAAATTGGGATTTTGCATTGCCAAGATCTTGAACCGAGAAGGTGGGAACTGCACAAAATATGTCATGCATGATCAGCACAAAGATCTCTAAAAGCACACCCCATAAAATTTGACCCATAGAGGGTGCTGTAATTGTACACAATGTCATTTTGCCTATTATCTACACAACAGTAATGTTTACAACCAATTTTTTGCTTGTTGTAAAATCTATTGACCCTCACGCATTCACAACATTAGTCAAAGCTCACTTCCAATGAAACCAATTTCCGTAAAAAAATGTGGTGCATGTCATCAATGACATGACAGACAATGCTGACAAAAAGTTATCAAAGGATTTGTCTTGAGATGAACCAGTTGAAGGTGATACGTCAATCAAAATTAAAATGTAGCTTAACATTCTTCAAAAGTCTATATCTTGGCTTCTAATGGCTCAAAGTTGGCCAAAGCTGACATGCCAACTCTAAACAGCTGCACCAAATTGTGTGACATTTCGTTGCAAGGTTCTTGTCAAAACTAGATGTCCAAAAACAGGTTTTGATAAATAATTCCTCAAAAAGTTTGCCCAAGACAATGCTTTTTTTCTTAGCATGCCAGTGTTGCAGAGGTGTGTCAACCCAGCCCATAAACAGTCATTTCAGGCATAGCGTCACCTAGTGATATGGATAAATGCACAAATTTGGATTTTCAATTGCCAATATCTTGCACTAAGAAGGTGGGAACTAATAACACATGTAGGCTACATACATACTATGACAACATCTATCCTTTTCACAAATAACTCCTACTACACACTACACAAACACACAGAATGTCATTCATTCAAAACCCACATCCATGGCCATTTCCAGGAAATCATTTCCACACAAATTCTCACTTCATAACACTGCTCTACCACACCCTCATCACACCAACAGTTCCCACATATCAATACAGTGCAGCAGTCATACCATGTACCGCTATGCGGTACATCTAGTTCAGGGGTGCTCAATACGTCGATCGCGATCTACCAGTCGATCGCGAGGCCAATAGTGGTAGATCGCATACAAAAAAAAAGAAAAATACAAAAAAAGAGTTCCCTGTTCGTCCTGCACATGCTAGTTAGCTGATGGCCCATCACGCATCCACCGGCAGACAGCAATCACCCAGCCATTAGCGGGCTATCTCCAAACATGGCGCTGGAGCCAGTTGATGAGCCAGGTCGTTAGGCTATTGTCCTGACCCGTTTAGCATATGTATCGGCAGACCGCCCTCCGGTGATCAGCCAGCAGTTAAAGCAGAGCCCCAACATCGGGTTTCAGAGCAGTACATCGGAGAGGGGAATCCATGAATCAGGAGGCTCCAGCGCGAAGTGCAACATAGTAAGCTTGTCAGTACGTCCGTCATCTTTTTCTGCAATTGAGCCAGTCTAAAATGAGTGGGGGAGCTGTAGGCCTTCCAAGTAAGAAAGATAAAACGTACCACTTTCATACGGAATGGGAGGAAGAGGTTTTTTTCACGCTGTCATTTTCGAAGTGCGTTTGCCTTATCTGCGAGTGTAGCATTGCTATCCCAAAGAAGGGAAATGTGGAGAGGCATTTTCGGACTGTTCATAGAAAATACCAGGTGGACTTCCCACCGAAAAGTGAACTGTGAAAGAGGAAGGTGAAGGAATTGAAATCCCAGTTGTCCGGACAGCAGTCACTTTTCCGACACACACCGAAGCGTCATTTCGAGTGAGTCACGTCCTCGTGAAAAACATGAAGTCTTTCCAAGAGATGGTGAAAGAGGCATTCGTTGAAGCAGCTGAGTCGTTGTTTGAAGATTTAAAAAATAAGGCCGAAATATTGTCAGCAATCAAAGCCCTGCAACTTTCACGGCATACAGTTACACAACGCTGTGAAACCATGGCTGAGGATGTAACCCAGCAGATGTGGAAGGACATCGGAGATTGCGAGTGCTTCTCACTGCACTGCATTTACATTCGTATGGTGTTCAGTGACATGACTGCAAAGGAGGAGCTATTGACAGTTATTCCCTTGAAAGAACATGCGCGAGGAGAGGACATTTTTCAGTCGTTTAAAAACTTTATCGACAAAACTCAGCTCCCACTGTACAAGTTAGTGTCCATCACCATGGATGGAGCGCCCGCAATGGTTGGTCGTGTGAATGGGTTTATTGCCAGGTGCAGATAGGACGATGCTTTTCCAGACTTCGTGAATTACCACTGCATTATCCACCAACAAGCATTATGCGCGAAGATGCTGAACATGAAAGAGATCATGGACGTGGCAACGAAGACCGCCTGCTCAAGAGCTAGAGCACTTCAAAGACGGCTATTCCGCGCACATCTGGAGAAGGCTGACAGCGACCACTCTGAGTTGTTGCTACACACTGACGTGAGGTGGCTTAGTCGCAGGAAATTCTTGCAACGATTCCGAGAGCTCTGTCCAGAAATCAAGGAGTTTTTCCGGGAAAGTGGACATGCAGAATACAAACAGCTGAATGACGAGCAGTGGCTGCTGGATTTGGCTTTTTTAACCGATCTGACAAACATGCTGAATGACCTTAATCAAGAGCTGCAAGGAAAAGACAAAACGGTGATCGACATGATCAGCTCAGTCAATGCCTTCAAACGAAAAATGAAACATCTGTCCTCAAAGCTTCAGCGCCATGACTTGGCAAATTTCCCGAACCTGCAGTTGGAGACACATGGGAAGGCCTGTGCGCAACTAAGCAGCGCACGCTGCACGGAGCAGATTGACAACTGTCTGTCAGAGTTTGACAAACGTTTCCAAGACTTTTCGTTACTCGAGCCAGTGGCTACATTCATGTGCTATCCGTTTCAGGAAGATGCCGACATTGATTTACTTGCGTCAAAAATCGCAACACTGTTTCACCTGAATTCTTCTGGAGTGGAAGATGAGATTTTAACTCTACAAGCCGACATTGAGCTGAAGGCCAGAGCTCATGGACAGTTCTGGAACTTACTCACAGAGAAAAAGTACCCCAACATGAGGAAATGTGCTACTTCCTTGACTGCATTATTCGGCTCCACTTATCTTTGCGAATCAGCCTTTTCCCACATGAAGATCATCAAGTCCCAGTATCGTTCCACCATGACTGATGAACATTTGAACATGTGCCTGAGGCTGGCTGTCAGCAGCTACTGTCCGGACTACGCATCCTTGGAGTCAATGCAGTGCAAGTCATCAAATTAAACTCTGAACTAATTATTAATACTATTATTATTATACATTGTCACTGTATTCTTCTTCTTCTTCTTCTTCTTATTATTATTATTATTATATGGTTATTACAAAAACATGTTCAGAGCTTATTTTGGTGCAATATTGGCTTGGAATTTTCAATAAATTTTAAAATAACATACGCTTTTATGGGTCGGTAGATCTTTGTGACTTGGTCATTTTATAAGTAGCTCGCACACTGAAAAAGTGTGAGCACCCCTGATCTAGTTTCTACCGGTGCACCATTGAATCTCTCATCACACACTGCATTACGGCTTCGTACTCCTGTTGCTTCTCTAACAAGCATGCCCTTCAACGCATCATAAACCTGAAGCTGATGAATTATCTTGCGTTAACATTCTTAGCTCTTCGAATACCGTGCACTTGGCTCGGAGAGGTGATCAAATTCCCTCATTATAACTTATTATAGGCAACAAGAGCTTCATTGTAAACAATTTAATCTCGGACAAAAAGCTCCATTTTATGGTTCTTGTAGAAACATGGTTAAAAGAGGACAGGGCTGCCACCCTCACTGAAGCCTGCCCTCCAAACTACAAATTCTATCAGTGAATAAGAGATAGCAAAAGGGGGTGGTGCAGCTGTGATTTTCTTCGATCAATTTACTTGTAATGAAATTAATCTTGGCACCTTCTCATCCTTCGAGTACTTAGCCCTCAAAGTAAATACAAACCACAGCCTGATTCTTGTCACCCTATACAGACCACCAAAAAACTCACCAGCATTTATATCAGAATTTTCCACCCTCTTCTCAATGATAGTCACAAACTATGATAGGATAATTATCACGGGAGACTTCAATGTTCATGTCAACAAAAACTATGACATAAACGCTAACTGGACTGTGTCAATATATAACGGAGGCTAGCCTACTCACCGATTAGATAACACGCTCGACCTTGTAGCCTAGTATCTCACGCCACCAATATTAACAACATTACCATGTCAGACATTGCCTTCTCCGATCATTACTGCGTTCTATTTGAATCCCAACTTAGTCTACTTACCAATAGTGACAACAGTGTAATCCACAAACGTTACATAAATACGTCCGTGGAATGACAGATTATTAATGTTGTTAATGTCCTAATATCTCAAAAAGCATAAATCACAGAAAAATGTAAAAAAAAAACATGCTTAAGGCACAGCTTAATTCACCATTACAATTTCCAGCACCACCAAAATTTGGTAACACCCGATGAGCCACTAGGATTAAAAAACAAGGGGAGCTTAGCTCTTAGGGTTTGTGAAATAAATGCGCACATGGAGGGCACACCACTTTTTTTTTTTGCTTTTTTGCTTTCTTTACTTTTAGTGAAGTCACTACTAGTAATTCAAAGTAGAGCATTGTGTTTATATAACTATACACAGACTGTAACTGTACAAGTTTTCAATTAAATTCAGATTTGTTTTTTGTGCACAGATAGGTAATGTGTACCATTGGAAAGTTCCGGTTATGCATTTTCCATTGACATGTGTAGCATCTTGCTGTGATGTGATTTCCTGAAGTACAATAACAGAGAAGAATAGGTGTGATTTTGGCCCTTTGCATCCATAGTCCTATGATTATAGGGGGCTTGAGGGCTAAATAATGCAGTTGCATCCTTATGTGAACCCTCACTATAATATATAAATATAGTGTCTCTACAAACATTGCAAATACACACTAACACATCTCTACAAATACATCACTAATGCACTACCATTTTCTTGTATAATGATGCTTCAGTTGAGGAATATTTAAGTGACCACTAAAATATTACATTTAACATTTCACTTGTTTCAATTGTATTCTAAACCATATTTCCTAACATACATAGGTGAAGATTTAGATGTTATTCTCAACAAATGAGACACCTGACCAGTTCATAGGGAAGTTTCCTGGTTTCCTAGTGTCAGTGCTGCAGATGGATATATTATCTTTTCATTAATGTGACATTAATTGCTTTTAATTTTGCACTCCATTAGTGGAGCTCTATCTCTATAGGAATCAGTCCAGATGGTTTATCACTCTGCAGCTGTTGCTTACATTTTAATGGCCAAAGACACTGGACTATATAATAATTGTGTTGTAGTGTCAGACAATTTCACTTACTGTGCTAATTGCAAAGCAATTATGAAGTTATAGGGATACACTATAAAGCTATGTTAGTAGGGTTATGCAGTAGTCTGGACGAAATTGGTGAAAGTGTGTTTTGAGGTATGTACAATGTTTTATGACTGATCTTCAACAATTTCAGGTGCTGTATTTAAATCTAATTGATGCCACTTTGTCACCTTTAAGGAAATTGAAATATTCAAGGCGGCATCCAAGATGGCAAACTACCCTTCAGAATATATTATTCTGAGCACTCCTTATACCTCTGCCCTTCATCAGGTAGCCATTCCCAAACTGCATTCTACGCACTATACTCCCCCTTCCCCATGCACAGTTTTAGACAATCAACAATCTCACTGCATGTCCTACTCTACCCAGTATGTCTGTGCATGTGATAATAACCCATCCTTGTATCCTTGTATCCTTGTATCCTTAAATTCACTAGTCAGAAAAAAACATATCTGTGGACACAAAAATCAAGTTTTTATTTCATATAGATGCAAAAAATAAGCTTTATGTAGTGAGGGGTGTAGTGGTGGCCAGTTTGCATCCATCAGATTTACAGTTTTTTACAGTTGCTTAAACTCAATTTTAAAAACTGGGCCCATGTTGACAAAACACTACACACAGTTAATGCAACCATACACCCAATTAACAGAACACCCCAGCTCTATTGCAAAATGCTATTCTTTTGTCAAAAGTGTACACATATTTATAAAAATGCAATTCTGGCACCAAATTGTACACACATCTGTCACATCATATGTTTGTATTGGAATAAGTTAGACACAGTGGTAATTAATGCAAAATACTTGTAACATTTGCTCTTTCTTGTAAGTTACACAGACAAACTAAAATATAGTAAATTCACCACTAATGATACCAATTCACAAATTCAACACTACATGACAGCAATTCTGCAGACCAATGAAAATGTTTATTTTTTTATCCTGTAACTAGACTCAACTCAGCCAATAGTTGCAGTTTGACAACAAAGTATATACTGAACAAAACAATACACAACAGTATCTTTAACCATGTTGAAGAAAAAAATAGGCATCCCTTCTCCTTGCTGCATCTGGCCACAGAATTTCATCGAGATCGTAAGCCTTCCACCGCCATGCTGAGAAATACTCTTCTATTGGATTTAGAAAAGGAGAGTATGGTGGAAGAAAAAGGACTGTAAACTGTGGATGCTGTAGAAACCAATTTCGTACCAAAAGAGATCTATGAAAGGACACATTGTCCCACACAACAATGTAACGCATGCGTTCATTCGTGTTCACTGCAGTTACAATGTTGTGTACTCTGTCCAAAAATGCAAGGATAAGTTCAGTGTTGTATGGACCCACGTTAGCATGGCGGTGGAGGACTCCATGTACTGTTATAGCAGCGCAAAGGGTAATGTTACCCCCGCGTTGCCCAGGGATATTGACAATAGCCCTTTGCCCAATCACATTTCTACCCCTTCTCCGGACTCTAGAAAGGTTGAACCTCATCAATGGGTTTTTTTCACCATCAATCTACATGACTCTCTAAAACACATAAAAAAGACAACTGTTACATTTATGTAATGTTAGACTTTCACATTATTCTGTTTTTTATGTGTTGTGGCAAATTATGTGCACACAATACTGTTGTGATGAAGTGACCATCATTAGGGTTTTGGGTGTGCTCTGAGTACCATACCACTTAGTCTGGCTCTTTGGTGTTGTGGTCAAAGTACATGCTTGGTACCCTGGAGACCTGGGTTCAAACCCTGGTGGGGTAGCTTTTTTCCCTCCCCTTCACTAAAACTGTGGTAAAGTTCAAAATACATACCGAGACCACTACACACAGTTAACACATGACAAATGCTGTTCACTAAATATATTTCAATAGATATTTTTTTTACTTTTATGTAATCCAAAATCAGTCAATATGCTGAAGTGTTTGCTTGTTGCATGGTTGCATATTGAAAACCATTTTTTCAAAGAACCATATTCACAGCAAACATAGTAAAACACAGTGTTGTTGGAGACAAAAAGTTACTCTAAGTATCATGTCTGGCTAATTTGGTAGCAAGTCTCAACATAGCGTTTTCAAGGTAGTCAACCAATGTCATTCCAATGTGATCAATTTAGTCCTTGTCTTTTCTGTCTGCTCTCCTCCCATTGTACCTTGCAGTGATAGTATTTACCTCTTCCTCTTGTTACATGTCATCTCACTCTAATCTTTACTGTCCCTCTTTCTTTTCCTCTTGCTACAACACTGCCTTACATTCATATTCAAGTCAAAGTTACGCCCCTGTTTTCTATTTTACAGTGTTTAAGTATGATTACTGTGTTTTGCATTTTATCCCTTAGTGTTTTGGCACATGACAATTGAGTTTAACCAGTTGGTTGCAAGTGTGTGGTCATTTGGTAGCTAGTGTTTTGAAATGGAAAAAAGGTGACATTACAAAATGTGTGTAATGCATGTAAATGTGTGTAATGTTTTGCAAATCACTGTGTGTAGTGTTTTGCAAAAAGTGTGAAGCTGAAAATGTGCTTAGAGTGGTGCCTACCTGAGCCGATGTTTTGGTATTTGAGTATTGGGTTTCATTAATTGTGGAAAACTTTAGATTTTAGCGTGTAAGCAAACATAAAAAACTGTAAATTCAGCACCCTCAAATTGTATAACATTAGTTTTTTCCAATTGTTTACACACAATTTTGAAAACAGGGCTCTTTTTTTCTAAACTCCTCACACAATTAACCAAACTACACACCCAATTAGCAGAACACAACAGAACACTCAGCAAAATGGAATATTTCAGTCAAAACTATAAACAAGTTGATAAAAACCTTATAACGTTCTCATAACACAAACACCATAACACAAAACCCTTTTACATTATATGAATCTTTTTCAAAAATATTTGAGAGCATTAAGATAATTTAGATCACAAAATATTTTGACGAACCTTCTTCATGATTACTATAAGATATACAGAGAAAATGTACAATGAAGCAATGCACACAACTGCTGCAGGCTGAAAAGTATTTTATGTACTTTACCATATGTTCAGTTACATGTCAATCAATAGGGACAAAGACTAAATTGTAGTTCTTACAACTATAAATTGTAGATACTGTAAATAAAAATCTGTCGACAAATAAAAAGTACATCCTGTACACTTACAGTGATGAAGAAAAACTAAAGCAACAATACAACAACACAATACAATACAATAATACTCTAAGCATCTCTACGTCTAACTGGATCAGGCCACAAGATTTCGTCTACGTCACAGGCTATGTCTTCATTAGCAAGGCACCGTTGCAAGAAACGCCTTGTGTGGCGAATCCATCCTTGCACAGAGGCTGCTTCAATAAGGTCACAGGCCTGGTCCGTGGCCTCAATAAGGGGTACACGGTCATATGGCTGAAGGTCGTATACCTACCACCGCCAAGCAGAAAAAAACTCCTCGATTGGGTTGAGGAAGGGGGAGTATGGTGGAAGGTATAAGACAGCAAAATTAGGGTGGTCTTGGAACCAATTTTGGACCAGAGCAGATCGGTGAAATGAAACATTGTCCCAAACGACAATGTACCGCATCTGGTCCTCTTGGTTTAAATCTGTGATCTCGTGGATTCTGTCAAGAAATGCCAGTATTAGATTGGTGTTATAGGGTCCCAGATTAGCATGGCGGTGGAGGACTCCATTTTGGGTAATAGCAGCGCAGAGGGTGATGTTACCCCCTCTCTGCCCAGGGACATTGGTGATTGCCCTGTGTCCAATTACATTTCTCCCTCTTCTTCTTGTCTTTGAGAGGTTAAATCCTGCCTCATCCACATATATAAATTCATGTTGGATAGCCTCTGCATCAATTTGCAAGACTCTCTGAAACACCGTAAAAAACACAGTAATTTTACATGTAAAAAGGTTGTGTGCACACAAACACACACAGAGTACAATGCCACACCATAGTAAGTTTTACTGTAAAATACGTACCTCCACATACACACGGTTAAATGGTACTTTATACAACTGTTTCATGTGTACTTGTTTTTTTTTCTTAGATCCGAGCTAATGTTGACAGAGACACTACATGAATGTTATTGAAAACTGTGTCATTATTGATTATACTGGCTTGTATCTCTCGGAGCCTGATGCAGTTGTTGGCCAAAACCATGTTCACAATGGCCATCTCTTGTGCCTCAGTGAATAAACGGCCCCTTCCACCTCGGTGCCCTAGACCCGCAATCCTATATTAGACAAAATCATTAGATTGTACTGTATGTAGACAAAAATCACATGTAGTTTACTGTAAAATGTTCCAGGAAAGGATAGTAAAAGTGATGAAACTGTAATACAGTAAGCAGTTTCAATGTACAGTGAGTTAGTTTACCTGTTTTCTTGACGAAATGTTCTAATGACTGATGCCACTGTATGTCTGCTTAGATTTGGCTGGACTCTAAGTCCTGCTTCCCTCATTGTAAGTCCATGGTTTATAACGTGGTCGATGAGTGTTGCCCGGACATCTGCATTTATATTTGGTCCTCTTCTTTGTTCTGGTTCTGGTGCTCTTACTCTCACTTGACCTCTGCCTCTGCCTCTTCCTCTTCCTCTTTCTTCTCCTCCTCTTTGACCTCCTCTCATTCTCTCTTCTTCCTCTAGCTCTTTCCATTTTTGTAGATAAAGTGGGTGAGCTCATCTGCTGCCTGAGCATTTATACTTTACCTGAGTGCTGCATTTTCAATTAAGCACTTATGTGTTTCCACACCTGGTGGTTGTAATTGGCCACTTTGTTCATTAGTGTAGTCACTGGCAAGCCAGAACTTTGTAATGAGAAGGAAGTCACCTCACAATGTTTATCTGTGTCTAAAGTGTGAAAATGTGTTTTAAGTTTTGAAAATCAGTGTGTGCAGTGTTTTGCAAAAAGTTTGAAGCTGAATTTGTGCTGACTGTTTTGCTACTCTGGACAGGTGTTTTGCTTCTTGAGTGTTAAGATTTGTTAACCATCTGAAAATTTAAATTTTAGTGTGTAAACAATTGGAAAAACTGTAATTATAACTAGATATACTAAATATAACTAAATATAAGTACAGCAATATCTACCTTACATTATAAGGAATGTATTTCCTTCTTCTCTTATATTTACAGAATTGTTCTAAATAGTCCATTTCTCAACACTTCTGCCACACAATGCTGTTGACTTTAGTAAGCTTAATGTCATAAAAGCTTCTGGATGTGATAGAGAAAGTTATGAACTTGTTGTACAGATGTGGTCATACATTTATTGTACATTATTTAAAATATAGGCTATTCTGTTTCTTGTTTTGGTTTTGTAGTTTTTATTTAGTGATTTTAAAGTACATGCCCCTGAGCTTAAAATGTAATACACTCAGTTTTTGAGTCATTTTCAGCATCACAGTGAGTCACTTCCTCAAAAGGTACAACAATGTTGAGTTTGACTGGCTTTGGAACTCACAGCCAAATAGTTAACTGTAATTATATTAGAGGCCAACAGGCCTAAATCATTTTTAAACACTAATTAAGCACATAATAGTACATCAGTAGTAGGATGAAAACATGAATTTGATCCCTACACATAAAACAAACCACCAATAATTTAGTGCACCAAGAGTTTATTAAAAAGACGGTCTTACAAGACTTGCTATACTTCTTACTTACCATCTTCCAGTCGTCACCCAAGGCCTCATTCACACCAAAACCTCTGTATGATTGGCACATAGACGTTTTTGGCCCGTTTTCTGTCCATATTGATTTTGAATGCATAACAGATGACGACGCTCAAAATATGCGCTGGAACTACAGAATAGAACTTAAGTCTATTTTTCCACGCATACTGTGAGCGTATTCAGCTGGAATCCTATTGCCAGCTATAGGAACGCTACATATTTCATGACAACTATGTTATAAATGTATGCACTGATGACCGACAAAACACTGTCCATTTGTTCAGCTGACATCGTTAAGTATTCTCTGCATCCAACCGTAATTCAGCAACAAGATGGTAAAACACTCCAAACTGGCATCTCCTCTGATTTATGGGATGAACACACATTCTGTGGCTATGTCGTCGGAGGAGGAATCTCAATAAAAAACGCCATTGCTCTTCTTCTCTTGATGGCATAAACTAAAAAAAAGTGCAAACTTGTTCTTGTAATTCAATACTGTGTTATTGGGTACATGTACAGTCAATCTGCAAGTGCGCCAATTTGATGGTCATATGTCAGTACATGAACAATAATAAAACAATATTAGGCGAATAAAGTTACACATTTTGCAGTGTCTCTAGCCACAAACAGAGGGAGAATGCAAACAGATGAAAAACAAACTCTGTTATTAAGAATAACATTGTTGTCAATGTTATAGTTATTGCTGTAATTAACAGTTGATGGTGTGAATGGGCCTTTTGCCTCAGACCTGCTTCAAACCTTGCTAGAGCTGATGAACACCATAACTGTAGTACTTCAGTAATGTTTTAAGGGAAAGGCATCAAATCTAGGAAGCATTGTCAAATCCTTCACTGATTTGATGTTGATAATTGGTGGTCAATTTTCACGATCAATGTAACTGTATGTAATTCCCATTCATCTAAACCCTGGATTGGCTACTTTTCGCTAGCTGGGTCAGGAACAGGGACTGAATCGGGGTTAGTCTGTGATCTACCCACAGGGGGGTGGCCCCCACCTCACTTTGTCATTCCCCTGCACCACGCACCGTTGTATCTGTCAAGCTGTATCCCACTGTATCGTAGCTGACCGCCAGGTAAGATGTAACTGCACTTGGTGCACTTGGTGCACTTGAATTAACAAACAGTTAATTTGATGGTATATTACCAAAATGTTGTGCCTATACTACAGCTATAGTAACTAGATGTACCGCATAGCAGTACATGGTATGACCGCCGCAGTGTATTGAAGTGTGGGAATCATAGGTATAGTGAGTTTGTGGTAGGTCAGTGTTGTGAGGTGAGAGTTTGTGTGGAAATGATTTGCTGGAAGTGGGCATGGATGTGGGTTTTGAATGAATGACATTCTGTGTGTTTATGTATATTTTGTGTAGTTCCCACCTCCTCGGTCCAAGATATTGGCAATGCAAAATCTCTATTTTTGCATTTAACTGTATCACTAGGTGGCGCTATTTCTTCAAGTGAGTGTTTATGGGATGGGTTGATACGCCTCTTTAACACTGACTTACTAACACAAAATCATTGTCTTGGGCAGAATTTTTGATAAGTTATTTAACAAAAACTGTTTTTGTACACCTAGCTTTGACCGGAAACATTGCACCCTGTGGTGAAATGTCACAAAATTTGGTGCACATGAAAAGAAAGCCGTTCAGAGTTGTCATGTCAACTTTGACCAAATATGAGCAATTTGAAGCCGAGATATGGACTTTTGGAGAATTTTAAGCTATGTTTTAAATTTTGATTGACATGTAACTTTGAAACAGTCCATCTCAAGATAAATCCTTTGAACGGCCTATGACGAGTTCGTTTGGTTTCGCTTTCACAATGTTAAAATTTCACGGAAATTCTTTTTGTTGGAAGTGGGCGTCGACAAGTGTTTTCAATGTGGGAGGGTCAATAGATTTCATGAGGAAAAAAAACTGCTTGTAAACATTACTGTTCTCTAGATAATAGCCAAAATGACATTTTGTACAATTACAGCGCCCCCTATGGGCCAAATTGTATGGCATGTGCTGTGCTTTTAGAGGTCTTTGTGCTGATTGTGCATGACATATTTTGTGCAGTTCCCACCTTCTCGGTCCAAGATATTGCCAATATAAAATCCCATTTTTTGCATTTAGCGATATCACAAGGTGGCGCTATACTTTAAGTTAGTGTTTATGGGCTGGGTCGATACACCTCTGTAACACCAGCATACTAACACAAAATCATTGTTTTGGGAAAAATTGTTGACAAGTTATTTAACAAAAAACATTTTTGTACACCTAGCTTTGACAAGAAACATCGCCCCCTGTGACGAAATGTCACAAAATTTGGTGCACATGAAAAGAATTCTATGTAGAGTTGGCATATCAACGTTGGCCAAATTTGAGCAATTAGAAGCCAAGATATGGTATTTTGCTGAATTTTAAGCTATTTTTAAAATATTCATTGACATGTAACATTGAAACAGTTGATCTCAAGATAAATCCTTTGATAACTTTTTGTCACCAATGTGTGTAGATGACATGTACCAAATTTGGTGAGATTCACATGAACGGCCTATGACGAGTTAGTTTGGTTTTGTTTTTGCGATGTTAAAATTTCACGGAAATTGTTTTTCTTGGAAGTGGGCGTCGACCAGTGTTGTCAATGCGGGAGGGTCAATAGATTTCACAACAAAAAAGAACTGCTTGTAAATCTTACCGTTCTCTAGATAATAGGCAAAACGACATTTTGTACAATTACAGCGCCCCCTATGTGCCAAATTTTATGGCATGTGCTGTGCTTTTAGAGGGCTTTGTGCTGATCGTGCATGACATATTTTGTGCAGTTCCCACCTTCTCGGTCCAAGATATTGCCAACATAAAATCCCATTTTTTGCATTTACCCATATCACTAGGTGGCGCTATACTTTAAGTGAGTGTTTATGGGCAGGGTTGATACGCCCCTGTAACACCGACATATCACAAAAAAATCATGTTGTTCGGTGAAACGTTCATTAAGTTATTCAGCAATAACTTTTCGGCGTGTCCCCCTCTTTGATGGACACTGGCACAGCGGGGGGGGGGGTGGCCCTTGGGGGCCAAAAGCTTCTATTTGCTCAAAACCTTCTAGGCCTACATGCCTATAAAGACTCATGTCCCCCAGAGTTCCAGTGTCCTGGCAATCGTTGACGAAAAATCGGTGAAAAAAAAAAAAGGGAAAAAAAGTCACTATAATGACTGCTTTCGCTAGCGGCGGTCATAATAATGTATCACAATGCACTACAGTCAATCGCACTTGCACACACTTGGAGTGGATGAAGGCAATTGGAGGGTCTTAGAGTGGATGGCTTCAATGAATACAGCAGCAACACAGGCAAACCACAGTTTATTCCAGAGGTATAGTTTATTAACTAATGAACCACAGGTGTGAACTAATCCTACAAGTTGTGCAAGACAATAGGGTGGTGTGTGTGTGTGTGTCTGTGTGAAAGAAAGAAAGGAGAGAGGAGTAGGGGGGAGTAAGTCCCCAGTTGCATGGTCAAATGGTCAATGGAATGTTTAAGGGGTAAGCCTTGTGCCAGATAAGCGCGAGAGCAGGGAAGGGCACATAATTAACACATAGGCACGAGTACCAACACAGGAATCCTCTGCCTCCACACCAACACCCTCCGTCCCACCTCCAACACCAGCCGCCTCAGAACCACCATAACCAACCAGCACCTGGTCACCCAGGTAACTACCACAGCCTGAGGAGGCCTGTATCAGAGAACAACCCCCAGACAGGAAGACATCACAACCAACAGGTACCCCATGGTAGATCAGAACCACAGGGGCAGCCTAGTTATGCAGCAGTGCTGAGAGACACAAACAACCCCAGCAACAATGAGCTAGGAGAGATCAGAGACCTGCTGGATAGTATACGTGCACGGCTGATGCACCAGTCATGAATATAATAATATTAACATTATTACTTACAGCAACTTCACATATATGTTAAAATGTTCTATATATATATATATATATTAAAAAAAAGATTCATTCTGGAGGTTCAAGAAGCTTGTTAAGATTTGTTAAATCTTTGCTGACACATTTACTGATGAAATCCTTAACGGTTACTTTATGGAATATTCAAGGCATTTGTTCATCTAGTTTTGGTTGTAAAACTAAGACCTTAGAATTTAAGAAAAATATTGAAAATATGGACATAATAATCCTACAAGAAACATGGCGCAGGACTGATGAGGTGACTCTCTGCCACCCAGGTTACCGTGAAATAGCCATTTCTTTAAAAAAAAAACACACTAAAATCACACGCGGAAGAGATTCAGGAGGCATAATTATTTGGCTTAAACTAGAAATAGCAAAGTACATTTCCACAATAAAGAAAGAAGAATCCCATATCTGGTTAAAAATTGACAAAAAAATAACACAGACAGCAGATGACATATTTCTCTGTGCATTATACATCCCTCCCTTTGAATCTCCTTATTATAACGAGGAAATATTTGACACTCTCCATAGCCAGATCAACCACTTTCAGACCCAGGGAAAAGTGTTGATCTGCGGAGATTTAAATGCCAGAACAGGAGCCCTAGCTGATTATAACTCAGACGAAGGAAACAATCACATATTCGGCCTCAGCTACCCGCAAAACATAATTAATTTTGCCCGCAACAATTTCGATAAATCATCCAATAAAAATGGTAAATTACTCATAGAGCTCTGCAAAAGCCTTGGTCTATATCTAGTCAATGGTAGGGTGCGAGGGGACTCGCTGGGTAGATATACCTATAGCTCATCTCTTGGCTGCTCAACAGTTGATTACATGATTACAGACCTTGATCCTTTCTCTTTCCAAGCATTCACGGTCAAGCCACTAACACCCCTGTCAGATCACAGCCAAATTACTCTGTACCTCAAAAAGACAGAAACGACCAACCAACAAACAAGGCCCAATAAGCTGTATAATACTACAAAAACCTACAGATGGGCCCATAACAGCACTGAAGAGTACTTAAAAGTACTGTGTCAACCCAAAGTACATTCCCTAATTGAAACATTTCTATCAACCTTTTACACCCATAATAAAGAGGGTGTAAACCAAGCAGTTGAAAGCCTAAACAAAATATTTTACCACCTGGCCACCATTTCTAAACTAAAAACAAATACAAAAACTCACAAGAATAAACAAACAATAACAAGAATAAACATGACAATGAAAAATGGTTCGATCAGGACTGTAAAACCATGAGAAACAAAGTTAGGCTTTTGTCAAACCAAAAACACAGAAATCCAAACAATCCTATTATACGCCATAATTGCTATGAAGAACTGAAAAAGTACAAAAGCACACTCAGAAGAAAGAGGGAACAGTTCACCAAAATACAATTAGAATCTATTGAAGAATCTCTAAACTCTAAGGGCACTTTCACACCTAGGTTTTTGAAACGGAACGTGAATCGTTTTCTCCCTGGGACCGATTCGATTGGGTTGATGTGAAAGCAACAAGCGTTCTCTGTTCCGGTCCAGCTGGGCCGCTCTGGACCGCCTGGAGGGGGGTGATCTCGGAACATTTCAATCGATCTCTGTAACGGTTCGCTTACAGTGTGAAACCAAACGTTCCAGCGAAGTGGGATATCCCGTTATCTTCACTCCTACAGTGCAACATTTTATTGTACGATTTAATTAGACAGACCTACAAACAGCTACAATGAATATCTTTACCCCTGTACTAGAATGCTAGACTGTAACGTTGTCACGTTTCCTTGGCAACCCATTTGTTTATGCATTGCGGCCCATTTATGAAAGTCCAAAGTGGAGCCTCTTTAGCAGTGCGCGTGGGTTAAATTGTGTGGTTTTGGTCACGCGAGTGTTTGTTTACCTTTTTGTTCCGTTCTACATGTGTGCTGTATGAACTCGAAATGATCCGGGAACGCTATCAATAATTTGGATCGGTTCAGGGTTTGTAACGGTACAAATACAGGTGTGAAAGCGGCCTAACAGTTTCTGGAATAATTGGAATACATTAACAAAAAAAACACATGGGGAACTTGCCATACAAGATGGAGAGATATGGAGAAACCACTTCAAAAACCTTTATGGAGAAAATGTCATGACCCCAGAACAAACCAACATTTATAGTAAAATGATTGATATGGAGAACACCATCAATAAATACCAAAACCCACTTGACTACCCAATTACAGAAAATGAATTGACAGAAAAACTCAAGGGCCTACAGCCAAAAAAGGCAAGTGGACCTGATGGCATCCTTAATGAAATGCTTAAAAACACAAGCCTTAGCCTTTGTTTGGCTATTTTAAAACTATTCAACTTTGTTCTGAGTGTTGGATACTTCCCTGACAACTGGAATAAAGGACTCATTACACCCCTTTTTAAGAGTGGAGACAATTTGGACCCCAATAACTACAGAGGCATTATGTGTAAGCAGTAACCTGGGGAAGTTATTTTGTAGCATCTTAAATGGTAGAATCTTAAACTTCCTTATCGAGCATAATGCGTTGAGTAGAAGCCAAATAGGATTTTTACCAAACTGTAGAACTTCAGACCACATTTTTACCCTACATACCCTAATTAATAAATATGTTAATGAAAGTAAAACAAAAATATTTGCCTGTTTTGTAGATTTCCAGAAGGCCTTTGATTCAATTTGGCACAATGGCCTATTCTGCAAACTTATTGAAACTGGTGTAGGGGGAAAAGCATACAGTATAATAAAAACAATGTACACTAACAACAAATGTGCAATTAAAATTGGAAACAAACAAACAGAATACTTTACTCAAGAAAGGGGTGTGAGAGTGAGGGCTGCCCACTATCACCCACCCTCTTCAATATTTATATTAATGAATTGGCTGAAACACTAGAGCAGTCATTAACACCTGTACTCTCATTAAATGACTCAGAAATCAAATTCCTCCTTTTCGCAGACGACTTAGTTTTGCTGTCTACAACAGAATTTGGTTTACAGCAACATCTAAATGTCCTACATAATTTCTGTCAGACCTGGGCCCTGACTATTAACCCTCAAAAAACTAAAGTACTAACATTCCAGAAAAAAACTAGAGGTCATGAAAGGAAATTTACAATAGGCACAAATACTATCGAACATGTAAAAAATTATACTTACCTCGGACTAAAAATCAGCTCAACTGGCAATTTCAACCTGGCCGTGAATGATTTAAAAGAGAAAGCAAGAAGGGCTTTCTATGCCATCAAAAATCAATCCAAATTGACATACCTATTCGAATCTGGCTCAAAATTTTCCAATCAGTCATTGAACCTATAGCATTATATGGCAGTGAAGTGTGGGGTCCTCTTATGCACAGTGGTTTTGAAAAATGGGACAAACACCCAGTGGAAATCCTGCATGCAGAGTTCTGTAAGAACATCCTCAAAGTACAGAGGAACACACCAAACAATGCATGCAGGGCAGAATTAGGACAATACCCTCTCTTAATTAACATCGAAAAAAGAGCCATCAAATTCTTTATACATTTAAAAGCGAGTGACCCCAAATCCTTCTGTTTCCAAGCCCTTAAAAGCCAAGAGATGAGTACTAAAGCAAGCCCCCTTCATTCAGATGATCTTGAGACTTACACAAACTAATAAAACTAATCAGACCAACCCAACTATCTACCAGCCTCAAGACCTTGATACCATAGCTCAAACAATCCGGCCCAACCAAACACAGAAAAACAAAAATATTTATCTTATTGGACTGAACCCACAAAAAATCAAAATAAACTCCAATGCTATCTGTCCCTAAACAGAGAGTACACTGTAGCAGACTACCTCTCTACAGTTACAAATACCAAACATAGAAAAACCCTGACCAGATATAGACTAAGTAATCATAGTCTGGCTATAGAAAAGGGCAGACATAGACAGACCTGGCTACCTAGAGAAGAAAGGCTGTGCACAAAATGTAACACCGTAGAAACAGAACTCCACTTTTTAAGTGAATGCAGCCGATGGAAAGAAATATGTCGCCAATTCTTTCCCAAATTTACAAATATACACCCTGAATTTCCAAACGTAGAAGACAAAAAGTTGATGAGAGTACTACTCGGTGAGGAACAAGACAGTGCAAAAGTTGCTGGCAGTTACGTAAATGCCTGCCATAGAGAGAGAGAGTCACCTCATGAGTAACATTGGCTCCCAGTAAGTTATAGAATTGACTTTAAGGCATTGCTTCTTGTGTTTAAAACACTAAATGGGTTGGGACCAAAATACTTGTTGGATATGTTCTTGCTATATGTACCAACTAGGGGCCTATTTCACAAAACCAAGATAAGGGATTAAGACGGGTTTACTTGATCATCCTAGATGACTTTAGCCTTGAAGTCGTTTCACAGAAGAAATCGCATATAAGTTACCATGGGGATTTATACCTTGCAGCTAGCCTGCTCCCGACCAGGCTAAGAACCAGGATTAGTTAATTCTTGCCCCTTATTGGCTCAATGAACTGTCACTCAGAGTTGTCAGTGTCAGTGAACCTCAAGTAAAGAGACGCGGCCGGCCAGCCAGTGTAACAGATTAAATATTCCACTTGCCATGAGTTTATCTATTTTGTACAATACATGATGTATGAGCGCCCTCTACTACTGCAGATATCGCAAGTGTTTTCTTTGATACGTGACCAGTCTGCAGTAGCCGTTTCCATGGTAGGTTTAAGTAAAATGAGCTCTGGTCAAACAGTTGAATAAATAGGCATTGTTAAAAGAAATATTGCTTTTATACAGAGCTATACGTAAGTGAAGAGTCCCACATTCTATGAGATGTGTCAGACATCGTCTTTGTTTTGTTCTATCATTAATACTTTGATTTGTTGTAATAACCACGTTATTATTGCTAATCTGCTAGACTAGCTAGCTGACGTTAATGAGGTAAACCCTGTCCGGTAAGACGAATTCTTTCTGTTTAGCTACTTTTGGAGACTTATCCGAGCTGTGAGATATTCACTATCTTTGTTGTTATCAGGTACACACATACACGAGTTTTCATGCATTACTTTATATTGTGTTATTTTAATACATATACCAGTCTGCAGTAGCCGTTTCCATGCTACTTTTGGAGACCTATCCGAGCTGTGAGATATTCACTATCTTTGTTGTTATCAGAATAAATGGCATGGTGCCAAAGGAGTGGTGATGACTGGATGACTTTATTACACAACGCAGAAGACAGTAAACTACCGCTACACCAGCAATGGTGTTAGCCAACTTAACTAAAGCTAAGGCTAAATAAAACATTTTCTCTGCTGTTTATTACATTTGTTTGTTTGCTTATTATTATGCTTTTAATTTCTGAACCAATTGTAATCGAATAGTTTCTTTTATTTATTTCATTAATTGAATGAATACGCAAACCAACTTCACTTGTGTTCTCAATTAAGTCGGTGATCACAGCAGTATATAATGACAGGCTACACACGTCCAACACATTGCAACACAATGGCTTGCCCTTTTTTGCCCGACATTGCAGATGAGGAGGCTCTGCTCCGCCGGGGTGAAGTACTGCGCACACGTCTTCTCCATTTCATCGCTCATTCTGGGATCGATCCATGCCGTCTTTTATAGAATGACGTGGATTTGTTACACCTGGCTTGGCCCCCAGGGGCCTATTTCACAAAACCTGACTAAACACATCCAAGATAAGTGACGAAAACGGGGCTTGACCTAGCCTTGTCTATGTAAACACGCTGAATACGTTTCACTAACGCCGAGCACGGATGAGTTGAGGCGGCTAGTCCAAGCCAGGTGTAACAAATCCTGTTAAGAGCGCGTTCACGTTATTCTATAAAAGACGGCATGGATCGATCCCAGAATGAGCGATGAAATGGAGAAGACGCGTGCGCAGTACTTCACCCCGGCGGAGCAGAGCGTCCTCATGGAATGTTATGAGGTGAAGCACGTGCAGCCTGTCATTATATATTGCTGTGATCACCGACTTAATTGAGAACACAAGTGAAGTTGGTTTGCGTATTCATTCAATTAATGAAATAAATAAAAGAAACTATTCGATTACAATTGGTTCAGAAATTAAAAGCATAATAATAAGCAAACAAACAAATATAATAAACAGCAGAGAAACATTTTTATTTAGCCTATTCAAAGTGTTTCATACAGGCCATTAAAAGTTGGCTAACACCATTGCTGGCTGGCCGGCCGCGTCTGACAACTCTGAGTGACAGTTCATTGAGCAAATAAGGGGCAAGAATGAACTAATCCTGGTTCTTAGCCTGGTCGGGAGCAGGCTAGCTGCAAGGTATAAATCCCCATGGTAACTTATATGCGATTTCTTCTGTGAAACAACTTCAAGGCTAAAGTCATCTGGGATGACCAAGTAAACCCGTCTTAATCCCTTATCTTGGTTTTGTGAAATAGGCCCCAGGTCTTTAAGATCACAGCAGAAACATCTGTTGGTAAAACCTACTGTCACAACAAAATGTGGTGAAGCAGCTTTCAGCTGCTATGCAGTTCAGCTATGGAACCAGCTTCCAGAAGACATTTAATTTTCACCTTTAATTAATGCATTATTTTATCTTTCATCTTTTATGTTTACCTTGTCACGGTGTTCCATTGGGGTTTTTTGGCAGTGCTGTGTTTTTCCTTTGTTTTCCCCCGAGCACATTATTAGTTTGAATTATTCTCCCTACACCCTGCACTGCCACAATAATCTCCTTCACCTGTGTCTCCTTGCTCAGTCTTGATTTGCCCCACCCACCTGCCTTGTCTCCTTGTTGCCATGTTAATCTGTCTCACCTTGTTTCCTTGTTACTTGTTAATCTGTCCCAGCTGCCAGTCTTGTCTCCTTGTTACCTTGTTGATCGGTTTCACCTGTTTCCTTGTTCACGCTCGTTTAGCTCCTTAGTTTCTGCACTATTTAAACCCTGGTTTTTCAGTCACTCCTTGTCGGTTCGTTTGCTACTCACGGTATGTTTCACGGCACTCTGACTCTCGACCCGGTCTTGTCCTGTTCAGTCATGTTTTCGGTTCTCCTGCCTGTTTTTCAGTTTCCTAGTCTAGTTCCTTGTTTGCCACGTATCATGTCGTGTTTTTGTACCCTGGTTTTTGTCCTGCCTGTGCCTCGTCTCTCGTCCTGTTTTTGTCTGTTCTGCCTCCTGTGTGCTCGGTGTCTGCTTGGACTGACTCCCGGCGTCAACATGGACCTCATCCCAGACTACGCTCCGGTCTCCAGCCCACAGCCACCGGTTCGGCTCACCAGCAATGATTCGAGCTGCCGGTGGCTCAGTTGGTAGAGCTGCTGTCTACCACCCCCGGAGTTGCGGGTTCGATCCCCGCTCAAGCAAGCACCACCGAGTCCTGCCCGTCTTTGTCCCCGGTCTCTGTTCCGTGTCCCTGTCTACTCTGATCCTGACCCGGCGGCCGACAGCGGCCGCTTCTGTTCCTGACTCGGCGGCCGATGGCGGCCGCTTCTGTTCCTGACCCGGCGGCCGACGGCGGCCGCTTCTGTCCAGTCCTGTCCGCCCTGTACCCTGACTCTGTTCCCGTCTGCCCAGCTCAGTGTTCTGTTCCCTGTCTCTGCCCCATGTGTGCCCAGTCCTTGTTACCCTGTCTATGTTTTTGTTAATAAAGGCTTCTGGGGCTACGTTAACGCAATTGGGTCCACTCCTGTTCTGTCTGGTTTTCCTGGTTCCTGTATCCGTCCCGTGACATACCTATTGCTTTACTCTATGTCTTTTACTTATCTTACACATTTTAAACTTATTTTATCTTTTATCTTTTTTTTGCTTTTATATTGTCCTTTGCTTTTATTTTTGTTAAGCACATTGAACTGCCTTTGTGTATGAAATGCGCTATACAAATAAACTTGACTTGACTAAAGACATATGCTGTATATTTTCACACACACACTCCTGCATACACATGCATCCCATCCACACACGCACATACATGCACACACATGCACACCTTACACACACTCCTCACATGCACGCACACACACTCCTCACACGCACGCGCACACACACACACAAGCAGCATTCTATGATTACTGTTCTGTACATGTGCTTTGGCAATGCAATATGTGTTTTTGTCATGCCAATAAAGCTCTATTGAATTGAAAAAATTGAATTGAGAGAGAGAGAGAGAGAGCATGCATGATCTGTCTATCAAAGTAGCAAATAAAAGAACATAACAAATGGTCACTCAAAGTCTATATTGTACCTGTATTGAACCAATAGGATTACAACCATCCGAAGATCAGAGACTTTGAAAGACCAAAAGCCCACTCATTCAACTTGAAAGATCGACACAGTCTACAGGGAAAAGAAGAACTTTTAAACTTAAAGAGTCAGATAATTGTCTATTTGGAGTAGCCTGATTAAAAATTCTGTAAACTTCTGTAAAATAAGAAAAACATGCAACAATGCATCCCTACATTGATATAAGTATTTTTATTATAATGTCAGATGGCCCTTAGATTCATATAAGATTAGCATGTCTCATTGACTGTGACTGGTTCTCAATAGCCACTTTCACAAACCCAAAGAGATGTTTTATCATAGCTCCAAATTTAAGGACCAAGTTACTATGAATGGTGAAGCAAAGTCCAGTGTTAAAGAGGTGTAAGTCAAAATTGCGGGTAAGACCTTCTAATGGCCAAAGAGAGAGCGACCTTAGGGCAGACTGCACCGCCACTGGCAACTCTCTGTGAAAAGGGAAATTTGGTGTGATGCTAGGTATGGCTTCCTAGCATCAAAGAGGGGACTGTAAGAAATTATAGTTGCCCTGCCTGAGACAAATGCTGAAACAACCACTTTGAGAAGGTGGTCTGCCTGATGATAATCCCATTATGGCAACAAGAATGGTCCACAGTCACCCAACAGCAGAGTTGACAAAGTCAACTATGTGAAAGCACCAAACAATGCTTGTGGAAATAGGCCATTGAGAACCATCACAGGAAATGTGTCAAAGTAATTATCATCCAGAGAGACACACAGTCTCCTCAGACCTAGTTACCTGATCAACTTTAATTTACATCAAGGACATATGAGGATTCTTAACTGTATAAGTAGCTAGAGTTTTAGTTGCTTGTTGTTCAGACTTGCACCGCTGAGTCCAAAGTATGGTTTCCATGCTTTGCCACTGCTTGTTACTGGAATAAAGGATGATTGCTGCATCAACAAAGAGACACTACGCCCCCTTTTCCTTACAATATGAAAACAGTGTGTATGTTTACATCAGACAGTTTAACACTTTCTTGCTGTGCTACAGAAAATCCTAACTATGCCCAAGTGCTCACGTGAAGGTTGCCTTTTTGTTTCCTTTGTTGGAGTTGTTTGAATTCTCTGGTTATTGGTTGGGGAATCCTTGCCAAGTCAGGAGAGTCCAGTTGAGGTTATGTCGTCTCAGTTCCATGGATGATCTGTGGTGATTCGATGAATGAAGAGTCTTTGTTTTAGGAAAGTTCTCTCTCAGCCTGTAGCTGGGAATCGACTTCTCGATTAAGAGGTTTCCTACTGTGGTTCGTCGGGCATAGACATTTATAGAAACTGTACTTTCTCAGCGTCTAGCTGGAAATCCTGTGGATTAGAAGTACTCCGTTCCATTTAAATTCAAAATATTGCTTGTGCAGCCTAGGGGAATCTACTCACCCTCTTCGTGGTTATACGACTGAGAAAGGGAAGCCGGTTGCCTTTTCAGTAAACTTACGTACTCGAGTCAAAGTACTTTGTGACCTTGTGCAAAGGTCTTTCTTTGTCTATTTAGCTGTGCATGCTGACGAAGTTTTCTTGCCTGCCTGCTTGCCTCCTTGGCCAGGTGCAGAGCAGAGAGGGTGTCTCCCTTTAGGTCTGTAAGGTCCGATGACCCACGAGACAGAGAGGGTGTCTCTTTAGGTCCATGTGATCCGGTGACCAACAGGACAGAGAGAGGCCGAGCAATAGCCCGTCAGTGGTTTTAAAGAGTGTGAAATTTGAGAAGGGATTATCACCTGAGGTGTGGCTAAGAAAGAAGAATCATGGGAAGAAGAATCATGGGAAGTGTAGTTCTTGTGTGGTTGTACCTACAGTAAACTTGTCAACGATCTTACCCTTTGAAAATATGTATATAGTATCTTATGAACACTGGGTGCATAGAAAGTGCCACCAAATGTTCCTTCACACCCATTGCCTCCATCAGCCAATAAAAGAAAATAGATAGAATAACGAGCAAATAAGAAGAGGACACACAAAGCGATGCAATTTCATGAATTAGTATTCATGGCCTCGGCCACATTAGCTTAAATATAAAAAATCTTGAAAATGGACTCCTGTTTTGTATATTTGCTTTGAGTTTTATCACAGTTTTTGTCCCTTTTAGGCTAAAGATATTTTATTATACCTTCCATAGTCTGCTCTATAAAACTTGAGTGCATTTTGAAGCGAGAATATGTTGAGGCACACCGGCTCTAATCCGCAGTGGAGGGTCATGCAGGAAATGGGCATTCGTGTCACCCATTTCTCTAACCACTTGAGCAGTCAAAACATGAATGTAAACAACACGAGTAACAATTGCCAACAAACTTCTATCAACCAAAGCCATGACATAGTTGTAATTACTGGAGGAGTCTTGTTGCAGCACACATTTTCTGTTTCTGTGGGCATTCTGGCGCAATGCCATCAGCAAAATATAGGTAAGTAGGTGTGTTTGCTTATGTAATAGGTTGAAATGGGGTATTCTCTCTCTCTCTCTCTCCCTCCCGTCCACTCCTTTCTCCCTCTCTTTGTCTCTCAGGCTACAGGAATGCTTTACATAAGAAGCTTTTGTCACCAGACTTGAACCATGTGCAACAAGTTGGAATGGGCTGACTGCATCTTTAAGATTCATTGCGGTGATGACATTGCACCGAACGCGAGGCAATCAATTAGTGGATCTATCGGGTGGGTTGAGCCTTTGTTGTAAAAGTTGTGGGGCTGTGATACCTGAGTAAGCGACACTGAGCTTGGTCAGGTTTGGCTGTTTTCCTCTCCCTCTGCCCCGGTTTGTGGTTTGTTTGTGTGGAAGTAGCAGCCTGAGAATACCCTGTGCAGAAGTAAGGGTCTGTTGTGTGGAGTGGTACTCCCAGATCACAGGCTTCACTGGCTCTGTGGTGGGGTTGGTTGCCCTATGGTGCAAAAGTGAGAACTGGAAGTATGGGAACTAGGCCCTATCTGACGGTTGCGTCTTGGTCGAACTTTAATTTTCGTTCCATCCCTGGATGTGAGCCTTTCGTCACCTGCTGTGGCGACAGGTTAATCTGAGTTGTCTGTTTACCAGCTGAAACTTGTGCTGCCGTTTTGTCTCTGCTCTATTTGCACTCGAAACTTCTCTTCGTCTGTTCCCAGATGGGTCTATTGTTGTAGACAGTAAGACGGACACGTGTGTGGGTGTTTGTGTGTGCGGGTGTGTATGCTTTTATCTAGAGTGATAGGCGTGGATATTTTGCAGCATTGTGCAATGATGTCTTAGCAGATTGCAAGAACACAAAGGTTTTCCTTTGAGGAGGGCTCTTGTTCGCATGTTTGAACAGTTAGGGTTTGAGCACACACCAGTTGACAAAGTCATAGAGACTATTCGGCACATAATCTTGACATGAATTGAGAGAGAGGCCATCACTGCTTATGTAGAACCTGGGATCTTGATGTATGTCTGCCATTTTTTCCCTCAGTATGCCAGCTGCTGTGTGTAAAATGTGAGTTTCAGACATGGATAGATGAAATTCCTCATTTACTGTATTACTCTCCATTTTATCATTTTCTTTTAAAAGAGCTGCCTCTTTCATAGCAAATCCAATGGGTGTATTCTGTGAACAAACCAAATCTGATTTTCCTTGTCGTTCAAGAAAAACAAGCTTGTCTTTGTAGTGGTTTTGAGGCTTCTCCTTTAAACACCATGAAGCATATTTACTTGCATCAGCAGAGAACATTTTTAATTTCTGATGGAAATCATCTGTGAGAGAGCTCAAATATGTCACAGACATGTCCTAGAATAAGAATGTTTGGTCAATTTCGTCAGTGAGTATTCTAAAGGCCTTGTCATGATCTGACATTTGTTTTTCAGAGACACTCTTTTTTTTGGCAGCAGCCACATTTCTTTCAGAGATGTAGTGTGAAAGGCAGGTTCGATGGTATTTTGCATCAAAGGCAAAGAGGTCTTCATTTGAAGGCATACAGAATTGTATGTCTTCATCTCCTCTCTCTTTTGCTGCATGAAGCACTTTGTCCCTGGTGCCTTTACCAGTGCCATCAAATTAAGATGAAAAGTGGGTCTTACCTTTTCCTTCTTCAGGATGATCCTGTCTTTTTGAGGATGTTGGCAGTCAACTTTACTTCACAAAGTATTTTCAACGATGAAATCTATTTGTGACCAAACCTATGGTAATTAAGCAATGACTACGCCACTCCCGGGTAATAGGGTGGGAGCGCCCTACAAGTACTTTCTATCAAACAATTCCCCTGCAGGTTCTATCAGAAATGCACTTAATAGGAGACAGCTGTTGAAAACCACAGAGTTATTTTATTTATTTCTTTTGGAAGGGGAAATAATTAAAATGTGCAAAGTTTACATACAAGTTCGTTGCCATATAACATCTCCATGCAGAGGCAATAAATATTAAATAAACCGACCCCAAGTCAGGAGTAGCGCAAAAGCAGTGAGAGCTAACCAGGATGTGTGCAAAACAGCAATAAATACAGGTTGTGCAAATCTGCAATAAATAGTAACAAATAGTAATAGACTTAGGCAAACACACTGTGCAAACTAGCAAGATAGATTAGGTTTTCTAAGCAGTTAGTACAAATTGGGTAGCTTGTAAGCCGAGATAGCACGAACTCAATTGGATTACACAGCAAGCGTGCTTCCCAGCAAAAATGAACCAAACCACACGTAAAAGAACCCAAACCAAACAAGATAGGGCTACGCCCCAAACAAATGAAATGAAAGCCACAGCACACTCAAGCAACTCAACCAGGATAATTGCACTAGCCCACGTAGCCTAGTTAGTTACATTAACAGATATTGCACTGGCCCGAATAAATAGCATTAGTAACACACAATATTAGCTGGTCACAAATTATTGCACTAGCCCCAATAAGTTAGTCGCGGAATGTCTTGTATGACTCGGACATACGGCACTGCCCGGAATAAATTAGTAGCACACAGTAGTAGACCTGTTCATCAACATTGCACCATCCCGAATAAGTTAATTGCCTAAACTCACATGTCGTCTCTACAACAGACTACTGTACACCTCCGATATAACATTAGCCTATAAGGCCACGCTGGCAAAGCTCACATTCGAAATCAAGAAAAGAAATTAAACATGGGAAAAACAGTGGTGCCCCCCTTTTGTCGTAAATGTGCTTCCCCCACTCTTAGGATTCCCCGTCCTCTGTTAGTATGCGGAAGTCAGAGTTCAGTCAACTCCTCCGGCTACGCGACGCTGAAGATAGGCCCCCGCAACAGGCAACACTCATCTATGGGATCAAACGGAAGCCCAACACTGGAGGAATCAACGAAACTGGCCACGGCTTGGACGGTTCAGGTGTTCTCAGGTGAACAAAGGCTTGGCGTCTCCTAAGTGGTTAGCGGAAGTGACGGCTATATTGTTTACGTGAGACCTTCCCTAGCCCTGTCGTCTTCCTACTGGGTCCTAGCGTCCCACCTCACTCACACACAGCTCGCCTCAGTCGAGGGAAAACAACGGCACCACTATACTAGGCACACATCCCACAGGTCACATCCACCCCCACTTTAAATAGGCACCGTCCCGGTGGCTACACCCCCTCATACTACCCCCCTATGGATACAGGTGAGCTGTAGCCCTCAGCATCTCCTCCCCTGGCTTGTGGCTGACTTGGGCAAATGATGGAGATTCGAGTGCTGTCCTGCCGTTGTCCGTGTCGTCCTGCGGACCCTGGTCTCAAAGGGGGGGCTGCTCGTCAGGTGCAGTGGCTCCAGCGCGGCAGTTGGCGCAGAGACTGGGGAGGCTGCAGGGCTTGATGGTTCGCTGGATGGTGCTGGTACAAGCACTGGAGATATGTCCTCTGGCATCACCCCTCCGTGCTCTAGAGCTGTAGGGGACCCCCGTGATATGTGGATGTCCACACTGGAAAGGGAATCCAACAATGTACTATCCCGTTGACTGGAAGGCACAGCCATCATCAGGCTCTCCCCGTCGTCTTCTTCCTGGGGGTGCCTCTCGGTGCCGGATGTAACTACGGTTTCAACCTCATCTGGGGCCCTGGTAACAGCGTCGGGTACACCTGGTACCACTCGTAGCTCGGCCCTATGAACGTTCTTCTCAGGTCCCTTGCCCTGGAGTGGACAGATAGTATAAACTCTTCCAACTTCGTCCAAGCACCGAACCACTCTATACTTGATGGGCCCCCAAACATCCTGAATCTTATTGCGACCCTTGACATGATTGCGGCAGTACACAATTGTACCTGTTGTAAGCAAGGCCGCAGGTTCTCTGGCTTGCTGTTGGGCTCTTTTGGCAACCGCCCCATCTAGATGTTGTTTTGCCAGATCATAGGCCACATTCAGGTGTTCCTGATGCTCTTGGACCCACTCATCCATCACCCGGTCAGTAACATCTTCCTCGGGGAGTCCCAGCAGCGCATCGACCGGAAGGTAGGGTCTGCGCCCAAACATGAGCTCATAAGGAGAATAGCCTGTGGATGAATGCACCGTGGTATTGTAGGCAAAAAGCACTTGGGGCAGATGTTGGGGCCACCGCCTCTTTTTCACTGCAGGTAACGTTCGCAGGAGGTCGTGCATAGTGCGGTTGAACCGCTCACATTGCCCATTTCCTTCAGGGTGATAAGGTGTGGTGCGGCTTTTCTCAACTCCATAGAGCTGACAGAGATTTCGAATCAAGTCACTCTCAAAACACCGGCCCTGATCTGAATGAATACGCTGTGGGATGCCATACACGTAGAACCACTTCTCAGTGAGAACTCGGGCCACCGTGCCCGCCTTTTGATTCAGTGTCGGGAATGCTTGGGTAAATTTAGAGAAGACGTCAGTTACTACCAGCACATTTTCACGTCCGTCGCTGGCCCGTTCCAGAGTGGTAAAGTCCAATGCCACCACTTCGAGTGGTCGGCTTGCAAGGAGGGCCCCTGGGAAGGTCCTCACTCTCGGCTGGACTGCCTTGGCCACCACACACCGCTCACATCGTTGGCACCACTGCTCCACATCTTTCCTGAGGTTAGGCCAGTAACACCGCTCCCGCACTAGGTGAGTTGTCCTCTCGCAACCTTGGTGTCCATGCTCGTTGTGCAGGGCAAAGAGCACCTCATCACGAAGGGATCGTGGCAGCAACAGCTGTAGGACCTCCCTCGTCCCATCTGGAGGGTAGATCACCCGGTAAAGCACTCCCCCACGGTCCCGGATCTTCCTCCATTGCCGCACCAGCTCTCGAACCTCAGCCGTCTCTTTTTGTCGCTCAGCTGTCACTGGAGGCTCCCCTCTCCTCCAGTAGCGTAGGAAGGGGCCAATAGTCGGATCCATGGCCTGCAAAGTTTGAAGTTCCTTCTTTTCCCTGATTGGGAACGCATCTATGGTACCACAGCGGACGGGATGTGGAGCAGCAGAGCTAGAGTGGACTGCCTGAAGAGCAACAGGTACCTTGACACCTGGGGCAAATTCAGCCACAGAAACTGGGACAGGAGGGCCGGGCAAACGGGATAAGGCGTCCGCATTCTTATTCGTGGCGCCAGGACGGTACTTCAGCTCAAAGTCAAAGAGTGCCAACTGGGAAGCCCAGCGCTGTTCAACTGCCCCTAGCTTAGCTGTTTGTAAATAACTGAGGGGGTTGTTATCAGTGTACGCAGTAAACTTTGCCCCCAGTAGATACTCTCTGAACTTCTCGGTAACTGACCATTTCAGAGCTAACAGTTCAAGTTTCATGGAGCTATAATTCAGCATGTTACGTTCGGGTGGGTGCAATCCTCGACTGGCGAACGCCACAGGCCTTTTCTGGCCCTGGTACTCCTGGGACAGCACAGCCCCCAGGCCAGAATGACTGGCATCGATCTCCAGGATGAATGAATGAATTTCGAGAAATCGGCATATCCCAGCACCGGTGCACTCACCAACTTGCTTTTCAGACTTGAAAACGCCATCTCACAGGCCTCGTCCCAACGTCCGTCCAGTGAACTTGCCCCCGTCCTCTTCTGCACCCCCTGCAACGTCCCCACCAACTTGTGCAATGGAGCGGCACACCTTGCAAAGCCTTCTACGAACCGTCGGTAGTACGAAGCAAATCCTAGAAAGGACCGTAACTCTGTCAAGGTACGAGGTCTCTTCCCCTCAGTCACAGCCCTGATCTTCTCTGGGTCGGTTGATACTCCCTCTGCCGAGATGATGTGACCCAGGTACTTGACTTCACTCTGAAAGAAGTTACATTTCTTAAGTTTCAGCTTCAAGTTATGCTGTTTCAGCCTCCCTAGCACTAAGCCCAATCGCTGTAAATGCGATTCAAAGCTGGTGGAAAAAATGACTATGTCATCGAGGTACAGGAGAAGCGAATGGAACCGTTCATCGCCAAAGATGCGCTCCATTAGACGCTGAAACGTGCTAGGCGCGTTGCATAAGCCAAAAGGCATTCGGTTAAATTCGAATAAGCCAAACGGTGTGCAAAATGCAGTCTTGGCCTTGTCATGTTCTGCAACTGGGACCTGATTATAGCCACTGGCTAGGTCAAGGGTGGAAAAGAGGGTAGCACCGGCCAGAGCGTCCAAAGATTCCTCTATTCGAGGGAGGGGAAAAGCATCTTTTCGGGTTCGGGCGTTTAGCTGCCGGTAGTCCACACACAGCCGTATAGTTCCGTCTTTCTTCTGCACAATCACAATGGGAGAGGAGTACGGGCTACAGCTCACCCGCACCACACCTCTGTGTAAGAGTTCTGCAATATGAGCCTTCACTAAGTCATACTGGGAAGGAGGGAGCCGGCGGTAGCGTTGTCGCACAGGGGCCTCATTGGTTAAAGGGATTTCATGCTGGACTAAGTCAGTACACCCAATATCTCCTTCATCCTGACTGAACACCGTGCTGTACTTCTGCAGGAGCGCCCGACCTGCCTGCTCTTGACTGGGACTGAGGTTGGGCCAAGTGACTTCTGTTAAACCAAGGGGACTACTTTGTGTAGACAACGAGTGTACCTGAACCACAGACTCAGCATTAGTGGACTTCTCCAGTGTGTAGGTTTGGTCATTGACCTGCACCTCTGCAGCAAACAGCTCACCTAACAAGGTTTGGCGGGGCAGCCAGATATCTTGTGTTTCAACGTTTATAATAGGCACCCATACTCTACCCTGTTCAATCGAGAGAAAGGCCCTAGAAGCTAAAAGGCCATCAGGTAGCCTGTTTGTAGTGGGCTCGAACAATGCGGAGGGCAAGGCACGACCAAAGTGTTGAGCACATGTAGCAGGAACCATTTTCCAGGACCCAGCAGGAATACGAATGGAAGAGCGGCCCCCAACCTTAACTTTACCCAAACAACCAGACTCCGACATGCAGTCAAGCTTATGGCATTCAGACAAGGCATCCCTCCAAGCTTCACTAGCGTCCTGCACAGGAGTGGACTGAAATAATGCAGAGCCATGCTGATGGAACAATTCGTCATAGCATTTACTAATCACATTCATGCCTAACAGGCCGGGGACGTTTGCTTTATTTGTTTGACTGACAGGGTGGGGGGGATCTCTAACAACTAAGACACCCATGCGCCGGAGTAGCTTACCCAGCACTACTAGATCCAGTTCCAAATAGCCCAAGTACGGGAGTGGTAACCCATTAGCTGCCCTCAACTGTAGCCAACTGCATGCTTGCAACTCCGTGTCCCCCCAGGACTGAAAATGCTGTTTAAAAAAACTCTCTGAAATAGTTGTTACCATAGACCCTGTATCAAGCAAACAAGAAACCCTTACACCTCCCATGTCTATCTTCACCACAGGGCAGGACCCAATAAGTTGTGGAAGTTGTCTAGAATTTACCACCGAGCCTTTAAAATCCCCTTCTGATGGCTGGCTCTCTACATCAGAGGGAGCTAGTTTCCCTGCTGCTCGTTAACCACCCCTGTGCCCATATTCCCACCTTGGGCCACTGTCCTCCCCCGCCCATGGGCCCCGAGCTACCGGTCAACTCTGTATGACAAAAACGGGCAATGTGTCCGGGTTGGTCACAACGCATACATATCGGCCTCCCATCAGGCTGGAAGCGATAAAGCCTACGGGGGGGTCCACTAGGGCCCCGAGTCTGCATTGGTGGTGGGTGTTTGTTGGAAAGTTGTTGTAAAATAGCGTCTAGTTGCGTCTGCTGTTTACGTAAACACTCTTTCAACTGTGACAATTCATCATCTGGTTTCGCTGTAACCACGTGGTTATCTGCATGACACTCGTTCACTACTTGCGCCTGAAAATCACAAGAATAAGCTCGTGCCCTAGGAGCACATACCCGTTCCCCATCTTCTGCCCAAAGAATAGCTTCACTACGTATGGACAGGAAAGATACTTCAGGGCTAAGTCTCACTGACCTCTTAAGTTCCCGTCGTAGTAACCCATCCCGCACATGCTCGATAAACTGATCTCGTACAAGGGCATCTGAGTTGAGAATACCTGTAGAATTGCAACGCTTTATAGCTTCCATTAGTGACAGTAAAGCATGTGAAAACTCTCGAATTGATTCCCCCTCTTTCTGTTTACGTTGAAAGAATTGTTTCTGTAGGGATACAAACGATTGTGAACACCCATAAGTCTCAGTTAGAATGGTCAGTATCTTATCAGGATCAACTCTATCCGTAGATGGACGGAACCTAATTTCATTTTTCGCTTCTCCGTCTAACAAATCATACAAAAACAGGGCTTGCTCTGCACGGGACATATGTCGTACTGCCAGGGACCTGCGAGCCTCCTCCACCCACTCTTCTATAGGCAGAGGATCAGTACCTTTACCTGAAAATCGAGGGCATTTTCTCTCTCGGGGCAAATACACATAACGTTCTGGTCTTTCCGTTGTCCCTGAAGAGGAGGCGGCACTAGACTCTCCTGCACTAGTCTGTGGTGGGCCCTCCCCGATAGGCCTTGTAGGCTCCAAGCCCTCCCCAATAGACCTAGCCCTTAGCCGGTCATTATCCGCCTGTAACAGTTGTATACGCTCCGTTAATTGTTTAAGCTGTTCTTCAACATTTAACCCCTCAGTAGACATGGCGCTATACGGCCAAAGCTAACCCTTCCCACTAAATTGCCAGGGAGAAACAAACAAGAGAAAAAACACAAATAAACCATAAACACTGGAGAGAGGAAAAAAAAAAAACGTCCTCCTTAACACTCAGTAGGGGGGAGTCGCTTGAACGGTGCTCACTTCAATCTGTTGTTGGCTGGAGAGTCGTTCGTCGAATGGGGGTAACCACTGTTTTTCCCAAGTACCCACAAAACAAAAAATAAACAATGAGCTTTGTATGGTGAACAACAGCTGAATCCACTAATCCTGCCGACTACGCCAAATGTGGCCAAACCTATGGTAATTAAGCAATGACTACGCCACTCCCGGGTAATAGGGTGGGAGCGCCCTACAAGTACTTTCTATCAAACAATTCCCCTGCAGGTTCTATCAGAAATGCACTTAATAGGAGACAGCTGTTGAAAACCACAGAGTTATTTTATTTATTTCTTTTGGAAGGGGAAATAATTAAAATGTGCAAAGTTTACATACAAGTTCGTTGCCATATAACATCTCCATGCAGAGGCAATAAATATTAAATAAACCGACCCCAAGTCAGGAGTAGCGCAAAAGCAGTGAGAGCTAACCAGGATGTGTGCAAAACAGCAATAAATACAGGTTGTGCAAATCTGCAATAAATAGTAACAAATAGTAATAGACTTAGGCAAACACACTGTGCAAACTAGCAAGATAGATTAGGTTTTCTAAGCAGTTAGTACAAATTGGGTAGCTTGTAAGCCGAGATAGCACGAACTCAATTGGATTACACAGCAAGCGTGCTTCCCAGCAAAAATGAACCAAACCACACGTAAAAGAACCCAAACCAAACAAGATAGGGCTACGCCCCAAACAAATGAAATGAAAGCCACAGCACACTCAAGCAACTCAACCAGGATAATTGCACTAGCCCACGTAGCCTAGTTAGTTACATTAACAGATATTGCACTGGCCCGAATAAATAGCATTAGTAACACACAATATTAGCTGGTCACAAATTATTGCACTAGCCCCAATAAGTTAGTCGCGGAATGTCTTGTATGACTCGGACATACGGCACTGCCCGGAATAAATTAGTAGCACACAGTAGTAGACCTGTTCATCAACATTGCACCATCCCGAATAAGTTAATTGCCTAAACTCACATGTCGTCTCTACAACAGACTACTGTACACCTCCGATATAACATTAGCCTATAAGGCCACGCTGGCAAAGCTCACATTCGAAATCAAGAAAAGAAATTAAACATGGGAAAAACAGTGGTGCCCCCCTTTTGTCGTAAATGTGCTTCCCCCACTCTTAGGATTCCCCGTCCTCTGTTAGTATGCGGAAGTCAGAGTTCAGTCAACTCCTCCGGCTACGCGACGCTGAAGATAGGCCCCCGCAACAGGCAACACTCATCTATGGGATCAAACGGAAGCCCAACACTGGAGGAATCAACGAAACTGGCCACGGCTTGGACGGTTCAGGTGTGCTCAGGTGAACAAAGGCTTGGCGTCTCCTAAGTGGTTAGCGGAAGTGACGGCTATATTGTTTACGTGAGACCTTCCCTAGCCCTGTCGTCTTCCTACTGGGTCCTAGCGTCCCACCTCACTCACACACAGCTCGCCTCAGTCGAGGGAAAACAACGGCACCACTATACTAGGCACACATCCCACAGGTCACATATTGATTACTTAGTAAACGTTTGTCAGGGTATAAAACCTAACTTGTATCAAAATTCTTTAGCTTTGTACACATCCCCAAGAATGGAACATTATAACAGTCTTACTCATAGTAGTTTTCTACCTTGGACAGCATGACACTATTGTAGTATACCTATATGATAATAGACAGAAATACTGGACCTGTGGACGTCTAAGTAAATCCATACATGTACATGGAACTTCTGTATGTGTTGTGTCCTTATTTACATCCATAGAACCCCATTGTAGTTTTCACTGAACGGTTCTGGCGGTGCAGGGTGTCTGTAATGGGTTAGTGGCACTAAGCAGTTGACTGAAATGTCAAACAACTCATTCCCATGACATGACAAAGGCTTCAGGTACTTGTTAAGCACACTTAAATATAACAGTCAGCTTGATTTTCAAAATTACATGTATTTATATGTATCTGGTGATTTGTTTTTATCACTTCTTTAATTTCTGCCTATATTTAAGTCATGTTTATGGGTAGGTATTTTAAAAAGGGTGACTTTAATTGGTTAATTTATTATTCTTTGACATACACCAACTGTCTGTGGACATACTGTTAAATTTTGGTGAGTGGATTACCTTTATTTCCAAAGATATATGCGATTAAGTTATCACTGTCCCATTCATGAAGTCCGGAATTTTCACGAGTTCCAGTTTTGGGGAGGATCTAAAAACATTAAAAAAACATATTGTGCAGTAAAATATTTGTATACAACAATCCATTTCATAAAAGAGACATGTTAGAGATATGAAAACACATGGTTTTACTTTGTTCTACCTCGGGTGGAGGTATCTCAAAAACTAAGGCCTTTTTGGGGCTTTGTTTCCTGTACTAACTACATTTAGACCGATTTCTTCAAATAGGCTTTGAATGATGGTAGCCTGTGACTGATTAGCATAGGATTAGCAGGCTAGGTCAATGGCTGAACTGCATTTAGCACGGTGCTTACCATGTTGTAAAGTAAAATATCTACCAGAAAGATTGCAAAGACTGTTTATAGTGTAAAGAAACAAGTCTTTATTTTAAAACATTTTCAACTGTTTATTATATGGGGTTAAATTTGTGTCAAAATACTTAATACAATTGATTGATTTCCACAAATGCAAATTCCTGATTTGTAACTTGCATGCTGGTCTTTACAAATACATACATTTATTTGTAAATATACCATTTCCATTTGTAAATAAAAAAGAGATTTGTAAAACTGAAAATTCTGTTTGTGAAACGTGATTTGGCATTTGTGGATCACCAATTACACACATTTGTTTTGTGGTAATTATCTAAAAACATAAAATCATCTAAGACTTTAAAAGCACTCATCTAATAGCTTCTAACATGTAGGTGAAAGCAAAACTGTTGAAAAAGTATCATTTGCACAAGACAGGACTTAGGCAAGAGAAAGAGAAAGGAAACCAAACTGTCAGGGGATTCGCAGGAGGGAGTGTTGGCAGGAAGCCAAGGATTATGCAGCCCTCACACCCACACACACACACACACACACACACACACACACATACAGACACACACTCATCCTGGACACAGACAGACACGACATGATACAAACAGGTACCAACTAGGGAAGCACCTGAAATGTAATGTTAACGGGAAAATAACAGAATGACACAAATAAAGCAGGATTATAAATGAATCCACTGTTGGCTAACCTTAATATGGGAGAAGGGTGATAACAAAAGTAAAAGACAAGCAAAATAGGTAGTTGGAAAAGCACCTAGCAAACCAGGGCCGAGTAGTGAAACCCACCAATATGATGTGGCCCAAAAGCGCTAAGTCGATCAGGGTGCCTGATGCTCAGAATAGGCAGCATAGGATGTTCTAGGGTGGTTCAGAACGAATATAAGGAGACGCATCAAACTGGCAGGCTGAGACTTATTGAGGACTTGTCTTTGAGGTACACCTGTCAGTGGGTCTTCAATTGATCAATCTATTTGTCCTAAAAACGGTTAGCCACAGTGGGTTGACTCTCCTAATGCACTTTGGTGTATGTTGGGTTCTTCAGCTGTGTACACTTGTGTAAGCTGAGTGAAAGTCTTTGTCAACAACTGAGTTCAACTGTTATGTCTTGAGGGGATGGAGGTTTTCCACGACAGTTTCTTTTCTCTATGACGTATTGAGACATTGTTTTCGTGAAATGCACACCGGTCACACAAACAAATAGCAACAGCTACAGCTATTTATATAGCCTATAGCAGATAGCCTACTATCACCTTTTTCACTTATTTATACCAGTGAAGACAAAGGCTAATATACCTAGTATATGAGTCTTTTGATTCCGTTATATTTTAGTAGTGTAGCCATTTCGGCAGTGTCAAATGTTTTTTTCTTGTCTTGTCTTAGTGCTTGTCTTGTAAATTGCTGCCATCTTCTGGTTGGGTGGGGGGTATTCAGTGGAATTTGTGGAAATCAAAACGCATATGCAAACCAATGACTATTTGTAGATCACCCTTTGTGCATTTACCAGTGTTTTGAAACAAATTTAACCCTATATTATTACAACTTGTGGGAATGATGACAATCGACACAAACATTTATCTTTTTTAAGAGAAATGTTATGTTGACATGCAAATACCATTCTGAAATGTTCATTGACAAACGATCAGGAAGCGATTGTGCTTGTGCCATCTCTCCTTCCTCTTCAGATTCAGGATCAAACACCTGTATGTCCAAAGACATTTTGTGCAACAGTTGTATTTTAGAGCTAACAAGTTGACTTTTTTAATCGTATTCTGCTGAGCTGAGGCAGCTGTAGGGAGTACCAGTGCTGTAGGCAATCGGGGGCGACGTATTTGCATGTCATGAATTTGTATGTAAGAGCCAAAATCCTGTCGCTCTCCCCACCCCACCTCCTCCACCAAACTAGAAAAGCCTGAAACAGGAGCACTAAAGCATTTTTTTTTCACCAAAACCAGCTCACATGGCACTCACTAGTAATACTACAGACCACTGCAAAATAAATGAAAAAACAGTGCAATGACACCTTTATAATGTAATATTATATAGGTCTAGCACCTTGTTAGCTATTTTTGAAACAATCCATGATATTGACCCTTACATTTATCATTAAAATCATTGTGTGAAAAGTGACCTTGATCCTCTCACAACCACTCCATGAATTACATTTCATCCCTTAATATTTTTGCCAACAAACAATAAAACAAGCATGTCTTAAGTAGCAAACTGAACAACATGTCCATAGTTGTAAACACTGACACAGCTTAGAGCCCAGCTTAATCAAAGCTCTTAGCTCATGACAGAGGAAGTGTTTAGTGCTTAGCTTACTATGACCCGCTCAGTCCCCAATGGCAAGAGATCATGGATATCTTCAGCAAGGCTAAAGCCCTCTGCTGCAGATAAAACCACCCAGGACGACCATGGAAAAAATAGGCCACATTCTGGTGAAGGGCAAAGTAATGGCTGACAGATTGTTAAAGGGAGATTGCTGTATGGTTGTGTGCGAGCTGTATTTGAGGTATGTGTGTGTGTGTGTGTGTGTGTGTGTGGGGGGGGGGGGGGTGGTATGGTAGGGGGTGCACATTCTCAAAATTAAAAGTTGTTCCCTATTAGTGCTTGGTAGCTGAGCGCGCGCCCATGCCTAGCACAGCTGCTAATAGGAAACGATCTGTGGAAGTGTATGATTTATGGTTTCGTGTGGGCAGGGGATGAATAATTTGGTGCAGAACGGGTACTTGTGGCACAGCAACAACCGAGCTACTTATCCATACTTTCTGCTGATAAATTAGCTCTTGTTTAAAGTGGCCAGAGACCCATTTTTCATTTTGATCACTACACTTGATATCTCTTTCTTACTTACTCTTTCTCTGTCAGTGCTGGCCATTAGCATTTTTGTGTACAGAGGCAATGTGTATAAAGTGCCTGTCTCTCTTCCTTTTTTTCTCTCCTCCCTTCATACCGTAACCCTTCCCTCTCCTTCTTATGAACAAGTCACTATAAGCATACTGCATACAGGCATTGCTGCGAAGTATGTGTTCCCATAGTGTTAAAGACCTTTGGCTTTCTGGCTCAGTAGAGTGAAGGCCAAAGTTGAGTGGAAGTCAGAACCCTGTTAGGCCCTTCCTCTACTTCCATTTGATTCCCATAGCTGAAGTGATTCTGTAGAGGTTGCTCCCTATCCACATAGGTGTCTTTTTCACATTTAACCCTGTGTCCACATTATCTGACCCCTAACTTCATACTTCGACCAGAAACTCTAGCACAGACAAATAATAACTTTTATTCATGAAGTGTTTTATATACAGATGAAGCAGCTAAAAGTATTTAACAAACAAAAAACAAAAAAGCAAAATTAGGGTTTCATTTATACAAAGTTCATAAAATCGGGGTGGGGGAGCTTTAGGAGTTCAGTCCTGGTGCCCCTTAAGTGGTGGGGTAAAGGTAAATACTTCTAGGCAGTATTTTATAATTATTATATAAAACAACAAAACCTGTGCTGGGGAGAATACATTTGGACTAACATGCACACTTTGCCAAGGAGAGTGAACTTTTATCACCCTGAACTGCAGGTGTCAAGACATCTCTAGAAACTAGGGTATGACAAGGATTGGCATACAGCCTCACCCAGGAATGTCAGGAAAAATAAACTAGTGTGAAACTGTCAGTTATGATCATAGTATTATCTTGGGCTATTATGTCAGCCCAAATGCTTCTGTAAGCTAATGACTAATTACACAAGCACTCCAGCACTTGTCTGTATCAGATGTGTCCTTTGTGCTCTACCTCTTATTCCCACACATTTCACACCATCTCAAGAAAGGGGACTTGAGGAATCTAGACCATAAACTTCAGTCAGGGCAGCTGGGTCAGCAGTTTGAGCAGGTTGAATAGCCAGGGCCATTGATTGAATGGTCTTAGGTCCCCTAGTTTACTGTATCTTCTCTATCCACTGTTATGACTGACATTGTGTCAGATTATCACAGTAACACCTACACACTTACATACCCTGTATAGTTGACAAAATATCATTGTGATTAAAAGATGATTGTTGTTTTTAGAAGCTGGCAAAGTCACATTTAGTTTCCTGCCAACCCATTGTTATATTGTCTATAACTATTCTAAAATACTAACCATAGACCCGTGAAACCTGCCTTTGTCATTTGCAGTCATCTTCACTCACCTACTTTTTATGTTGCTTTTAATGATATGCTTTACTAAGCAGGAAGCTGCATGGATACCTTTATAAGACTCTGTCTTGCACTCTTTCTCTCTCTCTCTCTTCCCCCTCTCTCTCTCCAGACGCCACAATAGGATACTTGAGCAGCATGCTGATGGGGCTCGTTCATAAATCATGTGACTAAGCTAAGCTAAGGAGCCTGTGACACCTCGCCTCTCACAACTAGACAAAGGCAGCCGACACCATAAGACCAAAAGACATGTTTTTTTTTTATTTAAAACAAAAAGCACCCAGAGCCTATCAGGACACATTGAATAAGAAGGCTGGAGTAGACTGGAGTTTTATGCCTCTTCTATTTCTCCATTAAAAAGCATCTTGCCCAACAAGATTAGATTATTTTGGTTTACAAAATGTCAGAAAAACCTATCTATCACCGATAACAAATGGACTTATGCAAACTCTCTTTTATGTCATGCATAATACTGGCTTTGCCCTGTTGTGCATTGATGTTGTGAGCTGATATGCAATTATTCTAAGGAGTAGCAAAGTTCAGGAGGAAGCCTGGCTTCTCAACACACTGCTACTCAGGGTCCACGTTTGTCTATGCCACATGCTGCCTCATAGCTCATGAATAAAGAGACAAATATCTGCAAATAATGATAACCATGCCGTGTGGTGCATTCTGTATATGCCGGAGAGAAAACGCTTTTCACCCCCCCACCCGCCCACCCCAAACCACAGACACACAGACACAGACAGACAGACACACACACATACACACAACACATGCACACACACACATGCCTGAAATCCTTGTTGAGGAAATGTGTACATTTATATCAAACTATTACAATAAGACTATATATTAATATAATAATATATTGTGCCGTTCTTTATATCAATAAATATTTCTATAATCTGATTTATTGTCTTCTGGTGTTAAATGCAAATGACATAACTATGACTGATAATGTTGTCCAAGTCAAGCTAAAAAGTAGCCTTTGCTGTTCGTACTATTAACAGCTTATCACTTTTTTAGCTTATCACTTATACTTTCATACAGTGTGGTTTGTTAGTTGAATTTGCATATGATAAATATGGCTCAAGGAACAGTCTGAGTTTTGCCCAGACATTTTCACAAAGCGAGATATACAAATATGTCAACTGCTTCATGCTCCTGCAAAATGAGACTCTCAATTCAAAACTCAATAGCTCATTTGTAAATATAATTTTTGCATTAAATTTTTATGTCACAGCTCTTCGTACTGCTGTGTACTGAACATCATTTTCTATTCAGGCGTATAGTTTGAAATGTTCTTGGCTGTGTTTTTGTAAAAAAATGGCTTTCCAAATCTACCATTACCAGGTTTCCAGAGAAATTATGTACCTATGTATCAAAAAACCCTGAATGTCAGCTTTACAGCAAATATATTTTGTGACAATTTCAAAAAGGAGTAGATCCACCATGCTTCTGTATACACCTAGTGCATCAACGATGCGGGACAGACTACATAGAAAAGGTAACACTTCAAAGCAACACACTAATGTTTCAATGTGGTAGGCCCTTTTCTGCTGTGCACTGTAATTGAAATTTAAGTTTACATCTGTGTTGCTCCGAATTGTTATCTTTTCTATCAAATATATTTAGTGCTCTGTATCATTTTTATGATTCAGGATATACACATTTGAAATGTTTCCCATATTTTTGGCCCCTGTATTTTTTAATTATTTTTATCTTTTATCATTTCCTCCAGCCATTTACAGTCACTGGCTATATGCCATGTACAGTATTTGAAGCCATCTTTGATTAAACACAGTGCTATGACTTCTGACTCCCCCTTCCCCTCCCTCATCACCTCTCTGCCACTCTGTCTGCTTTGAGGTCACACCCCCACCTATAGGTGAAGCATGTATACTACATTGGTTTCATGTTTTCATGTCATGAAGCCGATCATTTTGAAAATACAGGAAGTGAATGGTTTTTGGGACAAGGAGTAACAAAAATGCTGTCATGGTGACAGGACCTGGGGCTGAAATATTCTCCCGTGTCACTGCTGGTGAGCCCACTTGACATGCCTGCTTTGACAGTTTGTGGAAGCAAGTAGCTCCCTCTTGGAATCATTCAAATTTACATGGCTTTGCCTGATGAATGACAAGAAGAATTAATAATCATTGGGAAACCCGTATGAACAGTCATAGTTGATTTTGACTACATACATAGTAATATACTACTACTACTGCTGCTGCTAATACTACTACTACTACTACTACTACTACTAATAATAATAATAATAATAATAATAATAATAATAATAATAAACATTGTAAGACCATAATCCACATACAGTATCCAGGTTAAAATGTCACAGCTTTTGGAACACGTCCTCCTGAAACCCATGGTTCTCACTGAAGCCCTGAAGCTCTCATGTTTCATACACTCAGTGCTTTCTGTAAGCTTCTGTACTGCAACGCTGTGCTTTCTGTGTGTGTTTCTTAAGCTCGTTAGCCATTTAGCAATTTTATGCTGACAAATATTGTATTGTAAAACTTGCACAATAACAACATTCATAGCATAAAAGCAACACATGCTGTTACACTTGATATGTTTTTTTCTGACAGAACCATACATACATGTCATTGGTTCTTTATTGGTTAGATGAATTGGTCTTCTGCTCATTGATATGCAAGTGGATCTGTCTTTACCCAAAACACAGACTGGTACTCCCAAACATCCCTGACTCTGTTTGAGTATTGCATGCAGTGGGCAATCCATGGCAGCCTAAGCCTAAGACAAACACAGAAACAGTAATCGGCCAAGTTCATGGTCAGTCATGGTTAGGAGTTGCACCATACTAACAAATGAACCACTGTTGGCAGATTTAATTATGATGTAGGCAGACAGGGTGTTGGTATGCTCTTGACCTGGCCTCACACATCAGTGCCATAGATACGCTGGCCTTAATCAGGCAGATAAGAAACAAGGGGAGACCACAAAACCGAGGAGCAAATGAGAGCATTATCATTAGCAGAAGGAACAGGTGAGACAGGAGCATGATGTGGTGTCTTATAGTGAGTTAGGATGAAATATGTTAGTAGGAAAAATCTAAGGAACTCATGTATGCAACAGTAGTATAACACAGGGTTAAGCCCACCTCTATAAATATTGTAAAATGTTGAGTGAATATGGGACATTTTCATTTTAATAAGGTGCTTTCCTTGCATGAAACAATACAATTTGCTTGTTGATGAATCTGTGTTGTAGTAGTTCACTTTTTTCTGATTGGATGCTAATGGTTTTTAAAGACATTTTGCCGCGGCGCATTGTGCATTCGCGACATGCGCATGCTGTCATTGCTATTCTGTGCCAGCGCATCGTTCATTTTTTCAGGCAAAAAAATCACCTTGTTGACATTGCGCCGTGACGGGCGTGTCAGCGAAAAGAAGAGGTGTGGTCTGGCGCAAAGCGCACCAGATGCTATTATGAGGACGTAAAAACCATTTTCCTATACACCAGCGCAAACCATGTTTTTTGTCAGTTGTCAGCTGAAAAGCTATTTTAGGGGCGCACAACGCTTTGAACCCTGATGCACCTGCTGTTGTGCCAGAGAGGCAAACTGAACTGGCAGAAAAGTTGCAACATGTATAGCCTGTATAGCCATGTATTTGGCTTACAAAAAAACATTTTTGTAAGCAAACGGTCACAAATAATGAGAGTATAGCAATGTTTTGCAGTTTATAGCAATGTTCTGCAGTTTATTTACGTTTTCCTTCGTTGTTTTAAATAAACAGCGATTGTGTTCTGCAATTTATTTATGATTTCTTTTGAAGTTATAAATAAACAGCGTGGCAAGTTGTAAGAAATGAAATGGACAAATCATCAAAAAGAAAACTTGATGGACCTCCACCTTCCGTTTATTTTTTATGTTTCCTTTGAGCTTGAACTTTTTTCCCCGTCTTCTAACGTTGTTGTACCGCTTTCGGCACTGTTCGAAAGTTCTCTTCTTGCCAAAGGAGGACACAATTACTGAAGATATTTCCTCCCATTCTTCTTTGACCCACGGAGGTTTGGGGGCATTCTTTCCATCCCCGAAGATTACCCAGATAGCAAAAGGACGTTGATTCGACGTGGAATCATCGGCATGTTCTCCGACCATATGCCGTCGAATCATCGTCGACCACCGGACCCCGTTTCGGCCTTTATTCGACCATAAAATTATCTCGTTGATTTTTGGTCGACTATTGAATATATATTGGCTATAGCGTCCTGTTTTATCTACAACAGGATAGGCCTATAAAAATGCAGCTCTCATCGTGTGTCAAACTACAATCTAATAGGCTATTAGCCTACCTTACATTAATTATTAATGAACACATTTGAACACGTTCTTGAAAACATTTTTGAATTGGAAGTGGCCCTTTTTTTAAAAATGGCTTAAGATTTATTATCGTGTGGACTAGTTTAGCAATTGGCTAACCTTAGGCCTATAGTTTTTTTAACGTAGGAGTCACTTGGATGCGCGTGAGATAACGTCAGCTAATTGTTTCCAAATGCCGTTAGTTAGACAGTTGGATACTTACTGATAATTGGCTTATGGTTCTTATATTACTATAATATATTGTATAGCTCAACAAATAATCATACTTTGTATTTGAAGCGGTAGGCCTACTGTCTTTGCGGTTAGCGGAAGCAATTAAACTGGCCTGCGAAGGGGCAAAAACAGAACTAACTTAACAATATTATTCTAATTTATGATAGTCAATGTTGTCTTACCTTTAAAGTGTCAAAAATGGGCACCTACAACTACGCAAAACAATAAATCACTATTACACTAACACGAACAATATATATATTTATTCAAGTGATGTGAACACAGACTAGCGAGGATAGTGAGTACACTTATCAGGGGTGCGTTTCTCGAACGCAAAATTGCTAACTTGTTAGCCACTACCGTTGTTGGTACTTCCGAAGTACCGCCTCAGGGGCTACTTCGCGTTTCTCGAAGCCTACTATGGTTGTACTTACTTCGGTAGTGAGGAACTTCGGAAGTACGTACTTCTGTTGTGGGGACTTCGGTAGTGAGGGACCTACTATGCGTTTCTCGAAACCTTCGTAGCAGAGATACTTCCAAAACTCTGAAGTAAAGTTGTGTAGTACCTACAACCACTCGCGAGCCATTGTACAAGCGTTGTTTTGAAGGTTGATCCCACCCACGGCAAAACTTGCAGTAGATCTTCGACTGTAAAGTTTAAATATCTCGTAATCCTGCAGTACAAATGCAGTGAAATTCAATCGATATGTAGAGGACACACATAATACAGCTCATAGAACTTTTAAATGGCCAATTCATGTTATGTCATTTTTCTTGTTAAAACCGTATGACAAGACTTAATGATTTAATGGGTTGAACAGCAGTATTATAGTCGCCTCTACAAACCGATTGAGTTTCGCTGAGTTTGGAACGTGGGATTACGAGATATTTGCATTAGAAGTTGGCCTTCAATTGAAGCTTTTCCCTTTATTGACAGCATATGTATTTGGTAAACAAAAACCCACGTGTGATTGTCAGTGGCGCAACTAGTAGCACAGTCGCGAGCAACATAAGTTTTCCAACATAGACGTAGGTTCGAGACTGAGTGTAGACGAATTGTATGACTTATCTGTTTGTGTGGCCTAGCGTTTCACAGTCATGTTAGTGTGGATTTATGCTCTACTCTGAAGTTTGTCTGGGTTATTGATTTGAAAGAGTACATGTATTGAGGAGCAATGCTATAGTAAAACATGAAGGCTATGTGCTACCAGGCGCACTGACATTTGAACCCAGGAACTAAAGAGAACAATAGCACTGAAGCCACGCAACTTTCTCATTGAGCTATTGGTACAGACAGTGACATTGTATGGTGGAGTATCAATACCACTGACGAATGACGTCAAGACGCTATTGAAACTTACGGATTTGTAAGAATAAAATTTCCTTCACAACATGTGTCACTGTAGACATTGGGCCAAGTTTTGGCACTTGAGTTAGTTTTACCAGACGTTTACCCTGCTGTAACCATTTATTATTACCGCTATCGTATGATTTCAACAAAGACAAAGACATGTATTGAAAGGAAATAGCAGTGGCATGGCGTGTCAACAAAGAGTTCGCCATCCAATCAAAACGGCTGTCCCCTGCTTTTCCTCCGTTGTTTCCATGCTTCACACACCGAAGTAGGAACAACAATAGTGGCCACAATGGAAGTACCCACAATGGAATTACCTACAATGGAAGTACCTACAATGATAGTTCTACCGAAGTAAGAGAGCTTCGAGAAATGGAAGGATCTCGCCACTACCATTGTAGATACTTCCATTGTACAATGGTAGTACAATGCTAACTTAGCTAGCTGTTCGAGAAACGCACCCCAGACGTGGAAGCGGCTGCGATGCCGATGCAGTCTGCTTGGCTGACTGTTCGACGTCCAGACCACTCGTGAGATCAACCTTTGCCCACATTGATTCTACCGCTTATATTTGACCTTCTCCGACGGTCATTAGATCAACCTTTACCCACGTTGATTTGACGGCTTATATTCGACCTTCTCCGACGGTCGAGAAACCCACTGTTCATGGCTCCAATTCGACGTCGATTTACAGACCAACGACGGAATCTGACCCTTTTGACCAACAATCGATGGTGATTCGACGTCCCTTTGCTATCTGGGATAACTGCTCATGCCCTTTTACTTCATGCACGAGCAGATCAGTCTCCCCCACCTTAAAGCTCCTCCCGTCCAGGTGTTCTGTCAAGTTATCCTACCCCTAGGATTCGTTCTTCCATGGCTACTGCGCATGCGAAACCCACAAACAGAGATTTGACAAAGCGAGGTAAGTCATCACACGGAACATTTGTGTCTGTCAATGTGATTGTGTCGGAATATAAATTGATGTTTTTAATGGGAATTCAACAAGACGCTGGACGTATTGACAGTGTTTAAGGCTATTGGGGATCCTTTCCCAAAATGTCTTGTCTTTTGCGACTTGTGACTTAATTATCATGTTAAATAAAATCTATTCTAAACTACTTAGTAAGTACTGCTACCTTGGCGTTTTCTATAACGTTTGGAACTTCACAATTAATGATAATACGACAATTAAATGTAGCAAGCGAACAGGGTAAAATAAATTAGGCTATAAATAAAATGACTGCTTTTCAATTCCAATAACGGAATGAATCTGTCAACGCACAATAGGCTAAATGTTAGATATAGCGAACAATGACTAAATAAAATGACTAATATATTTTCAATTCCAATAACACTATTAATGTGTTGTCAACATATGCAGCCAGCATTTAAACAGCGAATCGTGTCAGGTAGGATTTTTTGACGAAGCAGCACGGTTTGACAGACTAGTCTGTCGAATATTCCTACCGCTTGGACTTCGCGCATGCACAGTAGCCATGGTAGGACGAATCCTAGGGGTAGGATAACTTGACAGAACACCTGTTCAATCCTGTTTCAATCCATCGTGCGCCTGGCGCATCGTGCGCCTGGCGCAATGTTCACTTTTCCCGCCGTCAAAATACCAAATTGTGTCGGGAACGCCCCCAAAGCAACTTGCGCTTCAGACTTTAGACAATGCGCATATGATCGTGAAAATGGAGCCCATATAGTCTAGTTTATAATGTTACATGTAATTGTAATAAATAAGTGAAGTTGATGCTGAAATTGACACTCTTTTATTAAAAAAACAGTAACATAACAATTAGAACAGAACTACGAATAACAGTAGCGGTTTTAGGCACGGGCGACCCGGGCAGCCGCCCGGGGCGCCATTTCGTGGGGGGCGCCACGAGCGCATGGGGAAAAAAATAAAATAAAAAGCTCCGTTTGTCATATCGCTGCAATCAGCACATTGGCGCCCCCTGTAATGCTGCAATCGGCACAATGGCGAACTGCAGGCGCCCTTGCTTGCTGAGAAGGTGGCATGCACAGAAGCAGCGTGTCTCTGTGTCTCGGGTGCAGTGCCGTAGCTCCGCACACGCACATAACGCAGAGTGCGTAGGGCACCAAGTGCTTGTGGGGGCACCACCAAAAAAATTGGCTCGTGAAAAAATCATCACAATAGGCTAGGTACGTGCTAGTAAGGATATTTTTAAAATGTGCAAAGCATGTTAATATTTATTTTAAGCAATACAAAAGCAAAAGTCAGTTTGCTCCTCTCCTTCTCCATTCTCCTCCTGGTGCCCCCCTCCCCCACCTTTCAGTGGTCTGGTCGATTATTGCTCAGTTTTAGTTTAAGTTTGGCAGACAAATGTTTGGACAGGGCCTTGAAAAGATATCTAAAGTCGGGAGCGGAAAAAAGAATAGAAAGTGAGATGAATCTCACGCTTGCAGATAAGACAGTGTTTTAAATAAATAAATCATAATCATAAAAAGTTCATTTTGTAGCTCCTTACCGTCAACAAACTTTGTAACGTTAGCTCCCAGGCTACTAGCAATGTTCAGACTGTGTTAACAAGTGTTGCAAATGATTAAAGTTGTAAATGATTGATGCTGGCTAGCTAGTTTAGGTTGTGGATATAAATATGGATATGGATATTTGGAAGCAATTCATCATGGTCACTCGACTGTTTTCAGTTAACGTTCGGATAAGACTAGCACTTTCTTCCTTACCCCGCTGATACACTACCGCGGCAAATTTGCCGTTTTTGCCGGATTCAATTCATTTTCAATGGAGTCCGTCAAGCCGTTATTGCCGTCCGCGCAAAGCCTATCGGGATTCCGGTGCGTGGGCTCGGACAGCTGCGGCACGGCAAGAAGTTGGGCTCTGCTGAACTTTATGCAAATTAGTCCGGCCAACACGCCTGCGTTATCCAATAAAAATAGATCACAGGGGAGGTCTGTCGTGACGAAATCAGTTCTGTTGGGTTTCGCATTTTAAACATGTCCTCGTCTTCCTACCTTCGTCTACTGTCTATGCTTCTTACAGAGAGAACAGAACTTTGCGAATGTACAAATTACGTGAACAGTTTGGAAACGATACAAGCACTTGTAATGGCTAGTTAGGCACGTCGTTTGCCCCTTGATACCTTCATGAATGAAGTGTAGGATGTAATGTACAATAAAGCAGCCACAATGGATGAAAGTTAAGATTTTTTTGACAACTCGTTTACCTTCCCCGACAAGACTATATATACTTCCGAGAACGCCCACCTGTAATTGCGATCCGGCAACACAAGGGGATGCGGCACGGCGAGAAGCTTGCCGTGCCGCTGCCAGTGTATCAGCGCCCTTAGGTTGCTAGCTAGCTATGCTGCGGTTGCCTTCAGTCACAAGTACATAGTTCTCGTCGGTTTGCAGGTTCATAGGCCAAGGGCAACATCTGCTGGTGAAACTAATATGAAAAGAAACAATCTTACTGTTGCGTAGATTTTCCCTCTTCGTATTTATTTCAAACTCTGTACACAATGTTTTTGGTCTCCCATATGAAACCTTTATAAATGTAAAATAGAGTGAATTTTAAACGTACCAGTGATTTACACGTAGGCTATACATAAACCTAATGTATGCAGTTTTTTGTACTAAGTTTAAAACTGTATTTCAATAGAATTCCTATATATTTTGTCTTTTAATTCTGAATGTAGAGCCGTCTGCAGTCATTGCACAAATGTTTGTGGGTGTGTGTGTGTGTGTGTGGGGGCGGGGGGGTTCAACATGAACCGGAACCCTGTTTAACTTAGCTGTGGTAAGAAAATGGTAAAGTATAAAACAAGTTTTTTCAGCAGGCTGTCTCATATCTCTGTTGACTTCCGTAATGTCTGTGAAAGTTCAAAAGGGTCAATTGTTAATTTTCAGACAGGCAGACGGCCAAACTGAACAGTATGTATTGGGAGAGATCTTCCTTTGTTTATTTAGCATAACAGCATTCCTGCAGATTTCGATGTTTTGCATAGTGTAATTTTGCTAAAATGTAAACCAGCTGCAATCAATCATTTAGTGGGTTATGTATGTAGACATTTCAACTATTTACTTTCAGATTTGTGCTTTGTTCCCCTTTTTGTCAAGAAGGAATACAACCTATAAATTATTATGAAAACAGTGATTGCTTATTGGAGGTCTTAGGAATATCTGTTACTCATCATTAGGTGTGTGTTGTAGTTATGTACAGCTCTTGATGGCAATCTCCATTCCAAATTCCTTTGTAGCCTACTTAAGATTTTTTGATAACCTTTGCGGATGTTATACTGCTGGGCTGTGTTTAAATATAAAAGCAGAAAAATGTCAACATTTCAAGTATGTCTTCATGGACAATTTAACTTACTCCTGTTTATTTAGCAAATGGCATTACTTTAGTTTCTTCGGTTTTAAGGTTGCGTGTCAAAATTGGCAAGGTGATGCTTTTTCGGTCCTGCGGACATGCTTGTAAACAAGAGCTCGAATCTTCTGTAACTGTTAGTTGCCACATTTACTTTAAAATCATGTAACTGCATAGACAGGAAATGTATCTGCATTCCCAGAAGAACTCCTAAAAAGGCAGTCTGCTATCTGCCAAAGTGTAGCGATAATCCATTTACATAATGCTGCTCAGACGTGACTTGGCAAAGGGGCAACCAAACAGCATCCCCACAACTGACATGATTGTTTTGGTTTTAATAGCCATCCTCCCACTAGTGTGACTGTGTGTTGGGAGTTTCCCTTCTCTGTTAGCTAAACCACTAATGACCGGTGCAGTGACAGCTAGCTACACATGTTTCCCTCTCTCCCCTCGGACTGCACTCGCAAGTAGCAGCCCACCCTGTCATCTTAGCGATGCATCAAAATGGCCTGCTTCTATAGCCCATAAAGCAGCTTCGCTTAGCTTTGCAGATCTGGACTTCATAAAAAAGGTGCTGGCAAAAAGGAGCTAAAGAGAGTACAGGTTGTACTCATCCAAAAAAGAGTCATGTTACTTTGAAATACAGTCAAATGCAATTAGGCCATATCCCTAGCTGCCATACCTATCCCACCAAGATAAATCTCCTCATATATGTCGGCTTTGCTCCCAGCAGTACTGTCACATATTCCCAGCTTAATGGCTACATTATTATCCAGTAGCCTACTGTGAGCGTTGACAACAGGGTAGGCTTCTTGACAAATACCATTATGATCTCTTCCTGATTTTATTTCAAATTCTGAATGAAATATTTTATTTTGAAACAGACTAAAAGTAAGCCAGAACTGAGGAGACAATGTCAGGCTGCCAATGGTTAAGATTAAAGTATTTGAGTTTTAGGTAGTTGTGTCAAATGTCAAGGTTTGTGTCAGATTTGACTTACCAATCAGAAAGTGAGTTTAATTTCTTTTAAATGCATCAAAGCTCAAGTTTTAATGTCTTGTGATAGAACACTTGAAATGAATTTCAGGCAGCCTTGCATATCTTGAAAAGTGTGCACTTTATTTTTGTTCATAATTGCTTTGTAAACAAAACAACCGCTTTGTTAGTTGCAAGATATCAGGTGATAATCAGAAGTATCACCAACAGCTGCCGAGACTGTGCTGAGTGTGAGTCATTAGTCAAGCATTATGCATTGCCTGCTCTATGGTAGCATACACTGTTAATGAAGGGAATAGAGCCTCAGAGTTTGTGTTCTGGTAATTATTGTATAAAATGGTCTTGGGGCACACTGTATAATAGATATTAGACATAGGATAGGTATTGTTTTTTATTTTATTTTTTCATTTGTATTAATTGTGTTAATTTGTGTAATCAGCATTAAAATTACACAGTGTCTTTAAGTAAACCTCTATTTTGTATCCTAAACCACAACATTCCAAGTCACATGCACCCAGATACATATTGGGTATCTTCAGATTAATTTCATATAAGCACAATAAGATAAAATCATGCAATAAATGTAATAACCTATTCAATGCAAAGAAAAAAACAAAACAAGAAAACAAACAAACAAACAAACAAATCTTAAATCAGAGGGCTACAGGTAGTTGTAACTTTAATCTTTGAGGTTCTTAAACACAACAAAGATAACTGGGCACATTTTATCTAAGAAGGTTTTAATTGCAGCAAAATAAAGCAGTAGTGTGCGACACACAGGGTCCACTCTTTCTGTGTCACTCTATTGTTTGCCTGTCACTGTCCCTTCACTTCACTGTGATGGTTCCGTTTAATTTCTGCATTGCAACAAAAGAACAGAAGTTCAGAAGAAATGAAATTTCAGTGCACAGCCACAAAAAGTGGGTTGAGATCCAGCGTCAAACAACAAACACGTCTGTCTTCTGACTGATGAGAGATTCGGGTAGCTTGTTAAAGGCTATGTGAGAGCAGTGCCACTGTGCATGGATAGCCACTGCAAGATAAGACACAGAATTGTGTTAATTAGTAAAGACAGATGATAGAAAATGTATTGTAATGAGTGTAAAAAAGATTTATTTATTTGTTTTTTGCTTTAGGGACCTTAATGTATGTAAAATGAAAAACAACCTATAGCACAAACATCAATAACAAGATCTTTTCCATGGTTTTTCTTGTGTAAGGATTCATCATAAAACATTGCCTTTATTTTAAATATACAAAATTTTGTACGAAAATGTTCTTTCCTTTTTCCCATGATTCCATCATCCTTCTTTGAATGTCTTTTTATGATTTACTTCTTTTTTTCTATTCCTATGTTTCTCTCTTTAGTTGCTGCATACATATGCATGCATACGTCCATTCATCTCGCGCCACACCCACCCCAGGGCAACCCAGCCCTGCTGCTCCTGCCTGTTTCTGTGTAAGGTATTGAAATTGGCAATTTTTTAATTAAATACAATATTAATTACTGTGAGCATCATTAACGATATGTGAGATTTGACTAATTAGTGTAATAGTTTTGGAGTCACGCTCATTAAATATGAAAATTGCTGTGTGAGGACAGATCAGAAACACAATCAATCTTGTGACGGACAGCAAGGAAATGATTTAGAGAACGGCTTTTTATATTACAATTATCTTCTACAACAACCTGCCAACTGAAACAGTGCTCAGACAAGAAGAGTCTGGAGAATGAAATCCCTCACTAACACACTTGGGGGACTAGAGTGAGGGCTGTGAGCAAGTGGCCTTGTGACCATCTTCTTTCAAATATAATCTGTAGTTCTTAACCAGATGAGACATGCGACAGGCAGCTCTTTCTTCTATTGTGCACCAAAGATGTCTGAAAGAGCAAATATGGGAAAGATTATGTGTTTTTGAGGCTGCTTACTGACATCATCACCAGTGCATGATAAACATGTGATCTTACGTTAAAAAATTCTGACTGGTTATACACTGTGTTCTTGCACTACAAAGTAGTGTTTATATTATTGAACACCAGCAAACAGACACTCACATATGTAGCTTCAGACATTTTTTGTTTTGTTATGGTTTTAGTTCATATATTTAGCACCAGGGCAAGAGTCAGTGCCCTTGTGAAATGTTTAGCCTACCTATCAGACAGTCTTTTAGCTTCAGAGTTAAAACATAGATTTTTCACATATTTTTATGTTCTACGTCAAATAACTGGTGTCACAGATTTTACTAATATTTGAACCAAGTATATTACATTACAATACATTACATTACATCACACTTAGAAGACCTATAATAAAGGACACAGATGAAGCTACAGATATGCAGAGGAGAACAGAAAGCAAGGTCATAACAGACAAGTACAGACAAGGTACAGGAAAGTGCTTGGAAGTGTGCGTAACAATTAATTTAGAGACTGATATTTTTTTCTTCTCTGCATCTTTCCTGTGTAGTCATATGTGGCTGCTAAAGAGTATATAAAGGGATGTGTCGTGGTATTTATTCCTCGCAGCCAGACTTACTGATTAAACTGGGAAGTCACTATGAAGGACAGGGGGCTTGCTCCTAGTGTAAAAGTATATAATCTGGGGCTTCGTAAGGGGGTGAAGTCAGGATGATTTTAAGGGCCCAGCATTGACAAAGGGGCCCTTTGAGGCAACCAACTATTACTGGTAATAGTAAGTAAAATCTATTTATAAAGCACATTTAAATACAGTTTACACTGCCCAAAATGCTGTACAAAACACAGTAAACTGATTAAGAAAAAAGAAAAAGCAGACACAAATGACCACACATAAGCTGAGATACAGACAAAGATAAACACAGTTGTAGATATTTAAAACATTAACAATAATGATAACAATAATAAAATAAAAATAAACAAATTTAAGTAGTAATAATAACAAAAACATGGATGCTAAACTAACAAAGGTATGAATTAGTAAGTAAGTTTAGAGCATATTTAAACACAGCTTGGACTGACAAAAGTGCTAAACATAGTGAAATAGCTAAATATATGACATCAAGAGACACTTCATTACAGACATAGCAGGGTAAGACAATGAAAACACAGGGAAGGCTAGTGTAAATAAGTGTGTTTTAAGCCTGGTTTTGTATATTGTGATGGAAGGGGCATTCCTGATGTCAGGTGGCAGTTGGCTCCACAAATGAGAGCCAGCATCAGAAACGGCTCTGTCGCCTTTTTGCTTAAGCCTGGACTGTGGGACATTTAGGAGTCCTTGATTAGAGGATCTGAGGGGCCTGGGGGCTACATATGCATTAAATATGATACTAATATGTATCTGGAGGCCAAGGCGTGAAGAGCTTTAAAAACATCTGCAGCACTTTAACTGGTATCCTTGACTGGACTGGAAGCCAGTGCAAGAAGGCTAGGACAGATGTAATGTGTTCACACTTTTTTGTGTTTTTTTTTTGCATTTCGGACCATTTGAAGCCATACCTCCATTGTCAGAGGGAGACCGAAGTAGAGTTGCAGTCATCTAGACGGGAGGTTATGAAAGCACAAATGACTTTTTTCTTTGACTTAAGTTTGGAAACTATTCTTAATTGATAAAAACTGGATTTTACAATGAAATTTGTTTGTCCAGGTTAAAATGAGAGTCCAAAATAACACCCAGGTTACATGCATAGAATTTAACATAGGGGGCAAGGAGACCAAGGTTGGCAAGAATGGAATTTTTTAATTTTGAAGGGCAAAAGACTGTTTTGATGTCACTTAACTGAAGGAAGCTATTTGCTATCCAGTTGTTTAGTCTAAGAGAGGCTTAAAGGAGCTGCCAGTTTTAAGTGAGGTATTTTATATTACAGTTTTTCACAATTGCTAAAACTCAATTTTTGAAAACTTGCCCCATTTTCTCAAAACTGTAAACACAAACTCCAATTGCTCACCTGCATTTCCCAAAACTCCTGACTCTTGTTGCAAAAGCAAACTCTGTTCTCAAAGCATTAACACAATTGTCAAAATGAAATTACAATGAAGCAGTTAGTAAACTGTAAAAATGAAAAGCACAACGTTCAGATGTGTATAATAGCATACGTTGTTTTTTTATAGGCCTGAAAATGCATTTTCAACTGAAAAATAGCACAATACGGATGTATATGTATTGTACATAGACTAACATTAAGTGGTAATATTAGATTACTTGCTAAAATACTTCAAACAAAAATATATTTTGGGAATGCAGTACAAATGAAAACTACAAGTGCTGTATACAGTGCTGCAAACAAGAGATTACAGGGCTTTATCATGTCTTTTGGTTTGGTCAGGCCACAGCACCTCATCCACATTACAAGCAATGATGTGCCTTGCCAGGTAACAGGGAAAGAATGCCCTAACGTGTCATATCTATCCTGGACACTGTTCCTGGCCTATGGCACAGGCCAATTCTATGGCCTCTAAGAAATTTCATAGATCGCCATCAACCCATGGACAAGAACGTGATCTATAATGGTGACTCTAATTTGGTTAGCAGAAAAAAAACACTCTTCCTCTTGTTCTTCCTCTACCTCCTCTTCCTCGCTATGTCCCTCACTCTCTTGTCTCTGATTGGCAGCCATTTTCAAGCTGCAACTTTCTTGTAGCTCTCAATTGGCTTACATTGGTGGTGTCAGGTCATTTGAAATGAAGTAATAAAGTTTTGACTCATTGTGCTTAGCTACTGCCATGTGTGCTTTATTGATGATCAAATGGGGAGAAGAATGTTCAACATTTTGAGTCACATGTGTCCTACACTGCAAAGTGTGTTTTGACAATGAGAATGTGTTTAGAGTTTTGCAAAGAGGAGTCAGTGAGTTTTGCACATTGTGTTTTACTATGTAAAATGGTTTAAGGTATTGACAAAAGAGTGAGCAGTTGTGAGAAATAGCTTAAGCAATTGGGCAATTGGGCCAGCCAATTGGTTTTTGTGCTTTAGCAATTCAGAAAAACTGTAATATAAAATATGTAAATATGTTGTATAAAAATATGTTGATGTTTTCACAGGGATCAGAGTTTTTAGCAGTGGCTTTCAGTAAAATATATATTTATTGGTTCCTAATAATTAGAATTAAATATGAAATAATCAGGCTGTGTCTTGCTAAGCAGCTGAAAAACTAAAAAAAAACCCAAATATACAATGATGGGCACCTGTGTCACCACAACCCATGGCATGTTGTCATCCAACAAAGCACTCACATATCTCACATATTCATATCTTGATTGCAATTGGAAATGTGTAGAAGTGTGTGTGTGTGTGTGTGTGTGTGTGTGTGTGTGTGTGTCTGTGTGTCTGTGTGTGTGTGTGTGTGTGTGTGTGTGTGTGTGAGAGAGAGAGAGAGAGAGAGAGAGAGAGAGAGAGAGACCAAACCAATGGACCCAATGAACCAGCATCCAGACCAAAAACCCTAGTGTGAATGTGATCTTAGTCAGTGTCAGAACCTGGGTGTGTCTCAGTAGACACTGAAGGTATAGCACATTCATTACTCTAGCCTTAAAACACCTCTTAGACTATATAGGCTACCTCAATCTGGCATTTTGAAACACCTCTCTACTTAGAAAGCTATTTTAATACAACACACAAGCTCAGCATCACTCTCATTTTTCCTATCTGTGTTATGGATATATGTAGAATATCTGTCTGGTTAGTGAATTGAAGGATAAACTAGTATAATGTCAATATCAACACTTACCAGCAACACTGTGGCATTTATTGTTTACTCACAATAGCGAATTTTATTAGGGCTGTGTTTTCCATAGTACCTTGTAGCACATATTCCCTTCCCTTTACCTAAAGTAGTCTAAAGTTAGGCCTACAATTACGCTTAATAACAGTTGCTTAAAATTTTACTCATTCATTCTTGTAATGGTGCTGTTATAGTGCCATTTTACACCTATAATGCTTCTATGGATGGCTTTTTACTTTTATTTCACAATTTGAGAAATGTTTGCAGGAAACCCAAGCAGGCTATCATGTTTAACGGCAAATTATTGGTATATGCCACAAGTAGGTAAATACAGAGCGACTGCTACTGAAATACTGAGGAAAATGTGTAGGGATACCCATCAATTAAAAAAACACTATAGTAGTAATTTTAATTTGAAATGAATTAGCTAAGAATTGTCTTTTATGAAATACATTTCTAACAAAATCTATTGCTGTTACCAATCAGTTTCACAAAGCATCATGTAACCTAATTTTAATAAAAGCCCATTTGGGAAGGTTTTGGGTGTTTTTGCTGGGTTGGGTGTTTTTGCTCTTTGTGATTTTGCTTGTAACATAAGACAAATTCCTATCAATCAAAAGGAATTCACCACAGCCTATATATCAAACAGAGAATGTATTTGGAAATTAGTCGGGCTGTATAGGAAAGTGTTATCCTTTGCATCAACTAATAGATTATTATTAATTTGAACATTATATGAACAATCCAACAAACTGTTTAGACATGTGTAATTGTTCTCAGACATAAGCCTTTAGCTTTCTGTTTTTTTGTTTTTTTTATTAATTTGTATTAATTATGTATTATTAATTTGTATTTTGCAAGAGCCATTAAACAAACATATATGGCACTTTGAAAGTATAATTTATTATCTTTGAAATACTAAGGTGACTGTTTGGTTTACAGTGAATACAACCATCCAGTGCTGTAAAATATGGTATGTAGATGCCCACTGAAATGCAGACAACTTCATATTCATGTAGTAAATGTTAGATAAAGAAAACACCTAATAAGGGCTGGGGTGCTTAAAATAATATTAGAGCACAGATTAATGGTATGTTTTAGTGCAATTTTGTCAACTGTATATATTTCACTTATTTCCTCTAGCCTAAAACATCACAAAATGAGACCTGTCTGTCTGAGTTTTCACTTTCCCACTCCAATCTTTGATCTTTCATTTCAAAGTGCTGAGTAAAAAAGTGCTGAAGTGCAATGTCTTTGTCCTTCCCCATAAACATCACAGGAGTGGCACTGTGCTTCATTTGTGACCTTGTATCCTTTCAAGCACCTTTGTGTTCTCCGTACACATAAACACTTCCCTGGCCCATCCCTCAGTTTAAATATATGCAATAATACTATCTCTGGTCCTGCTGAATACCATGCGGCTCTCTGTATTATTTTAATGGGTACCATCAGCCTGGCCTGGGTGATGGCCAATACTTTATCACATTTTACTTTTTTTCTTTTATAGGGCCTCTGTCTTTTTAAAATGATTGCACCTGTTTTGATCTGATTAATTTTTTTGCAAGCACAAACAATTACTTTTCATCTTTATCAGTTAAAGGAATCAGCCCTTTTATGGGTATCATTTATAACAAGGAGACAGCTACCTGTTTATTAGAATTTCAAGCAGGATATCACCAGCCAGATCTCTTGGGCTTTGTATTTACATTTCAACTTTAGCTAAACAAGTGTGACACACACACACACTCACACACACACACACACACACACACACACACACAAACACACAGACACACAGACACAAACACACACACACACACACAGGGAATATGGAGCTTCATTTGAATACCCACTTTATTTGTCCAGACAGGGCAGACATATGCAGAAGTTGCCACAGTAGTAGCACCTGGACCTGCTATAGGAGTGTGTGTGTGTGTGTGTGTGTGTGTGTGTGTGTGTGTGTGTGCACGCATGTGTGTCTATGTCTGTATGTATGCATGTATGTATATCTGTCTGTGTGTGTTTGTGGTGTGTGTGTTGGGGTGTGTACTCAGGCTCAAGGGTTTTAAGTTTTTTTAAACTATAAAATGGCAAATCATAAATTTGTACCCATCACACAGAAATACCATAAGAAAAAGAAAGTAAGCACGAGAGACTGTATAACATTACACAATTAAAAAAGTGAAGCATAAAATCCACTAAGGGAAAATAAGGCAACTTGCTGCATGTATCATTTAATGTTGATTTAGCTTAATATCATACATGGCATTGTTAAGTTAAAACGATATTTTTTAAAAAGATCCATGCAGCACGTTGCCTTAATTTAAAGTTGTTTCTGGCAGCACTTTTTGCAGTGCAGGATCATAGACTGTGATATGCTGACACTGAGGTCCTGGGTGTGGAGTGCGTTTGCATTTGCATGTGCCACAGTCCGGGCCACTTTCTGACAACTCAACAGCTGTTAATTATGAGCTAGCCTGTGGAGAGGGAGACAGCAGAGCTGAATATGCAAAGCAGAGCTCAGCAGCCAGTGTCTGTCTAACACGGCTACCAGAGTCCCAACCTCCCAGACCCGTCGCATCAAGTGCAACAAGGTTTTCCGGAAGCATCAATCATCCACCCGTAGCCCAGCACCTGGAAAACATGATGTACGCTCGGCTGTCCTTTGACAGCAGTGTTTTTTTTCTCTCCTCTTATATGTTATCTTTTGCTTATTTTACCTTTAAATGACAGTGAAAAAGAATATCTTTAACAACGGTACTTTATGCAGTCATGTCATTTTAAATTTCAGATTATTATTTATGTATAATACTGAATTAACCCAAAGCCCTTATACTTTGTAGCGTTTTCTTGCAATCTTTTGGAGGCTCACCTGAAACATTTTCTTTGCAGTTAATCACACTTTTTAAAAATTAAGTCCTTAAACTCAGTAGATGTAAACAGATATACTCTCGTTTTTAATTTAACAGTGCGATTTTGGCCTGTCAGTTTCTAAGCAATCTCATTTAAATATGCGCCAAAAATCAAAGAGCTAAGTTTTTATTTGTATTTTAGAGCATAGTGCACATCATTTCCTGTTTTAAATTTGCTTTTAATCACCCTGTGTAGTGGTCTCTCTGCCCATAGAATCATTGTCAGTATAAATTTAGCATCACCATTGATTACATAGACTTTGTTAATATAAATGCTATATGTCAGCAATACACAGAGTAAAGATATAAAAGAATTGCTGTCCAGTCATGAAAAAATGTCTTCTCTGGACACACTTGGAGTACCTTTTTTTTCAAATGCTCTTTCAAATGCAAGATTTCTAATAATCTGTCACAATCTTCAGAGTTTAGTCTTCCAGTTTCGCACCTAACTAATGTCTGTGTTAATTATTATGGACAGTTGTATCTTATTTTCTGGAAATCAGCAGACCAGGAAACCTTACATTGAGAAGGCTGGGATAATATTTGAAGTAAAGTTTTATAATTTTTGCATAAAAAATACAAGGTGAAATATGGTCCTAGATTGTATTGCTCATGATTAGGATTTGGTACAGCAGCTGCTGATTGACAGGAATTAACGGATCTGTTGCTTCTTGTTAACAGCAAACAATGAATTTTCTCCTACAAAGAGGAGCATCAGTTTAAAGTGTCAATCAGTTAGCGCCAGGAGGGGAATTTAACATCTGTCCATCTATCATGCACATTATGTAAGGTTGCATGATCAGTGACACAAGTTTCCTTAATACTTGGAGACCAGTAGCCTAAAATCATTCATTTTGGGTGGACACCCCCCCAGACACACACACACACACACACTTCAAATATTTCATATTATTATTATTATTATTATTATTATTATTATTATTATTGCTGTAGGTCAATGACACCTACATTTCAAAAGGGCTAAATTCTTATTTCTGTCTATGTAGCAATATTACAGAACAAGTAAGTCCAAATCAGTTTTACCCTCATGCACACAACCTAACGCAGGAGCTAAAAATTGTTGCTGTTATAATCTCTGAAGATTAACATGAGTTAAACACTTGAGTGAGCCTCTTGAGTGAACTTGTACCACCAGTTATGAAGAACCATGATGACCAGATAAGTCAATCAGCCACTTCCACAAATCAAATGCCTGACATACAAGGTTCCATGTTGAACAGTAAATTACAGCCACCTTTGTTTTTATCTATACTGTTTCCTCTGTCCCAAAAGTACACAAGCCAGTAAAATGTACCATTCTTAGCACGAGTTCTGAACCTCCTCTAATTGGCTGAGTTTCCATGAATGTATGATTCAATTCATAGCCATTCCAAGTGTACTGTAGACATTACAGAGCACAACTATGTTCTTAACAGCAGAATCTAAAGGTAAGGCTAATAGAATAAAAATGGAACAAATACAGGTGCAGTAGTTATGGTTCCTGCAAAACATTATAAAATCCCTACTATTTAGTCTATTTTTGTCTCGACTGCACAACTGTGTAGTGCTACTGTGGGCCTACCTTAGCCTGGTAAACCAGCTCCTCCTACTACACTTTGTTTTGTACAGAGGGTCTGGCGGTGCAGTATTGAGAAAGATTTTTCTTCCTGGAGGTGTGGTCTCTAATGAAATTTAAAATGATAGGATCTGCCTTTATCCCAATCCTTAACGTGTATTTGTGATGTTAGTTATTACTTGACGATAGTCTTGAATCCTTGCTGGACCAAATTTGGTTAACAGATTCTAAAAAAATAACTTAGACTTTAGTGACTGCCCCTGCTGTCTGTCGACAGAATACCACACAGTATATCTGGGTGTCCGTCAGGCTCCCTCAGACTCTGACTTTACTTTCCTCGGTGCACATGACTACTTTCATATTCACTGGTTACTCTGATCATTTAAGTGGAAAACATATGCACAGGGTGAAGGGAAGGGAAAACGGTCCATTTTTACAAGTGTCCATCTACTCTGAGACACTAAGGTGTGTTCCGTTCAGAAAAAACACTCAAAGTTGCATATTATCTCTTTAATATGAGGAACCACCATCAACACTGGGGGCTAAACACCTCTAAAGGGTCTACAATCGCCCCTGCTTTAATCTCAAGATCAGCTCCCAAACCATTGGGCCACAGCTGCGCAGCACTGGTCTTGGCATAGAGTCTAGCTTCACTTACAGATATTTCAGTGCGGATGATAGAATGCTGTCTGTACTAGAACACTGGTCTGTATCTTCGTCTCTCACACTACAAATGTGAAAGTCATTTGTAATCAGCTTACCATCAGAGGGTTGTCTGGGGATTCTCGTGCAACCTTATATAGTTTGCACCCTGGTCACTACACACATGAAGGCATTGCTGTTGCCAATACTCCAGTAACAATTTTTTGAATGGCTGTCGCAAAGCATGTCCTAGCATTATGTTATTGTGAGAAGCAATACAAGTATCCATAGAAATTAATTAATTTTTAAAAATAATTAATTTAAAGGAGTTTCAAAAATTGCAACCTTAATAAAGTAAAACATTCCTTAGGCCCCAGTGTTCAAATTCCAAACTTTTCACCCCCCAAACACACACACACACACATACACACACACACACACACACACACACACACACACATACACACACACACACACTGACCCACTCACTTCTGAGAGTTTTACTGCATTGCATTAAGGTAGGGCAAATTATGAGGGAATGGGGAAAACTAATTGTCATTAATACGACAATCACTCCAAATCATTGCTTAATTAGTAAAAATAATATTATTAATCACAAGAATGACAAAACTCACTTTCACCCTTTAAATTGTATGGGGGATGTGTTAGGTTTGATGATATATTTTCAGAAAAATGGGGCATAACCAACAGTGGATTTTTACCTAATAACAGAGATTAAACAGATCCAGTTTTATAACATTGGGTAATATGTTTCTGGTTTTTTTTAGATTGTTTTAGGCAGAAATTAGAATGTTATGTACTACTTTGCTAATTTTTTGCTTCTTGCTTCTTCAAAGATTTTTTTCCTGTATTCTTGTGCTGTTAGAAGATTCAAATTTTAAAGAATCTAAATTTGTAATTTTCTGTATGTCCGTGTTGCAGTGCTCTTCTTCTCTACAGTAACAGGGATGCCATAAAAATCTTCAAAAGTCATGTACAAAAGTGGTCTGCATACTTTTTATGATTTGTAATACTGCTGATTTTAAGAAATGAAGTCCATCTTTTATCCAAAAAGCAATAACTTTCACTCAAGCAAGGCCATTATGTGTTGCACTAATGCAAGGCTCAATATACAGCTGTTTACTGCATTGCAAAATCAAACTAGAATCAGTCTGACAGGCTCCATCTTTGTGTCTTGGCCCGGTCCTTTATCACCTCTCTGTCATCATCCAATTGCATACACCCAACTTGATTGCTCATCCAGACACAAGGATTTAAGACCTGTCTGTCACCATCTCCTCACAGACCTTAGAGTGAAGAGCAGAGAACATCACACACAACAGTGCTGCCCTACAAAGCCAAAAGGCAGTAACTACATATTTTGTCAAATTAACTTTATAACACCTCCTTTGTCATGTGAATAAGTCTCTTGCTTCTTCCTATTAAGAAAGTACATAAAAGCATCACCACTATTATATCAACAACATCTTTGACTGGGCATTGTGACAATTTTAAAGGAACTTTTTGTCAGTGCCAATCTTTAGTAGTTATAGCACTTCGAGTGGTTTTCCATCAGAAATTACTCAAATTATAACTTAAGCTTGTCAAGAAGATCTACTATATTATACTATACATTAAACAAGTGTAGATGGGCAACCCGAAGACCTGTTTGTTGCCATCTCCACCTGGAGCTGAAAGAGAGCGTGTTACTGTGTCCCGGAGCAGCAGGTGCACCCTGACTGTGGCTAAACACAGCATTAATGCGCTCCCCTCTTTGGCTCCTTACACACTTCCGCTGGTCGCATCTGGGTGTCTGTGAGAGTGTTTGGGGGAGGGGAAGTGGCAAAAGGGGGCATCTTGATGGCTCCACCACCAGGGAAAAGAATGTGTTTGGTAAGCGTATCTAGGAGCTGTCAGATGGCCGACATCAATCCCCTGTGGAGTAGTGAGTGTGGGGGTGGGGGTGGGGGGGCTATGCTCATACTGACACTCTACATCTTTATTCCAGTGACAATTGGACCTGATACCTGCTTTCCAACTGTTTTTTTTATCAACATCAGATCATGTTATGGCTAAGAAATTAGTATATAGTGCTGGAAAATATCACCACATCCAACTTTATCTCAATACCTTCTCTAAAATGTCCATTCTCTCTCATAGTAGTAAATAAACATTGCACATTTCCACAGATGATGATACATCTACATACTATCAACAAATGATATTCTGTGTAGTTGGAAGTACAGTAAATAATAATATTAATATTAGAAGTGTGCTCAAGGTATTGTTTTCCACACAGCATCAAATTTCTGTTCGAGTAGGATAATAAATGTCATATTTACATACTGTTTACTGGTCAAATTGCAATTTGGCAAAACTACACATTACTGCAAAGAGCATGTTTATATTGACCTCTGCACTATTGCATGTACCTTAGAGTTAAACAGCTGCTCACTGTGTATGCACTTGTATTTTTTGATTTCTGTGTTCCCACCCTGGAGATTGTGAAAGTTATGTAAACCACACTTTAAAGTATGGAAAGACAAACCTGCTTTATCTGCACAAAAGGTCTCGGTATGATTGTAATGTACCATTCATCATGTATAGATGTGACTGCACAATGCACACATTGTCAGTGTCAAAGCAAAACCTGTATTCCTTGGGACCTATAAGGTACTGGTTTATTTATAACTTGGCGCAGACATTTTGGATTGTGCTGTGCTTTCTATTTTCTATGAATGAAAAAGAGTAAAATTATGTAATTATGACAGTTGTGGTGGTAGTAGGCATAGCCATGTCATAAGGGGGCTTCATTGGGAAATGTGTTTGGGGGTTAGTATTTTCAAGTTGGCATGTTAACTGAACTTATTTGGCTTAATGTCAATCCATTTCATGATTTCTCTACCATCTATAACGGCACACCTTGGCTTTATTCATTTACAGATAACTCACATAATTACCATTTTAGAAAATGTCAGATGTTTTATTTGGTAAACAAAACAAAGAAAATTATCACTGCAATGCAACGTGTTAATGATTTTGTATGACTGTATAAATTCTAACCTGGGTATCCATGAAAATGAAAGCAGAACAGCTGTGTTTGGCAGGAGCCCTTGGCCTCTGGGCACGGTGCCTACCCATGGTACACAAAAACACTTCCAGAAGCCCATGTGTAGTCTTACACAGAGTAGGCAGCACTGTTGCGACAGAGGGGTCTGGGCAGCACTATTGCAGCAGGGAGGCCCGAGTTAAAACATTTCACAAAGTCAGAAAATGTTCTTAAGACCAGCAGATCAAGATGACACATGTTCATAAATCTGCCTTTTGGTCTCTCTGGTATCCCCAAATTCCCACCTAGAATACATACCATATATAAAATAGACAAATAACCCAAAATGTCACAGTAACTCAAAGTTGAGTAACTCACAGTAATTCAAAGTTGAGGGTTTTGCAAATGCAAAACAGCACATTTTAAAATGGTCAAAGTCATACCTTATTTCTCACTATACATTTTGAACATTTGGTGGTTTGCTTCTTTATATTAGTGTATTGGAGCTGTTTAGTTGATTTGCTTGCTTTCCTCTCACTATCAGCATGGGATATTTTCACTGAAATTATCACCCAGAAGACAGTTTACCCATTCTCTTCTACTGTAGCATACTATTATCCAGAAATTTGATTTATTGGTGTGGTCAGACAAAAGACAAATTGAATGTGAAGTGATACTAAAAATGAGAAAAAAGAAATAATGAGTGTGTAGTGATACTAAAAATGAGAAAGACGGTTGTGCCCTCTACTGGTATTAATATAAATCACAAATTTCCCCCATGAGTGCAAAGGTGGACAGAAAAGTACACAGAGACGGATCTTTTTATCCAAAAATTACACATATGCCAGTGTGCGTGCATGTGTGTGCATAGGTTGCCTACGTGTGTGTGTGTGTGTTTGTGTGATCACCAAACATACTGTGGTGGTTGATGTGACAATGCTTCAACCATTATTACCAAAATCACATAACTGTCAATATATATGTAAAACCTACAAAAATACAGTGTTACCATTTGTTAGATGTATTGCACAGAGCAGGTAGTGTGTTGAGTATTGTGCATGAGATGGGACAGTTTAGTTGTTTTGCTGTTGTTCTACCACTGTGTCCACACCCCCACCCCACCCTTCCCCACCTCAACCCACACCCCCAGCACCCCAGCGATGTTTCGTTATACGCTCTGCTGGCCTCTCTTCCATGACAGACTGTTACTCCCCGGAGCGGAAACACATTTGATTGTTAACATCTGGGCCATTACAATTGCAAACCAGGGCTCTGTACATCAATCAGAAAGTGATTTCAAAACAAAGAGAGCTTCCTCCGATCAATCCAGAGAAAAGTGGGGGTATTACATGCTCCTGTAATCCTGGCTAATTAGTGGGATAATGGGAGGGAGATTTATGAATCAGGTTTGAGAGGCACAGAGGTGTGAGGTGCAAGCCTATATTAGCAAGGATGCACTCCAGAGCCGCAGCAAGTCCTCTTCTTCTTCGGCATGCTATTGTTTTTTGTGATTAACTTTTTAATCTTTTCAGCCACTTTATTATTATCATTCCTGTCTCTCTGTGTCTGTCCCTTTTTCCCTTTTTCTTTTTTTCTTTTTCCCAGTCTTCCGGTCTCTCTCAATCTTGTGTGAAAAGGAGTCTAGGTTTCTCTTAAGCAATTCTTTATACTCTTTATACTTAACAATAGTGGTTCTATTGTTATTAATTAAACTTGGTTAATTAAATATGAAGTAAAAGGCACTTAAAATGTTCAGGCATCCTGACTGTGTCTAGTAAAGGTGGCAGGGTGTGTTTTAAAGTCACTAATGCTGATTATGAACTTTGATTAGGTCAACTGAATGGGCAAAACAATGTCCATGCACCCCAGCCCCCACCCTATTCCCCAATCAGAAGATTAAAATGACAGGGGGGGTCAGTGCTGAATGTAAATGCAAGCAGGCAGTGTGAGGCTTGGGTGGGGGGAGGGGTTGCTAACATATGGGTGCTTCTCAGATGGTTGGGCAGATGGAGAAAGCAGCAGTGCAGTGCCCTCCTATCTCTTCCTCAGGCGGATTATGGTTATCCAGCAGCACTAATAAAGGACCAACTCAGAGCTGCTCAGTGTGTGTGTGTGTGTTTGTGCTTGATTAAGAATATGTGTGTCTAACTCTGTCAAGGAATCTTATGACAGAGCACTTTACCACTTCTGGATTTAGCATCAAACTTTGTCTAAACACTGTTTATTTGAGCAATTTTGCTTAAATATTATTATTATCTTCACATTGCCCTCTAAAAAAGCGTAAAGCACAACAGCCAGAACAATGCTAGAACCTTGCTCTTACGTTAATTAAAAGGCACTACAATTGATAAATAATTAACAATCAAATGAAGTAGGATTCAGGGAATTTCGTTGTCACATACTAGGAATTACACAGAGTACGACTTGTAGTGAAGTTGGAATTCTGTTAAGCAGTCTAACCTGTGCATGTGTGTGTGTGTGTGTGTGTGTGTGTGTGTGTGTGTGTGTGTGTCTGTGTGTGTCTGTGTGTGTCTGTGTCTGTGTGTTTGTGGGCAGGAGGGTCAAAGGCAGCATCATAGTGCTTAAAAAGCAGATGTTTCCTACAATACAATGGAATACAATACAATACAATACAATACAATACAATGGAAGGACAGGAAGCTCTTGGCATGCCTTGACACTGTTCAGTGAGAGAAGGATGGCTGTGGGGCATCATGTTTGTGATGTGATGTGTTTACCTGGGCCTTGCTGATGACACAATGTAAATACACTTTGGCTCCCCATGGTGCTGGCCACTGATTTGTTCAGGGGTCCTTCCATCAAAAACCACTTTTAGTAGCTCTATTTACAATGTGATGGGTCACAACAAGCAGTATATGCACGCAGCATTCCAAGACGTGAAATTCGATCCTCATGGTTTTACTGGTCATTGAAGGGTCAAGCTAACCAAAACGAGCGGATCAGAGCAGGCTAAACCCATCTACGTCACTAGGTCGTAAGCCCCGCCCAGAGCCATGTATGGCAAGCCCACATCCCAAAGGAAGAACAGTGGACAGAAGCTAGGTGAGCGAAAGACAGCAAATTTGCCCAATCAGAGGTGCCTTATTTAACGTCATGGATATTCACGTGGGACACCGGAAAACAAGAGAACTAGGACATAATTTTTCACAGAAATGAAGCACAATGCATTCAACCATAGTGGCGACACAAAAATATGAATAAAAATAACGATGGAAGGACCCCTTTAAAGTGAGCAAGTTAAAAGGAGGTCAGTCACGCCTCCGTCTGTGGACTGAACTATGGATCACAAAATAAGAGCTGAGCTGTGCACTGCTTCTTTGCATTTTACTCACTTTGCACATTTTTTTAAGAGAGCATAAAAAACAGGAAATAAAGAAACAAAAGGATGAGCAGGCAAGAACACACAGTTAATCACAACAGTCTGTAGTATACTTAAACAAGCTGTCATGAAACCTATTTGACCTTAAAAGTGCTCTCATTACATACCAGGACACAGTCTTTAAGAGTGCAATATTTAAACTGCATATTGTGTCCGAGTGTGTTTGATTCAATTTGCATTTGTAAGTGTGTTGATGTGAGTCTCCCTTGAGCCTGCGGTGGCCTGTGGTTTAGCGTTGCTGGCATCCCTCAGTGGCCCCTCTCAACCCCGACCTTGCATGGCACACAGAGGACATCTCTCATGAAAGCTCTACACTTTGATAAGGCCGTTTTTTTCCCTTGGCATCCCTTTAATGTCAGCTCTGAAATATGAAGTCATTAGGCGATATTAAAACAGTGCTGACAAACTAATTAACAGAAGACATTATACGGGATGGGCTCGATTAATCCGCTTTAATTGCTCCTTTAAATGGGGAGCCCAATTAAAATTAATAAAGATTTACTGGTGATCGTGTAAAGCTATGCCAAGAAGTGGCTGTCTGAAGGGCAGGCAAAAGTCAGCACGCCGCCACTCAAGTTGGGTACCCCTCTGCCCAGTGTGCTCCTCTGTATCTTAGCCTCCCAAACACATGTTATACGACCACTTCACCCAGGACTAACTGCCTGTCTGTGTTGACAAAGTGGGTCAAAATATCAGCTCTTCTCTTAACGTCACATGTAGTCATGTTATATTGTCAGTTGTGTGTAACTCAATAAAAATAATTGAAGTAAAAAATATCAGCTTTTTTCTACTCTTTTCTACTGGGATTGGAAGCTGTACCTATACTTAATTGGGTTTCCAGATGTGTTAAAAATTGTTCATTTAATGAATCTTAAATTGCATAATTGTTATTATAAATGCCATTTCCATTTGTTTTATAAGTTCTTAAGGGGAAATTAATTAAATGCCTATCTATTACTCCCTGTCTCCAATATAGATGAATTTCTACATTGAAAAGTACCAACAAAAAATTATTTGCAATCTCAACGAGAAAATGGTATGTGTAAAAGAACCAATAAATGAAAAATGTTTACAGTTAACAGTTATTTACAGTTAAATCTACAGTGTGAAATGAGAAGTTTAAGTAACTATTCTATATATTGTATGGTGTGCATGGTGTATAGTTCACAATTTTTTTTCTACCCATGACTATAGGTATAGCAGTGTGTATTACATGAGTTGACTCCTCATGACAGACTAGCTCTCTGTTGAAAGGGAGTGGGGAAAGCAGACTCCCCATTTTCTTGCCTCCAATAACATTTTCACCATATGCTTCCTGTCACCTTCAACTTCCTGACTAACCCTACAGACGTTGATTGGAACCCATTAGGAAGAGACTCCATCTACAGACTTGTAACATGGCTGGCTTAACTTTGCTCAAACTGTGTCTTTCTCAAACTCAAAATGTTGTTTTCTCTATTGATACATCAATGATAATAAAACCTTGTTCCTCATTTTTCCAACTATTATGCTGGCTGAGTCTCCAAATTTACCTGTGGTAGAATGCTGTATCATTGTCACTGTCATATAATTTTGAGAGTTTCTTTATCATACAATATAAATATGATGTTATATTATATACATGATATAGTATAAATATATATGTATAATAATAAATATGTAACATGAATTTGTTATTGCGTTTAAATAACTAAATAAATAAATAAACACAAACTGAGCCATTGAATGGCATCACATGTTCCTAAAATTGGGCCAGTTTACCCATCTATGTCTTAATAGTGACCTCTTGTGGTAAAAAGAAGAAAACAAGAAATAGACACAGTGTCTTGAAATCTTATCATTGCAAAATTCAAACCACTATAATAATCTTCAGAAAAATTTCAATCTTGTTATTCATGTTTTAACCAGTTAACAACTCAGTCTTTACATGAAAACCTTCTTGCATTGGTGATTTTGATGATGATGAGCTTGATGATGACGATGATGGTCATAAATTAATCATGAAATGGGAACAGAAGTTAATCCAAACTGTACAAAGCTGTAATGTTACATGGACAATTTGAATTGTTGTTTTTTTTTAATATCACTAAAACTTCTGGTTTGTCATTCCAGCTCTTTTCACAATTTCTTAAACAATCTTAAGCACAGGCTCATTTTAGCCATAAAACCTTTTCATAAAATACATTCTGATGTTATATAACTGCACAATGGTAACCCCAATTAGCAAATGGTAAACATAAATTAAGCATGTAACATCATGTCAAGTCTGGATGGCACACTAGAGGTTTCTTCCTGCATAGCCTGGGGATGGGGGACACAATACTGTACCATATTGAATGTTAATGATGTGCTGTAGCCTGATCCAGCAGAAACATCTTGACACCCATATAACCTATTGCAGTTTTTTGATTCCCCCAAAATGTATATTGTTAACAGTGGATTGAAATGTATGTATCTTTTACAATGCCTTGTAAGCTTATGCTGATTTCACTGAGTTATGGTATTCAGATACAAGAGAAAATTGAAATAGCAATTATATTCTTAATTTTTCTTAATAATAGAAAAAATAGCAGTAGACAAATAACAGGAGACTATTTTCCATAGATCTGTATGTGGAGAACACTTAGATTTAAAATTTTTGATAACGTTGTTGTAAATGTTTCTAATTTTTCTTTGTGTGTGTTTTAAGGCAATAGTTTCATCTTGCTTGAAGTATCAGTCCTGAGAATTTGAGAACGGGAATTTGTGTTTTAAGAAAGGGTGGAAGATTCTAAGAAATGTGTTTTAGCAATTGTGAAAAATGTTTGTTTCGTTTTTTTTATTACATTTGATCAGTGAAATACAACTTGCACAGTGATTTACTTTTTTAAATGCAAATATGAACTAGTTCAACAATAAAATGACTGTTCTTCTGTTTGGCATAGTAAATTGTCATCAATTTGTCTCTCAGCCTTTAGTAATGAGTTACCTTAACCTTAACCAATAGTCTTAAAGCATAAGCCAAACATCCAAGCTTCTTCATTTATTATGTTTCTAATAATTTTTATCATAACAGTCATCCATATTAAAAAATGTCAAAACAAATTAATTCTGCAAACCAACGCGGCACTTCATGTTATGTTTAATTGAAAATTTAAATCAATTATGTTGTGTTTATTAATATGATTGAAAATAAATGCCTGTTAAATAATTACTGTGTGCAATTCAATTACCTTTTGGCAAAGCAAATTCAATTATGGTTTTGTTCCTTTAATTCAACAGTTTCAGATGTGATTTTGCTGCATGTGGAGGAAATAACATGTTAAATCCATTGTAGGAGAAGGAATTACCACAGTTACCAAAAAAGGTTGTGTCACATACGTGCCAAAACAATTGTCCCATTCCTTTTATTAGGGGCTGTGAAAGTCTTTAATCTGTCATGTACTACATGTTTAATGTCACCCTGCTTGGAAATAAAATTGTGTCAAAGTTAACCTAAGAAGCTGAGCTAAAATAGCAGATCTGCGTATTAGGGCAATATATTGTGTTTTTATTAAACACATCTTTAACACACAAAATAGCATTTCTGGTACTCTGTCCAAGTTGAGTCAGCAGGTGCATTGCTTGCATTTCTGTCTGAACCAATTAGTTTAGGCTAGATGCTTGAATAAAACAATTGGAATTTTGCATTTATACAACAATATGTTTTGAGGTCACACTCATAAGTAATCTGAGTGTGAGTGTGTTGTCCTTGGCCTAAGTGTATTGTTGCTCCAAGACATGTCAGGCAGAAGTGCTGACCACAGCCACTGGCTGGATGTCAGCTTCAAAAATGAGGGTTGGTTTGGCAACAGTGAACAATCCCTGTCAAACAGCAGGGGAAAAAACTGATAGTTTGCTTTATTGTTAGAGACGCTCGGTTCACAACTACAACACACTTCAAAACAAAACTTGGTACACATAGCTACACAAAACCAAGAATGCAAAATCAAGAATGTGCCTACACCACAATAGGTCAGTTACTTGTCAATGTCTATTTAATTAAATGTACAACAATAGTAACAATAGTAAAGCCACATCATAAAACACACAATGCATCACATCAAAGCCCTGCTAAAATAATATGAATTAAAAAGTTTACTATGGCAATTACACCTGTATGGTTAAATTCCTAAACAAACTATTAGCCTTGGAAAAGCTATGGTCTTACCTTTTGTTACAATTATACACAATTTTACATTGCAGAGTATATACAGTGCCTTTTAACCGTACCTGAAAATTGATTGGATTTAAATATATATTTCTATTACAGTATGTTCCCTCAGGGTAATAATGTTTTCATACGATCCAACTAATTTCTGTGGACTTCTTTTAAAAGGGTACCTGACATATATTTGCAAAGAAAAATATAAATTAAATTTCCCAAATTTAGGCATGTTAAAATCACTTGGGCTTATCTTAGAATCCTGGTTTATTAACAAACTAATAGACAGGTTTTGAGACAAACTCAATGATTTTGCAATACAGTCATGGGTAATGTGGATTGCCAGACATGCAAGTTCATGTGGTGTTTGGATGAGCATGAGGAGTATGTAAACACTGCCATACAGCCAAAATTGAATAATGGTATGTTTTTGGTGGTGGTTTCTCATGTTGGTATTTTAATATTTTAACCAGTATTTGCATGCAGTTATAGGTTAAAACAAAAAATGAAACTGGGCACTTATAAAAGTATAAACTTTTCTGAGTAATTAACAGTTAACCTCTTTACAGGTAGTTTGATGATTTAAATTCTTCAGGAACTTCACTGTCGAGTTTACAGATAACTTTGTAGATAGCTTTTTTCCATGAGGGATCAGAATCTTTGGCCAGAAAGATAGCAGTGAAGAACTCCTGAAGTGTGATCTTAGCGACTTCAAGGAACCTTTGTGGTACCTGTGTACAAAGATGTGAAAATAGGTATCACTGTGAATGAATGAATTAATAATGATATTGTGTTGGTATTGCAGTAAAAACATTTAAACTTCCACATTATGTGTCAAAATATTTCATTCCACGATCACATTATAGATATTGTGTGTACGGCAAAGTTTACTGGTACGTTATGAAAGTCACCTAAACATTCTTGTCTGTTAGTGGCTTCTAAACCTAGTAACACCTAAACTTAGTTCTTCCTTTACAACAATACATTAAAAGTAAGACTTAATCTCAAATCTTACACTTCAATTTTTTTCTATGGACCAGTCTGCTTCTGTCTACATTACTGACTGATACTGATTACTGTAACAAAGACCACAATGCTATGCCTTCCTAAACACATTAGACATTCTTGCAGCAGAAAAAAAGAACTGTGACATTGTTTGGGATGCATATCGTGTTCTTAATGCACATCGTGTCTGGAGCCACACCCATGGTCTTCTGGTCCAATTACAGTGCAGCTCATCATAGACTGCAACCTACGCACAGACTCTACCACTGTGTGCTTAAAATCAGACAGTCCAGTAGGTGTATCCCACAGGCATCTTAACCATGAAAATGTACATGTACTGAAAAGAGAACACCTACCCATCAGTATGGTGAAAAACATGCATGCAGGTTTTCATTTAGGTGAACTGAAGAGGACATTCATCTACAACCAGTGCAAATCTAAATCAATATGTCAACGCTTTGTCTTTTGATCCTGTGATGCAATGAAGCCGTGAAATGACTAGGCTTTTCACACTTCATTGCTGACAGAGTGCTGAGTCACCTTTTAATGCTGTGTACACATTTGTATTTGCCATTTTAAACACAGCATGCTGCTATGCCCTCTTGTTTCAGTCATATATATACAAAATGCATTTTCTGTTACACTTACCGACTTGTCTGAACTTGAAATTAAAAAATAACATTGCCAAATGCATCCCCAGCATTTTTTCTACAGGAATCACACAAGGTAGAAAATCGTACCAGAATGTGGGTGTGGAGGAGAGAAAACAGCAAACAGGCCTGTTTTTGTTCAGGGTGTATTTTTCTGTAGCCTCGACACACAAAGGGGCCCTGGGAAAGGAATGTCTTGGTTGCAGGGTAAAGAAAACTGTCTCCACTCATTCCCACTGCCTGCCACCTCACCCTCGGAATCTGCCATGTCTTTCTCAGCATTCCGCATCAGTAGCAATTTCTGATGCACCCAGGCATGGCAATGAGATAATCCTTAGTTGTTTCAGTGGGATTCTACAGCTTCCTCTTCCCACAGTTTGATAAAGAGGTACTCCATCTCTAGCTAATTACGGCAAAAGGGTCACATAGCTACAGGTGCACCACCAAGGGTCAGGGCAGGGGCAGTCAAAAAAGAAAAAGAAAAGCTTTCCCTAAAGTGCAAATATCAAAAAAGAAATACACCATGCCATACCACTGCAAGAATGCAAGAATCCTCACCCTATGCAAGAATCTCTTATTATTACCTGTCATTGTATATCTAATAATTTTCTTAATTACAAAAACAATACTATGGTTTCAACTTTTTAAATATTTGATAAATCTGTTTAATTATTCTTCGAAAAAGGCAGAGACATACAGCACATTTTCATAAAATTGTAAACGTGAAAAAGCCTGTGAGATACCTGAAAATCATTGGCTTTATTGTAGTGCACATTGAGAGCTCGAAAAAGCTCACAGTCTCGTGCAACCGTCAGCCCTTTGACATCATTCACACCATCCACAATGGCCTGTCGGGCAAACTTTTCCATCTGAATGTAGTAGAACTCCCGGAAGTTACTGAACCACTTGATCAGCTGGGATGTGATACAGCGGTTAAACTGGAGACAGAAAAAAATGTTACAATGAGGGACTGACTGGTAAGATTACCACATTCAAATAGATACCAAAAAAAATTGCTCCACTAAAACGTACTGTCTGCTAGCCAGTTACAAAAACAGCATCTAATCCGTGCCACAAACCACAGTCTTGATTAGAAGTGTATTTCACACACAAAGATATCCAATATGAGACATTATTAAAAAAAAAAACATTCTTCACAATTTAGAAAAAAATATTCTTCTTCTTCCATCCTATGTTGAGTAGGGAAGTCCTATGTATGGATTGTAAGAGGAGACCTCCCTTTCACTGCCTCCAGCAGACAGAATGAAATCAGACATCTGGATTATCTCCTCTCTTTTGTCAAACTTTCCTGGGGTTAGTGGTGAAAAAGTAGGAACCCTAGGTTGCTGAGCATCTTGCCAGTGCTCAAAGGTGTGGAGGGCTTTGGGGTTAGGGGTGTTTACAAATGTGAGCTCTTCTAAAAAAACGTTCAAAATGCATTTCCCACAAGTTTCGTATATAAGTACATTTTCTTTAACCACTTTCATCAACCTTCAATAGACTGAGCAGAAGACAGGTGTATGAAAAAGGCAATAATGGGTCAATATATTGAAAATAACAATCTAAGCTCCCAGAAAAGAGTACAAAAGGTTTTGCAACTGGTTTTGATAGCAAAACCACAGCATGTTGGAAAGTCTGTGGCATTCAATTCATACTGCTGTAACTTGCAACCTGCAGCAGTTTTGTCTCATTGCCAATCTTTTAAAAAAAAAATTAGCCTTAAGCATTATTTCTGACCAAATGGCTGTCTTTGACTATCTATGAAATGTGCCACCCTCATACTTCAAGGAAGGCCTGACCTTTAGTTGAGGCCACAAATCCTGTAGAATAAGGCCGAGCAATAGGAATGGAGCTAATATGTCACTAATGAACACATTGGGCTCTATTTTCACGATCATATGCACATTGTCTAAAGTCTGTCGCGCAAGTTGCTTTGGGCGCGTTCCCAACACAATTTGGTATTTTGACGGCGGGAAAAGTGAACATTGTGCCAGGCGCATGGTTTAAAAGGGTTGGTCTTACATTACTTCATTAGTCATGGGTGTGTTTTGGGCATAACAAAGTTACCAATCAGAATTTATACTCTCATTCCCAGCGGTGCATTTTTCATGGCCTGTTGCTGTTATGATGGCGGATTTACCCGGACGGCAGGAGTGTTTCGGTGGAGGAGACCGATCTGCTCGTGCGTGAAGTAAAAGCACATGAGCAGTTACTCTTCGGGGATGTAAAGAATGCTCCATGGGTCAGGGAAGTATAGGATGAAAGATCTTTAATAATAATATCCTCCTCCTTTCGGAAGAAGAGAATTTCGAACAGTGCCGAAAGCGTACAACAATGTAAGAAGACGGGGGAAACAAAAGCTTTCAACTCAAACGAAACATCAAAAATAAACGGCAGGTGGAGGTCCATCAAACCATTAGTCCATTAGTTTTCTTTTTGTTGATTTGTCCATTTAATTTCTTACAACTTGCCACACTGTTTATTTAAAAAGACAAAAGGAATCGTAAATAAAACATTGCTATACATTTGTGTGAGGTTTGCTTACTAAAACATTAAAATATACAGGCTATACATGTTGCAGCTCTTCTGCCAGTTGAGCTCGTCTCTCTGGTGCAGCAGCAGGGGCATCTGGGTTCAAAGCGTTGTGCGCCCCTAAAATAGCTTTTCAGCAATGCGCAACTGACAACAGACCAGGTTTTTGTTGGTCAATTCGAATTTGGTTTTTGCGTCCTTATAATAGCATCTGACACACTTTGCGGCAGACCACACCTCTTCTTTTCGCTGACACACCCGTGAGGGCGGAGTGTCATCTGCTATCTTGACAACGTGATTTTTTGCCTGAAAAAATGAACGATGCGCTGGCACAAAATAGTAATGACAGCATGCGCATGTCGCGAATGCACAGTGTGCCATGGCATGATAGGGCCCATTCTCTATTTAGAATTAGCTTGGCAAAGCATGTATAGCCTACAAGCTTATTTTGTGGGGAAAAACAGCTGAATGTGTTTCTCTGACCTGAACAGAAAAGTAAACAAGCATGATATTGGTTATGACTTGTTATTCAAACAGTACTGTACGACAGAAACTCACTAGCCGTCGCATGATTTGTGACGTCATTTTTAGCACAATTTCAGATAAATGTTTCTTACAAGACAATGACATGACAGATTTCTGATTGAGGTAAATATGTTTTGCAGTGGTTTCTTTGGTGTCCAGCAATGCCAACATCTGAACATGATAATTGATCGAGTTCTTCTTAATGATTTGTCCAAGCAGGAACATAGAGATTAAATAGTAATGAACCAAGGATTGACCCCTGGGGGACACCACAGGTCAAGGACACAGATGCCAAGGTACAGTTTCCAATAGCAACAAAAAAGCTCCTTTGTTGTAAGTATGATTTTAACCAATTGATAGCTATACCAGTGAATCCAACCCAATATTCCAATTGATGTAGAAGTATGCAGTGATCAAGTGTCAGCCATGCTAAGATCCAATAACATGAAGAATGATGTTTTGCCAGCATCAGAATTAAAATGTATATCATTTATCATTTTCAACTATTTGATGTCAGAAAGGCAGTTTTAAAGATTTTATTAATAATTTTATTATTAACAAGATGTACCACATAGCGGTACATGGTATGACCGCCGCAGTGTATTGACATGTGGGAACTGTTCATATGATGAGGTGGTAGAGCAGTGTTGTGAGGTGAGAATTTGTGTGGAAATGATTTCCTGGAAGTGGGCAGGGGTGTGGGTTTTAAATGAATGACATTCTGTGTGTTTGTGTAATGTGTAGGAGTGATTTGTGAAAAGGATAGATGTTGTCATAGTATGTATGTAGCCTACATGTTATTAGTTCCCACATTCTTCGCGCAAGATATTGGCAATTAAAAATCGACCTTTTTTTACATTTACCTATCTCTAGTGTTGCTTTCGTCAACGAAAACTATGACTAAATACGAACCTTTATCATGTAACGAAAACGAGACGCAACAAAAATGCTTGGCATGTGACGATGACTATAATAAAATATCTAATGCAATGTTGTTGACGAATAAAAATAAGACCAAATGTGATTTACAAAATAAACTATGCTAAAATGTCTCTTCATTTGAGACGGATAGAAATGTTATTTTACCTCGTTTAGTCGTGTTATCATTATTTTGCAGTTGAGTTGCTTGTGTCTCACGTCGTGAGCTCCAAATGTAGCTGGTTGTATTAGGCTCTGCGTTGTGATTGGTTGTTGCTGGATATAGTGAAGTGAAGTCAAGTAAAGTTTGGATTTGTATAGCACGTTTCATACACAAATGCAGTTCAATGTGCTTAACAAAAATAACAAAGAACAATATAAAAGCATAAAAGCTAAAATAAGTGTAAAATAAGTATAAGATAAATAAACATATTAGACAAAAGCAAAGAGCAATATGTAAGTATAAAAGATAAAAGAGGCAAAATAATAAATGAATTACAAGTAACTTCTCACCGTCACAGACTTTAAGACTATTGCTGCTCCGCTGTGATTGCGGAGAGGGAAAAAGACTCCATTAACCCCGCGGGCATACACACCAATTTGCATACTCGCATCCACACACATGCACAGCGCCTCTCCTTCCCAGCTTGTACATATTAATGGGTACATGGTGTTGGGTATATGGTAAAATCAAATGTGTTTAATGCTGGCAACAAAACTGGACCGCCAGTGTTGGCATTTATTCACGTGCCCGTCCAATTGTTTGGTTGGTCGCGACTTCGTTCTTTCAACTCTGTATTACCCACGTAAACCTGAATATTTGCTGTTTGTGCCCTGTTAACCAATAGTGTGGTATCCACTATCATTTCTCTCATTTTTGCATATTTATGTTTATTACTTTTTCCATAAACTGGTAACAAATATTTACTCACAATTCCTGGTGCTCTGTCCTCATGATGGCTGTCCCATAGCGGAAGCGCGCTCTGCACTGGGACGTGGCTTTTCTGCTTTCCACCGTGGGACAGGGTGCTACATTTGCAGTACAGGGGTGTTCAGTTTTACCATTTTGCCATCATATTATTATTGTGTATTTTGGGGTTGTTATTTGGGTTCATCAGCTGGGTATTTTTTGTGATCAAATTTTTATTGAATAAGCATTATAATACAATGTAGAAATGTATACACAACAAAATGTTGGGGAACAAAAACATTCAAGCAAAAATACAATGAATAAGCCCCCCAACTCCCCCTACCCCGACACTAATGCAATGGAAAAATGCAATGGATACCCCCCCCCCCCCCAAAAAAAAAAACAAACCCAAAACCCTTCATAACACAAAACATGCAAAACACAAATACAAAAAAAAAATGTTAATAATAAAAAAAGGAGTAGAACAGCACCATGCATGTCCGCCTATATGCAAGGGGTGCCGTCAAACAGAAGGGGAAAGAAAGAACATCTAAGACACTAAGACAAGGACACAGACAATCACAAGGACACACACACACACACACACACAATCACTTTTTAAAGGGGAAAGAACTGTAGTCTACAACACCAGTTATACTAAGGCCAGTCTAAAGGCTACCCTGATACATCTTTTAAGGAAGTTGCTGCTGTCTGCCAAATAGCCAACGTTTTTTCAGAAGCACCATGAATGCAGGCAGTAGACAATTCCATATAAATGGCATCTAAAAATGTGAGAATCCAGTATCTGATGTTAAGTTTCTGGGGTGGTTTCCATTTTGTGGCTATCAGCTTTTTGGCAGCAGTCAAACCAGCTAAGATGATGCGCTTGGTCAAACCAGGTATGTGCAACTCTGAGAAGTCATTAGGTATCAAAACGGGCAAAGTTACAGGTATAGGCGTGTCCACCAGCTCTGATAAAGCCGAAGCCACATTGTTCCAAAACTGCTTGACTGGTGGGCACTCCCAAACCATATGTATGAATGTACCAGGACAATTTAGACTACAAAAGGAACACAAAGGTGAGTCTATTAGTTTCATATAGAAACGCTTAAGCGGAGTCAAATACGTTCTATGGATAAAGTTAAAATGTATCTGCTGATCAAATAGAATTTTGCTCTTGTATTATTTTGTATGTTTTTTCTAAATGTCGGTATTTGGGTTTTGATGTTGCATTTATGTTAGTGCTGTGAGTGTCCCCTTTTTGGTTAGTTAGCCTAATTTTTCAATTTGGGGCAATTAGAGGTAATGGTGGGGTGTATAAAAAGGGCAGCTCAGTTCTACTGGAGACTTTGAGAAAGAAGGATCAAAAGGGGCAAAAGGAGGTGAGCCAGCTACGGGAGAGGTGGAGCCTGATGATTTGGTGCCCCAAGGAGCCGACTTGGCCGAGCTGTATGCACTGCTGCAAAACAGCTTGAAGTCCTAGCAATGGGAGCACTGGAGGAGTGTGCAACTCCAGCTGAACCAGCTTCGTGAGGATGTTGATTGCCAGCCATGTCCAGTGCAACAGCAGTACAGCCAGGAGCACCTCAGCCACAGCAACCAGCCGTGCCTGCACCACCACCAGATGTGCCATCACAGCCAGCCACACCGCTGCCACTGCCCCCTGCCATGCTGCTACAGCCAACCGCGCCACTTCAGCCAGCTGTTGTGCTGCTACAGCCAGCTGCACCAATCCACACTGCCACAGCCTGCTGTGCCGCCACCTCTGTTACCACAGTGCCTTGCATCGCTTGCCAGTCCCAGCCCATCCAGAGGGAGAGAAGCTCCAGTGGCCTGGTCAAAGGCTGCCATCCCCAAGTATGTGGAGGGTGAGGATATAGAATAATATCTGACCACATTTGAGGGGCTAGCCACAGCCTATCGCTGGCCCCTAGAGCACTGGGATATGTATTTAGTGCAATATCTCACTGGTAAGGTGCGCAATGCACATGTGGCGATGGACATTTATTTGAAATTGACATTAATTTCACATTTGAAATTAATAAAGAAGTCTACCAGAGGAGGTTTCAGGAGACATTTAGCAGGGAGAATCCCCCTGAGAATTTTATCAGCGGCTAAAGGATATGTTCCATAAGTTGATTAGACCAGAGGAGAAGACGTTGAAGATGTGGCTGAAATTCTCATCCTGGAACAGTTCCTTCGCACTCTGTCGCCAGAGATCAGTGTGTGGGTGAAGGAAGATAACCCATGAACAGGCCAGCAAGCAGCTGAGCTGGTGGAGAACTTTCTTGCTGCTCGTCAAGGCCCAAAGCTCTTCCGCTGTAAAACTGGACACCGGGCCAAAGCCCATGGCAAGTCAGATGGTGGGGGTGGTCCTAAGTATAGTCTGGGAAATAGAAGTAATGAGCCTATTGCCCCTCAACCACACCCTGTAGTCTGTCACCAGTGTGGCCAGGAAGGACACATTAGACCCAACTGCCCTACTGGAAAGCCCAAAACTGGTGGTAATTGTTGTCTCCATGGTTCAGATGAACAAATTATGGGTAGGTTGCAGACTGTTCTAGTGGCAATAGGAGGAAAGCAGATCAGTGCCCTCATGGTCAGGATGTAACACTGCAAGCAGCCCGTAGCAAAGTGGTCAGTGTAGATGGTGAGCCTACTGGGGTTGCCACTAATGTGTGTGGAGAGGGCTTTTTGTTCCGTGATGGACTATTGTATAACCAGGCAGAGGTAAATGCTGTCGGTTGGTCATAGCATCCCCTGGGCAGGACATCTCAGCACCACTAAAACATTTGAAAGAGTTGCTGCCAGGTTTTATAGGCCGGGAATATGCAAAGACATACAGGAATACTGTAAATCTTGTAGTGTGTGCCAACTCACTAGCAGGCATAGGTCTCGCCCATTCCCCCTTCAGGCACCCCCCATCATTGATGTTCCTTTTACAAGGATAGGGATGGATATAGTTGGGCCTCTAGAAAGAACACAGAGAGGGCACTGCTACATTCTAGTTGTCTGTGATTATGCCACCCGATATCCAGAAGCTTTTCCCCTTCGTAAAGTGACTGCCTCAACAATCTCACAAGCTATTCTTCAGCTGTTCTCCAGGGTAGGAATACCCCAAGAAATAATAATCAGGGTACAGCCTTTCTATCTAAAAGGCTAAAACAAGTGTATAGCTTGTTAGGGGATCAGGACCACACCCTATCACCCCAAACTGCCGGCCTGGTAGAAAGCTACAACCAAACACTCAAGAGTATGCTGCGGAAGTTTGTGTCTGCAATGGTAAAGACTGGGACCGCTGGTTGCCATACCTACTGTTTACATACAAATGAGGTGCCACAAGCTCCTACCGGGTTTTCTCTATTTGAGCTGCTGTATGGGAAAGCAGTGCAGGGGGCCCTGGATCTGCTGAAAGAAGCCTGGGAAGGGGCCAAAAGCACCAGAGACCACCATCATCCTTTCCCATGTCCTGCAGACGTGAGAAAAGATGGAGGAGATGGCAGACCTGGTCTGAAATATCCTGGAGCAATCCCAACACCACCAGAAGGTCTGGTATGACAAGTCTGCCCATCAACGCATGCTCCAGCCTTTGCAGAAAGTCCTTTTATGCCTACCCACCACTGAGAATAAGCTGCTGGCACAATGGCAGGGGCCATAGACTGTTGTCATGGGGTGACTACAGTACATTATCAACCAGCGTGTGTGCTGTGGTTCCCAGTGGGACCTGTTATTCTGTGGCACCAAGATGGCCGCCCCCTGAGTAGTTCTTCTTTGCTGATGAGCCTTAGCTGTACGGATAATTGGTGATTAAGACACTGGCGATGAGTGGACTATTTAATGCCTCCTCCATTTGGTGGAGAGAGCGACGTCAGGAAGAACTTCTACGGAGAGTTGGAGTGGAGCCGAGTGAAGGGAAACAAGTGCACCCTATGGGAGCAGCTTCAGAGTTTGCTGTGGCGTTGTGGAACAACTGAGGGGTGGAATCGTCTACCCCTCCAGCAGTTAAGTGCCTGGCTCATTCAGTAACCTGAGTGCTGGACTATTGTGTGTGTGAAACCCTCGCTGGTGTGACCGTGCTGCTGTCTCTCTCCCCTTCGCCTCTTCCCTGGTAAAGAGGAGGTTTTATTGGCTACAGATGGAGGTGACAGTAGGTTCATTTGTGCAAGCCTGCCCCCGTTGTAACTTGCGTAAGGCTAGGCCTAATGTGAAGGCCCCTCTAGTCCCCATTGTGCCTCAGGCCCCGCTCCATGTACTTGCTATGGACTTTCTTACACTTAGCCGTCCCACCGACCGTTATCAAAACCTCCTAGTTATTACAGACTTGTTTACAAAGTTTGCATGGGCTGCCCCTACCATAGATCAAACTGCCCTCACTACAGCCAAGGCCCTGTGGGCTGTTGTTTTTCAGCCATTTGGTTGCCCCGAAATCATCCATTCAGACCAGGGCCCAAATTTTGAGTCGACCCTGATTGCCGAGCTGTGTAGAATGTATGGCTGCCGTAAGACCTGTACTACACCCTACCACCCCCAGGGGAACGGGGGTTGCGAAAGGTTTAACCAGACTTTACTGAATTTGTTGGGGACCTTACAGGTAGACCAGCAGAATAGGTGGGTTGAGTATTTGCCATCCCTGGTTCATTCGTATAATAACAGTGTTCATAGTTCGACAGGGTATGCCCCCACTTATTTGATGTTTGGCCGCCATGTGCGGCTGCCGCTAGATGTTCTTTGGGGCACTATAGAACCTAAGGGGGCTGACAGTGCCACTGAGTGGGTGGCCCAACATCATAACCGCCTCCAGTATGCTTACAGTAAAGTGTCCGAGAACCTAGGTGCTGCAGCGGGGCGGATGAAGCGGCTCTACGACCGTACAGCACGGGATGTTCTACTCCTGCCGGGCGAGAGGGTGCTGGTGCAGAACAACCGCCGCCAAGGAAAGTTAAGTGACCGGTGGGAGCCCCAGCCATACGTGGTCTTACGCCACCACCTTGACTCCCCAATTTACACAGTAAGGCCAGAAGGCAGGCAAGGGCCCGATCGGGTGCTCCATCGCAACCTGCTGCGCCCGTGTCTCCATTACCCTGTAAGACCAGTGGTGGAGGAGCATACACCTGCCCAGCCACCTCAACCTCAAGCGGGATGGAGGTGGGTCCCGACGGCTCCTGGGCCAGTTGTCGCGCAGGATGAACCAGACGCTGAACCCCGGCGGTCCCAGAGACCCACTCTGGGGAGGACGCCAGAAAGGTATGGAGACTGGGGTCAATAAGGGTTCCTGGGACTAGAACCCATTTGGAGGGGGTGAGTGTCACGGGGTGACTACAGTACATTATCAACCAGTGTGTGTGCTGTGGTTCCCAGTGGGACCTGTTATTCTGTGGCACCAAGATGGCCGCCCCCTGAGTAGTTCTTGTTTGCTGATGAGCCTCAGCTGTATGGATAATTGGTGATTAAGACACTGGCGATGAGTGGACTATTTAATGCTTCCTCCATTTGGTGGAGAGAGCGACGTCGGGAAGAACTTCTACGGAGAGTTGGAGTGGAGCCGAGTGAAGGGAAACAAGTGCATCCTACGGGAGCAGCTTCAGAGTTTGCTGTGGTGTTGTGGAACAACTGAGGGGTGGAATCGTCTACCCCTCCAGCAGTTAAGTGCCTGGCTCATTCAGTAACCTGAGTGCTGGACTATTGTGTGTGTGAAACCCTCGCTTGTGTGACCGTGCTGCTGTCTCTCTCCCCTTCGCCTCTTCCCTCGTCAGCGACTGGTGTGTGTGGAGCAACGTGTGCTGTTTGGCTGAATCAACCACATTCTGTGCTGAGCGTTGTGGAGATCGGAGGGGTGAAATCGTTCATAGCCATTGTACTAGGTGTAGCACTACCAGCTTAGTGGTTGCTGTTGCACTGATTGGGTTGCATGCCGTGACAGCCCCCTTATTGTGGTGTGTGCAGTGTACTGTTGTATTAATTGCCCTTATTCGTGTGTTGAGGGTATCTGTATTTATTTTATCGTATACAGTGTGCTGTTGTATCGACCACCTTTAATATTGTGTGGTGAGGGTGTTTTGCCGTGATTATTTCTTGGACATTGCATGTAGTGTATTGTTGCACTTGTTGCTTTTTGCTGTGGTGTGGGCTGAAGTGTGGTCCACTGGGTCTCTCTGTCTCTCTCCCAGTTTGCAGTGGACGGCTGTGCAGGTAACCTGACTCTCTCCCTAGCCGCTCTGCTACGGGCCTGCTCACCATCCCGGATCAGAGGGGGGGGGGGGGGGGGGGGGGGTCAACACTGGACTGGCTGGCTGTAGATGTGTGGCCTTGGACTCATGGACTCTTTCTTTTTATCTGTAATAAAGTGTGTTTTTATAATTGTAAACGTTGTGTCTGGCTTTTGATTGGCCTGGCCGCTCCCTGGTGGTTGCAGTAGGCAGTGGTTAACAGCACCCCCACACGGGGTCACACTGTCATCCACAAAGTAGGGCCTGTTACCTATGAGATTGACATGCTGGGGAGAAAGAAAGCTACACAGGTTTTTCACATTACCTAATGGAATGGCAGGAGCGAGATCCCCGATTTGTTTGTTTGTTTGTTATTCGCATAACTCAAAAAGTTATTTAAATGAAATTTTCAGGATAGGTCAGAAGTGGGCTAACTTAGAACTGATTTGTTTTTGGTGGTGATCCGGATAACCATCTGGATCCAGATTTTTTTATTCAGTGAAGTTACCAGTGTAGCATGGACTTTTATTTTTGAAAGGAGGGAATATAGGTTGGTACGGAAATGAGGCTCCTGTGACGGGTCAAGGAGTTGTTCAATTGTTTGTTGGAGGGTTGAGTGAAAGACAGAGGAGAGTTAGAGCGGTAGTGATGAGCAGCCCAGTAGTTCATGTTGGCAGTGGAAATTAAATAAAGTACTTTCCTGCACCGAAGAGCCAACCAAGTTCGTGTGAGCATGAGTGAACGAACCCACTAGTTAACTATTACACCAGTAATAAAATGTTTTAACATAATTAATGTCTTTTAATGTCTTAAGGTGAGAATGATAATAAGGTGGAGACTTAAGCTACCTTGGCGGAGGTCTATGCTCTCCGAGTGCTTTTCTAGTTACGTTTTTTTTTATTAATCAGATTAGACAATAAACACTATTTTTGACAATGCAACCTCCTCTCCTGCGTGTTTGTCCATCCTCATCTCCAAGCCCACATCCTAACTAGTGGGTGGGCCGCCTTCGTCTTCCACAGTGTTTTAAACACAAGAAGCAATGCCTTAAAGTAAATTCTATAACTTACTGGGGACCAGTGCAGGGACCTTAAAATTGGAGTAATGTGTTTAGTTCTTCCTGCTCTTGTAAGAACACTTGCTGCTGCATTTTGGATCAGTTGAAGCTGTTTGATGGTTTTTTTAGGAAGGCCTGGGAAAAGACCATTCCAGTAATAAACAAAGGTCATGCCGATGCAGCTGACGGCAGATACTTTTGCTCACTAGTCAGTAGCCTACATCATGGCAGCTCCACTTCCCCACAAAGCAACAGGTTACCCAAATACCAAACAAAGTATACACCAGATAAAGGGAAATAAAGCCCAACAACTATATTATAGGTTAGGTTTCCCATATAAATCGGTAGAGTTTATGGAGTAATAAAAGCCAAATCAAGATCAAAAACTACCATAGCCTGGTATTCCACCACCGTGTAAATTAACTTGCTGACCAGTTGATATCAACGTTTGTTTTCTGGACCTAGCATATAAATAAGCTGACTTGCTGAGGTCAGAGTAGTAGTTTCACATGATGAAATTAACTAAACAACTGAAAATAATGAGACACACGCAAAACCAACATAACAGTACAGCATGTGTGACACCCTCTCTTTGCCCAACTCCCTATAAAGTGCAACAAAGAAAAATGCTAAAAAATCGTGATTGCTAATAGCTAACCACTGTTGGGACAGAGCTAGCTTGTTAGTAACTGGCTAAATGTTCCACCATGTGCCACTAACATGAGAAGATACATGAAGATAGTCATGGTACCACGACACACATTTAACTCTCAGGTGATGGTATTTTATTTGTTTACTTTATTTAAATTCATGTGTGTGAGTACTTAGAACATGTTTGGTAAAATGTTGTAAACTTAAATCAGAGTGCCTTCCATGTCTGGAATGGATGTACAGTATTCTTGAGCCTGTACGGTAACAGTAATATAGTAACTATATACTACGGTAACAGTAATATAGTAACTATATACTAAACTTTTTGGAATTGTGAAAATGGTTTGGCTAAAAGAAAATGTTACTTGTGTGTACGCTACTATTAATACTATAGTAATTAGGTTAATTAGAATTACATTAATTAAAAAATGGCTAAAATACAAATTTAATTGACTAAAACTAGATTAAAATGTCATCAGTTTTCAAGTCATGAATAACTAACCAAAGTAAGACTAAAACTACAATGCTCAGACTGGTGCCTGTCCACTATCGCGTCAGATTTGCCGCGTTGGACGCTTTCAATGGAGTCCGTCAAGTCGTTATTGCCGTCCTCGCAAAGCCTATCAGGATTCCGGGGCGTCGGCTCGGACAGCTGGGGAGCGTCAAGAAGTTGGGCTCTGCTGAACTTTATGCAAACGAGCCCGTGTTGTTCAAAAAAAGTACGAAATCAGTTCTGGTGGGTTTTGCATTTTATACATGTCCCCGTCTTCCTACCTTCTTCTACTGTCTATGCTTCTTACAGAGCCACACTAAACACATGTGACTAAAACTAATAAAAACTAAAATGATAGCCTGATGCAAAGACTAGACTAAAACTAAAATTAAAACAAGCTGCCAAAAACAACACTACCCATATCACTAGGTGGCGCTATGCCTCAAATGAGTGTTTATAGGCTGGGTTGACACACCTCCGCAACACTGGCATACTAAGAAAAAAGCATTGTCTTCGGAAAAACTTTTTGGTGAGTTATTTAACAAAACCTGTTTTTAGACATCTAGATTCGACAAGAAATATCGCACTTTGCAACAAAATATCACACAATTTGGTGCACATTAAAACAAAGCTGTTTAGAGTTGGCATGTCAAATTTGAGCCATTAGAAACCAGGATGTGGACTTTTGAAGAATTTTAAGCTACGTTTTCAATTTTGATTGACGTGGCACCTTTAACTGGTTCATCTCAAGATAAATCCTTTGATAACTTTTTGTCAGTATTGTCTGTAGATGACGTACCAAACTTGGTGAGATTCACATGAACGGGCTATGACAAGTTTGTTTACTTTCACTTTTGCAATTTTAAAATTACACAGAAATTGTTTTCATTGGACGTGGGCATTAGGGTCAATAGATTTCAAGACCAAAAAAATGGTTGTAAACATTATCATTCTGTGGATAATAGGCAAAATGACATTCTGTACAATTACAATTACAATTACAATTCTGGGCCAGATTTTATGGCATGTGCTTTTAGATGTCTTTGTACTGATCATGTATGACATATTTTGTGCAGCTCCCACCTTCTCGGTCCATGATATTGGCAATACAAAATCACAATTTTTGCATTTACCCATATCACTAGGTGGTGCTATGCTTCAAGTGGGTGTTTCTGGGCGGGGTCAATATGCCTCTGTAACACCGACACAACACAGACACAAAAACTTTTGGCCGTCTCCCACTATTTGACGGACACTTAGACAGTCGCTCCTAGTCGCTCAAAAAGTTCAAAAATTGGATATGGGCCTGTAGTTGTTAAAAGGCGTCCTTCCGCTAAAAACCACTTTGAGTAGCATTCCAAGACGTGAAATTTGATCCTCATGGTTTGACTGGTCATTTAAGGGTCGAGCTAACCAAAACGAGCGGATCAGAGCAGGCTAAACCTATCTACGTCACTAGGTCGTAAGCCCCGCCCAGAGCCATGTATGGCAAGCCCAGATCCCAAAGGAAGAACAGTGGACAGAAGCTAGGTGAGCGAAAGACAGCGAATTTGCCCAATCAGAGGTGCCTTATTGACACATCATGGATATTCACGAGGGACACCGGAAAAGCCAGTCGTTCAACCACTAGACCTGTTATAGCTTACAGAAAACAGCGTCAAGCAAAAGAACTAGGACAGAATTTTTCACAGAAATGACGCACAATGCATTCAACCATAGTGGCTACACAGAAATATGAATAAAAATAATGATGAAAGGACCCCTTTAAGTACTGAAACATCAAGGTTAAGGTTTTTGAGCAGAGGTTTTCTAAAGAGGAAGGAAATATGCCAGTAGTGTCTGTAGTGATGTATTTGGAATCTGAAGTACATCATATTAGATATTAGGTCAAGAACAGGAGTGCGTTTTTCGAACAACTTGCTAGGTTAGCATTGTACTACCATTGTACTGTGGAAGTATCTATTGTGGTAGTGGTGAAATCCTACTTTAGTAGAACTATCATTGTGGGTACCTCCATAGTGGCCTCTACCCTTCTTACTTCACTGTGTGAAGCATGGAAACAATGGAGAAAAAGCAGGGGACAACCGTTTTGATTAAATGGCAAACTTTTTGTTGACATGCCATGACACTATTTCCTTTTAAGACATGTATTTGTCCCTTTTGAAATCATACTATAGTGAGAATAATACATGATTATGGTATGGTAAACATGTGGCAAAACTCAAGTGCTAAAACTTGGCCCAATTTCTAAGGTGACACATGTAGTAAAGTAAATTATATTCTTACAAATCCTCTGAACATCAGACACTCATCATTGTTGTCTACATAGCAGGCCAAAAAAGTGAGTACACCCCAAAGTGAACATTGTGTCACAAACATTAATATTTTGTGTGAGCACCATTGTTATTTAGCACTCCCTTAATATGAAATTCACCAGAGCTGCACAGGTTGTTTTTGTGATCCTTTTCCATTCCTCCATGATGGCATAACTGATTTGGCAGATGTTAGACACTGGTACTCTTCCACCTCCTGCTTAAGGATGCCCCATGGGTGATCAATAGGCTTAAGTTCTGGAGACATACTTGGCCACTCCATTGTCTTCACTTTCAACTTCTTCAGGAAGGCAGTGGTCGTCTTGGAGGTGTGTAAGGTGTTATCACGTATCACTGCCATACGTATGTCCCCGCTTCCGAAGGGGGGTTGTCATGTTGTGCTTTAGAATGTCACAGCACATGTTGGAATCCATAATTCTTTCAATGAACTGCAGTTCCCCAGTTCTGGCAGCATTGAAACAGCCCCAAACCATGACCACCACTGGGCTCGATTCTAGGCAAGGCACACTTATAATGGTAATGTTTAACAGGTTGCTGCCACACATGCCTGACACATTTAAGCCAAACAAGTTTATCTTATACTAGTCAGACCACAGGACATGGTTTCAGGAATTCATGCTTTTAGACTGTGTGTCTTCAGCAAACAGTTTTCAGACTTTTTTGTGATCAAGCTTTACAAGACGCTTTCCACTCAGAGGATGATCATGCAGACCAGGTTGTTGCACTGTGCAGCATCTTATTTGAGCTCTGACAAGCTGACCTCCCACTTCTGCAACCTCTGCAGCAATTCTGGCTGCAGTCATGCATTTATTTTTTACAGCCAACTTCTGAATTTGACACTAAGTGTGTGTACCTTACTTCTGTGATTGATCCTGTCAATGCCTGTTTGAAGTGGAACTTGTTTTGGAAAACCACTTTATAAATCTGGCCACGATATTGTGCCTCAGTTTCATGGTGTTGCTGATCTTTTACAGATAGGCCATCATTGTGTACAGCAAATATATACATTTCTGAAATCCTCAGACAGTTATTTTGCCATGAGGAGCCATGTTGGACATCCAGTGTCTAGTATGAAAGAATTATAGCCAAAACATTAAAATAAATAGCTCTAATACATGACACACATATTTGTATGGTGCAGTTGAGCAGACCAAAACACAAAAATAATGAATTGGACAAGCGGCTTTTCAGGGTCGAATGATATGTACAGTTATCACTGAGGATGTACTTACTTTTGAGGCCTGCTATTTAGACAAAAATGTGTTAAAAAGTTATTTTCAGAGGACAGTAAATGAATGCTGCTACACAAGCTGCACACTTACTACTCGAAAACATATCAAAGTTTCATTTCTGTAGTATTGCCCCTTGAAAAGGTATACCACATTTTTGTTGAAATGTGAAGCATGTACTCACTTTTGTGAGATACTGTATTTACAGAGCATCTCTTTATGGATTTGATAATGAATCTGAAGTTTAGATTTACGCCATTTTCTTTCAGTCTTTCTACACTTTCTCTTTAGCAGTTGAACCATTGGATTCAGTTTCCAGGGTGCTTTTTGCTTGTCAGTAACTCTTTTGAATTTAAAAGGAGCAATACAAATTTTATTAAAATTTGTCATTAAATCATCTGCACTGTCTGATGGTTGACTTGGGGTCTGTGAGAGAGCCTGCTCAAAAAGAAGACATGTGTCATTGTTTATGACTCTCCTCCTTACAGTCATAAACTTGTTCTAAATGTGAGGGGGACATACAAACATTAAAGAAAACACAGAAATAATCAGATAAGGCCAAGTCTATAACCGTTGTGGAGCACACACACACACATATATGGTATGACTGCAGCATGGTGTCCCTAGGTTCTGTGCAAAAATGTAACGCAAAATTCTTGATAGGTTTGCGTGCCCTACCTATCTTGCTATTTCAAGTTAATCCTCTTCTCATGAACCTTTTGTAAATATCTAGAACCTCATTTCTGATGGTTTATCATTTTATTTTGGACTCAACTTATACAGGTTTTTTTAACATCTAGTGTATCATGTTGTCTTGAAGCTTTTGAATGGAAAATAAAGTGTGGGAAATGCCTGGGATATATGTGGTTGTGGTTTATGTGGATTATATGTCTTAGTCAAAATGTAATTACATAACAAATGTGGGTGTGTCTCTCTCTTTGAGTGTGTTCACAGGTATGCCTTAAGAGCTGTCAGGTAGAGCTACTTTGTTTCAGCCGTCTGGGTCAGACATCTAATATTCTATGCTGTCTGATTCATCAAAAGCAACAGTTAAAGGTGGAATAGAAAAAAGCTTTGGAAGAATGGAAATCAGGAAAAGATACTAAGGGACTGTGTGGGAAAATGGATCATCCGGCCCACCTTCACAGCAGGATGGTAGCCAAAAAAACTGTACACAACTAAGACGTATGGTGCAAAAAGGAGGTGTGCATTTATTTGCAGTGCTCAAAAGGTGTAGTAGGGATGGCAGATTTGAAAGAGACATTTCAACACAGTGTTGAAATCCCGAATAAGTGACAAGGTTGGCAACAAATCATACAATGTCACATCAGGATGAGCTTTGGGCCCACAAACTTTAAAATAACTATTAACCTTGACCTCGAGGGTTTTTGTGAGAGGAGATTTAGAGCAAGAAAGAGAGATTTTGCCATAAGAGATAGTTTCAGATTTGTTAGTTAAATTTAGGCTAAGGCTAGATGTAGATTTTATATAGGTGTAGATTGATAGGCTACAGACAGTGATAGGATGGATAGAGCAATAGGCTACATTATTAAAATTAGACAGCATCAGTTAGCTCGAGGTAGGTTATAAATAGGCTTTATTGTAAGCTACAACTTGTCTATGATTTGAGGAGCATGCATCCCACCATTTTGTTGGATGGTGAAGACTCTGCAGCGGCTTTAGCTGCTGCTGGGCCTTCTAAGCAAGGTATGACTGTTTTAATGATCATTTAAATAAAAGCACAAACTCTCAGACACACTTTTTTGTTTGTTTCAGACTGACTTGTTCATTGTATATGGGCAAAGCAACTTGCTAGCTATTTTACACTATATTATCAATGTTTCTCTGACAAGAGTTTTTTTCTATTTTAATAGGCAGACAGAGGGAGGTGGATGAGCTGCTGGTGAATGTGGTGGTGGTGGATTTATAGCCCTTCACTACTGTAGACGATGTTGGCTTCGGAGCATTTGTGAATAAGCTGGGTCCAACTTGTGTGCTCCCATCCTGCAAAGCACTGAAGAATATGGTTGCTGGGAGGTTCATTAAGACCAAGAAGAAGTCCAAGGAGGACCTGAAAAAAAGCTGAATTTGTTAGCCTTACAGCTGGCACTGTCCTCCATAAACATGCGTCGCTACCTTGGCATCACCGGCCATTACATTACACCTGAAGCAAAAATGGCTACAGTGCTTTTAGGAGTACATCGGCTCCACCAAACCCTACAGTGCAACATATCATGGAGGCCAAAAGATTACTGATGGCAGAGTGGGGCATCACCTCCAAGGTCAAATGCATAGTAACTGATAATGCTGTGAATATGAGCCTGAGTACCTAGCTACTCAGTCTGCGACATGTTCCTTGTTTCGCCCACAGTTTAAATTTAATTGTTAAGAAATCCCTTGATCAGGTTCCTGTCAGTAATGACATATGTCAGAAAGTTTAAAAAGTGGTGACATTGTCTAGAACAAGCTGCAAAGCAAAGGACACGCTTGTAAAGATGCAGAGGCTAATGGGCAGACCGACTGGTTCAGCAGGTGGAAACGAGGTGGAACAGTACATATGACACCATCAATGAGGCATTAACACTGCTTCAGCCCTTCAAGCAGGCAACAACAGAAATGTCAGAGAAAGAGAGAGTGTCTGCTTATGTAATAGAGATAACTAACTGTAAGGTTTTGACAGTAATTTGTGATGGTTTGCTTGTATTTTGTACAGGTTCACATTTGCTACAGGGCCTTCAAAATAGATGTAGGACATATGAATCATTCAGAGCCCTGGCACTGGCAACGCTGTTGGACCCAAGATTTAAGCTTTGTGGAGCTTCCACTCCCGAGTTTTTACCTTCTCTCTTGCCGCCTCCATCTCCAACTCCTACAGAGCTCGTGGCATCTTCGTGCCAGTTATTCAGCCAATAAAGTCTATGTATTTCATAGAAAATGTTGTCTACTATATAAGTTAGAAAAGTTTAGTCGGCATCTTTATTTCAAATGACCCGACCGACTGCGACCCAAATATCATTAAAAATATTTCTTGGTGACTCGTGACCGCGGGTGACCGTGGGGGCATGTGAAGACGTAGCCATTGGAAATAGTTACATGAGTGTTCTATTTAGATGCAGAGCTTTCTGAAGCTTGTATAGGCCTTTCTTTGTGTCAGGATTTATTTTGTTTGGCATAGCATTTCGGACTTGTGGATATTTAGGGTGTGTGTTGTTGCAATGCTAAATGTGCAGAATTGGTTGGCATATTTCAGAGTAGGTATTTAGGACTGACAGTAGTGGTATTGTATTGTAGTGTTTGAATTGTTTGCTGGTGATGGGGGAAGCTGTAGATGCGTTTTTGGCAGTCCCAAAAATCTTGACTAAAGATCAGCTGTTTAAGGTTGCTCAACATTTTTATTTTGAGGCAAACATCCCCAAGGATGTTAAAAAAGAGCAGTTGGTATGATTAGCTGAGGTTGGGGTAATTGAAAGGGGGAACCTTCGCCTGCATCTGCGACGCCGGAGCAGAATCTCACATTCCTGAATCGTCTCTTACTTTTGAACAGCAGTTAAAGTTAATAGAGGGGACAAGTATCTTGAACAGGAATGTGAAAAGGATAGGCGAAACTGGCGAAACGGTGACAGACACACACTTGGAGTTGGGGTGTGAATTGACCACCCTGTTTAATCTATGGTTTTAGAGCTGTTTAAAAACATTGTTCCTGCGCGTATGACATACATCAATGAACATAATGTTAAAACGGCTGCTGAGGCTGCCACACTGGCTGATGAATACATCTTGACGCACAGACAGTGCAACTGTGCAAAGTGAGAAGTTTCATCCTCAACGTTAGTGTTTCCCGACATGGTCCTACTAATGACAGAAAGCAGCCTGAGGCACAGGGTACTTGGAAATATTGGTTTGAAAAGAGCCGCTTGGTAATTTCCAGGGTAAGCCTACAGCTTGTGCAGTGCTCTTTTCTCCAGGTAAAAAGTGTGTATTGAGAAACCTTCTGTTCTTAGTGGTAACGACCCTGTGATTGGTCTGTTGAGTGAGAGCACTGACACGGTCCAAGAGGTGTCACTTCCAGGTGGGGAGCTTGTTTCAGACTACTCTTGTGGGGGTTATGGCCCCTTTATTACAGCTGGGTTTGTTTCATTGGTTAGTAATGAGGAAAAAATGCCAGTTAAAATTTTGCGTGATACTGGTGCATCGGAATCTTTTGTACTTTAATCAGTCTTGCCTTTCTCAGACCATTCTGATACTGGAAGATGTGTTCTCATTTGTGGCATTGAGATGCATATCATTGGAGTCAGACCTGGTTAAGGGAGAGGTGGCGTTGGCAGTTTTCTCCATCATTGCCTGTGGAGGGCATTCATCTCATTCTGGGGAATAATTTAGCAGGGGGGTTGGTGTGGCTTGTTGGGGTGACACCAACTGTACTGAACACCAAGTCTTCTGTGATGTGTTTGGCTCTTGCACAGTTACTCACACCATGAGTCAGGCTGCAGAAGGGCATACATTAGAGAATTTAAGTAAAGAAGTAAGTAAGTGTGGGGTTGGATTTGCCTGTTTTACCACCTAGACTCTCCCGTGAGGAGGTGGCGGTAGCACAGAAAGGAGATAAAGATTGGCAGGGCTTTTTACTGTTGCGTTATCGCAAGAAGGGATGAGAAGTGCAGCCAATGGGTATACTGTTGTAAAAGACTTGCTGGTTTATAAATGGTCACAGAATAACTGTGAGGTTGTGAATCCTGTGTCCCATTCCAGCTGTTGAAAAGCCCTTTGAACACTTGATTATTGATTGTGTGGGTCCATTGCAGGAGTGGAAATTAATTTTGCAAAATGTGAACCTTTACCAGCCACTGACAAATAAATGACAAAATTCACCAGCCACTCAACAGTAAACTATTATTTTGTGTCCAAAACTTACCAGCCAGTTATCTATTTTACCAACATTTGGCTGATGGCTGGTGCCAATTTCCATCCCTGGTCCATTGACATCTTCCAATTCAGGGTGCAGCTATTTGTTGACCGTCACGTGTCAGTCAACCCGTTATCCTGCAGGTTATCCGATTCATAGTATTACGACAAAAGCTGTAGTAAAGGCACTTACTCAGTTTATTTCAATTTTTGGTATACTGAAAGTGATACAAAGTGACAGGGGTACCAACTTGAAATCAACAAGGACTGGGAGGAGGGTGTTCCGTGGCTGGGGAGTGGTACAGGACAGCACAGGTTTCAGTCCAAATGATTTGGTTTTTGCTCATCAGGTTCGTGGGCCTTTGTCTGTGTTAAAGGATGGGTTGGAGGAGGTCAATGGACCTAGTCATAAAACAAAAAAGGTGCTATGACGGTCGTGTTGTGGAAAGAGGTTTCAGCGCTGGTGACCAGGTATTAGCTCTGTTACCCATGCCTGGTTCATTGTTCAGTGTCTGTTTTTCTGGTCCTTATGCAGTAGTACGTCAAGTGTCTACTCCAGATTGCTAATAGTCAAACTCAGACACTCCACACAGGTATGTCACGTGAATCTATTTAAACCTTATTTTTCCCAGGTCCATCTTCAGGGGGTGGGAGTGTGTCATCTGCGACAGTAGCAGTAGTTGGAGTGCCTTCTTGTCCTCTGGTGGCAGCAGATGTTGATCAGGTTGGTTCAGGTGATTTGTTCCTGCAGCCAAGGCTTAAGAATTCTGACACTCTGTTTAATCTGTATAGCTTGATGGGTTATCTATCAGCAGGAGAGAGTACAGAGTTGAAGGCCTTAATTTTGTCCCATCAGTCTCTATTTTCAGATACTCTTTCCTGCACAGACGTAATAGAGCATGATATTGACACTGGGGGGGACTTTGCCTATTCGTCAGCGGTTTTATCGTGTAGGACCCGAGAAGCGAAAGATATTGGATAAAGAAGTATAGTATTTATTACATCATGGGTTGGCTGAACCTTGGCACTCAAGTTGGGCCTCACCCTCTTTGCTTGTGGGTAAGCCTGATAACACCATCCATTTTTGTACGAACTACCGCAAAGTAAACGGTGTGACGAAAGCAGATTCATTCCCACTGCCCCAGGTAGATGATTGTATAGATCAGGTAGGTGCTGCACACTATGTTAACAAGTTTGATTTGTTAAAAGGTTATCAAGTTCCTCTTACATCCTGTACCCAGGAGGTGTCAGATTTGTCACTCCCTCTGGCCTTTATTCATATAATGTGATGAGTTTCAGGTTGCTGAACGCACCCACAACTTTTCAATAATTTCAATAAATAGGGTCATCTCAGACCTATAGGGATGTACAGTGTACCTCGAAGATGCAGTGCTGGTATCCGATACGTGACAAGAACATCTGGTCCGTATACGGGCGTTTTTTAACAGTTGGTACAAGTAAAGTTATTGTTGATGCCATATATGGGTAATTGGGGGCGTTGCGGGATGTAAATTAGTCTGATCGTGCCCGCGCAAGGTGATCTGGAAGGTGTGTATTTATCATTGCAGGTTACCTACCGGTGTGCGTACGAACGGTTGATAAATGCCGAAATTTCCGTGCTTACGAACATTCTAAATTTCATTCGTACGACAGATTTTAGGAGGAATTGTACGAACTGATGATAAATGAGGCCCCAGGCTTCTTATTCTACTATTGAGAAGGAGGCTCACAAAACAGAGGCCCACCCAAGGATAGCGTTGATTTGGGTGTTGAGAAATGTCATCACAATTTGTCATCACAAAGGGTCTTAATGTCTCTACAACTGTTATAGACTTGGCCTTATCTGATCATTTCTGTGTTTTCTTTGATGTGTGTATGTCCCCTCACATTCAGAACAAGTCTATGACTGTAAGAAGGAGAGTCATAAACAATGCCACGTCTTCTTTTTGAGCAGGCACTCCCACAGCCCCCAAGTCAACCATCAGACTGTGCAGATGAATTAATGACAAATTTTACTTCAAAAATTACACATATTATGGATAGTATTGCTCCTTTAAAACTCAAAAGAGTCACTGACAAGCAAAAAAAACCCTGGAAACTGATCCCAATGGTTAAACTGCTAAAGAGAAAGTGTAGAAAGACTGAAAGAAAATGGCGTAAATCTAATCTTCAGATCCATTATCAAATCCATAAAGAGATGCTCCGTAAATACAATTCAAAAATTTCTAAAGCAAGACAGTCTTTCTTCTCTAACATCATAAACAGCAATGTCAACAATGCCCGTGTGCTATTTTCTACTGTTGAGACGTTAACAAACGTCATCACAATTGTCTCCTCAGACTTTGCATCTTTTTTCAAAGGCAAAATTGACTGAATATCTCAATTGCAAATAGCCCAAAATCTGGAACCATTGGCTTCAGTGAGAGGAGACCTTAGCTCAATGCCAACATTTAGCTTCATTAATTATGATACTCTTGCAACTGTTCAAAATCTGTAGAAAAAAACTGTACAAAATCTCAGTTCATCCACATCTGAACTAGACATGTTGCTGACAATCTTTTTCAAATCTGTTTTTCACCTAATATCAACAAATGTACTTCAGATTATAAATACACCACTACAGACTGGCATTTTTCCTTCCTCTTTGAAAAAAAGGAGTTGTAAAACCTTTAGTCAAAAAGAATAACCTTGATGTTTCAGTGCTTAACAACTACAGGCCCATATCCAATTTACCATTAATTGGGAAAATAATTGAATAAATAGTCTTTAATCAATTAACTGCCTTTCTGACATCAAATAATTGCTTTGATAAGTTTCAGTCAGGTTTATGTGCCAATCACAGCACTGAAACAGCTCTGATTAAAGTTATAAATGATATACACTACCGGTCAAAAGTTTTAGAACACCCTAATTTTTCCAGTTATTTATTGCAATTCAAGTAGTGAAAGTTCAATGAATACCCTGAAATGGTACAAAGTTAAGTACTTAACAGCTAGAGGTAAAAAAAGGTTACCTAAAACCGAAAAATAGTGTACATTTCAGAATTATACAAAAACTGGGGGAAACTGACAGGAAGTCGTCTGGCAGACCTAAAGTCACAACTGAATCAGAGAACACGTCTCTAAGAGTTAACAACTTGTGTGATAGGCAGCTCACAGGACAACAACTTTAAGCACAGCTTAATAGTGGTCGTAGTAAGCAAATCTCAGTTTCAACTGTGAAGAGAAGACTTTGAGCTGCAGGTTTGACAGGACGAGTTGCAGCAAGAAAGCCATTGCTAAGACATTAGAATAAGGCAAAGAGGCTCTCCTGGGCCATGAAACACAACCATTGGACTACTGCAGCTTGGAAGAAGGTATTATGGACTAATGAATCAAAATTTCAAATCTTTGGTTCATCACACAGGACCTCTGTACGCCATTGAGTAGGCGAGAGGATGGTTCCACAGTGTATGACACCAACTTTCAAACATGGAGGAGGAAGTGTGATGGTCTGGGGCTGTTTTGCTGGATCCAGGCTTGGTGACTTGTACAGAGTGAGTGGCATCCTGAACCAACATTGCTACCACAGCATTCTGCAGCGCCATGCAATACGCTCTGGTTTGCTGAAACTATGGTATGACCGCCGCAGTGTATTGAAGTGTGGGAACCGCAGGTATGATGAGTTTGTGGTAGGTCAGTGTTGTGAGGTGAGAGTTTGTGTGGAAATGATTTACTGGAAGTGGGCATGGATGTGGGTTTTAAATGAATGACATTCTGTGTGTTTGTGTATATTTTGTGTAGTTCCCACCTCCTTGGTCCAAGATATTGGCAATGCAAAATCACAATTTTTGCATTTAACTATATCACTAGGTGGTGCTATGCTTCAAGTGAGTGTTTATGGGATGGGTTGGTACGCCTCTTTAACACCGGCATACTGACACAAAATCATTGTCTTGGGCAAATTTTTTGATGAGTTATTTAACAAAAACTGTTTTTGTACACCTAGCTTTGACGGGAAACATTGCACCCTGTGACGAAATGTCACAAAATTTGGTGCACATGAAAAGAAAGCTGTTCAAAGTTGTCATGTCAACTTTGACCAAATATGAGCAATTAGATAAAGATATGGACTTTTGAAGAATTCTAAGCTATGTTTTCAATTTTCATTGACATGTAACTTTGAAACAGTCCATCTCAAGATAAATCCTTTGATAACTTTTTGTCAGCATTGTCTGTAGATGACATGTACCAAATTTGGTGAGATTCACATGAATGGCCTATGAGGAGTTCATTTACTTTCACTTTCGCAATTTAAAAATTTCCCGGAAATTATTTTCATTGGAAGTGGCCATTAACCAGTATTGTCAATGTGGGAGGGTCAACAGATTTCACAACAAAAAAAAATTGGTTGTAAACATTAGCGTTGTGTAGATAATAGGCAAAATGACATTTTATACAATTACAGTGCCCCCTATGGGCCAAATTTTATGGCATGTGCTGTGCTTTTAGAGGTCTTTGTGCTGATCGTGCATGACATATTTTGTGCAGTTCCCACCTTCTCGGTCCAAGATATTGCCAATATAAAATCCCATTTTTTGCATTTACCCATATCACTAGGTGGTGCTATACTTTAAGTGAGTGTTTATGGGCTGGGTCTATGCACCTCTGTAACACCAGCATACTAACACAAAATTACTGTTTTGGGAAAAATTGTTAACAAGTTATTTAACAAAAAACATTTTTGGACACCTAGCTTTGACAAGAAACATCGCCCCCTGTGACAAAAAGTCACAAAATTTGGTGTACATAAAAAGAAGTCTGTGTAGAGTTGGCATATCAACGTTGGCCAAATTTGAGCAATTAGAAGCCAAGATTTGGTATTTTGCTGAATTTTAAGCTATGTTTGAAATATTCATTGACTTGTAACATTGAAACGGTTAATCTCAAGATAAATCCTTTGATAACTTTTTGTCATCATTGTCTGTAGGTCACATGTACCAAATTTGGTGAGATTCACATGAATGGCCTATGACGAGTTTGTTTGGTTTCGCTTTCGTGATGTTAAAATTTCACAGAAATTCTCTTTGTTGGAAGTGGGCGTCGACCAGTGTTTTCAATGCGGGAGGGTCAATAGATTTCACGAGAAAAAAGAACTGCTTGTAAACCTTATCGTTCTCTAGATAATAGGCAAAATGACATTTTGTACAATTACAGTGCCCCCTATGGGCCAAATTTTATGGCTACAGGTGTAAGAGCTACTGGTTGGTAATCATTTAGACAACTCACTGTAGATTTTTTAGGGACTGGGATGATGGTAGTCCTTTTGAAGCATGCAGGGACAACAGACTGCTGTAAGGAGAGGTTAAAAATATCTGTGAAGACATCAGCTAATTCAGATGCGCAGACTTTGAGCACACAACCTGGGATGTTATCAGGTCCAGGAGCCTTGTGAACATTCACTTTCCTGAAAGATGTGTAAATGTCTGTCACAGATAGCTGGATGGGGCAGCAATCACTCTCTAGCAGAACTTCAGACTTGATGTTGGACTCAAACCGGGCATAGAAGGAGTTCAGCTCCTCAGCAAGAGAAGCAGAGCCTTGATCTGAACAGGTGTTTCTATCTCTGTTGTCAGTGATGATCCTTAATCCCTTCCACATATTCCTGCTATCTGAGTCCCTGTAATAGTTTTCTATTTTTTCTCTATATTGCCTCTTAGCCGACTTGATGGTTTTTCTGAGCTCATATCGTGTTCTTTTATATTCTACGACATTACCAGACTGAAAGGCTGCTGACCAAGATCTTAAGGCTGCACAAATCTCCCCATTCATCCATGGTTTTTGGTTGGGAAAACTTGTAAAAGTCACTCTTGGCACAACTTCATCTATACAGTTGGAGATGTAGTCAGTGACGCTCTCTGTATATTCGTTGATGTAAGCAGAGGCTGAGCGGAACATATCCCAGTCTGTTGTGCTGAAACAGTGGCGCAGGACGGCATCAGATTCGTCCGTCCAGCGCTGTACAGAGCGAAAAAACGGTGGTTCAGATTTTAGCTTCTGCCTATAGGCAGGGAGTAAAAACACTGAGGCGTGATCTGATTTGCCAAAAGCCGGACATGGGCGGGCTCTGTATGCACCCTTAAAAGGCGTGTAGACGTGATCCAGCGTGTTCTCGCCTCGAGTCGGGCACTGTACGTGCTGATGGTATTTTGGCAGCATTTTCTTCATATTTGCTCTGTTAAAATCCCCTGCAACCACAAAGGCCGCTTCCGGGTACTGGCTTTCATATTTGTCGATAACCTCGTACAGCTCAGTCAGTGTAACAGTACAGTCGGCAAGAGGTGGGATATACACAACTGTCAGAAACACTCCAGCGAACTCGGTAGGTAAAAAGGTCTACATCGAACCATGACATACTCCAGACTTGAAGAACAGCCCGCTGATGTTACATGCGCATCTTCACACCATCGCTTATTCACAAACACACACACACCACCGCCCCTAGTCTTGCCTGATTCAGGTGTTCTGTCCTGGCGAAAGACTGAGAATCCCTCTGGTAGAATGGCAGAGTCCTTCATAATGGGTTCCAGCCACGTCTCAGTGAAAGCGATGACATGACAGTCCCTGACTTCGCGGTGAAATCGCAGTCTAGCTCTGAATTCATCCAGTTTATTCTCCAGCGACTGTACATTGGCCAGTAATATAGATGGAAGTAGAGGCCTAGAATCCTGGCTCTTTACCCCTTTTCCTCCGACGCTGTCTTGGTATCCAAGGTAAACAAATAGGAAAACAACTCTGGTCTCGGTGTAAACTGGCCTGTTCCATGCTTATGTCCATATTTTGGCGAATATCCATAAGGGCTTGTCTTCCATATGTAATTATAGCCATAGATGAGGTAGAAAAAAATTAAAAGTATAGCAAAGTGATTAAAATAATAAAAAAATAAACTTTCTTTGGGAGGGGAGTGAGCAGAGGCAGCCATATACTCCGGCGCCTAGCATCATGTCAATCAAAATTCAAAACATAGCTTAAAATTCTTCAAAAGTCCGTATCTCAGCTTCTAATTGCTCATATTTGGTCAATGTTGACATGACAACTCTAAACAGCTTTCTTTTCATGTGCACCAAATTTTGTGACATTTCATTATAGGGTGCAAAGTTTCTCGTCAAAGCTAGGTGTCCAAAAACAGTTTTTGTAATATAACTCATCAAAAATGTTGCCCAAGACAATGATTTTGTGTTAGTATGTCGGTGTTAAAGAGGTGTATCGACCCATCCCATAAACACTCACTTGAAGCATAGCGCCACCTACTGATATAGTTAAATGCAAAAATTGGGATTTTGCATTGCCAGTATCTTGGACCGAGAAGGCTGCACAACATATGCACAAACACACAGAATGTTATTCATTCAAAACCCCACTTCCCATTTCCAGCAAATCATTTCCACACGAACTCTCACCTTACAACACTGACCTACCACAAACTCACCATACCTACGGTTCCCACACTTCAATACACTGCAGCGGTCATACCATGTACTGCTACGCGGTACATCTAGTTGTAAAAGGAATTGTAATCTTTGTGGATTTTACTGAATCCCAAAGAAAGATGGCTAAGCTAAGCTACACACTACAGGTCAGGTATGGACGTGCTAACTAGCTAGCACCCTTGACATGGTAACGTGCAAGGCTACCTGAAACGAAAGTTAGTAGAATACCAAAGTACAGTATTAGCCTTCTACTCAAGTAAATGTGATTGCAACCATAACGGTAGAAAAAATGATAATATGCTGTCTGATTTGTGTTTGAGCATCTACTCGTCCATTTATCATATTTGGGTTCTTTGGCGAACGTCACTCGACTTCATCAGGAGTTTGCGCAGTAGACTGAAGTGGACACGTGATCAAGCAAAATTTTGAAAAATTGGCTTTATCCGCTCTCATTGAAAACGATCCCTCAGTTCATTTTTTTCTACCGTCTATGGGTTTAACTTTCCCCAATTAAGACCCAAACAAGCATTTTGCTTAAATAGCTTGACCTACAGTATGTCACAAAAGTGAGTACACCCCTAACATTTTTGTACTTTTTTTATTATATCTTTTCAATGGGAGAAGTCTAAAGATATAATACTTTTCTACACCGTAAAGTAGGCAGTGTACAGCTTATATAATAGTGCAAATTTGCTGTTCCCTCAAAATATCTCAACACGCAACCATTAATGTTTAAACCACTGGCAACAAAAGTGAGTACACCCCTACGTGAAAATGTCCAAATTGTGCCCAAAGTGTCAATATTTTGTGTGGCCACCATTATTTTCCAGCACTGCCTTAACTCTCTTGGGCACTTTTTCAAAATCTGCTGGGCATAGTAGTTGCCAAGTAAATGTGTCTACTTACTACAGGTCACAATTTGCCATTAGGTCACATTACTGTGAAGCAGGACACAATAATTTCTTGAAAAAAATCCCCAAAAATCAATCTAAGCGCTTTTTGAAAATCAGTTAGACCTAGTAGTTGCCAAATGAATGTGTCTACTTACTACAGGTCATATTTTTCTCCTAGATCACCTTACTGAAAAATTTCACCAAAAATCAACCAAATAATTTTTTCAATACATTTGTCTACTTACTACAGGTCACAGTTTGCCCCTAGGTATTACTGTGAAGCGGGAGACAATAATTTTTTTTTAAATATACCAAAAGTCAACCTAGGCGCTTTTTCAAAATCTGTTGGGTGTAGTAGTTGCCAAATAAACCATAACACCAAGACCATTAATAGGTATAGCCTACTGACACAAAGCAATAAAATAAAAACAAGATTAACAAATACATAAATAAATAAATGAGTGAGCTTGACAGCATCAGATAAACGCCCCAGAACAAGCTAAAAAGAGAGAGAAAAGATATGTCTTCAAACTGCACTTAAATAACGTACTTATAAGATGAAAAGTTCAGTGCCAGAGTGACACACAACACATGTGCACAGACGTCAATTAACTTTTAACCAACCATGGCAAAGTTGCATCACCACAGAGGCATTAGTTAGACACTTGTAAACGTGTGGAAGCAACTACAACTGCACGATTTGTCTACATGGGTCTACATGCGTCTTACTCCCGCGAGTTTTTAGGTCATTTGACATAGTCACATTCTGGTGAAACGCCTGGAAATCTGGAAACGCCTGCAAACGTTTACATCAAGTCAAATGCGCCTAGTGTGTCTACTTAATACAGGTCTCAATTGGCCCGTAGGTCACGTTACTGTAAAGCAGGACACAATAATTATTTTTAAAAATTCACCAAAATCAACCTAAGCACTTTTTCAAGATCTGTTGGGTGTAATAGTTGTCAAATAAATGTGTCTACTTACTGTGTCGGCGTCTGCGTGAGTGCCTGTCAGTGGCTTGGCGTGGGGGACTTTTGTGGGGAAGCCAAGCCAGATAAAAGAACTAGGCTTACTACTACTTTTTTTTTTTTGGGGGGGGGGGGGGGGGCATGCCTTTTATTGTTATTTCTTTGTTTTTTTTTATTTAATTTTTTTTTTAAAGAACACACTGGGTATAAAACAACGGGAGCAAGCGATACAAGATTAACTAGCAAGCTTCACGTTAGGCTATGAAAAACAAGGTTAGAACGTTACATAGCTTACTAGCAAGCTATGGCTATGTCTTGGTAGACTTCTAAAGATATACGCAGACCACTACAACATTAAACAACAACATTCCACAACTTAACAAGGTGCTCCAGCACACAGTTTAGTGAACGTTACCTGTAGGTATGGCACGCCATTTTAACATTTAACAGCTAAACTGGATATGTGTTGCAGATATCTGTAATTCAGTTTTGCCTACTACATTCTTCTTAGGGCAAATGATGTCACTTTTGCCATTCATTTCTATGGGGTTCATCATTACGGATATCTACCATTCAATTGCAGATATCCACAATGTGAATTACGGATATCTGCAACTTTCATTCTGCCTAGTCAAAATGTAATTACAGATATTTTGAATTAGAGTTTTGACTAGGCGAAATGACGTATGCAAATCCCACTTTAGGCGGGAGCAGAGCGTGTTCACATTATATCTGTTAACTGTTAGTGTTAACTTGTAATTAGCACCGATTAGGAACATGTCAGAGCAGCCAGAGGGTGAAGGAGTTTTTAAAAAGACTTTGCTTCTTCTCGGGCAAGACAGGAGCTGGCAGCGAGAAATGAATTGAACATAACTTCCCACAACAAGACAACTATTTCTCTGTCTCCACAAATCCCCTGAGTGAGGGCTCATTCAATTTCATGCAATTTTTTGATGTTTTTTTCGATTACAGCCAATGCTATGACTGCTTCTTTCTTCTTACATTCACAGAAATAAGGAAATAAACCTACTTGTTCTTTTATTATGGCGGGGAGGGGAAATTAAAATAGAGCAAAGTCATGCACAATAATTTGTACTAGTCATAATGACGTTTGAGATGTCTTTAACTTTCATTCTGCCTAGTCAAAACTGAATTACAGATGTCTGCAATTGTCATTTAAGATGTGCAGATTGCAGATTGCAGATATCTGTAATTCAGTTTTGCCTAGTCAAAACTGAATTACGGATATAATAATAATAATAATAATACATAAGTTTTGTATAGCGCTTTTCATGGTACTCAAAGACGCTTTACATACCTAAACATAAACACACATACACACACACAAAATACAGGAAAAAAAAATGAGAGGGTGATCAGTGGTGGTGGTGGAGGGGGGGGGGGGTGGTCAGGTGTCGTATGCAATTTTGAACAGGTGGGTCTTGAGGTGGCATTTGAAAGAAAGTAGTGTGTCAGAGTTGCGGATGGCCAGGGGGAGGGAGTTCCAGAGGGTGGGGGCAGCAATGGTGAAAGCCCTGTCGCCAATTGTCCGGTATTTGGTTGTGGTGATAGGGGTGAGGAGATTTGCATCGGCAGAGCGTAGTCGGCGGGGGGTGTCGGTGGAGGAGGTCTGTCAAGTATACGTGTGCAAGGTTGTTGAGGGCCTTGTAAGTGATGAGGAGGATTTTGAAGTGTATGCGTTGTTTTATGGGGAGCCAGTGAAGTCGGTGGAGGACAGGTGTGATGTGCTCTCTGGAAGGGGTGCGGGTGAGCAGTCGGGCAGCAGAGTTTTGGACGTATTGTAGTTTTTGAAGAGCAGTGGAGGGGAGGCCGTATAGGATGCTGTTACAGTAGTCGAGTCTGGAGGTGATGAAGGCGTGGATCAGTGTCTCAGCAGCTGTGGAGGAAAGAGTGGGTCGAAGACGTGCAATGTTGCGGAGGTGGAAGAAGGATGTCTTGGTTATGTGGTTGATGTGTGATTTGAAGGAAAGTGTAGGGTCCATGTAGATACCAAGATTTTTTACGAGGGGGGAGGGAGTGACAGAATGACCATCAACACAGAGCGTGAGATTTTGACAGGTGGCAATGGTGGTTTTTGGGCCAAAAACGATGATTTCAGTTTTATTGCTGTTTAGTTTGAGGAAGTTGTGGTTCATCCAGGTTTTGATATCTGTAAGGCAGTCGGTGATAGTGGCGAGGATGGTGGGACAGATGGTTTTGGAGGTGATGTATAGCTGGGTATCATCGGCATAGCAGTGGAATTTGAGTCCATGGTGGCGGATAATGTGACCAAGTGGAAGTATGTACAGAATGAAGAGTAGGGGGCCCAGGACTGAACCTTGGGGAACTCCGTGTATGACGGGGGTGGTGTGGGATTTGTGATGGTTGATGGTGATGTAGTGGGATCTGTCAGACAGGTAGGATTTAAACCAGGAAAGGGCTGTGTTGATGATGCCAATGGATTCCAGGCGGTTGAGAAGGATGGTGTGGTTTACAGTGTCAAAGGCAGCGCTGAGGTCGAGAAGGAGGAGGATGGTGAGGGAGCCAGAGTCAGAGGAGAGTAAGATATCGTTGGTGACTTTGAGGAGTGCTGTTTCAGTGCTGTGGTGGGTACGGAAACCGGATTGGAAGATTTTGTATAGGTTGTTGGTGTGAAGGTGGGTCTTTACTTGAGTGGCGATGGCTCTTTCGTGGATTTTAGACAGGAATGTGAGGTTGGAGATGGGTCTGAAATTGTTGGGGTCGTCAGGGTCAAGGCCGGGTTTTTTGAGGAGAGGAGTGATGGCTGCGAGTTTGAGAGGAAGGGGTACTGTGCCAGAGGTGAGGGAGGAGTTTATGATGTCCATGATTAGTGGGGAAAGTGGTGTGAGGCAGGCTTTGACAAGTTGAGATGGCATTGGGTCCAGGGGAGAGGTGGATGACTTCATTGTGGTGATGATCTTGGAGAGGTCTGCAGAGGTTATGGGAGTGAATGTAGACAGCTGGTGGTCGGTGGATGAGAGGAGTGTGGGCTCTGATGGTAGGAAACTGGCAGGGGACGATGCAAGCTGGTTGTGGATTTTTTCAATTTTTGAATTAAAAAATGACATAAGGCTGTCGCATTTCTGTGGGGTGAATGAGGAGGAGATGTTGTCGTGCGGTTTGAGGAGTTTGTTAATGGTAGAGAACAGGGAGCGTGGGTTGGATGAGCCGGAGTAAATAATGCCAGAAAAGTAAGTGGTGCGTGCTTGGTTGAGAGCTGTTTTGTAAAGTTGCATATGGTCGTGGTAGATGAGGGAATGTACGGTGAGGCCAGTTTTTTTGTGAAGTCGTTCAAGTTGCCGGAGTTTTTTCTTGAGGTTGTGGAGTTCCGGGGTGAACCAGGGTGCAGAGTGAGTAAAGGTGATTGTTTTGGTCTTGAGGGGTGCCAGTGCGTTGAGGGAGGAGGAGAGCGTGTTGTTGTAGGTGTTGACCAGGTCCAAGGGTGTTGGCTGTTCATGGGGGGTGAGACAGGAAAGGGTGTTTGCTATGCATGTGGAGAGTGAGTCCGGACAGATTGATTTGAGGTTTCGGAAAGTGATCTTGCGGGCATGCTTTGTTTTGGGGGTGGGAGTGTCAATGTGAAATGTAATGGCGAGGTGGTCAGATATGGGGACTGGAAATGTTATGGATGTGGAGGCCAGTGGAAAAAACCAGGTCTAGAATGTGGCCACGGTTATGGGTGGGGAAGTTGATATGTTGGGTAAAACCAGAGCAGCTGAGGAGGTCAAGGAAGTCCATTGCATGTTTACAGTCCGGGGAGTCGATGTGTAGATTAAAATCGCCAAGAAGCAGAAGAGATGGAGAGATTGAAAAAAGTGTGGTGATGAATTCAGAGAGGTCGGTAAGGAAAGATGGGTTGGGCTTGGGGGGGCGGTAGATGATAGCAGTGATGAGGGGTTTCGGACCAGGGAATTTAAAAGCCAGATGTTCAAATGATGGGGCAGAGGGGACTGACAGTGCACGGGGATGAAGATGTTGGTTGAAGATTGCAGCTATGCCGCCCCCTCTGCCTTCGGTACGTGGATTGTCCAAATAAGAGTATCCTGAAGGGGTGGTTTGGTTTAGAGTGAAATAGTCCAGGGGTTTTTGCCACGTTTCAGTCAGGCAAAGCAGGTCGATATCTGTATCTATCGTTTCGACTAGGAACAATTACGTTACAGATATCTTGAATGACAATTCTGACTATCCAAAATGTGACGTTGTTGATATCTACAATGTTAATTCCAGATAGTCAAATTTAGCTTTTAAATGTTAAAAGGACTTGACATGCATTTCAGGCTGGGTGCCACTTGGATAGGACAGGAGTGTAATATCGTATTTTACCACATAGCGTAATGAGCTACATCTGGGAGTGGGGAGGCACCATTTTGCTCATAGCAAAATACTGAATGAGAAAAGTAGAGATAGATGACTGAAGATCTATTAGGGGTCAACAGCCTAAACGTAACCTGCTGTTTTATGTCCTTCTTACTTACTGGTACCTCTTTCTCCGGTGAAATTCTCCTTGCTGCTGTCTGTCCCTCATCATGACCTTCAGCATGTGGTTGCTCATCAGGTTCAATTTCCGTCTTGTTCTCAATCTTGCTCAGTGATTCAATGCGTTTGTCGACATTGTCATCTAAGACATTACTGCTGCTGCTGGCAGTTGCACTTAGCCTGGGCACGCCCATACTTCCTGTGCCGCTGCATTTGAATTTCGCTTGCAAAGTCAGTCTGGCCAAGCTCCCATTCAACACCGTTTCTACATTAACAGAGAAACTGGGACCAATGAAAATCTAGCACTTCAAAAAGGCAATGACGCGGTAGTTTAGCGACCGGAAATCTACCTCAGTCACTGTCAACATGGCGAACGTGGAGCAACGGCAAGATTTCAATGCAGCTGTAGCTGCTGTTTTGGAAGATGGATGAACATGTTAGCCAACGAAGTCTACAAAGAAAATCTCCTTGGCATTGTTGTCGACGAGGTTCATCTGACTTATAAATGGTAAGTGTTGCCAAGTCAACCCAGTTTATAGTATGTAAATAGCAGAACAACACAGTAATATCTTGCAAAGTTGTGGAGCTATTTCATTGACAAAATAGCTGCACGTTACATTGTCAGCGATAGCATATGGAATTTCGAGCTTTTGTGCAGTTACGTTTTTGTTTACTCATATGCACGTTACTATTCTCTGTCTTATACATGGACACTAATGTGATTGGTCGAAGCTTCGTCCAGTAGCAAACACAGGCATTTCACACACGTGGGTTAAGCCCGCCCTCTGAGAAATGGGTTTACAACACAGCTTGGCCAGACCAATGTTCGCAGAGCATTGATAAGTCGCGTTAGCCAGGCTAAGTTGCACTGCAACCAAAAAGCTCTGTGAGCTTTTTACATTTTGATGCACCACAAGATACAAAATACTTCCTTTTCTTTTCTTTTAACTTTTCCCATCCACCTTTCTGATTACGTTTTCTGCTTGCTATATTTGCTCTTGTTAGTTATTAGACTCTAAATTTTAGTTACTGAACAGGGTCAGTCGACGGCCATAGACTGGACGGCCGTTCGTGATTTTTCCAGAATGCACAGATTGCCAGCCCGCCCTGTTAGTCTGAATTCAAAATGTTTATTTCATTGCCCTACAAACGAAAAGTGCAATAAATATGTGAACATTGAAACCGGGAAAAAATGCCTTCAAAGTTGTTATGCTGCCCAGTCAAACATGTTGTAGGTATAATGTGGTAATGCTTTTATGTACTGTCTTAATAAAAGAAGCAAGACATTTACGGGGGGTTCCGACGACAGGCGAATTTCGCCTGGGGGCGTGGTCGGCGAAATTGCATACGTCACGTAAAAGTACCAAGTGCATAGCCGGCTCGCTAGCAAGCTGAGTAGCCTGTCAGCTAGCTCAACAGTTTGAGTGCTCAAATATCTGCAGTCAGTGGTGTTCTTGCTGGACTATGTTGTATAAGCTATACGGTGATTAGTTACCTTTACTAAGAACATAATTCATCTGTGTTCATCCTCTTCAAAATACAGTAAATGGATTGGAGACGTAGCTATTTAGCTACTTAGCTAGCGGCTAGCTAGCTAAAAAAAACGAATGCTTAGATGGCAATCTATGGTTGTCTATTTGCCTCGATTATATTCACATCACATCTAAACAACAATCCGTGCTGATGAACACACTTTTGGTCAACAAGAAACCTTTTAATCATGTAAATGTTTTACGCTACTGACTCCACTGGTGGCTGCCATGTTGGTCAGACTTTTTTTTGATACTCCCGCCTCTACACAAGACGTCACGTACAATACACATCACGCGCTGAATTGATTGGTGCTTGTGTGGTCTAATTTGCATGAAGTTCAGGTTTCGCCAACTGTATTTCGCCTCTTAAGGCCCATTCATGCTCGACATGTAGCAATTTACGTCCGTATTTTGTACATACGTTATGCCCGGTGATGTCTTCATACCTCCGTTCGTATTTTACGTGTCAATGCACAGTACACAATATTTCCTCTAGGTGGCAGTGTTTCGCGCCAATAAACCATAAACGTATAATAACAATACATCCATGCACTAAACTGGCACTAATAAAAAATGGCGACGTTCGAGGAGGTCACTTTGTTGCATCTACTTCGCAAAAGAAAAAAAAAGAAAAACAGCATAAGGTGGAGCGTAACGCCACTAAATGTTCTCCTCAAATCCCGCCATGTTTAAATGTCCTGTCAGATCTCTTCTTCGTGACTTTTGTTAAGCATTTCAGATAATACACTCAACAGCGCCCCCCGTTTTCCTCTGGTATTGCAACGTTTCATTCGTAATCGTAAGCCCCTTGATTTCGTGTCAAAATACGGACGAAATCGACGTAAAGAACGTATGAAACACTCCACACGTATCCGTAACCGTATTTTCCGTTGAGCATGAATGGGCCTTTAGTCACAAGACAAGGAAGGTGTTATAAAGTCAATTTCCAGTCTAAACCCAGTTCTGATAAAAAATGTAGCAACTGCCTTTTTGCTTTGTAGGTTAGCCTAGGCGACGGTGGCAAACATTACTAGCATGACTAGCAAACTCAAGTTAGTTTAACAAACTGGCTCTACAATGTTTACTGTATAACTGAGTAGATTTACTTTCTTTGCTTGCAATCAGTAACAGTACCAGAAATGTTGTTTGTTTATTCATTTATTTATTTAGCTTCGCATAGGCTACTTCACATAACAAAATTATTCTATGTCATTCACGACTTCAGATCATGCCATAGGCCTTTCTTTTTTTTTTTTGAAATGTTAAGGCCATTGTAGCTGTAATACGTACTCTGAACTGTGTGGTGTGGAAGATGGGAGACATTTTACGCATTGACCTTTAAGTCCTGTCTGTCACAAATGTATGCAGACTACATGGCATAATTCCTGGGTCAGAAGATTGTAGTTCTATGGCTTACCTGCAGACGGTGATTTCCTTCTGATTTGACGAGACGATTATTTCTTTTTAAATGAAGGCTATAACTCCAACACAAAGCCATTGGGTCAGAGATATGATACAGAATGTAAAACTGAGAAAATCAGATGCAGACTAAATGTCTTACAGTTTACAAATGTAAAATATGTAAATATTCGAATGCACCTCTTTTTGGTCTTTGTTTTGTTTTGTTCCATTTTGTTTGCCTGTCTTTTGATTGTTTTGTTTAATTGTGTCTACTGTCTGTAGCTCCATTTGTTTAATGATAAAACCTTCACAAACAAATTTAAAAAAACTTTGTCATAGCCAACATCGGATCTAATAACTGAATGAAAAATGTGACATACTGCGATTTTTGCCCGACATTCTACACCACCACAACAAAAAAACTAGCCTGTCAGAATTTTACGGGGAAGCGTACATGTCCACTGTTGATACTAGTGCTCCTGTCACCAGTAGTCAATGGAACCCATACAACAATGACACATTGTCTTGTAATGTGGCCAGTCTTCTGACCAAAATTTGGGGTTGTAGGATCGTATAGTATGACAACTGTGTTAATGACATCTGTGAACAGTGACATCTGCCATGACAACTACCTCATGTTAATGCATTCATGCAAGAGGGACTGTACCTCTTAAAAATATACAAAAAGTCTTAAACTGAATAGAGAAGAAATTATATTTACTAAGTTTTTAAAAGTAAAAAGGGTTCCACTTGAGCTCAAATCTTTCAGTAAAATCAGAATAGGACTGAAAAATCAATGACAGGCCCAGGGCCACTTCTCTTGATTAGGCTCAGGAAGGACCACACACACAGTACTTTTCAGGGTAAGTATCTGGTGCAAACGATTCATGTTTCAATGCACCACGTCTTCCTCAGAGTCAAGCAATGCTGGCAAGTATGTACAAATGAATGCATTTTCTCACATTTTCACTTTCCCATAGACACTGGTTTGTAAGAGAAGTATTCCATGTGCTCTGGTCCCTAATAAGTCAAGAGAGGTGACTGAGGGCCTGTTGCTTACATGGTTTAAAATCACCTGTGCTGTGTGGCACTTACCTTTACATCAGGAAAGTAGGCTTTCAGCACATTTGAGCTTGGGTAACGTGTGTAGAAAAACATCAATTTGGCCTTCTTCAGATGATTGGGTGTCAAACCTTCCTGAATGTGTCCAAAGTTAAGGCTTCAAGATATACTGTTTGGGGCACTGAAAGTAGTGAAGGAAAAATACAGAGGCACGCTTGTGCCTTATACCCCTTGTAAGAATGGACAAAAAAATAACTAAACAAACAGTAACATGTAATTAATAATACAATGCATGCTGTTCTCATGTCCTGCACAAAAACAAAATTAGATTCTTGATTCATTCATATACCATAGATATTTGTGTTTTGCTTCTGCTTTTTTGGGTGCCGAGTCCCAAATAATATTAATTTATACTGCAGGCACTGAAAGACTTGATTTCTTTTTGGGCAGGCAGTGTGATCAGCCAACCTTATTTTAAGCAACCACATTTGTGGTTGTGTCTGTAGTGGCATTATTGTATTGTTCCAGTAACTCCCACAAGATAGTGTGAGACTATGGTGGTGGTACCTCCTCTTAGAGAGTAGTCACATCAGGTACGTTTTACTCATACCGTACCAGAGTGTTGTTGTCTCTGGTCTTCTTAGGGCCCACCCACACTGCATAATATCAAACTGTACCAGGGCACGGTTGAATAGCTGTGTTTGTGATCACACTACATGCATACTATGCCAAAGTCTAACTGAATTGAACTCAAATCTACCTCTACCAAGTGTGCTAGTGCACTGTGCCCCGGTACAGAATGGAGCAATTACACTGATCAAACAAATTGGACATTGGGGGTGAAGTGTACTTGTGTACAGTACAGATGGCATAGTGTGAGTATGCTCTTAAAACGTCTAAAAGCATGCTTTTCAGAAAGACCGTTTTGTACATAGAAGGTAAATGTAGCAGTCTTATACACCTTGGGTACAATCAAAAATGTTATATTAATAGAAATGTATCTATCTGTTCATGCAAGGAATGTCTGTCTGTCATTCTGTCTATTCTGTCATCTACACGTCGTAACTCTAAATGTACATAAGTGCATTCACACGTAGATGACAGTCGCAAAATATGTACCGGTAATCAGCCATTCCAATGTATACACTTTCAATCTGTAAGTTCTAAGTTCTTTAGTATTTTTTCCAAGTAAATACTGGTGCATGTATGATAATGGACATCCTGCAAAAAGGTCAGATTCGGCATGTTTTGTGTTTACCAGCAGAGAAAAACAAAATTGGAGGTGGTGTAAATATCATGTAAAATTTAATATAACTGAATGTGATTCAAGTATGTAATGTCAGTTTTCAACTGCACATGAAGTCTGCTCCCACTATTTTCTGCTGAGGTTTTATACATTTAGATTTATCACTTCTGGCAAGGAGGGTATGTTTTTGCTCCTATTTGTCTGTCTGTGGTCCATTTCCAAAAAAAGGGTCATTGTTAATTTCCTTAGCAACTTTGGTTGTTTGAGCGATGGACTTACAACACTGCTGGTTCCCAAAGGCATTGTTTATACTACGCAACTAACAATGTTTATAAGTATGTTAGTCCGATGCATCGTTTACTGACGCAGGTGTTTCCCAACAGCAAAGTTTGGACGATTCATAAGAAGTTGCATACATAAGTTGTGGCAGTAATGCACCATTCAATGCATTATTGCCACTAACTGCATTAATTATCTTACTTTAATTTACTTCATTTCATCCTGGCAATGCCAGGTCATGTAAAAAGAATGTACAAAATCCACCACACAACACACAAAAAGTGGTTGCAAAATGTTGTTGGATCATTAAAGACATTAGTGATCTTCAAGATCATTTTTAATACTGTGATGTATGATCATGGATCCATAATCAAGGCTATTCCATTATACTTTGTGGTTTGAACGATGGAAGTCCATACTAACATAGATCAGGTGGGGCAGAGCCCTCCCAAAGATTCCTCCACTAAGAAAACTAGATCCATTGATTAATAGTAAATAAAATGTTGTTTTATAAATGCAGTGCGAACGAGAATCTTGTTATGTTTTGTTAAACATTGTTAAGAATTTGTAAGAGAAAAGTTTGCCGATTTTCTTGCTTGTCTCGATCACCGCCACACTGTAGCAACCAAGTTTTACTTAATCACATACATATATTTCAGGCAAATAGCGTCTTCACGCATGATATACGATGTTTTTGATTATTTACTTTCCACCAGTTAACCAATTTTGCCCCCTGTTCGCGTTTCTGAGGTGACAGTTTTTCCTTTTCCCTTTTTGTGCGTAGGCATGGGTGAGGTGCATGTAGGTGCGCGCATTTTCCCCATCAAGGTTACTTTTTAAAGATAGTGGCATACGCGCTCTTTAGTGCATGTTATGAATTAATTGTAAGAAACTCGGTCATCATCAGCCTATCTGCCCTACCTTTTTTTCTACCCACGAGCCGCTACTGGATACAGAGTAAGCAGACAACCTTTTGTACAGGGAAGTGCATGGGTCTGAATAAGTTTCCTGGGGGAGGGACACTACAGACATATGTACTTCTGCATAGGGATAGAGAAAGAGAGAGTTGGTGTAGTGATTGTTAGTTTTGTTAGGAAGGGAAGCAGTCTCGGAAGAGAAGGGTTTTTACAAGCTTTTTAAAGGTAGAAAGGGATGTTGCTGTTCTTGTAGCAACTGGTAGGTAGTTCCACCATTTGGGGACAACCACAGAGAAAAGTTTAGAGTCACCTTGCTTTGTGAGAGGTAAGGGGGTACAGCCAGACGGTTTGTATGAGTGGATTGTATCGCTCTGGACAGATGCACCAACTAGGTCTCTAAGATCACAGCAGAAACAGAAACAAACCTGTTGTCTAGATAGCAGATGACACTGGGCCCTCACAGGTGTGTCAGCGAAAAGAGGTGTGGTCTGAGGCAAAGTGGGCCAGATGCTATTATAAGGACGCAAAAAACAAATTCGCCGACCAACAAAAACCTTGTTGAAAAGCTATTTTAGGGGGGCACAACGCTTTGAACCCAAATGCACCTGTTGCTGCACCATGCAGAGAGACGGGCTCAACTGGCAGAAGAGCAGCAACGTGTATAGCCTGGTAAGCAAACCCATGTTTTAGAAGCAAACAGGCACAAATGTATCACAATGTTCTGCAGTTTATTTACAATTTCCTTTGTTGTTTTAAATTAATTTAATTTTTTGATGTTTCCTTTCAGTTGAAAGCTTTTGTTTCCCGCAGAGGTTTGGGGGCATTCTTTCTATCCCCGAAGATTAACTGCTCATATGCCCTTTTACTTCACGCAGGAGCAGAACAGTCCTCTTAACCGAAAAACTCCTGATGTCCGGGTAAATCTGCCATCGTAATAGCAACAGACCATGGAAAATATGCCGCTGGCTTTTAAAAGGAATGGGAGTATAAATTCTGATTGGTTAATTGTATGTTACGCCCAAAACACACTCATGACTAATGAAGTAATTTAATACCAGCCCTTTTAAACCATGCGCCTGGCGCAATGTTCGCTTTTCCCACCGTCAAAATACCAAATTGTGTCGGGAACGCCCCCAAAGCAACTTGTGCGACAGACTTTAGACAATGTTCATATGATTGTGAAAATAGAGCCCTTTATCTTTTTTTGCTATTACATATTGTTCTTTGCTTTTATTTAATATGTAATGTATTTGCCTTACCCTTATTTTACACTTAGTTTATCTTTTATGCTTTTATATTTTGTTCTTTGCTTTTATTTTTGTTAAGCACATTGAACTGCCTTTGTGGGTGAAATGCACTATACAAATAAACTTGATTTGACTTGACAAACAACCTGTAGTTTAATGGCAAATGATAGAAACAATTACATAACACCCAGCCTACTTTGCAGGTCAATTATACCACAATTTATACGACAACAACCCATTTGTCAGTGTTTGATGTTGTTGTGAGATGTGCACTTGAAGGTAAAGGAGCGGCGACGTCATTGTTTTCCAAAAGTGGTTTGCTTGGCCATACGACAGTGCAGAGGTGGCGCTGTCAGATTTTTCCACCCAGAACGCTGGCACCGAGAGGTGTGCCTGATTGCTGGCTATTGTATTCTAGTTTATATTCACTGATTTTTACAAAACCCTCCAGTAGTCTGTTTTGATCTAATTTAAATGTAATCATTTTAATCAGTTACCCCAGACATGCCTAAATCAGCAAATTGCAGACTCTTCTACACAAAAATGTCTATACAAGCAAGGGTAACCAACCATCATTTGAGGTATGGAGCCTAGTTTCTTGGTGCATATTCAATTACTACATTTTAGAAGCAGAGGTTCTCTATTCATTAATCTATTGATCTGAAATTGATTGCATAGTTTGTTGATGGCAAGAGAAACGTGAGCAGAGAGTCCATAGTTTTACACATAAGAACTAAAGTGAGTTATATGTGGGATTGTACTGATTTACAGGCTTGCACACACAGCTTTTAGCTTCATTTCTTGTATTGCTGACTGCTGATTTCCACTCCTTATTTTAATAATGACTTGCATGTCTTGTTTATCACTTAATATATTTGTCAATAATATCTATATAACATGGATTCTTCAACCTACTCTGTTAAGAAGTTACTGTGTAGACCCATGGCTTAGTTATTATGGCCTTTTGTTTATATGCTGGGTAAAACTAGGCCATGTGTGTATTTGTTATTTTTAATGAACATTTTCTTTGAAATGAAGTGGAACTTAAAGATTGATGAAAAGTTCAAAGGCATGCCTGGTTCTTTGTTTACCAAAAATAAGATAACTATACCATCATCAATGCGGCAAATGTTTTTTTTCTCAATTTATTTATGAAATTATCTTAAGAATGTATGATTGCAGTTACCTGGTCACATAGATTAAGGTGTTATAGCTGTATGTTGTATAATAATAACAACAACAACAACAACAATAATAATAATAATAATAATAATATAGACAGAAACCATTCAGAGCTAGGTAAATTGAGAGTTCTCATTATAAAAAGGTCCAGTAGGTTGGCAGGTATACTAAGAGATGCACTGCACCTTTTCAAGTCAGGAAAAAAAGAGAGTGAATTTTTCTGAATAGAAAGTATTGCTTTTTCTCGCTTTGAAAATTGCCTTCTGTTCCTGTCAATTCTCATCAAAGCCTTGTATTCCTTTTTACTTGTCTTTTTCTGAACTTAAAGTCATTACTGAGCTCAGATTAAAGAATATGCTATAATTTTCTTTGGGGTTACCAAGATCAAAGTATAAATTCTCCTTGAAGTCTGTGCTGGCTGTTCTGCTCGCCACTCTACTCAACAAGGCATTGTTCACACAGGATGGATAAAAACCTGGAGTTTGTTTGCTCATTTTTTTATCCCTTGAAGCATATAAAACACCAAAACGAACTGTTCAGGGCAGAAAATGGACTAATGCTGAAGTACAATATCTACAATATATAATAATATATCTATAATATTGAAACAGCTGTGGAAATATTGGAAGAATTGTTGTGAACTTCACTGTCAAAATTCAATGTCTATCTGTATATTCTACAATTGCTAATCATTAACTATTAAGACACTACTGGAGGAGCAAAAGTTGCAATATAAATAATGCTAAGCTAACACATGGTGCAACAGTCACTGTAATTTATAAGTTATACTGTTATTGACTGTTGTGTTTACATATGTGTCGTACACATATCCAACGGTCACAGCAGTGAATAACACAAATATCTTGTGCTATCATAAAGGATATAGTGAGTGATATGAAGGAGCTCCTGTCTGCCATGCTGTGGAGATCTCGGCGCTCCATCTTCACACGTGGGATACACAGGCCATCAACAGACACCGAGCCCAACATGCCAGGTCTGCTGTGGTGCCCATGGTGACCAGCCACACCCTTGCCTCTCATAGAAATACTCTCCCAGGGCAGGTCTACAGAGTCTGGGGAGGTCCTGTCCAGAGAGTGGGGTATGCACATGAGTCTGCCAAAGTTGTCATGGGGTCCATACTTCAGGAGGTGCTCCAGGATCTGGCTGTCATGCAGGGCAGTAGCATAACTGTACTGAAATGGAGGCTGATGAAGTGCATACGGGTGTTTCACAGTCTGACTGGTTGAATTGATCTGGTTGTTTGGGGACTGGTGAACTACGAGAGACAGGGCCTCAGTTTTTTGCTCGGAGCTTTGGGGCGTTGGGCTCTTGCAATACTGAAGAGGCCTTGGTCTAATAGTGATATCTCCTGTGTCTGACAACTCCAGTGGACCACAAGGCTGGTGCGAGGATTGCTGAGATGACTTACTCAGTAGGGTTGATGACAGTTTTTGAAACACTGAATCAATGCTTTCATTCACAGCTTTGGAGAGCTCATACTTAAGAGTCTCTTGCAAATTTTTCTCATCCCCCTTGCTACCCAGATAGCTGACCTCTGTAGTGGCTTTCTCTTTTTGACTTGCTGTAAGCAATTCTGGCCTGTTTTCCACTCCATCATTCACATTTATGTCACAGGGAAAAGTTGTTGCCTCATTACTGGTTTGCGCTTGTGTCAAATAATTGCTTTGTTTAGCATGTACAGTGTCCACATCCTCTTCTTCCACTCTGCAATTTTCAGTGTCATTTTGTTTGTAAACCTGAAAAACCTTTTCCTCAAGCTGCTGAAGAAGCCTCTGCATGCTCTGAAGCTGCTCTCTCAACTTGTGACACTCCTGATTCTTACTCATGTTGATGCCTCTATTGCCAGCCGTGCTTGCCAACATCCCTTTACCAGGGCTATACTCCTGATGCTGTGGAAGTTTCTGTTTCCGTTTTTTTTCCTTGAGGGTTTCTTTCCTATCTTGTTCCAGCTCAGGGTCACTGTTGTCCTCACCTGTTTGGAGCCGGGAGCTGGGTGATCCTGCCATGCCCCGGATGATGTTCTCCACACGAGCTCTTTTTGCTTCAATGTGGTCACTTATGGGCCTTTCTATCTCTTCATTTGTACTACTTGGAGGATACTTCTCTAAGGCATCTGAGTATTCTGTAATGTTTTTGGAGCCCACAATGCAGTGATCTTCTTGGCCAGACAATGTTGTTGGAGTTGGAAAATAGAACATGTTCCCATTCATGGATTTTTTGTTGTAGATGGTTCTGCGGAGCAGATGGGAGATTATGGAGTTGTTTGGATAGGCCGACAGAGGCTCCTCAAAGATGTTAGAGTGACCACAGGAGGCCAGAAGATCAGATTTGTCCTCTTTCATGCAGTCCTCACCACCATGAATGTTTTGGCCGGAGAGATTAAGAGTCATACTTAAAGCTGAGATGTCACTACAAGATGAGGAATGGAGAGAAACAAATTTGTGTCTAAAAGTTAATTCAGTGCTTCGAGCAGCGTATCTGAAGCAAAGGAGAAAGATTGTCATTTAAGTAATATTATTCAAACTTTGAGTAGCAATAGGCAGATTTAGATTTCAGTTTAAATTTTTATAACATGCACATGTACAGACACACACACACACACAACCACACATGCACACACACAAACACAAATATACACACATAAACACAGCTCTCCTTGCACATGGCACTCCTGTTCCAAATACACACACACACACACACACACACACACACACACACACACACACACACACACACACACACAAACACGAATTCCATCTGATTTTCTTGCAAGACGCATAACAACTTAACACCCTTATGAACTAACCAGGTTACGATAACAAATACACACTTAATAAAGGTAATAAAAACAGTTCCATGAAAGTGCTTACTGATTTCTTCCCTCATCTGATAACATATTTGACAAATGTATTCAAAAGTGTTAAGTCATAGACAACTGGATTGGCTACTGGTCTTCCAAAAGCATGTGAAAATAATCAGATGACAGATTATTTGACCCTACAACAACACAATGCACATGTGCTTAGCCACATAAATGTATTTTATTTTAGCAACTCTCCTTTACACATTAATTCCAAAAATACTCTATGGGTGGATATCTAATTTTTGTGGTACATCTGCTCAAGTAGAATGTGACTAGTGTTACATTGATATTAAGATCGGTTCAGATGTGACATATTTACAATTTCTACCACTTTTTGTCTTCTCCTTTAGAGCATGTGCTTTGTCAAAGTCATCTGCATTGTATTTTGTATGTTGTGCATTGGCTTAGGCTGTGGTTATGCCTTCATGATGCTATGAGATAGAAATACAATTTATCACTCATTTTAAAAGCATTTTTTATCATGATGTTATCTACATTCATATAAAAAACTAATATGTCCATTTAAAAATAAACCACACAGGGTATTTTTAATGTAATATTTAAAATCATATGGTATAATTCTAGGAATTCCATATAATACCAATTAATCTGGCTTTGCATTGCTCTGATAAATACAAAATATATTAAAACAACCTAGCTGTGATTGACATAACCTTGGCATTTTTAAATCAATATTTGTTTTTGGAAAAACCCTCATATTTCAGTGGCTGCATAGTTGCATGTATAAATGTAGGCTATATATATTTAAAGTAAAGCTTTTAAGACTTACCCGATTCAAAATCAAAATTATTCAAAATCTGCTATATTGTGGCACCTTAGTCACTACCGAACCATACAGTCTTCAACTGCTTAACATTGTTTAAACAAGCTTAAAAGATGTGCCAACACAATAAGCAGCAAACTGAAGTCAAAGAATAAGGATTTATGATCGAATGAAATATGCAAATCCAATGATAAGGGGTCTTTTGATTGCGGACAAAATGCAATGAGTGTAGTGCGTTAACATTACCATACTACTACTACTGATACTAGCCTACTACTAATAATAATTTCAATAATAATAATAATAATAATAATACACATGGCCTAGATCACAGATCTATTTTCAGGCTGAATTCGTCAAATTTGTGTATTCTTTGCAGCGACACGTAATCTATTGTGAAAAGAATGTTATCGTTTAGGGTCATGTGCACTCAGAATCTACACAGTGTGCAAAATTTACAAAAGCTTGTTTAAATTCTTAAACTGACATGAAAATACTTGTTGCTTGCTGACACAGGTGTGACAGCAGTTGCCTACTCTCAAAATCGCATTGATCTTAATATTTAAAGAAAATCATCGCAGTTTTCTCAAGCTCCCTTACTTGACAATTTCGGACCTATCTGTACTTCAATGTGTTGTCCTAGCCTATGCCGTAAAGTCCGCGTGGTGACGGGACTATTGTTACGGTATGAAAACAAAGAAATAACTGAGGACAAATTAGCAGCTAAATTGTAAAAAATAGTAGTCAAAAGCTGTTGACTGATGGCCATTATAACTGTCGCTGAAAAAAGAAAGTATGCGGCAAACTAATTTTGAGATAAAACCTTCCAGATAAATAAGCTAACAAGGGCTGGATTTCTTTATCAAAACCATTAGGTATGTCATGGTATTGTTATTGTAGATCATCATTAAAGTAGTAAAGTTAACACTTGGCTAAAGCGGCCAAGGTCCTGTAATTTACAGCCTGTTCAAAAAGCGTCTTACCTGTTGCGCAGCAGGGGCTGTCGGTTCACTGTGGCTCCCTAACATCGTAGGATGCGCGAAGTGGTAACCTATTTCTGAGAGCAATAAAGGGAAGAAGGTGTGGCTTTTGAGAACAAATCACAGTCTTTCAACGGCTAACAAATATTTGAAAAACCGGAATGCTACTTAAAATTGGATGGCTACTCAATATTGCTCGATGGACATCAGGCCAGTGTTAGTTTTGACATTTATGTTTTTATTCCACCGTACTTTTCCTACAGTAGGCTACATTAGGCTGTAGGCTATACCAGTGTTGACCATTTCCACATCAACAATGCAAAACTATGTTTTTGCTCACTTCTCGTTGTTGTTGTTGTTGTTGTTAGCCTATTATTAGGGTTGCTGTGTTTGCTGGCTGTCTGTACTGTCTGTTACCACCAACCCGCGAGACCTAATTTATATAATTTATTAACCTACTTGCTCACTACCATAAATACTAACAACAATAATCCTGGTCAACATTACAGATATTACACAGATATCAACATTACAAATATTGCAGCATTACAGAAAAGATTTTCAGAATGTTCTGTTTTCTCTGATGTTCCAACCCAGGGGGGTTGCTAGCTATACTTACAGGTGTTTCAGCATACAGATAGAGTATTTAAATTCAGTTCTATCTTACACTAATTGTAAAACATGAACAGATCATCTGGTCTGGACAGACACCCTTACCCCACCCTGTCATATGAAAAAATACTACAGTACACTTAACACATGAAATTCATTATGAATTCACTGTACACAGCAAACACACAACATATGAATAAATACTGCAACCACAGTAAATGTACATGCATGGATCCTCAAAGGTAAAATCCTCCACATTAAAAGAAAACAAGTTGGGCCCAGTTGTGGCCCTGTATATTGTAAAAGATCCTTTGTAATTAATGACACTTAAGCCAGGTTTACGCTTTTGCACTTAGCCAGTGGCTACACTGATGCTCCGATGCAGTCATAAACCCTTCGTAGTTTTGCATCTCATGTGTTCACATAAAACACCATCGAAACATTCATTGCAACAACCTTCATCATCAGCTGCAGTGTTCAAATATCCATTGAATTTGTTTGGCCATTTTTAAACAGGTTTTGTTATCAAGTTACCAAGAAATACACAATACATTATTTCATATGTTGTTGTTGGCAAAAAATACATCTTAAGTCAAAATCAAGTGAAAGTCAACGTGAACTTAATTGTCATCCCAACCATATGAAACTATACAGTAATACAAAATGGTAAAGCTTGGTGTCCACAGTGTAACAAATAATAGTGCAAACAATCATCAACTGCAAAAAAGCAAACAAATTTAAATCGAACATAAGACAGGAGAGAGTGCTAAGACATACACTTCATAGACACAACAGTACAATATAGGGCATTAGGGTATCAGCAGGAAGGTAAGGTAATCCACAATTTGCTGTGACAGTCACTTTACTTAGTTTGTGCTAATAGCGGTGCTTTAAAAGTGGCTGTGCATGTATACAGTACGGTACCATCACTAAGATGGAGTGGAGGGTCTCTACGGGGCAGTATGTCGTTGAGGAACCTGAAAACATAGGGGTAAAACTGTTTATTTTTTCATATGCAATGATTCCTTGATTTTTACATCTGCAGCAGTTCATTCCTTGTTTTCTTTACAGGAGGAATAAGAACAAGAAAGGGATAAAAGGATAGATACATAAAGAAAGAGATAAACCCAACATCTAACTAAGAGCTAAGAGAAGAGGCCCTTTATGCACATGCTTTCTGCATTTTTCTGTGTTGTTTGTGTATCCTGTGACTCTGTCTGTGGTAATGTTACAGGGCCATAGGGGTACAAGTTTTTCGGGGTGGATGTGTGTGCAAGTTTTTATGTCCCCACTGAAATAAAAGCAAAACCTGCACTTTACAGAGAACCTCAGTTGAAACATAAAAGTAGTGTGTCTGAAAACACATTTTCTTTGAATTCAAATTTTTTACAATATTTTATATTTTCTATGTACTTGTATGTATGTACATGTCTTTTTTTCAGTGATGCACTTTAAGTTGAGAGAGCATAACCTCCATAAACATTGGCATACAGCCCCCTGTTAAATCAGTCAGTTCACCACAGAGGATAAGCATGTACCTATAATGTAATGCTTAAAAGTAAAACAGACTTCTTTCCAAACCTATGGTAGTATGCATATCATGTGAGAAGGCTTAATCATAGTTATTAGAGCTGTCAAAATTTAGTGAAAGATGACATACTATTGCATGACAAATTTAACATTTTGCCACTTTCTGGGTTTTAATGCTCTGTTAAAATGTGGTGGTAACTGGTAAGGGAGCACTTGACCCCAGGACCACGAAGAGGACCACTAGGTTTTTTGTTCTTGGTTGCTCCAGAGGCAGTAGCCTAGATTTTTGTTTAGTTAGTAGACTTACTGTCACCCTAGCCTGCCAACTAAAGTACCAAAAGTCTGATACAATCATTTCTCTGGACCAGCTGGTGGAAAATTCACCATTCGTAATTATTCAACTGCATTATTCAAAGTGAAATAACCTGTTTCAGAAATATATTTTCTTAAAAAAATGGTCTCGTGGCACAACTTGCCGCCACTGTGGGGTAAGTTGTGCTTTTAGGGAGAAAATGTTGGGGTAAATTATGCTAGTGATTAGTGAAGTAAAACAAAACATCTTAACCTTATGAACTGTAATGCTACAGTATATAAAAACAAGACAAATTCAATACAAAATTACTAATTTAAGGTTTATTTAGATGTAGTCACCCTATTAAACTGTTGGCACAAGTCGTCATCTCTTCCAACAGAGGATGCCTCAGGACTGCGGTATGACAAGTGCATGGCATAATGGGGTTTCTGTCTAAAATTAAGAATACTACACAGTTTTAGTATTAAAATGTAATAATACAATATATAAATATAGCCGCAAGCGGCAATGACGGGCCCTCGCACCTGCGGTGCAGGGACGTGGCATGCCGCCCTTCTCAAATGTATCCTCTTTGTCACAAATGCATTTATTGTAGAGATCTGATATGTGAATGCTAAATCATAGGAGCTTTATATTGTCTATTGGGAGTACGTGTATGTAGAGGAAATGTTCTTTAGGAAAAAGGTGTAGTGGAATTATCTTTGTGTTTGCACGTGTGTGTGTGTGTGTGTTAAAGGGCATTTTTTTGTGTTTGTGTGGGTGTGAGTGTGTGTGTGTGTGTGTGTGTGTCTGTGGATGTGTGAAGTCAAGACACTGCTGAGTACACATACATCTAAACTGAATTAATCTGATGAATGTCAATGGAAAAAAAAAGATGTACTGCATAGCGATACATGGTATGACTGCAGTGTATTAAAATGTGGGAACTGTTAGTATGATAGGTGTGTGGTAGGGCAGTGTTGTGAGGTGAGAATTTGTGTGGAAATGATGTTGTGCCAGTGGGCATGGATGTGTGTTGTGTAGTGTTTAGAAGTGATTTCTGAAAGGGATAGATATTGTCATAGTATGTATGTACGCGTGCTATTTTGAACCCTGCCCACCTGCTGTCTGTGTAGAGACGGTAATCATGACATTGTGTTCTATGAAGTATCATATAAAGAATTATGTTATGAGTTGTTATAAGTTGTGTGTAGAAGTGAAATTTCTATTCCTGTTTTGTTGTGATGAGGAGACACAGGCTACATCTCCAGATGGTAGTACAAGAACAGGAATGGTAGGAGGGCAGCAAGAGTACAATGGCATATGAGGATGGTTGCGTGAAACACCAGAAGTGTATGGGGGGTGTTGATAGTAGTGGATCATAGGAGAATGTTGTTATAAAGTTTTCATTCAGTTTATGTGTTTGCTTAATATTGTGTCATAAAAGTGTAATAAAAGTGTGGATTTTGTATACGGCAGTGGCTTTGGTGACACTGATGTTTAATTGTATTTTATTTTAAATTTGTGTAAAGCACATTGAAGTGCATTTATGTATGAAATGCGCTATACAAATAAATTTGACTTGACTTGACTTGACTGATAAAGCAAGGATCACATTGTTCAGAGTGGGGTAGTTCATATGAAAGGCAATTTGTTGAATATAGCTGAGCAATGTATGACCTGAGGATTGGGTGTGGGTAGGATAGGTGGTATGAGAAGAAGCATAAGTTTTACCTGTATGAATGTGGAAATGTAGTTAAAGGGATAATGTATCAGAAGTATGCGCATGAGAATATGCAGGTACTACAATGCAACATGTTTTGAGGTTTGCAATAAGGCAAAGTTAACAGAAGAATTACAGTGAGGGTGTAAACAGTTATATACCAAAAGATAAGGTATAGTGGTGTAGTTGTGACTGGTAGCAAATACTAAAAGTAAGTATGTGTACATATAGGTAACGTAGTATGGAGCTAATTCATTCCACTAGCATGTCCATATGACAACACACTACGTTACCCATGATGCATTTGCACACAGATGCGGTCTCTGGCGAAGTCATTGGGTAGAAGTAGAATGTAAAATTATTTTGCGAGTATGAGTAGTGTTGTGTCACTCTGTTCATCAGATTTATTGTTTCGTTCATTCCATTCATCATCACGCTCGTCGTTCATGTGTAATAATTTGAGTGAATTCGCGTTCAAGTTCTTTATTTACAAATGTGTTGCGTTCTGTTCAAAGTTCACGGGAAAATGAGTGTGTTCAGTGAACGTGTTCATGCACAACACTGAGTGCCACATATTTATTTTAGGTCTGAAAATACACAATGAGCAGCTTTTAGGAACAGTAATAGAGGAGTGGCAAAATCTTGTACATTTCACGAACTCTCTCTGCATGATATGCTTGCAGATTTAATACCGGAGTTCATTGTGTAACCTCTTAATGTGCTGCACTTAACTAAAACACCAGAGGAAGAATTTTAGTCAGGGTTACTTAAGAGATAGTAATAATAATGGACAAGAGTACGACCAGCTTCACTATAAAATTGTATTTATATTTAAGTATTTAGAGAGAGAGAGAGAGAGAGAGAGAGATAATAAATATACATGTATTAAGTTAATTACGCTATGAATTAAACATCTAACAACAGAGAATAAAATATTGGGCCCAAATATTGAATCAAATTCCCCATAAAAATAATACTAAACATTAAAAAAATTACTAATATTAAAATGAACAACGAACAACAATTCTCAACGCTGAGTTCAAGGCGAGAGCAACTCAGCCTTCTCCTCTTGGTCCAGTCGATTCAGGACTATCCGGTGATCCACAGGCAGTAGCTCGGCACAACAACAACGGCGCTATCCGGTGCTCCGCAACCTCTCACTCGGCACGTCGACTCTGTGCTATCCGGTGCTCCACAGCCAGTAGCTCGGTACTACAGCGGCCGGAGTGGCAAAATTCGGAAGCGGCGGTTTATGTCGTTGGTTGGTCCAGTGGCTCGCGCACAGTCAGCAGGGGCATTAACGTCCGTTGACTGGCAGTGGGGTGAATGGGCGAAAGACAAAACAATATATATAAACATATATAAAGTTGGCCGACAGAAGAAACGCTGCACAGCGAGTAATTGGCTGCTCGCTGTGTTGTCTCTGTTGTTCTCCGTTAAAAATTACATCTATATACTAAGGTTGGCTTAGCGAGTTAGCTTAGCCGATAACATGGAAAACCAAACATTAATTTAAGGAGAAAGATCAAAGTGGAAAGTCGAAGGATAGAAGTAGAAAAGTTTGAAGACATACCTGGCAGTGGGGTGAATGGGCGAAAGACAAAACAATATATATAAACATATATAAAGTTGGCCGACAGAAGAAACGCTGCACAGCGAGTAATTGGCTGCTCGCTGTGTTGTCTCTGTTGATCTGGTTACCTGACGTTCTAACCCCACTATTTATACTCCTGTCAAAGATACCGTATCTGAAATGCAGCTGTCGTAAACAACAACAACAACAAAAAGGAAACCGGACTATATCTTCTCTGCCAAAAAAAAAAAGAACAATACAAATATAGCCTACAAACGGTTGGATACATAAAAACAAGGGTGGGTTACATCTGCAAAACCTAAACATAAGATTCCGCTAGTGGTTGACCACCCGCCAACACTCGCACTATCAGGCTAAGATAGCTAACCGCACGTTCCAAGCTAGCCAATCTTACTTTGAACCGAAGCAAAACAATACAGTTATCAGTGTACTAAATCCACTTGAACACGTTAAAGTTTTTAACAGATTAGTTAGGCTTCCTTACATGGTCAGAAACTCACCTGAAAATACTCGATGAACAGCTTTTAGGAACAGTAATACAGGAGTGGTCTTGTACATTTCACGAACTCTCTCTGCATGATATGCTTGCAGGTTTAATACCGGAGTTAGCCTACAGCACCACCCTGTGTCATGTACGCTGATTCTTTATTCACTGCCGGTACAAAAAAAGCAAACGCATTTTTCCACCCCTTCCGTAAAGTGGTTATAAACTCTGTCTCTGGCCAACAGTCACTCTTTCCCACCTCAGGTCAATAAATGATTCAATTTTGTGGCATGTACGCCTCAATTTTTCCCACTAGCTTGTTGACAAGATGACTAAACGAGTTTGCATTTTTTAACTCGAGTGGTCGACAGAAGAATACAGACTGAGGCCATTATATTTAGAATACTCCAAAGAAGGCTTTAGAGGTATCCCTTTGTCAATACATACATACAGTGGGTGCTAGGTCGACTGTAAACTTGCCAGTATCTCGTAATCCTGCGGTTCAAACGGGAGCGTATCAATGTTCCCCGGGTCCTATGTTCCCCGGGTCCTATGTTCCCCGGTATCGGGGAACATAGGACCCTCTTTCCAAAAAAGGGTCCGATGTTCCCCGGGTCCTATGTTCCCCGGGTCCTATGTTCCCCGATACCGGGGAACATAGGACCCTCTTTCCAAAAAAGGGTCCGATGTTCCCCGCTCAATCCAAATATACTGTGCATGTTCCCCGATACCGGGGAACATAGGACCCTCTTTCCAAAAAAGGGTCCGATGTTCCCCGCTCAATCCAAATACACTGTGGCCACGCATAGGCGTTGCTTGTTGATGTCGTTCTGTTTGTTCGCCACTGTTTCCTCACATGCCTCATTTTTATTCAGACAATGTATTGTTGTTGTATGTAGGCACCGATCTTAGCTTTTTTTTTTATTTGGAGACAATTTGGTGACAAGGGTCCGACACACGGGGACTGTTTCTCCGAAGCCCATTTGATTTGACAATCTCAATAATCCGACATTTTCCCTTTGGGTCTACAGCCCAAAGAATGAAATGTCCGCACACTTATTCCCGTTTCCTACTATTCCAGTGAACGTTTTCGAGCCGTTTAGCAAACTTCTCCATTCAACCTGAATTTCTCCAAAGAGCGCTCTTGTGCTCTCACACTCTGTCGTGTGTTTCACCAAAACCGTCACCTACTACAGAAACTTCCTAACTTGTTTTTCATAGCATAGGCCTACCTGAAGTTCTGCTACATGAGTGCGCCGTTGTCGTGTTTTCAAGCGCAGGGCAACTTTAGCAGGACTGATTGTAAAAAGTAACGCGTTAGAGTACTCATCCGTTATCAAAAATTAAAAACCGTTTGGGATGCGTCTCTGCCTGCAGCTGCTTACACGCGCAGCCTCCTTTAGATGCACCGAAAGTGCTGACTACTGTTTATGAATCAATCATGGAACCTGTAGGATAATGACAGGAAAGACAGTCAGCATATTGCATGTTTTATTTAACACTGGGCATTTGATAACACAATGAGCCCTAAACAAGACTACCGCCAGGTGAATTTCAAGTCGACAGTATTTATTTCTTCCAAGTGCACAAGTAGGGCTAAACAGGTAGGCATTCATCCTTTGAAAATTAGAAATTTAAGAGCTGCCATAAATAAAATATAATAGGCCGAATAATAGCCTAATAAACACAAAAAACTGTACTAAACACACAAATCATTTCCGATGTTGTTTCCCCTTTTCTTTTATCTCAACACGCTATAGGCTATAAATGCCGCTTATGCCGTATCTAAATGTTTAGGCTGTGCACAAAAGAACAGTGCATGACACTAATAAAACAAACATTAAATTAACTATGACAATATGTAAGTGTCACACACAGCCCACATTCACTTATATTTAGCATATTTATCTTCAAAGTAATGATTGAAACGTAGTAAAAGAAGATTCTCAAAACGTTTGTCCGAGAGGCGATTTCTTTTAGGAGTTAGAACAAAACTCCCGATGCTGATTAGCCTCCCCACAGGCGCACTGGAGGGTGTTGGGGTATTGAAGCGCAAAAATAAAGTCTTGATCATGGGGAACTTGTTTTCATGGGGAAAAAAGCCGGACTCGTCTTTTCCTGCGCTGACTGCCGCAGCAGCAGGTACATCGGGGTTCAACGCGTTGTGCGCCGAAAGCGGCACAACAACGTTAGAAGACGGGAAACAAAAGCCTTAAACTCAAAGGAAACATCAAAAATAAACGGAAGGTATAGGTCCATCAAACCATTAGTCCACTAGTTTTCTTTTTGATGATTTCTCCACATTATTACTTACAACTTGCCACGCTGTTTATTTAAAACGACAAAAGAAATCGTACATAAACTGCAGAACATTGCAATCGCTGTTTATCTAAAACGACAAAAGAAATTGTAAATAAACTGCAGAACATTGCTATAAACTGCACAACATTGTTATATTCTCATTATTTGTGCCTAAAATACATGGCTATGCAACACGGTCTCACCCCCTTGCGCTATACAGGCTATACATGTTGCAACTTTTCTGCCAGTTCAGCCCGCCTCTTTGGCGCAGCAGCAGGTATATCGGGGTTCAAAGCCTTGTGCGCCTCTAAAATAGCTTTTCAACAATGCGCCAGTGACGTAAAAATGACCATTTTATTGATCAAAGGCGCAAATGGTTTATGCCTCCTCATAATAGCATCTGGTGCGCTTTGCGCCAGACCACACCTCTTCTTTTAGCTGACCCGCCCGTCACGGCGCAATGTCATCTGCTATCTAGACAACGTGATTTTTTGCCTGAACAAATGAACGTTGCGCTGGCACAGAATGTGAGGAAACAGTCGCGAACAAACAGAACGACATCAACAAGCAACGCCTATGCGTGGCCACAGTATATTTGGATTGAGCGGGGAACATCGGACCCTTTTTTGGAAATAGGGTCCTATGTTCCCCGGTATCGGGGAACATGCACAGTATTTTTGGATTGAGCGGGGAACATCGGACCCTTTTTTGGAAAGAGGGTCCTATGTTCCCCGGTATCGGGGAACATAGGACCCGGGGAACATAGGACCCGGGGAACATCGGACCCTTTTTTGGAAAGAGGGTCCTATGTTCCCCGATACCGGGGAATATAGGACCCGGGGAACATAGGACCCGGGGAACATAGGGATGACCCCGGTTCAAACGCAGTGAAACTAAATCGATGTGAAGTCATGAGACAAAAAAAAGCTGAATGTTCATGAGACAAAAAAAAGCAGCTACGCTACGACTCAACCCGCTTAACAAAAGCTGTACAGATATCAGCTAGTGGAAAACTATTCCAAAATGACGAACAGTTTGATATGGAAAATATCAAATAAACCCGAATATATTGTAAAGTTACAAGGAAATAGTTCATTATTATACCACTGCTTGCTGGAATTTCCCATTGTGAAATGCTGTTTAAATAACATTGAAGTTTTTTTCACATGTTCACCGCAATAAAAATGTCACTGAGTTACTCCCTGAACTCCCAGATTAGACTAGAGTTGGTGGCTACAACTAACACAAGTCTGGGAAAGCATTTGTTTTATTCGAGCATATTGCAACGCTTAAAAGTAGATATTGAACAAGCATTGCTTGAGCATCTTACCAGAGGTGGGCACAGCACAGCGGGTATTTGCGGGTCTTATTGGAGAGGCGTCGTGGCGAGCAGATCATTTCTGCTTCGGTTTAGGGAAGTTCTCTTCATTTCCCTATCGTTTTATTAAGAATGAATTATAGATTGCTATACATTTGAATTATGTAGGCTATTGTATGCCCGCGTGCTACAACAGCTGGCTGTGTTTGTTTAGCCGAGTCTACATGGCTGCAGCCAGGATTGTCGTTGTCTTTGAACTTGGCTTGTCATTGTTGATTCTACACGATGTGAAGGAGGTGATCTAAAATAGCCTTTGGTTGACCTGTCGGAAGGGTGGGTTTCATTTTATTGGATCAAAGAGATCTAAGTATTGGGCTGTAGACCCAAAGGGAAAATGTCGGATTATTGACATTGTCAAATCAAATGGCCTTCGGAGAAACAGTCCCCGTGTGTCGGACCCTTGTCACCGATACCGGGGAACATAGGACCCAGGGAACATTGATACGCTCCCGTCTGTAAGTGGTGTGTAAGCATCAAGCGTCGTCTGTGAGTGGACGGATCGGTTAACATACATACAACTCACCGGACAAACATCGGGCACAAACCGCCCCCACAGAATGATATTATCCGTCTCCGAAACAGTACAAATAAAACAGAACTTATAACATTGTGGCTAATATCCTAGCAAGCAAGCAAAGCATCCAGTTCACAGCTCTTCTATGCTCACTTCGTGAGGGCTAATATGGTAGCAAGGAAGCTAACTTTCAGTCAGCTGTAACATCACGCTAGATCACAGCCCTTCTATGCTCGCTTCGTTTATTTCTTTCACTAAGTGAAGCAATATTTCCTAGTTTACTAATAACATATAGTAAATATATCATGGCAGGACTTTGTAATGTAATGTAAGCCTTAAGCCAGTATCACATTAGTTGTTGAAAGAAAATGGTGGACAAATGGTAAACAAACTCTTGCGAAGTTGGAGGACCCTTAGCTGCCCGTGCCCTTGCCTGATTTTAACGCGCTATGGAACACACCTGTTGATTGATGCCAATTTACAACAACAACCTAAAACAAGTCATTCTGCTAGCCTACCAGATGGTGGCACTATGCCTGACTGCCATTCCACTCACACCGATATGTTCATAGTCATGACAGACATTAACCTGTCAAGTTTTATTCTTGTCAAACACTGCATAATGAATTGGTGACACATTTCCTGTGTATCTGGATACTTATAATGTGATACCTAAATTCATCAAACCGTTGTTTCGTCATCTTACAACATATCAAAAATGTTGACATCATGTATACCAAAACTGACACAAATCTGATGTACGGTTTAGGACAAGTGCGTTAAATTCCATTGTATGTCAAATCGCACAAAAGTCCAAATATCTCACTTCCTGTTGGGTGTGGCCATGCCATTGTTATCAAGTGTATCTGAGCAACATGGGTTTCCCACACTTGAAAGGGAAGGACTTGATGTACACAGGATTCCACTTCTCTTGGATTTTTATTGATTCAAATGGAGTTTGAGGTTTTGCAAAGAAGATGTAGTGGCATACGCAGTAGAAGTAGTAGTTCAGAAGAAGAAGAAGAAGCAGAAGAAGTAGAAGCAGGTGAAAAACCTTTAAACATAAACACAAAATAAAAATGATTTAACAAAGTCCATTGTCTCAATTTTTTACACAGTGTAACATATAAACACAGTATAACATGCAAATGCTATCCACAAAGTCAAGGTAAGCATCTTTTTTTTCCAACCATCATTGTAGCCGTATTTCAATCATTCTTAAAAAGGTAAGTACGTCAACCAGGTCAACGAGTTGATAAACAAATGAACAGAAAATTAAAGAACCACATTTACTTCAAACAGTTTCCATTAAACAGCAGTTTGTGTACACTATAGACATTTACTGCATGGCAACAAGGGAAACTAACGTGATGTATTACTCATGTTAGCAACTAAACATAAAACAGCTTGCTGAGCACTGACGGAAAAGTTTGCCATGGAAGTTTACATGGAACACTCGTAACAAACACAAACATTGCTCGCTGTACTGTGAGCATAGTAACAAGAGTCCAGAAAGCTTACCGGTAGCCTCTTATAGTCCTTTAGTCCCATGTGCTGTAGAGTGTGTTGCAGTGTGTTTGCTGCCGCAACTAAACCTAAAATAAAACGCCAACACTGGCACGTCTTAGACAATAGGCAGTAATCACTGCCGTAATTAGTGGCACCTGTTGAGTGCAGCGTAGCAGAGCTACGCTTGCAGCGCAGCATCACGCTTCCAGCGCAGAAAGTATTCACGTGAGCCTGTGCCCAGGCTCCGCCCACGGCAGATTGCCACGACACCTCCCACTCGATCTTGGTGTGGCTCGACACAGGAAGATCGCACCCATCAGGCGAGCTGGTCTCTGTTGACTTGCTCCTCTACTGGGAGGAGGACAATGAGGTGTCGCACATCCTGGTGCAGTGTGGTACCCTGTGGGTCCCAGGACTTTTTAGTTGTCCTTGGAGTCTTCACCTGAGCACATCCACTTGGAGACACCTTTACGTGGACATCCCAGACAATGCCTTTGTAGTCTGCATTTGCACTGACCACTCTTGCAAGCTTGAATTGCCCCCTCAATGCGTTTTGGTCGCAGAGCCACACTACATCTCCAACAGCAACATTTCTTTGTGCAGTGTGCCACTTACTGCGGATGAACAGGTTTGGGCCTGCAAGTTGGCTCCAGGACCTTCATAAATGGCTGACTTGGGTCTGTATTTCTTGCAGTCTCTTGAAGGGGTAGGTGGTGTAGTCAACCGTTTTGAAGTCTCCAGTTTGTGTGGTTCGGCCAAGCAACAGTGTGTTTGGGGTGATGTAGGTGATGTAGTCTTCACGGCTCTGGACTCTGGCGTCTATTGGCCTTTCATTGGCAAGGTTAGCAGCCAGCTTTAGCACTGTCACTGAAGGTAAGGCCTACTCCTCCACCAAGGCTTTACAGGGCTCTTTTGGTGACCTTGACAGCAGCTTCTGCAGCACCGTTCTGGTGGGGTGAATCAGCTGGCAGGATTCTCCACGCCCAGCAGGTACCATTTTTGGCGGCGTACTCTTCAAGTGGTCCTTGGTTCTGTTGACTCAGGTAAGCATACATTTCCTCTAGGACACGTTTTGCCCCTACGAAGTTTGTTCCAGGATCGGACCAGATCTTCTGTGGATGACCGTGTACGGAAGTGAACCTCTGGTAAGCATGGAGGAAGCTCTCTGTTGTTAGGGTGTTTGCCAGTTCGACATGGATGGCTCGGCTTGACATGCAGCAGAATAGCACACCCCACACTTTTATGCTTGCTCTTCTTTTGACGTCATCCTTTACTTGATATGGTCCGAACAGGTCAATGGATGTGAACTGGAATAGCGCGGCTGGATTGACACGCTCTTCAGGTAAGTCACCCATGATTTGCTGACAGGTTTTTGCTCTTTCCTTCCTGCAGGTGATGCAATTGTCCACAACTCTTTGTGCCAGAATTTGTTCTCTGATCACCCAGGTTATCTTTCGCATCCGTAGCAGAGTTCCTGCCACTCCGTCATGCCCCTCACTGTGTGCTTCACGGGCCAGAAGAGTGAAGACCCAGGCTTGATATGGTAGCAGGGGAACAGCTTTATGGTCTTCTTTGAAGGCTTGTATCCGCCTTCCACACATCAGGATACCCGTCGCTTGATCTTTATAGAAAACGAGCCGGTCAGTGGTGGTGTTTGGGAAGTCCACACCTTGTTGCGCTGCCAGACACAGGTTAAGGAACGCGTTTTCCCTCTTGCTGACAGTGATGACGCCGGACAAAAGTACCGCCTTCCACTTTGCTTCATCGCCCATCTTGGCATGCAGGAACCTCTTGGCCGCTCTCCAAGTCCATGCAATTGTCCCGACCAGCCGTCTTAGACTGCTGAAGCGCTTTTCGTCCAATAGGTATTGGACTGCTGCTACTATTGGGGGTGCTTTTCTGGACTTGGGCTGTGTGCTCTCCTGGGCTGCATTTAGGTTTTGTGCCTTTAGCTGGCTTCGGGTGAGTATTGCAGTGAATGTTTTTTTCTGCATTTTTGTGACATTGTCTCTTGCTTCTGCAGCAACATCTTTCGCCGACTTTATTGGCCACTCACCCTCAGGAAGCTGAAGGAACTGCGGACCAGACTGCCATGTGGAATTCTCAGTTAGGTCATCAGGACTGGCCCCTCGGGTGATGATGTCTGCTATATTCTCTACACCTGGAATCCACCACCAATCTTGGGTGCTAGTGCTGCTCTGGATCTCCCCAACTCTGTTTGCGTAGAAGGTTTGGTATCCATAACTTTCACGCTGTATGGCTCCCAAGATGATCTGGCTGTCGACTAGGTGATACCACCTCTTGACCTTGATTCGGCAGTGCTTTTGGAAGTAGTTCTTCAGCCGTGCTGCGAAGACTGCTCCGCACATCTCTGCTTTTACAGGGTCACCTTTGTGATCAAGAGGGGTCAGCTTAGCCTTGGCTTCAACCAGCCTGCTGACGACACCCTGGCTGCAGCACCAAAGCAGCTAAAGCACAGCGCCATATGCATGCTCACTGCCGTCGGAGAAGGTGATTGCACATGGTCTGTCAGTTGGATCTGGTGGTGTGAGAGCTCTGGGGAATCTGACTTCCCTCAGCTCAGCATACTCTTCGAGGAGCTTTATGGCATCGTCTCGGAGTTCTCTGGACAAAGCAGCATCCCAGGTGTCTTCTGCACAGTACATGACTTTTGCCTCTTGGAAAGCCCTACGGACCAAGATGGCCCCCTTTTGTTTTGCTGGGGCCACAAGACCGAGAGGGTCATACAGACCAGAGACTTGACTTAACAGCTCTCTTCTGGTGAGTGGGTATGGTGCTTGTTCTCTCACTTGATGTTTCAGCAAGTCCTGGCCAGGGCCGTCATTTCTTTGCCGCCGGGCTGACAGTTCCCGCAGCGACATCCTCCGCATCTCGGTTCACAAGCTGCACCGATACTTTCCCATTTCCACCACTTCAGAAAGTCTCTGTTGCTACTGGCTGTGTTGGACTGGGAGCTGGGATGTCTGGCAGGCTGGTAGGAGACTGGATCCTTGCAGGTGAGTTCAGTGTATTTGACAGCTGCAGTTTGCATGGATCTCGCAAAGTGAGTCTTTGAAGTATGGGCTGTCAAGGTGATGTCTTCGAACAGGTCTGGATGTGTGCCACTGATGGTCTTGCCCAGCGGTTCGTCCCAGAGCACCAGGTCACCAACAGAACGGATCTTCTGGGGTACCAGCTGTCCTTTTTTGTAGCTGATGAGGAATTGGATCTCCTTTGGTCTTGCCAGGTCTTGCAGGGAGATATCTGAGAAGATCTTCTGCAGTTTATCTGGTGGGACATGTCTGTGGACTTCTGCTATTTTTTCAAGACCGTAGCAGATCAGTTGGTGTGCTTCAAGTGTGCCTCTTGGAGTGTTGACCCGGATCTTAAGCAGGTAGCGCTTGGTTGCAACCGACACCTTCATCCCTCCGACGCCATGGACCACCAGTGTAACGTCTTCGCTTCGCAAGTTCAGCTTTCTTGCAGCCTTATGCGTTATGTAGTTTGTGTCTGACGCCAGGTCGATGAGGGTCCTGATACTCTGTCCATCATTGGCAGTGACATTGAGGAGCATTCGTATGACTGGATACTCCCTGAGGCAGCATTCTTCCAGAAGACCTCTCTCTGCAGCACTGGAGTTAAATGCCCTGGATGTGATGTTGCAGAAGGCATTTCGACACTGCTGTGCCAGCTTTGGTGTTAGTTTGGAGAGGAACTGCTCCTGGTTGTCTTCTGCCCTGAGCCCTAACTGGACTGGACTTGGGCATTCTTTGGGACTGGGGTCTGGCAACTGGACAGAGGAGGTAGTGGTGTTGGTCTTTGCATACTGGATTTGTGCACATGTAGGTGGTTTTCTTGCAGCCCTCACCAGGGTGGATTTCGAGGCATCTTCTGCAGGCACCAAGTTGTTGTGCTGCATCCTTCTTCTCCGCTGGCTTTAGGTCAGTTCTGCTGAATGGCATAGTTGGACTGATGCTTGCTTTTGTTCTGGCTTGCTTCAGGAACTTTGTCTCGTCTTTTGCAGGTTCAACGGCGTCTTTCAGCTGGTCGAGTTGCTCGTAGATGGCTTCCTGTGACTTCAAGTAAGCCAGCAGCTTGTCAAAGCGGTTGTGGCTGTCCACTCTGTTACCCGCCTCAGCAGCATAGGTGAGCCAGTCTTTCTTTAAAGTCTCTAGAAGCTTTCCCTCAATGGACCTGGTCACAATGGGGTTGTTTATGGCCTCCACATTGTTCAGTTCATTCAAGTCGTAGAGGGCTTTTTCCACTGTTTGATTGAGCTCGATGACTTTCCGTGGCTGGCCGGCTTTGACTGGAGGAGTTGCTTGCAGATCCTCAATGATCTCGAGAGCGATGTTGGCTTGGTTCCCAAACCGGTTGTCCAGGACTCTGAAGATCTCGTGCGATGAGCTGTGGGTCGACAGGTTGAGATTTCCAGCCACCCTCTCATCGATGCTGTCGAGCAACTGTAATTTCTTCACCTCTCTGGACCCTGTCGGTTCACCTTATTTCTGCAACGCTTCCCACTCCTTCTTCCACCTGTAGTAGCTACGTTGGTTGCCAGCAAACTTGGGAAGGGCTGTGGCTTTCAGCTTGATTGCAGGCACTGCAGCTGTAGGGTGGCCAGTGGGTTCTTCAGTGTCGGTCTTGACTTTTGCAGCTCTGATGAAGGCAGCCTTTCGTGACACCAGCCATGGAAGTTGCACTTCAAGCTCCATCATGCGACGATCAGCATCTTTCTGCTCTGCGATGGGAGCCCAGCGGTTCCAGTCACGGTGTGCTTCTCTTACCTTTGCCACCAGCGTCTCGAAGTGCTTCAGCATGAAGTCGTATACCTCCAGCGTCACATCGAGCTCGGCAGAGGAGACATTCTTGCACTCAGCTTCAGCGATGCTTAGAGCGAGGGCCAGTTCCTTTTCTCCATACTGTTAGAGTGCTTGCTGAATTAGGAGCTTCACCTCTTTTGTTCTCTGCTTGCAGTATGCTTCTGTCTGGTCCAGGTCGGCTTTCTTTTCTGCGCTCAAGTCTTCCACAATGGTTACGTCTGCTTCTGCCATGTAGAGAGCTTCAATGTCCTCATTCGCCTCCAGAACTCTTGAGCACTCTGCTGTAAGCTTGTTGAAGCTTTGCTTCAGCTCCTCAACAGCCATCTCTGAAAATGTTCTTGCAACGTGATTTGCAAGACGGGAGAAAAGTCTTTTGGCTGTGGTCCGCTCTGTTTTCAGTTCCTCTAATGACTTTGCCATTTCTGTCTTTTTTTTTTTTTTTTTCAAACTTTGTTTTTTTTTTCTTTGTTTTCTGTTCAGTTTCACCCTCCAAGCCCCGAAAGTGAGGGGTTTTCCCTCTGTTGTTGGGTTGTGGCGTGAGTGGAGTCTTTGGTTCTTTGTCACTGAAAGCTGGTGGTTGTCCACTGGTCAGTCAGCGCATTGGTCAGTGGGGTGATGCACTGGTGGTGGTCAACTGGCAGACGGCTCACTGGTGCAGCGGCGTTTCTCTGGCAGTCAGCTTCCAATGATGCATCGGTGTTCCACTGTGCAGCGTTTTTTTGACCAATGCGCTGACTGACCAGTGGGGTGATGCACTGGTGGTGGTCAACTGGCAGACGGCTCACTGGTGCAGCGGCGTTTCTCTGGCAGTCAGCTTCCAATGATGCATCGGTGTTCCACTGTGCAGCGTTTTTTTGACTGTCGACGGTTTTTCACTGTGGGGTGTATCTGTGCAACATGGGTTTCCCACACTTGAAAGGGAAGGACTTGATGGACACAGGATTCCACTCGTCTTGGATTTTTATTGATTCAAATGGAGTTTGAGGTTCTGCAAAGAAGATGTAGTGGCATAAGCAGTAGAAGTAGTCCACAGCCTGCACCTCCGGTGCTCGGGCCCTAATTACAATAAAATGACACGTTGAAAAATAACCATAAGTGGGAATACAAGTGGATAAACAAGTAGTTTAAGTAGTGAAATTTAAGCAAAATAAATATTACTTTAGGTTTATTTATGCAAAATATATTCCCAGAAAGACTGTTTGTACATATGATATATTGCTGCTACCAGCATGGTGTTGATGTTTTTATGTGGATGTGCTCAAATACGCAAAATAAAAGGTCAGTGTTCACCAGAAATATTGTAAGATATGCCTCATGTGTTTTAACTATTCTGTTTGTGTCCTGTACCCAATAAATAAAGTTTTTAAAAATTTTTGAGCCAGAACTGAGAAAATGCTTAAAAAAAGAAATGAAAAAAAAAGCTGAAATTTAAAACGATTGGAGCTGCCTTTACCCCAAACGTTAACATCTAATTGTGACATTAGCTGTTAGTCCGGAAACGAATGGACAATACTACAGAAGTGAAACTTGAATATGTTTGATTTTTTAAAAAGAATTTAATGCACAGACATTTTGTATAAATAGCAGGCCACAAAAGTGAGTACACCCTAAGTGATAATTGTTCATATCATCATACCATGCAAAGCTGCTTGTTCAATTCATCATAGTAGTGTTTTGGTCTGCTTGACTGGACCATACAAATTTGTGTGTTGTGCTATTCGTGCTATATAGAGCTATTCATTTTACTGTTTTGGCTACAATTCCCTTATACTAGCCACTGGGTGCCCAACATGGCTCCTAATGACAAAAAAACTGTTTAAAAATGTAAGAAATGGAAGGGTTGCTCTCCAAATAATGGCCTCTGCTATAAAAGATCAGTAACACCATGAAACATAGTTATAGCATGTCAGCCAGGGTCATAAAGGGGTTTTCCAAGACGGGTTCCACTCGGAACAAACCTTGACAGGGTCCATCAAAGAAGTTGGGTCCTCATACTCAGTGTCAGATCCAGAAGTTGGCTTTGAAAAACAAATGCATAAGTGCTGCCAGCATTGCTGCAGAGGTTGCAGAAGTGGGTGGTCAGTCTGTCACTGGTCAATTCATATGCTGCACATTGCAACAACAGGGGCCTCATTTATAAAACGTTCTTACGCACAGATTTGATCTTAGAGTGTTTGTATGAACAAATTCACGTCAAAGTACAGAGTTATAAAAAACATCTTTGACGTGGAAAAGTACTTATTTCCACGTCAGGTTCCAGCTTGGCGTACGACCTTGTGCTTATGCCTGGTATTGCAGATATTTTCCGATGCACAGGCTAGGAATTTCATTAAAAAAGACACTCTCGCCTCTTTCACTGTAATATGATTAGGATTAGGCTGATATAAGCAGAAGTACCCTACCAATACTTTAAAAATATATTTTTTAAATGTTTCATCATCGTCGTCGTCATCATCATCAATTACACAATCAAATCAATACAATCAAATTAATTACATGAATAGGCTATAGTTGATCCAAATTAAGGTATGATAAGTGTACATTTAATTCCACACGTGTAAAACATTTGGTAGGCTATAAAAACTGTCATAGTGTGTTGGTTTTTAGTAAGAGACATGGCTGCATTGGCCCTGTTAGAGGATATTGTCAACCGTGCAGTAAGGAGGAGAAGGAGAGTTTTTCGTGACCGCGCAGACTTTTTGGCACATGATGACACATGGCTGATAAGCAGGTACCGCTAGTCGAGAACGGCTTTGTTAGAGCTTTGTGCCCAAATGGGCCCTCATCTAGAGAGACGCACCAGACGCAACCAGGCTATACCCGTTCAGGTACAGATTTTGTCTGTTCTTGGGTTCCTCCCGACAGGAACGTTCCAGCGAGAAATTGTAGACCGGTCGGGAATATCCCAATCAACATTCAGCAGAATATTGCCAGATGTTCTTCGCGGAATTATTCGCCTATGCCCGCAATTAATTTGATTCCCATACAGTGCCCAGGAACAGCAAGAAGTGAAGGAGGATTCCCTGCGTAAAACAGGGTTCCCAAATGTGATCGGTGCGATAGACTGCACCCACGTTGCCATACAAACTCCACATGTGAACTAGTACATGTATGTCAACAGGAAAAATCTCCACTTCATAAATGTGCAGCTCATTTGTGATGCTCGTATGGCAATCTTGGATGCTGTTGCGCGCTGGCCAGGGTCAATGCACGATTCCTTCATTGTGCGTAATTGTAGTGTTGGAAATCGACTGGAGGCGGGAGCGGGCAGAGACGGCTGGCTTCTAGGTAAACCCTTTAAAAAATGTCGCCCAATTTATTTGCTTTTTTAGAAGGAACATGAGGTTAAATTAATAATTTCTGTCAACAGCAGACCGAGGTTATCCTTTGAAGAAATGGCTGCTCACCCCGATTGCGCACACGGAGACAGCCGAGGAGGCCCACTTTTTTTTCTTGCGTTCCTCTTTAGTTGCCATTGGCAGAGTTTTTGCTTTGAGGATGAGCTCATTTTATATGTTAATTCATTAAGCAGGGGCGTTTTGAGGGTGGAGCATTCAGCTGCACACAATTCCACGGTCATTTGTGATTTATAACCGAATGATTGGCGTACGCATGGATTTCGTGTGTACGTTCGTTTTCTCTGAATCGCACTTATGATCAAATCAGAAAAGTTCTTAGATAAAATCAAGGAAGGTTTCTACGCAAGTCTTTATAAATGAGGCCCCAGCAGTCAGCATGGTCATCATCCCAGGAGAAGCCTTTTGTGAAGGTTGCTCACAAGAAAGCCTGCAAACTGTTTGCGGAAGACATGCAGTCCACTGGCCCGAATTATTACAGCCTTGTGCTGTCGTCCAACGAGAAGAAGATAAACTTGTTTGGCTCAAATGGTGTTCAGCAGGTGTGGCGGTGCCCTGTTGATAAATACCATAATAATTGTGCCTTGCATGCAACTGAGCCTGACTGAGGTAGGATCACGGTTTAGGGCTGCTTAAGTGCTGCTGACACTGGGGTTCTGCAGTTCATTGAAGGAAGCATAAATTCTAATGTATGCTGTGACTTTCTGAAGCAGAACATGATGCCTGCCCCTCAACCTCTTTCAGAAACTGGGCCACATAGCAGATTTTCAAACTGATAACAACCCCTAACACATCCAAGATGACCACTAGCTTCTTGAAAAAGTTGAAAGTCAAGGTAATGGAGTGGCCAAGTACACTGTATGTCTCCAGACCTGAACCTTATTAAGCACCTGTGGGGCATCCTTAAGCATGAGGTAGAGGAGCACCAATGTCTAACATCTGCCAGGTTTGTGATCATTATGGGTGAACAGAAAAGAATCCCAGAAACAACATGGTGCAGTAAATTGGTTGCGTGCAGTAAAAGACAGCAGGTACTATTGGTTTGTGTGTTGTGGGTTATCAACTAAGATTGCTGCCCAATTTTTAACAGATGTAAGTGTGATGAAGACTGCCCTATTTAAAAGAGCTTTTTGCGTGTTACTAGTTTTCACTATGGAAAATGTGGAAGAGAGTGGCAGCAAGCGGGAAATGAAATTTAAAACAATACAGCATGAGGTATTAGTGCAGGCAATGCAAAGTTAACAGGCACCCCAAATTGATTCTGTGGTGAGATGCAAGACGCTCCCCCAATGCAATGATTCCGATTGGAATGGTTGCAGCCAATGGCGTGCACCACCGGTGTATTTATTCGGACCTTACCTGGAGTCGGGATTCTTGCATGCTGCTTCCGGTTCCTTGTGTAGCCTCTGCTGTGCTACAGTGGTAGGTACGCTTACTTTGTGCATGTTTTGCATTGTGGCTTCTTCAGCTTGTTGGATCCTCACCTACTCGTGTCACTTGCAGTGGGTTTGTGGCCCGGTTAACCCTCAGCGGTGAAGGCTTTATTGCAGGATTCCTGGATACTACACAGAGAAACGCTCTCCTCCTGGTATGAGCGCTTGCAATCTGGGTGTAATCCTAGGTCTTGCACTGATCGGGGTTCTTGTATGTTTCCTCCAGGTGCTGCCGTTTGTGCGCGACCTCACTGCTGTCTGCCACCAGAAATTCATCCGATGTACTCAACTCTTTAGCCGTGAGCCGGCTTGGTAAATTGTTTGCTGGGAGGACGCCAACCACCGTAGATTTTAGCCTACTATAGGCGCTTTCGTGTTCGCACGTGTGTGTGTGTTTGTGTGGTTGTTGTGCGTGTGTGCCCGTGCGTGTTCGCGTGTGTGTGTGCTTGTTGGGTTGCTGTTCGTGTGTGGGTGCTTGTTTGGTTGTTGTGTGTACCCGTGCGTTTTTGCGTGTGGGTTTATTTGGTTGTTTGTGTGTGTGTTTGTGTGCATGCATGTGTGTTTGGACTGTGACATCTTGTTTTCTTTTCGTTAAGATTTTGTTGTTTACTTTGTCATTGGCCACCTTGGTCCTGTTGTCTTCTCTTTTGTTGCATTTTTTTGTTTGTTCTTTTGTTCGTTTGCCAGGTGTGCTGATATAGGTGGGAGGCCATTGCCACAGCTGTACGTCTGCTTGCATTTTGAGTTTGCGGTGCACCCCCCATTATTATCGTTGCCTGTTGCTTTAAGTTTGCCATGTCCTCCTTTTTGAACGTTTGCATTTTGCTTTAAGTTTGCTGTGTGCTTCCTTTTTGTACATTTGCATTTTACTTTAAGTTTGCTGTGTGCTTCCTATTTGTACGTTTGCATTTTGCTTTAAGTTTGCAGTGTGCTTTCTTTTATGTTTGCTTCTTTATTTAAGTTGCTCTGGTTGGTCTCTGGTGTCCTTAGTCAAACGAACTGGTGTGCCATTGATTAAATATATTTGGGTAATACTTCCCTGGGTGCAATTCCGAGGGTGGCGTAGTCTGCACTTCCCTCTATTTCTCAAGTTGCCACATTTGGCATAGCATTCGGCAGGATCGACTTTTTGAACACCAGAGACTTGTGTTCTGAGTTGATTGGGTTGTCTTTTCTTGTGGTGGTTGGCGTTAACAGCTTGCCTTCATTTCAGGAGTTTTGATTTTATTTTCTGGTTGTGACTGGGTGTTGGCGAAGACAGCAATGGGCTCGGCTTGACTGTCATTGCAGGCAGTCGTATTGCTTTTTCTTCTGGCAGTGGACCAAAGCCCCTGGTGGTGAAGTAAGTAACACTTTTTTTGCTTTTGCTTGTGATATGGCTCAAGAACAAGAACTACAAGAACTTAGGGATCTGGTTGCACAGCTTAAGGCTGACAACGACAAATTAAAGAGGCAGGCGCAACATCGTCTGTCTCTCAGACTCGGTCTGACGTTTCAGTGGGAGAGAGGTTGGTGTTAATTCCACGTGATCGGAAGTGTCCGACGTTTACAGGTAAGTCGGGAATGAAGGTAAGTGAGTGGATTGAGGAGGCGGAAGCATGTATGCGGGCACATCACCTTTCTGTAAAAGATCAGGCCTTCTTCTTGTTCGACCATTTGGAGGGGGAGGCTAGTTAGGAAATAAAGTATCGGCCGGCTGCTGATAGAAATGATGCGGAGAAAATTAAAACTATTCTCCAGGAACTGGACGGGTGTTCCCAGTCATACAGGAAACATTTTTCTCCAGGAAGCAGCAAGATGGTGAAAGTGAAAGTCCACCTGGGAAACACCCAACTCCCAGTTGTCATTGTGACACAGCACGCACACTGCACACAACGAAATATCATTTATGCCTCACCCGTGCAAGGGGGCAGCTCTCAACATCGCCCCTAGGGAACAGTGCGGCAGGACGGTACCATGCTCAGGGTACCTCAGTCATGGAGGAGGATGGGGAGAGCACTGGTTAATTACTCTCCCCACCAACCTGGCGGGTCAGGAGCCGAACCGGCAACCTTTGGGCTACAAGCCCGACGCCCTAACCGCTTATCCATGACTGCCCTATCGCTTACCCATGACTTACCCAAGTCTGTTAGAGTTTTATTGGCGCTAATGAGCCTCATGGATAAGGTTAAAAACCAGGCCCCGGATGGCTTGGTGAACGCAGAGGTCTTGTTACACGATTAGTTTTCGGAGCATGTTTTCGAGGGTGGCCTACAAAAGGAGGTTAAACAGCTTATACGGCGCCAGCCAACTGTGACTATGCTAGAGCTTAGAGCAGAGGCAACCAGGTGGGAGCGCGAGGGTATGCCAGGGGGCGCCACTCTGTCCCATCCATACATGGGCTTCCAGCGCCTTCCAGCTCTGTGGACCGGTCAGAGTTAGCAGAATTAAAAGACATGCTGAGGCGACAACAAGAGCAGCTTAATCAGCTGTCTCAGAGTGTGGCTTTGTTACAGCGGCCTCCACCAAGGCCTCGCAGCGGCCCAATTATATGTAGACGGTGTCAGCAACCTGGCCATTTTGCACAGGACTGTGATGGGCCGCGGGTCCCGGCTCATGCCCAGGCCTCGGTAGCAACCCACTCGCGGGGCAATGGGCCATCACCCCTCGGTCCGCCGACGGAAAACTAGCCCCCACCGAATTAGAGATTCATGGTTCTGGTGGGGGGTTGTCTGGCTCAAGTACTTTGCCTTTTCATTACAGCTTAATCTCTTCTTGTCCGTATTTGACTGTAACGGTGGGCGGGGTCCCGGTATTGTGTCTAATAGACCCAGTGTCCATGGTATCCACGATCACAGAGACCTTTTTCCTGAACCATTTTGAGCCTTGGGTCTCCGATCGTCTTCGTTCGTGTCACTGGCTTCAGCTCCGGGAGGCTAATGGGCTGGCCATACCCTATATTGGGTATCCATACCACAGTGTGGTGTCTTGGTGGTCAGGGACCCACCAGGCGGGGTTGGCTCCCAGGCACCTGGTGTGATTGGGATGAATATCTTGAACAAGTGTTACTACGAGCTGTTTGCCCAGCACGTTGCGTCTCTCTTTAGCCTTCCCTCTGTGACGCAAGACCATAGTGTGGTTGTGGAGGCATTGCAACAGTATCATCAGGTGGAGACCCACCCCACCAGGCCAGGCAAGGTCAAGGTCCGGGGGGGGGGGGGGGGCGTGCCCATCGTATTCCAGGGGGCACCATGGTCATGGTGGCTGCCACATGCTAATACCAGTTATATACCGGTAGTGAATGTCGGCATTGAAGGTTTCATGGGGTCTTTGCCTCCCATGATGGGGACTTGGGGTGTACTAACCTCATCTCTCATCAGATTCCGCTGACTGATGAGGTGCCAATTCATCAGAGATACCGGCGTATCCCACCATCCGAGTACGAGATGGCTAAGGCCCACATCAATGAGTTGTTGGAAGTTCAGATCATAACGGAGAGCTGTAGCCCCTATGCATCCCCCATAGTTCTGGCGCGTAAAAAGGATGGTAGTCTCTGTATGTGTGTTGACTACCACCAACTTAATGCCAGAACTCGCAGAGATGCCTTCCCCCTTCCCCGCATTGAGGAGTCCCTTAACTCGCTGGCCGGAGCCCGTTGGTTTTCTACTCTGGATCTGGCCAGTGAGCACCATCAGGTCCCTGTGGCGGTAGGTGACCGTGGCAAGACTGCCTTCTGTACACCGTTTGGCCTCTTCGAGTGGAATAGAATGCCATTCGGTCTTTGTAACGCCACAGCAACCTTTCAAAGGTTAATGGAACGGATTTTCGGAGACCAGCAATGCCGGACAGTATTGCTGTACTGGGACGACATTGTAATCTTGACACAGTTGACACAGTTGCAACAGGAGGGCCTAAAAGCCAAGCTGAGTAAATGTGACTTTTTCAAACAAGAGGTGAGTTACCTGGGTCACATTATCTCTAGCCAGGGGGTGGGGACAGAGCCTAGGAAGATCGAGGCAAATTGGCGTCGCCCCCAGACCATCTTAGAGATATGCTCCTTCCTGGGATTTGCCAGCTATTACCGCCGATTTGTGGAGGGTTTCGCCAAGTTGGCGGCTCCTCTCCACCGGCTGGTAGCAGAGCTGGGTGTTGCAAAAACCAAACGAGGCTCGGGCCACCAGGTCTTGTCCCTGTGGTCAGATGAGTGCCAGCAGAGCTTTGACTCATTGAAGGAGAGGTTGACGACCACTCCAGTCCTGGCCTATGCCGATTTCAGCCTGCCCTTCATTTTGGAGGTAGATGCGAGCTACAACGTATTGGGGGCTGTGTTGTCACAGGAACAGGGGGGGGGAGGTACGCCCGATAGCGTATGCTAGCCGGGGTCTGAGCCCAACATGTCCAATTATAGCTTGATGAAACTGGAGTTTCTGGCGCTCAAGTGGGCCTTAACCAAAAAGTTTAGGGAGTACCTTCTCGGCCAACGTTGCATCATTTTCACAGACAACAACCCTTTGAGTCACCTTTCCGGGGGCTGTTGACCGACAGCAGATGTCAAAGCCTGCCCTCACTCTTCTGAATCAATGGGACAGGCTCGTGGGCAGGGAAGGGGTTATGTACCGTCGGGTATTTCATCCTGATGGGGCAGAGGAGTATTTCCAACTACTGCACCCTGCTAGCCTTAAGTCCGATGTGCTGACCCAGCTGCATGAAGAGCATGGCCACCAGGGGGTAGAGTGCACACTAAAACTGGCACGTAAGCAGTGCTATTGGCCCAGCATGTCTGCTGATGTGACTCGGTGGTGTGCAGAATGTGAACGCTGCCAGGTAGCCAAAGACACCAAGCCGCCTGCACGCAGTTTCATGGGACACTTACTGGCCTCTAGACCTAATGAGATCTTGGCGATTGATTTTACGTCCCTAGAGCCATCTCGCTCAGGGGTGGAAGACGTCCTCATTATCACTGACATGTTTAGTAAGTACTCGCTGGCTATCTCTACCCGGGACCAGTGGGCGGTTACTGTCGCAAAAGTACTGGTAAATGAGTGGTTTTACAAGTTTGGCGTACCGGCTCGTATTCACTCTGACCAAGGTCGCTGTTTCGAGGCAGCCCTTATTCAACAGCTGTGTGACCTTTATGGGGTCCAGAAGTCTCGCACAACGCCCTATCACCAAGCCGGAAATGGCCAGTGCGAGCGCTTTAATCGCACCCTACACAATCTCCTTCGCACCCTGCCGGTGTCCCAGAAAAGAGATTGGGTTGCGTGTCTTCCCCATCTTCTCTTTTGCTACAACACCACCCCACATTCTGTTACTGGCGAGTCCCCATACTTCCTGCTGTTCGGTCAGGAGCCACGCCTGCCCCTTGATTTCTTGTTGGCTACTGTGCCTCCTCCTGTGGTTGGGACAGTGCATGATTGGGTAGAAGAACATCAGACCAGACTGCAAACCGCATTCCAGGATGCAGGAGACCATCTTCGAGCCGTGGCCAGTAAGCGTAAGGAAGCCCATGACTGTCAGGTGAAAAATGGCCCGTTGGGGGTTGGCCAATTGGTTTATCTCTGGGAGCTTGGTATGAGGGGCTACCATAAAATCCAGGATTTCTGTAGCTCCGTGGTATATGTGGTTGTTAAGGCTCCCCCACACAATGGGGGTGTGTACACAATCGCTCCAGTGACCGACCGGAGTAACGTCCGACATGTACACCGGAGTCATTTGAAGGCTCGCAAGGGCAGTGATGGGCAAGCAGGTGCCCCTCCTGGTGCGGTGGCGGAGGCTGCGGTCAGGATGGAGGAGGAACTCAATGGTGATTTAGCTCTCCTGCCTCCAGTTTCACCAGCAATTCGGCCAGGCACACCTGTGGTTGTTCTTGGAGGCCAGAATCTAAAAGGACTGCCTGCTGACCCACCTCTGCACGGGTACCAGTCACCACCCTCTGGGCAGATACAGTCCATCGTTAGTGCCACTACTCCAGTGGGCCCCTCCTGCATTTCAGAGAGTCAGCCCAGTGCAGGAAGATGTATGGGAGGGTACGACTGTAGTCATGGCAGAGACTTTGGGCCCGACCAATACCCCGGCTCTATCTGCTAGCGGGCTAACTTTACGACAGACTACCCGGCTCACAGGCGGGCACCATTCTAATATTCACCGCCTGCCTCAGACAACAGGTCAAGGGCCTGTCTGTCCCTAGGTGTAATCCTAGGTCTTGCACTGATTGGGGTTCTTGTATGTTTCCTCCAGGTGCTGCCGTTTGTGCGCGACCTCACTGCTGTCTTTGAAAACTTTTCACAATACTGAAGACAACAGTATGCTTGCGGCTCCAAATCAATCCCTCAGGAATTTTAGATATTCTATTTGTCTGGTTGAAAAAGGATAAAAAGATTTTCATGACTACAATGAGAAAAAAATGCAATTGTCATTGTCACATACAAGTATCTCCCACCAAATTTCCACCAAAAATAAACCTTCTATACTTAATTATTATTGGTGCACATGGTGTTAAAATATGGAATTTCCTAAGATTTTAAAATATGGAAACTCCTCAATTTTCTGCTCTAGTGTACATAAGAGATACAGCTGGGAAAGCACAAAAAAGTATTCAAAAGTATGTTTGCTGACAATTATTTAAAAATGGCTGGCTGGGAGTGTCACATTATCGGAAAATCGACCATGTGTAATCAGAACTCGTGCTAAGAGTCATACATTTTATTGGCCCCTTTGCCCCTGACATCATTTATCCCATCTCTAAAAAAATAAGTTGGTAAATGTAAAGTTTGAGAACTCACAACATCGTAATGATAGTTTCATAATTTTTCAGGGATGCTGTGTTTACATTTAGTGGTGCTTGAGCACCCCTAACAAGAGCCTAAAATCACCACTGGGGAAACATATGATTAGGATGTTGTCTTAAAGTGGAGACCCAGTTTGAAATAAACTTTAGGTTTATTGCTACATGATAACCAGTGAAATGTTTGCTTGGAAACAAAACTACCCTAGCCTGTTGCATTCAAAACTTTATTGTTTTTAGCCAATACTTCCACAATGCTAGTAGTTCCACGCTTCGTGGGCCCTGATATTTAAAACAAGGCATTGGGAACATTATAAGTGTTCATGTCAGCCATCTGAGGTGTGTGGTTCTTTTATCTCATGATTTGTGTGTTTCCATTCATTTAACCCATTAAGACCTAAAACGCCTGGAAAAAAGGCCTAAAAATCCTAAGGGTGATTTTAAAACAACCTCCCAGATCCTGAGGTTTTTCTGGAATTTCAACAATGTCAACGCCTATTAAAGTGACATAAGTGATTTCTCAGCCTCTGAAGCACATAGAGACAAAATTCCAAAAGTATTTGAGAGCTTACACTTGTGGGTTTCATGACAAGTGTGATTTATTTTTCTACACCTTCAGAAGAAAATATAAAATAATCCAGAAACACAATAATATGGAAAAAATAAAACAACAACAGTCACAACATGTACAGTGCACAACATTTTCCAAGTTTTAAGAAATAAAGAGCAGCTCTTATGTAGCCGGATGGAAGAAGCCATGTAATACTGGGGCCAGGACAATGGGGGAGCTGTGCTGTGATTCACTGGGTTCATTGGGACAGGAAGAGGATATTATAAAAGCCAGGCCTGTTAAGGGCCCCGCCTCTTTGGTCTCCTTTGTGTCAGCAGTGAGTAAGGTGGATGGCGTGCAGTTTTGTTCTGTTGTTTTCTTGAGTTGAGTAATTTAGTTGATTTTGCTTAGACATTGTGTTACCTTATAATTGCTTTAGTTGCTTAGACCTTGTGTTACCTTATAATTGCTTTAGTTGTTTTAAGTCACCTTTATTAATTTGAGTGCCATCTTGAGTTAAACCAGACTTGAGTGCTGGCCTCCTTCTATAGTCTATTTGTGTTCATCATTTTGTTCACTTTTTGTTAGTTCTGTTTGTTTGTTTGTCCACGCCAGGGCGGCCGACCTGTGCTGGGACCCTGCACGCCATCAGCCTTCCCCAGTGGCTCAGCCCGTGGTCCAGTTAGTAGCCCTTGCTTCATAGTGGTTTGTTGTGGCGGTTGCCCTTGTTAAATGGTGATAGTGAAATTAATAAAGTAGTGCTGAACTCTACCCTGTTAATGTTAATGCTAATTGTTATAAGTCTACCAGTGACTGGGGACTGCAGGCTGTAGCCACTGTGTGTACACCTACTACTGGGCCTTTGTGTGACATTTGAACTGTGGTAGACATCAGGAGTCATTGTGTGCCATATTTGCTGTGTACTGTTTGCTGTGGTTTCATGTAGTGTAGCCTACCTAAAGTTTTTATGCACTTGCACTTTATAGTGGTGTTGCACTCTCCATTGTGGAGCTTATTTATGCCTTGTTGTGAATGATCTGATGTGTATTTATTGTATTTAAGGTCCCAGTGGTGGGTGGCAACCTCTGACTCCTCCTTTCTTCTCCCATGAGCTGGTTTAAATAAATTGTAAACATTTTTGATATTTGACTCTTTATTGTCTCACGTTGATCGACAGAACCTGGTTACACTTATTCAGGTCAAAACTGTAAAAAATAAAGTGTCCCAGGGAAATAAGGCAGTAAGATGAAGTAAGAGGTAGTGCACAGTGCCATTGATTTCATACAATGCCTGGAAAGATGCAGTGAGGTAATTTAGGAAGCAGCGCACTTTCCAGAGCTTGTCCATCCGGTACACATCTGTTGCCTGGTGGTTCTGGAGGTGTAAGTACCTAAAAAAAGACACAGGAAAGTCACCTTGGATGAGAGTATAATACAAAACAGCATAATTTACATTGTACTGTGGCTTTTTCAGATAATCTGTCTATTGTAAATAAAGATGGCACTGCAAACTATGTGTATGTGATGAGTAAAAATATTATGTATTTTTTAAAATGCCTACAGGTACTGTAAATGACATTGTTGTGTTGTGTTACAGCAAGTTCAATGCATAATACCAATACCTCATTATGCTAAAGATGTAAACATGAAATGCTACATAAATAGAAGAAAAGTCATTTGCACTGATAGTTATAGAATAACAAGCAGTGATTATTAATGCTATCAATCAGTATTTTAGTTCTTACCTCCATATAGAATCCCAGATAGCAAAGTGACGTCGAATCACCGTCGATTGTTGGTCAAAAGGGTCAGAAAGTTCCGGCTTGCCAAAAGTTCCGGATGACGTAATAATACCTTCCTGACCAGCTGTAGAATCGTCAGCTCTGTGTCGTTGTCAAGGTGAATAGGCTCGCGGCTTTCTGACCACGACAGAGCCATGAACAGTGGGTTTCTTGACCGTCGGAGAAGGTTGAATATAAGCCGTCGAATCAACGTGGGTAAAGGTTGATCTAACGACTGGTCTGGATGTCGAACAGTCAGCCAAGCAGACCGCACTATCCTCGCTAGTTCACATCACTTGAATAAATATATATATTGTTTGTGTTAGTGTAATAGCGATTTATTGTTTTGTGTAGTTGTAGGTGCCCATTTTTGACACTTTAAAGGTAAGACAACATTGACTGTCATAAATTAGAATAATATTGTTAAGTTAGTTCTGTTATTGCCCCTTCGCAGGCCAGTTTAATTGCTTCCGCTAACCGCAAAGACAGTAGGCCTACCGCTTCAAATACAAAGTATGATTATTTGTTGAGCTATACAATATATATTATAATAATATAAGAACCATAAGCTATTAGTATCCAACTGTCTAACTAACGGCATTTGGAACCAATTAGCTGACGTTATCTCAAGTGACTCCTACGTTAAAAAAAACTAGTCAACTAGAAATTGAAGTCATCCATATTTCAAAACAATGACACGAGTCCGCATGTCAATGTCACGTGCATTTTTGGGTAGATTTTATTTGGAAACCGATGATGATTGGCCGCAGAGGGAAAAAATGACTTATACGCTTTACCGGGCAACAGCGCTCCCGGTCTTAGTGGTAGAACAGCGGTAATGCGCTCCCGGTCTAAATGGGTTAAGGGTTGCTGTGTTTCATTTATCTTTGCTGTGGTTTCATTTATTGGTTGCTGTGCTTTATGGTTTGTGTTTTATCTATGGGTTGCTGTGTTCTTAGTGTTGCTGTGTCTACTTGTGTTGGGTTGCTGTGCGTTATTCCTTAATTGATTGTTACCACACGTACTCAGTGGTGGCTCCCAAACGACCTCCAGCTGTAGATGCCATGATTGACTACTGCTGCGCACTGATTGACAATTGCTGTGCCACCTATCAAGGCACTTGTAAGACATTGGGGTGTGGTATAAAACGGACATGTTTCAGGCCTTTGGTAGACTCAGCAGGGAGAAAGACACTGCAGCAGACATGCCACCAGCACGGAGAAGCCCGGAGGACAGACGAATGAGCGAACGAGTGAAGGATTGAATTAAACGCCCGCTATCTTCCCTGAAGGAACGTGAGCGGTTCTTGTGTGTGTGTGTGCACACTCTGCTTGTTTCTGCCCGTGCTGTGTTTTTTTTCTGATTATCATCTTCTGTCCGAGGTGTGTTGGCTGATGACTGCAAGGAAGAGGAAGGAAGAGGCAAGGAAGAAGATCCTGAGATCTACACAGCATTATATTCCACGCTCACCAACTTCAATAAAAGGGAAGTAATAAGACCCACCCCGCTGGGAAACTTGTTGGGAAAGTGTGTGTGTGTGTAGTCACTGCCTGACGCGTTTCCTTTTTACTGCCTGAGGTGGGAGCACACTGGGGCCAGCCACAGACTTGCCACCTGGACGCTGGGTCTGTGACGGCAACATCTACTATTTCTCCACAAGCTCCCATACATTTTTAACTATTTATTTAATAAAGTTGATGTCAATTTTTAAACTTTGTCTGCACTCCTTCTGTGTCCTGGGCATTGTGTTTTGAGGGTTTTTAAGTGCCCCATGGCCGACATTCAGATCGTTTATTAACAGACTTTTCTGGTCGCTGCCATGTTGAAGGCACGTCCCTACAAGTGAAATGACGGATCACACCCTCACGCTGGTAAATATCTAACACCACTTTTGTAGTGTATCTTATGAAATGCCCATGTGGTCTTGCATACGTAGGCAAAACATGCAGAACACTGAACTCGCATTAGTGAAGGTGCGGTGACAAGAGAAATCCGGTGGCAGTAAATTTTAAACAAGTTATGTTATGCGAGCATTGAGAAGGTGGAATGCCCCCCTGAACGTTTGCTTCTACAATGTAAAGCTTACTATGCATGTTCTCAACACACTAGCTCCCCGAAGAATTTGACATTAAGCCATTTTTAGAAATATTGTTCTTTTTGCTTTTTGGGTAGGCTTGAGCAGCAATGGAGACAGCTGCAATATTAAAACTATCTTCAATGTATTGCAATGGAATTTCACTGCGCTAATGTTGATTTAATGATTTTGATGCAATAGGCCACTGCCCCTTAATTTTATGTCTATGAAGACTCTTTACCTGCTGTGTTAGAGCTGACGAAGATCATACTGGTCAAAATGCTGTGTCCTTAAACATTATAATCACTTTTGGGAGCTTTAACGGTGTGAGGGTATTTTCTCTTTTCATTTGATTACTTTGGAAGACCATCACTTATACATAGGCCTGTATCTGTAAGTCAAGTCTACATCAACATTTTTGCCATAGGCCAGAGCTAATTCGAATTTGACATTTTAAACTATACATGTAGTCTCCATTATTTTCAATTGAAAACTGTGTTCTCTTTCACAGACAGCAGTGCACATATCTTTTCTGTCAGCAACAGTGATCAAAGTCTTCCAGGCAGTAAAACAGATGACGGTATTTTGTTTAAACTCCAAAAAGGGGGACAGTGACCTGGCTCCAATTTGCCACAAACCGAGTCTTTTGACACCTCCAGTCTGACGAGCACAGTATGTTGCTCAGAGACAAATGTCCTGCTTTTTGGATTGGCAACAAGTTAGCAGATCACAACACAACCTGATGTGTACAGGTTACAGTGAATATACTGACATTGACAATATTTTTTCTTATTGCAACCATCACTGGACCATGTTGTTTCAGAAGATGTAATGTCTGTAATTTATTGATTTGTTTGTCTTTGTATTTTGGATTATTGTTTCATAAAGTAACTAAGTATGTAATGTTTTGCAAAAAAGTGACATTTAGTACTTGACTAGTAGTCAAAAGCTTTAAATCAAGTCATTAATTTTCTGGGATGTTGCTGTTTAACTGAGACTCTTTTCCATGAATTGTGTGATATGTAAAGACTGTATGTGTTAGCATAAGCATAGGGCAAAAAAACCTGTTAATTTATCAGTAAACCTTCCTAAGAAGTCCTGGGTGTGAAACTACCTGGTTTGGGATTTTCTTTTTCATGGTTGCAAAAGCTCTAAAATCTGACATCCTTTTCAATTCAAGACCTGTTTCACAAACCGCTTTCACATGCTGCTAATAGTGCCAGGCCAAGCCAAATCAGGTCAGTAAGACCAGTCCACAATCACCTCTCTGCATTCAAAATCCACCACACACACACACACAGCAGACATAAACTTGCATTTATGATGACCCAAATAGTTTTATGTCACATGGTTTCTAAACCCGTCACTCAAGCAGAAAAAAACACCAAATTTCCCTTTAAGATTATTTTTGCCCTTTATCTATGTCATTTAATATTCTTTGTAAAACGTTGCATATATATTTCACTTTCTAGAACAGAGAATGACTGAGTCTTGGCAATAGCAATCCCAGTGGAGCGCCATCTTCCTGGAGCAACGTGGGGCTAGATGCCTGCCCGAAGGCCCATCAGCTATGGATGAGGGTGTAGGAGAGTTGCTGATTATGCATGTCCCCACCCATATTTTTCCTACTAGTACAGGAATCAAACCTGTGACCCTCTGATCCCAAGACCTAACAGCTTGGCTTTTAGCTCACCTGGTAGTGCGTCTGTCTCCCATACCAGAGTCGCTTTGGGATCACAGGTCCAAGACTACCCACAATAAATATAAGTCAGCGTACCAACTATTGGACAATGGACCTTGTGGCCTTTAGTTAGCGCTTTAGCTAGCTCTAGACTTATGTTAATGCTGTTCGGATGTAAGAGCCAGTCAACTTTTGTTGTTTTTCCAGTGCATCTCCGAAGGGTCAACTAATAAACTATTGAGACAACACTGCTGGCCTGCCCTAGGTCACTCAGCCAGTGGCCAGGAATAGGTACAGACACATATTGACACATTTGAAGTATACAGAAGCATAGTTTACTTTTCCCATCTTATGGTTTTGCAGTCAGAACCCTCAAGTCCTTATCATCATGTTTTTGAATTGCTATGTGTTCATACCAGCAGCTTTACAGCAGCACATTTGAAACTTGCAGGTCAGGTTAAGCACTCATTAGCCACCAGTGCATTTTGGCATTGGCGTTGGGAACATGCTGCTGTAAAAGCTTTTTCTTAAAATTTGCAGCATTTCCAATATCTGCCCTGCACTTAAAATGTAAAGTTGTCATGCATTTACCCATCTTCTAAATGAAAGAAAAAGCATCTTAATTTTTGGAACCCTTCAGAGTCTGGCATACTCTATTGTTAGTTCATACTGGTCAGCTGTAATGTTCAACAGTTGGATTTCATAATTAAAAAAATGAATAAGAAATGAAACTGAGTACAGGTAGAGTGCTACAAACAGAACTGAGAATAACATTAAATGTTGCCTTACAACATATTTATAGTCCTCAAATGTTTCCCCTTACCATAGGTTGATTGGTAAGGAAAAGGCATGGTGTAACGTAGCCAAGCATCTTAAAATAATTAAGATATAAAAGATATCTCAGAAATTGTTATAGATTACAGTCTACAGAGCAGGAAGAGCTCACTGAAACCTGAACTCCTCTTTAACTCCGGCGATGTAAATATTTGGTCCTAATGTCACTGAAAACATAAGATAACATCGAGGTAAAATGTGTTTTATTAATTTAGAAGGAAATATTGCTGTCCACCACCCTCCCTGACGCGTGTTAAAAGATGATACTTAGGATTTATCCCTAATGCAAATGGTTGGTGTTGGTTTTCAGCTCTTCTGGGCTTTTTTTTTTATTTGCTCGCTAATCAAGTTGCTATTGAGTGGATGGGGCAAGACTCCGCAGATTTGCAGTAGTCTGGTGACCAAGGAGCACGGTCAGGCGCTAGGCTGAAAGCATCTCCTGTGATCCCTGGAGACCTCCACTCTGCTGAGAGACACAGGGGGAGTGGATAGAGTGGTGGGGTGGGGTGGTGTACAGGCCGTTAGCAGGAATGAGGTGGGGGAGACAGACACATGAAGTCATATGGGCTTTTACAGCATTGCCCAATAAGATTTTAAGGGTCTGCAAAGTGAAGATTTTTATCGCTTCTTCTCTGCTTTCTCAAAGGGCATGTGTCTTGGGAGGTAGGTAATGCTTTTAGTGTAGAAACCCTAGAGCTCAAAACAGGTTAGGAACAGGAAGACACGCAATTAACTGGCACACAAGTGCTAACGTTCGGTTAAACTCTCAAACACTCTGGAAAATTGTACAGTTGTACAAAAACTTATTTTTTTGTGTTTCAATAATTGACCACAACATGCTGCAGTTCTAAGAGTTTGATAATGACATGCATGCATACTTGAAAAACATCATACAGATTAGAAAATGCAATATACAAAAATAAATATTTTAAGATAAATGTTTAATTTTGGTAAGTCTGCTGCCAATGCTGTTAAGTCACCATAGGCAGTCATGTCAAAAACTATTGTACTAATTGCAAAAAATACTTTCTTTCTCTTTCACTATGCACACACCCACTTACCACCACAGCAGGGTAGCCTTCTACTCTTAACATGTGTGTGGTTAAGCAGCACTGCAATTACTTGCCAGCATTCAGGCCAACCGCAAGCTCCTCCCATAGAAAGATACATGCTGAAAAAGCTTGCCAGGATGTGGTGGGTTTTTGACCGTTCCTTCCCCATACCTTATCTTGGCCTACTTAGATGCCTCATCCAGAGGTAGGTTTCATCTTAGCCAGCTGGTATGTCTAAAACTATCTGTGGCTTCACAACCACAGTTTGGGGTGCACTCATTGCCTTTTACTGTTTTCTGATTTTTTTTCCATTACTTGCTTAAATTAAGGAAGATGCTATTTAAAGTTTAAAGATATTACATAGAAATACATAGCTGTGGCATGGGACTGGTTCTTTTAATTATGCTGTTGTGTCACCCTTTTGTCATTAAATGTATTTTCAAAGAACTAATTAAAAAATTAGAAAACTAATTATTGCTATTTTATTGATACCAAAAAGCAGGGAAAGAATCCATTAGCTAAAGTTAAAGCTATGACTGTATTGGAATAGTGTGCATATTCAATGAGAGTAACATAGTCACTAACCTTATGTATAATTTGACTTGGGTGTTTACAGAGCTAACCTAAATCAAGTGCTATATTTTAAAATTAGATTTTCTTTACAATGAGGTGCCATGTGTGAAACAGCACAAGCTTGTAAACCATGTTTTATGATTAAGGCCAGTGAAACAGTTCACATCAGGCCTTTAAACAAGAATAGGACTGATACAATTATGTGTTCACTCTACTCCAGAGGAAAATGAGCATGCATAGTGAGGTTATAATGAAACATAGGCAGTTGTGAATATCCTTATGACACTAACATGTTTATTTTTATATACCTTGAGCCAAATTCAATATATTTCAGACAGTTGACACTGAAATCAAATAACAGCAAACTCAATGACACAGCAATAGGCTGTTGGTTTCTTTATCACATACAAGGCAAGAAACTCTTAAATATCCAGGAAGTATGGATGGAGTGATGGAAAACATGCAGGGGGAAAAAAAGAGGGATGTGATATTAACTTTATTTTGATTCCACTGAATGAGAATTTATTTTGCAAACTGTTCATGAATTTACAGAGCTGTAGGACCCAACTCTAGGCCCTATACACAAGCAGCATCTCTGGGGTTCTTTAGATATGTTTTAATGCATCTGATTTGATAGGAATCAGAGAATCTATAACATAATGTCTATTAGATATGAAGGAAAGGGGATTGTCCAATATGTTTTTTTTAACTTTATAACCTCATGCTAGATGCTGAAGAGGACAGACAAATGTGCTGTAGATACTGATGAATGAGTTAGCCAAGATTTAGAGATTTTGACAAATTTGTATGACTTCATAGTTCACAACACACTCCACATGTGACTTGTTTAAGATAATGCATAAGGCTTACAGTTTTGTTAGTGTCAGATTTAAGTCTGTTATGCTTATTACTGAGATGTGTCCTCTGAGACATTATTGTTTAACAATAACAAAACAAAAATATGTTTTCAAACAACTTCTTTCTTCACTACACAACTTTATTTTGATAATATGTTTTACTAGTTATGAAGATACTGATAATCAGTATATTAGTGAGACATCTGCACAGAAACAAAACCCACATTAGCTATGGTATATACAGACATGCCAGACAGGAAGTGGTTTGTGTGCAACTTTGAGATTTACTACAGTGGACAGACTCATCACACATAAAAGTTTCTCACAAGAAGGGGTTAAGGAGTTAAGGGCTTGTTCACTTAAAAGACCACGAGCAAAATGTCCAGAGTTCTGACTAAGCCTCTAGCATAAAAAAACTCAAAATGAAATGATAGTCAATATCAGAAGGTGCAGACAGAACTAATTTGAACTCTATAATTCACGTTTTCATACTTTATTTACTTCAAATCATTTAAAGTAGCATACATTATTAATTATAAAGACACTCAGGAATATGAGGAATCCATCACTGTCATTTTTTAGAGTGAAAAGTTTGCTTTTGTAGTGAATGTAAATATCTTAACTGTAGGAAAACTATAACTGCTATCCTCAATTTGTTCACCAGGAGGTGCTCATTCATACAAAATACAAAAAAAAAAAAACAACAAAACAGGTCGATCAAAAAGTATAGGGAACATCTGAAATTGCCTTTATTAAAATGGGCAAATAGGATCCAGATCCTTCTTTGAAGCAAATAATTGACAGATTAGATGATAAGACACATGTTATTATAGATATGATGTGTACTTTTTTTTTCAACACATTATTTTCTTTTACTTTATCACAGGTGTTCTATGTTCACATTTTATTACACACTATTAATCAAAAAGTACAAATTGTACATGTAGGGGTGTATCAAGGTTCTTCTAACCCATTAGCAGTAGACCCTTTTGCATAAGAGGCATAGATACAGTAGCTCAAATTGACACACTCAGTAGTATCACTCAGTAGTTCCAAGGGTTTAGTAGTTCTATGTTACAGTTTGGGAAATTAGGGCCACATTGTTTTGCACATACAGATATTTTGGTAACACTTTCAGAATATAAAAGTACCTCTGGTGCAAGAAGTGCCAAAGATATATAACTAGTGAGACATCCATTAACTGTTCAAACTAGACCATACCACTGAGTGAAAAAAAGGATGGCATTTGATGTCACTCACACCACCGCCACCGGAACCCAGACGATAGCCAGCATCTAACTGAAGAAGCTGCAGTAGCGTAAAATAGTTATGTTGCTGTGTATGTACACACTATATGGTAATATTTATGTTAATTTATCTTTGTATTTAATGTAATAAGGGTCTTACCTCAGTAAGCAGTGAGGCAGCGGCAGTGCTCAGATGCTCTGGGATGTGGAGTTGGGTGTGGGAGTTCACCCCTGTGGGGTGACACTGCCATAGTGGCTGTCACAAAAAGCACACAAACAGCATCACAATTCTACTTACACATTTATGGCTGCTTTCTGATTTCTTTATTTAGCCATGTTTAGAACAGAATGTAAGACTTTTTACATAATTACCTCATGGTCAAAATTCTGTATATTGGCAGATATTGAAAACTTAATGTGTAATCACAGCATTACCTTTTTGCCCTATGGATATAATTTAAAGAAGGTAAAAGATTTTACCATCCCAGTAAGAAGTTCAAAGAGCAGGGCGCCCAAACTCCACCAATCACAAGCCTCGGTGACTCTGGCTAAACCACCAATCTCTGTGGAAAACACATATGCAATGGTTGTATCTCCCTAACTGGGAGGCTTACACATTGTTTGAATTTCTATGGAATTGGCTTCTTCAAGATAGACATTTGAAAGTGGTATCTTTTAAAAATCAAAAGGATTGAAATATCTTCATTCAGAATATATTACATAACATTATAATATTCATAACACATTTTCTCCAGTCGTGACGAGGTTGCTTATATATAGAAACTGGAAACTGAACAGAAATCAAAATATCATATAAAATATTACCTGGGGCACAGTACATTTGCTCCATTGCCTTTGGACAAATCTTTGGCTGCACCTCACTCCACTGGCCAAAGTAAGTCAGGCAAACCATATCTGTTCAAGACATCACACATTCAGTGTCATTCTTAGCACCCACATACTAAAGGCATTTTTAATACTTCGGGATGATGGGTTTCATAATAATGTCACAAAAGTGGGACATTCACTAAAGTGTGACTTGCTTGCAATAGTTTCTCCCTCAAAACTTAAATTAATCTTTATCCAGACATTGTGGTGTAACCTTAAAGGTCCTGAGTCACTTCCGGTTCAGAGAAACCGAGAGACATCTGACATACATGATTGTCATAATCCAGCAATAACGTGTCGAATAATAAAAAAAACCTACAAAAGTTAATGTGTAGATAATTACCATTAGTACTGAGAAGGATATTGTTTGGGTTGAGATCACAGCAGATGATACCCTGGTCATGAAGGCTTTCCAGGGCCATGAGGATTTGTGCTCCCCATATCTGTACATCGGCCTCAGGGAGACCCCAGTGGTCATGCTGGGGCTTCCCACTGAAAACCTGCCTTGTATCCTGAGGTTTGTGGTGCCAGCCATCCACCTCAATTATCTGTTCACACACACTGGATTCAGTTGGTGTGCCTGTTTCTCTGATGAAGCTGGATGATGCTGATTCCAAGCCACTTTCTAAGTCTTTTCTCAGAGGTTTCTCTTTGTGAAGTGAACCCACATGCCCCCATCTCTTTTCTTCTTCAAACTGCAAACTTTCTCCAGATGTTCCAGGAAATGCTCTAGAGGCAGAGTCATTAATATGCAGCAGGCCAACATCATAATTACTCATTGCAGTTGGTGGCCAAACATTTCCTGAGGATGATGTTCTGTTAGAATTTGGATTTATGGCTTTACTTGTTATCTCAGAGTTTATTTGCCACGGGAAGCAAACTGTGTCAACAGTAGTTGTTCTAATCTCAGCATTTGACATGTGCCCCTGTATTGACAACAAATGGCTGTCCGAGATAACACCACTGGTTTGTTGAGGTCCCTGGCTAGTCTGAACTGGCACAGTCCCACTGTACTGGCTCTGACTGGTATGAGATACTTGCAGTGCTTTGGGAGTGAAATGAGCTCTTCTGGGAAGTGGCAATTCACATGTGTTTTCTTCCAAAAATGTCTGAACATTATCTGCTATGCAATTGCCCCCTGAGTATACTGTCTTACAAGTGTCACACTTCTGCTGTAGATCAGAAACATTGCAGACAATGTCCAATTCTACGTTTTGCATGATTTTGCCTGGTCCAGTGCAGCTTGTGGTAAATTCTGAGTTTTCATTTGGTGGTGCTTGTTGGTCTGAATGAGCACTAAAATGCACAGGGAAACCAGGAGGTTTATGAGATGTGGTGGTTGGATGCTCAACTTCTGTCTTTCCTGCATTAATGAAAGATTCTTTTTTGAGCTTGGAATGCTGCAGACAACCCGTCTCCTCACTGTAGGAATGAGTTCGGCAATTTTCCATTTGATGTTGTGCTTCATGCCAGGAGGCTGGCGCTGGGACTGGGGCTGGAGGTTCCCCCTCTGTGTGTTTGATTGTTCTGATGTTTTTTCCTTCGTTCTGACCATATTTACTATGGATAGTTGATAATGTGCAACTGTTCTGGTGATGACCGATACTGAAGCACTTGGGACGGTCCTTTGCTGGCTGACCCCTGAGTTTGTGCAATTTAGAAAATAACTTCCCTCCTACATAGAACATTAAAAAATAATTACAATTAGTCCTGCCAGATACTGTACAGAAGTGTATTGTTTCAAAATATAATATGTTTAACTATAGCACCTGAACAGTGACTGCAAATTATTCCACATAAGCCCACAGATGCAGTCAAAATTCTCACACTGCAATAACAGTTACAGTATACCTACATGTTCCAAGCAGAGCTAGGTGACTGAGAATCAGCTGTTCCCTCACCTTTCACATGTTCTAGATGTAGATAAACAGAATCCTCACTCAGATAGTACCTCAAAAGTTTCACCATAAAGGGAACATTCTGAGGGATGATGGTGGGCCAGTTTTGGCTATTTTTGCTTGATTTGAGTAGGCTCTAAAAATGACAGTGAGGAAGCAATCACATTTGATGTAAGTTATACGATGAAGTGTCTACATGTGCAGTAGTATTATTGTTATTATTATTATTGTGACCGTCATTAGCGTTAGTGTTAGCACGGTCATATAGGTTTAGTCTGTCAGTTTCTGTCATCAACATAATTTAAGCTTAATCTTAAGTTTTTAATAGGACAGTTGTCCAATTATATTTTGATTTTGGAGGCAAATCAGTGCTATGTGTCAGATTTAAACCATATAAGATGCAAAAGTTTGTCTGTGTTTTTACAAATAAATACTAGGTAACACAATTACCTTTACGACAAATGTCTCCTTGCAAACTAGACTCTGAACAGTAAGAACCTAGAAAAAGACAGACTTTAGCAAAGATCAAATAGAGAGGAACTGGACATAAAAGAGCTGTAAAGTAAGCTATAGAGAACGCTATACAGAAATACAGTCTATTGATACAATATAATTCATCTTTTCCTAAAGGTTAAGAATTATGTAATTTTTCCAGTTTAAAGGTTAAGGTCAGATACATTTTCTGGATTATTTACAAACAACCTTTCACAATAGCCCCGTTTACATGGACACAAAATTTCACTTTTAATCTCTTTATTTACAGAAACCGATTAAAAACGTCCCATATATACAGTCAAATAATCGGATTCAAATGAAACCGTTTAAATTTTCAAACCGATTAAAATAGGTGGTTTACACCTTTCTTGTAACGCGAATCTCTTTATTTGAGGCTCATATAAACAGTTCGGTAGAATTCTAATAATCTGATTAAATTCAATCGGATTCAAAAAAGGTGTCCATATAAACGGGGCTACTGACACCATTTGGTTTCAGGGTCATGCAACATGAGCTGGTCACTTGCTAACAGTTATCATGTAATTATGTGTCCATACAGTAACAGATTAACCAAATTACCCAATAATATTGAAGTAAATATAGTATTCTGCAAACCTTATCACTGATGTCAACAACTTTATACATCTTTAGATCTTCCACCAGTGAGTTCAGACGTCTGATTGGTTGGAACCTTAGGCTGCTGGAACCCTGGAGATCAATCCAGACAGAGTAAGCATTCTGACTGTGAGTTTTTGACTGTATCATACAGTATAATATGTCCAAAGTATTATTTCTTGCCATGCCTAAAGGCAGGGCTTCTTTTCAATAAATAAACATGCATGCATGTCAGTGGTAGGCTGATGCACTAGTGGTGAAAAATAAAGCAAAGGAAATTGACCCAAATATAAGATGAGTATGACTATTATGGCAGATGCACCAATGTAACGGTGAGGACATTAGTATCAGTTAAAGTATATCATTAACTCATACAGTCATCTGAGATCCTTCCTTCTGATAGCTGTTTTGTAGGTGCGAGAGAAAGATGTCCTCGGCTCTCTTCAAGTACTGAGTGGTTTTTCTCTTCACTGCTTCACGACGTTCCATATTTGGGTCTACTACAAACACCAAGAATAGGTTGGTGTAAAAAAAAAATGTTTTTCACCTTTTATACAAAAGTGTGTAACCCTGGCAGTGGGTATAATAATTTTCAATATACATACAATATATATACACTGCAAGCCACATCTAGTGTAAAGCAGAAATTATTATTTTAAAGCATAGGTTGGCAGTTATGCCTATGCAAATACTGGAAAGACACAACAAATTTCACATGTGTAAACGGAAAGATAGGTCTTCCAGAAAAAAAAACACCATTTATTTTACTCTTCAATTTCATGATCTAAATGTGTACCTTGTATTCCATTTAGCAACAAATCTACTCCTTTCTTGTAGTAATTGAATGCAGCCTCATAGTCCTCGCTGACCTCTCGGTCTAGTGCCATACGGATCTGCCTGGCTGCATCCACCAGGTAATCCATTTTGGCCATGGCCGCCCAGGTCTGTGGAGTGCCACGTGAAGCTACAAGCCCCAGAGTAGCCCCCTGCGGCAGGGATGTGGGTATCTGAGAGTCCCTTCACATCTGACCACATCCAAAAACAAGACATCCCAATATCAGCTTCCGGATGTAGTCCTAGAAGTGTAGAAAGTTCTGTGGAGGCCAATGGTAAAGGCATGTCATGTCTCTAAGATATGTCTTGTCACATTTTTTTCATACCAAAGCAGCTTGAAAAAGTAAAAGTCCTACCACAAATTACTTCTGCCTATGCTCTTAACTGGTCATCTACCTGACTAAAAAGTTGTACTCACAAAGATCAGCTGGTTCAGTGAACTTTGATTTTCTGAATCCGAGATGTCTGCCTCTGATCATACCACATAACATAATAATAACCACCACACAATAAACCTGGCCCCTGCATTAAAGAAAATGAAGATTATAAGAATATTAGAACATGACAAGAAAAGGGCCTGTTTATGCCACTTGCATTTGCTATAGTTGCCTCTTATCAATGTGTCGGAGACAGTGTGGTCACATGGTAAAATATTCAGATTTACACTTTACTGCATTACACTAAGAAAGATGCCAAAGCAATACAGTAGAAAAAAATATCACAAAATGGAGTGATTCCCTACATCAACACAAATTCATAGGAAAGCAAAGATGACCTTATTCTGTAACAAAGACCAGGTGACAAATGGAATGCCGACTGGCTCCTTTTACTTACAAATTCAGCTGTGTAACTGCTGTCCTCCACCTGGCAGTTGTTGTTAATTCTTTACTTTGTGGAGGGCTAAGACGTTTTTTGTTTTTAAAGTAATGGATGCATGATGGGTTTCTTTTACTTCTATACGGTAAACTTTGGCAAAGACAGGTATTTTTGCCTGGGAATATTGTGTAACCACCAGAATGCCAATAAATATTGTAATATTTCAGCTTTATTTAATTAGTTCTTTTTTAATTTCTGGAATAGTAGTTCCACTTTTGTATGGCATGCCTGCTTTGGAAGGTCAAATTATTAATTCCCCAAAACTGATGTCATGCTAAAGTTAATACAGTACTATGACATAGAATTGTCTGAGTTCATTAGTCCATATGATAAGATAACATGAGCACGAGCATGACCACACATGTGACTTGAAAATACGTACACAAAAGGAACTGCACTGCATATTTCCTGTGATCACCACAGCCTAAATGTATCCACATAGAAAAAAAAACAAAATTAATTCTCACAGTTCCTTCTAATGTATAAATACAGAACTGAAACCAACAGCAAAAAGAGTGTTACAGTCTACATCCAAAACCAATTCCACAGTCCATATTACTAAACATTTGCTTGTCAAATCACCTGTGTTCTTGGCTGATGGAGACATGCATATGAAAAAGATATATTAGTGACAGAGAGACGGCACAATGCACTGTACCTCCTCAGAGTCTGCCATCACATCCTGCATCCATCACTGGTTCAGCATCAACAACCATATTGGGAGTTGGAGTCAGAGATATCAGGGGTGGGAAGGAAAGCCTATTGGTTGGTTATGCTATCACATCACCCTTAGCTCTCTCATTTAAAGACACAGTGCTTTATTTCATACCTCCACATTCAATGAATACTTTTGAATAAGCCCAGTTTGTTTGCTCAAGTAATAAAATCATTGCATCTAAGCTGCTCATGTCATTTCATGTTAAGCTCTTAAAAGCAAGAGCAATAATTTAACATGGATGACTGATTTACTGGCGCCACCTTCTCAAATAACAATGAAAAAAAAAACAATTTCCTGTGTGAGAGCTGGCACCGCTGTGCTGCAGTGTTTTTCTTTGACAGTGTGGGGGCAGGGAAGCATATAGCTCAGCCCCTCCATGTGCTTGTAACCACATGGTTTCAAATTACTCTGTGGCCAGTCATAGTTCAGCCAATCAGCCTGGGGCAGGAGACTGATCATAAGAATCACTATGAAGAATGCTATAGTAGAGTGTGTAGAGTGTGAAGGTCCTTCGACAGGGACAAGGTCACTAGCCCTCACATAAATTCAAAATGAACCTCCTAGTGGTTAAACAAAGTAAAGGGAAGTCACCTGTACCAAGGGCTGAAATGGCACCCTCCACATCATAACATTACCCCCTCCATATTTAAGTGTTTGCAAGACACACTCAATTGTAATATTTCTCCCCACTCTTCAATCAAACATACTCTCAACAGTTCAGAGGGAAGCATTCCAGAGGGTCATTTATTAACACCACAAAAATGATTGCCAGCTGCCCTCTCCCCTCACTGAAAGACCTACACAGTTCCCACTGTCTCAAAAAAAGTCCAGAACATTATAAATGACATTAATAACTTGGACCCTCCCTGTTGCCTTCAGGCAGGCGGCACAGACTAATTAATGTAAGGACAAGAAGACTCAAATACAGTTTTTATCCAACTGCAATAACCACCCTTAATGCTGCAAAAAAGTGTTTATGTAATGAGAGAATGTGTGTGTGTGTATGGTTGAGCTGCTTTTATGTGTATGTCTTTATTAAGTATTTTTTAGTAACTCCAGCACTTAAATTACTGTTTTTAGATGCAATGAATGAAACATTGACATGCTGTTTTTTTTCAGGCATTTCACTCTATTTTGATCTTTCAGTTCAAATGTTCAAACGTTCACTTTAGTGTTGTCTTTTTTGTTTCTTATTATATTTCTCAAAATTCTGTGTGTCAAAGAGAATTTTCATTTCATCTGGACTTTCTTTTCCACTTGCTTTTTGCCTTTTTTCTTCTTGTTTACCTTTGGGACTTTAGCTTTATTCAAGGCAGGCCTTGACCTGGTAAGGTGGTTAATGGGGCTGAGTTTATAATTATCCTTGCCAACACTGGGAATAGACAGCAAGCCTTGAGCAGAAGTAGGTTTGGTATGAGTGTAGTGGGCAGAATCTTCTTGGAGGTTTGGCTGGGAATAAGAGTGCATAGCAAGAGCAGTTGGCGAAGTGGTGCTACCTATCAGGGGAAGGTGAACATGCTCACTGCTCAGGTTGGTGACAGAGTACCGGCTACTATTGGACATTATGATATGATGCCACGAGCTGAGTGGGGTGGCTGAGAAGTGCTGAGGTCCACTGGAGTCCTCTTTGGCGCCCCCTGGTGACATTACCAAAGAACTGTGAGGGGTCACAGCCTCCACAGCACTTTGAAAGGTCTTCAGGATGCGCTCACTCTTTTGCTTCTCTTTCTTTTGTCTTGACTCTACTTTGCGAAGCTGCCGCCGGTGGTCTCTCATCATCTGCTTCCTGGTGTCAGCCAAACCTCTAAAGATTAAGAGAAAAGGAAACTAAACTTCATAAAATGATCAAGGTCATACAACTGCCAATGCTAACATGTGTGGTTATCGTTTAGAGGGATTATTCAAGGAGTTTATGCATAAAACAGGCATATTATGGAGTTATAGTGAGCATGAGGTAGGCTCGGGAAAAACCATCAAAACACCACCAAGTCAGCCCTACAACACAAGTGAACATCCAGCTTCAAACTAACTTAACAGCTGTGAGCAGCATAAAGATGACTGGAACTAGTATTAGAATAGTCATATCTGGTGTTTGTCTCCTTTTTTCCCTTCCCCCTTTTTTCAGTGATTTTTTCAAATGATTTTCTGTTGACAATAACCAGGAGACTGAAACATTGGGGAACATGAACTTTGGTGCAGATGTCACTGAAATATAAAGAACATAGAGGGTGTTGGTCACCTCCACTCTGCCCGGGAAAGCCACAGAGACCAAAATTAGTTACACTGAATAACACGCCAACCATTACACTTAATAAAAATGCTTTGAAAAGGTTATGGACTTTTGAAGATAGATCTAAAGCTCAAGTTTTCTTCAGATACCTCTCGAACCATTTATTTTATTGACTTGCGACTTTCCAATTGTCTATGGGCACAATTGAGTGATATGATAAGTTTGATGCTGTTTGGATAAGGTGTGCAAAACACTCCAGTAATCAGTTGAGGCACAGTAAGCAGTTGTTGCATAGTGAGTGCAGTGTGGAGATCCAAGGTGTTTACATAAGAAATGCACAAGATATTGGTAAAACAGCACATGTCCCTGCCCAAGCACTGCAAAAGTATACTTCATAGTATCCATGCATACTCAGCCTACCTGTAGTCCACTATGCCAGTTCTGTCTCTGTCCAGTCTCTGAATCAACTCCTCTATCTGGAACCGGTCCAAGGGAATACTGGATTGCTGTTCAGGTAAGATAGGTGATAGAGTTTGCTCATTACTCAAATGAGTACATTGGACAGACAGCACATGTTAGATGTTTGGATAATAAAGTCAAAGAGGTAGGACTGATATAGTTTGGATATTTACAGAGGTGTGCCAGTAAATAAATTGGTAGAAAGATGCTGAGGTAAGAACCACCAGGAAGGAGACCTAGAGGAAGACAGAAGAGATTTATGGATGTAGTGAAAGAGGACATATAGTGGGTTGGTGTAAGAGACGGGGATTATCTGAAGGTAGATGATTGAGGCATATGGTTGACTGTTGTAACCCCTGAAGGGAACAGCCAAAGGGAAACGAAGAGGATACACTTATGATACAATATCAAGTGTCACATTTAGTAATGTATATTTTTTATATTTTTAAAATGGATCCGATTGATAGTACAATATATATTCTGTGCATTTGATAGTACAGTATATTCTGTGTTCAACTTAACACCTATGCTAGGTGGCTAGCTTTTTCAGCTGAATAAGCTCTAATAATGATACTAGATGTCCCGCACAGCGGTACAGGATATGACTACAAGGGGTTGCATGAGGTTGCACTAAATATAATGAAGAAGAATTTTGGTTTTATAGTGTTTCATAGTGTTGTACAGACAATAGCCAAAAGCTGACCTCATAAAATTATAGTGCCTCCTACTGTAAAGCTGCAAATAATACCCCAGGCTTTTATTTTTTCCCAAGTGACTCAGCAGAACCTAGGACTAGGAGACAGGCGTTTGTTTTTTATACAAAACTTAGTTCAAGGCCGGTCTGCAACAAAGGCCGATTTTCTACTTGTTATTAAATCTCCTTTTTGTAACTCGCTTTGGATAAAGCATCTGCTATGTGTAATGTAATGTAAATCTAGGTCATTATTAGCCATATTTCCATTAGGGAAAGTTCCGATGGTTATTTATGTGGTACTCTTTTGAAACTCGTTTGTCGGTAACTCTGAGTTCGTTCTCCCGATATCCAATGTAAATGCGTTCTATTGTGACAGTTGGGAAAAACATGGTTGCTATTGACAATTTAATATTTGTTTTGGTAGCGTTTGCTTGAACAACAACGTAAATAGAACTCGGAGGACCTCAAATTGTCCCGAGTTGCTGTTTCAGAACACTGCACTTTTCCCGAGGCGGAGGTCGGGTTTTTCCGAGTCCCGATGACAAAAGAATACCCCATTAGGGAGGGGGAAGATTACACCTAGAATGGTGTCTCTACTTCAACACAGGTTTGTCGGACTCCACGTAAACAGAAGAGCAGTGAACATGTTTAGTGTTCCTATTTATTGTAAGTTTCCAGCAGTATTAGCTCGTTCATGTCTAATTTGTTTCATAAAATCAGATGTTGTAAGTGACACTAGGGCAGCAGGATTAGCATACTAAAGTTAGCCAAAATAAACATGCTTTAATGAAGTAATTTATTGTTTGAGGAAATAGTTGTACATCAAAATGCTTCATGGAACTGTTTAAAACAAGCTCTCCAACAATTCTGAGTTTGAAAGATTACGTTTTTTCCTATCAAAGCTAAAAGTTTTCGCTAAAAACTCACTGAACCTTAAAACAACAATTTTTAAAAGTATGTTGGTGTTACAGACACGCATCAATCCAGCTCGTACGCACAGACACGTATCAATCCAGCTGTAGCATACCTAGTAAAATGGGTTAATTCAAAAATTAAGGTTTTGATTAGCCAATGTTTTGGACCGAGAAGGCAGGAACTGTACAAAATATGTCATGTACAATAATTTCTAAAAGCACGGCAAGTACTGTAAAATTCGGTGAATGAGGGCGATGTAATTGCACAAAACGACTTTTCCTATTATCTAGAGAGTGCTACAGTTTAACACCATTTTTGTCTTCAACCCCATTGATCCTCATGCACTGAAAATGGCCATTTGTTTTTTTAATTATGTGTCAATGTCTATGTGCCTGATATGGAATGTTAAAATCACATTTATTATCACATTCAGTGCGTTCACATGGACGAGTTGAAACGTTTGGAACTGGTTTGGGATCGTACCGGCTTCATGTGTACGGGATAACGATTGGTTTGATATTGGTTTGCCGAAACCACTTGGAACGCCAGGCTTGGGCCGGTTCCAAACCACTTGGTGCTGCCATGTGTACGGGATCAGATTGGTTTCGGGTATTGCGCATGTATCAACGAAATAAAAAACGCAGTTTGTTCCTTCATACGGACTTCATAACACAGCAGAATGCACAACATGTACACGAATGCGTCAAACTCCTGGAACACCATCTTTGTATGCCGCCAGAAAGTTTGTTGATTGTCTTTATTTAGTAGGAACAGTGCAGAGCCCATAGAAGATTTGCCAGAGTATTACGTTTTTGTTTAGACCACCTTATTGTTTAAGTGGGTAATAATATCAGGTGAAAGGAGGAGGCTATGTAAATACATTTGCACTGACTGACTTGTAAGATTTTCTTTAGCCACTGTTTTGCGATGTGGAATAACCGGAATGAGAGGTGAAAAACCTCTACGTGTTGTCTGTATGCACTGTAGGCATATGTGTGCAGTGCTGTAGTCTGCTGTTGCGTATCTTACCTACGTAGCAGCTTTGTTGTGGGCAAATGTTTACTCGTGTTATGTCCATTATTGTAGTTATGTGTCGTTAGTCACGTTATGTCCAACATTGTAGCAGCTAGCGTTGTAAATCTTATCAGCCTGGGTCGTCATGGCTGGGTCGGCACGGTTTGACCGATATCTTTGACATTTTTTGCCCAAACAACACGAAACTTGGCACTGCACACACTGGTAACATGATGATGTTAATAATATGATGACGCCCTCCAAATTTGAGATCAAGCGGATGAGTGGTTCAAGAGTTATGCGTGGAACAGACGTTCCTTGCATTAAAAGATAATAATAGAAAGATAGAAGTTGACTACAGCACCCCCCACCTAGCGTAGTGGAAAGGGCCGGGTCTCTAACCATTATCCGCTTAGACGAACTGCATGTGAACAAGGATTTTGGAATAGACCACCCGTTGGGTAGCAACACCCAAACCAATCCCAAACCAAACCAATCTCACCATGTGAACGCAGTCATTTACAGTCAGGTAGAATACTGTTTTCTGATTGGCTGGCGGGGTATGCATTAATTCCATCAAACTAGAGCCATAGAAAGCCATTTATATGGCTCTGCGTTCAAACATTCAATTATGGAAAGTAGTAGTCCATAGAAATGCCCCATAGAATGGTAACTATAACAACCATACAGGCTAATTCAATGGTTGCTTTTCCACTCTAGTTTTTGACAGGTTGCATTAAACAACAGACAATGATTCGTAACTGTAAATGTTCCAAAATAAATTTTTAAATGTTTTCTCAATTATCAAGTGTGGTAACCAGGCCATAAGCAACCTGTTACACCAATGCAGCATAAACAGCAAAGGTTATCAGTTGTCACTGATCCTTAACTACCTGCTCTTAACTACTAGCAACTTTGACCAGGTCAAAAGTCAGATCTGCCAGATTTATCTATCTATATTTTAGTGAATAGTTGGATTTTTTTTTAAATAATTCAGTTCTATACAATTGGGAGACCAGCAAGCACATATGTCTGCAGCTGATACATTTTAAATTTTACATGTTTACACATATTTTCACACTAGTACATTTCAAAAAGATTTTTAGCTTCATACCTGAACAGCCTTTCTGAAGTCAGTCACCGAGACGCGCATTGTTCCATCCTTGTCAATGTTTCGGAAGAAGTCCCACAAGCGCAGTTTACGCTGGTCAAGGTAATCCTGACATGAAGAAAAATAAATATAAACTGATCTACTGGGATATGGGTATTTAAAAACAGGGAGTTATATTTCTACATGGAAATGCTCACCCAATGAGAACTGTGTGGAAATATCTAGAGATAAACAATTATTGTGTGTATCTTGTGTTTATGAATATTTTGTGTTATAAAAATTATACCTGGATGACTTTCATTGGGTCAAGACGTTTTGGGGGTTTCTTGGCTATAAAGCCGCCAACACCCCCATACTGAACATGAAGATTAGGATGCTCCTGACACGTGAGCTCCAAGAGCTGCACAAAATTTTCATTCACCAGCACATTCTATACAAAAAAGGGATAAAAGGGACAACAAAGCTATGCAAAACCCATGGGTGACATAACTTTTACAATCTTTGACAACTTCTTAGTTGTTGCAACTGGTACATTTAGTTGCTATAATTGTTCTCATTTAATGTCTTAGGTAAGTAGATTGGTTCCACGAACAGTGACATTCTTCTGTAAAATTCTGTTGACACTATGGAGATGATAAAAGCAGACTCACAGAAATATTGATCTCCTCTAAACCACTTTTTGGTGTGCTCTTGACAACATGGACCAAAGCCAGTGCACCCTCCACTGTAAGGCAATTATATTCCAACTGCAGACAAAATGTGCATGCAGAAAAATTGTTATTAGTGCATTTTTTAATGGAGGGGAGTATGTTTTCATTTGCAACTGCAAAATTGTTTGTCTAAATGTCTATGAAGATTCTCATTCATCCAGGTCATGTTAGTCAAATGAGCTAAGTTGTAAGTAAATGGACTTCTTTTAGTAGCTTGAAGACACCTTCTTTAGGCTTCTTTAGTTTTGGCATGATGGTGTGTCCTTTCTCCTTTAGATGCAGATGTACTGCTGAATCCTTTAGGCTTCTTTAGTTTTGCCATGATGGTGTGTCCTTTCTCCTTTAGATGCAGATGTACTGCTGAATCCTTTAGGCTTCTTTAGTTTTGGCATGATGGTGTGTCCTTTCTCCTTTAGATGCAGATGTACTGCTGAATCCTGTCCCGATGTAGTCACCCTCCTGTGTTGAGTCATGTGTCTGTGAAGTGGTTGCTTAGTTTCAATATACAGATCTGGGCACTCTTCACTGCATTGTACTGTGTATACCGTTGTTGAGGTTATGTCTTGGAGTTTTGTCCTTGGGGTGGACCAATTTCTGTCTGAGCGTGTTGCCAGCTTTGAAATATACTGGGATGTTGTGCTTACTGAAGATTCTTCTTAGCTTTTTGGACAAACCAGATACATAAGGCGCCACCATGTGATTCCTTCTGTTGCTTTTCTTGGTGTCTGTTTGTGTTTTGTTGTCTTTTTCCTGTCTTTTATCTGTCTTGACGAATGCCCAGTTGGGGTAACCGCAAGTTCTTCGTGCCTGTTTAATGTGTGCACGTTCCTCGTCTTTTCCTTCTGCTTTGGACAGAATACTGTCTGCCTGGTGTTGTAGGGTCCTGATAACACCCAGTTTGTGTTCCAATGGGTGATGCGACTCGAATAGTAGGTATTGGTTGGTGTGTGTGGGTTTCCTGTAGACCTCTGTGATGAGGCCTCCATCTTCCTCCGCAAGTACCTCACAATCCAAAAACAGTAGTTTTCTGTCTTTGGTGTTCTCCCTCGTGAACTTAATATAGCTGTTGACTGAGTTGATGTGCTAAGTGAAGGCCTGGCAAGGCGCAGCCTCGACCGAAAACACAAACAGACACCAAGAAAAGCAACAGAAGGAATCACATGGTGGTGCCTTATGTATCTGGTTTGTCCAAAAAGCTAAGAAGAATCTTCAATAAGCACAACATCACAGTATATTTTAAACCTGCCAACACCCTCAGACAGAGATTGGTCCACCCCAAGGACAAAACTCCAAGACATAACCTCAACAATGTGGTATACGCAGTGTACAATGTAGTGAAGTGTGCCCAGATCTGTATATTGGGAAAACTAAGTAACAACTTCACAGACACATGACTCAACACAGTAGGGCCCACTACATCAGGACAGGATTCAGCAGTACATTTGCATCTAAAGGAGAAGGGACATTCTTTCAAAGACACTGATGTACACATCTTACACAAGGAAGACAGGTGGTTTGAGTGAGGAATGAAGGAGGCCATCTATGTCCATTTGAAACAACCAACTCTAAACAGAGTAGGGGGCCTGCATCATCATCTATCTGCTTCTTACCATTCTGCCTTGAGATCTCATCCCAGGAAGTTTAACTACTCTCCGCCATCAGAGCAGTTTTAGTCTTTAGATCATGGCACCACAACAACTCTCACTCCAATTCACACCTTAAGGGGAGACTCATGTGACCATTTGTCATGTGATGATGGGTGTGGCTTACAGATCCACCCCCAGTGATCCAGAGATTTAACTTCTGGTTCCCTACCATCATGCCAGGGTGAAATGTCTTCAAGCTACTAAAAAAAGTCCAGTTGCTTACAACTTAGCTCATTTGTCTAAATGTGTAGTGATTTCAAGACTTCTTGTAACCTTACAAAAATGTCACACTTTAACAAATTTGTACTGTTCACTGAACACCCAGAGCAAAGTGTATTTTGCTAATTGCTTGTGTAGATTATTAAATTACAACCATTTTTTGCGGTCCTGGTGCTAGTTTAGCAACATACAGTATGTGCTGTTGAAAATAGAATTACAAAATTCAACCTCTGCATTTTACTCATCACACATGTGAGCAAGGGGCAGCCATTACCATACCATTACCATAACCCTCACGACACTACTGCTCAATTGTTTATTCTTAAAACCTCTGACATTTTCATTCTTTTCTGCAACATGGGCTTAACACGCCACGGTAATTCAGAAGTAGAGCAACTATAGATCTTTGTAGAATGTAAAAAGGAAAAAGGGAAACAGGAAATGTGTTACTTAAAGTAAACAAAAGCATTGTTCTACACATCAGCTGTTATTGTCTACCCCACCCCCTAAGAATCGTTCTCCCATAAAGTGTACAAATCTCATAGATGACCCATTTTATTCTCAAAAAAAGGACATAACACATAACACATTACTACTCTGTGAATTTACTTGGCTTAGTACTGGGTCCTAATCTGTTGCCCCTTCCCCACACAGAAGACACACACACACACTCTTACCTGTAGCACCCTGAGAGTCTCATTAGCCTCGAGGCCTTTGCAGAACATAGCAACTCCTTCATTAGTGATCCGGTTGTTGTTAAGATCCAGATGCAGCAAGGTGTTATTAAATTTTAGGGCTTCTCCAAGAGCTAGAACCCCTTCATTGCCAAAGCCATTCCATGACAGGTCCAAGTGCTTTAGAGTCATATTAACCTGAACAGGTTGGTTATTGGAAAATATGTGATTTTATGGACACTGATCAAACATCCCTTGCTATGCTGTAATAAATACACTATAATGGCAGTACAAAAGTCCAAACCCAAATCCTATCCACTCTGTACATGGGAAAGTTTACCAAAGTTAAATGGTCAAAAATACAAGTAGACAAAATAGTTCATTTATATCAATCAGATTTCTGAAAAATAATGCCATTCTTTACCATTCTTTAACCTGCTGAAAAGTCAAGCGAGGCAAAAAATATTCCCAACTATTATACATTTGTGGCTTTAGATTTAAATAGTATCCATCAGCTGTGTACCAGTGTCTTTCCTTTGTGTTGGGAATTCTAGTAACACACAGGGTATCCATTTTTTTTAGGTTTAACATGATTATGTATTTTACAATATTTGAATTTTATCATTTCCAAAGTGAGGTTGAGTTTTGTGTGCTCTTAGTGTCAGCAAAATATACCCAACAAATACTGCTAAATAGCTATTAAATATGAACAGTTAAGAAATCTGTGTGCACAGATTAATAATCCAAGTTTATGTACAATATACATGTATATGATGTTTTTTTACATACCTTCAGCCCAGCACAAAAAGCCACTGCACCTTTCATTCGGAGATGATTCCAGCTGAGATTTAGTGTTTCTATGCCTTCATTGTTGGCTGTGGATTGAAAATCACAAAACCTAGTAATCTTCATGGTGACTTAATGGTATCATTTCTAATTCTAGAGGTCTGTTGTATAACCAAAAATGTATGTTTGTTTTACCTAGCATTTGGCCCAGATGATCTCCCCCACGCCCAGCAAACTGATTATGACTTAAATCCAGTTCTTTTACTCTGTAGTTACTCTACTGGAAAAAAACAAACCATCACCTTAAAATGCTGTGACTGCACAATATACAGGTAACTATAACTTTAGCTTTAACTGACTAACCGCCAAAGCGTCAGCGAAGTACTTGGCATCATCCTCAATGAATCCATTGCCTAGTTAAACATTAAGAGACAGTCAAATGTTGCACATCACTTCTGAACTACATTTTTTTTTTGCATTTACCAGCATTAGTTATTACCTGCCAGTTTTAAAGATTTGATGGAAATGTTTTCCAGTAACAGTTTTGCAATGCACTCAGCCCCAGCAGACTGAAGGTGATTATTGGAGAGATCCTGTGTAAAGGAAAAAGGGAGTTGAGCTGAAACCGAGTACCTAAATATTACTGTTCAAAGAAAACCAAATTAGTGTAGTACCCATTAATTATATTATTCGTGCTTATATGCCACTCTTCCTGGCACTTTCTTTTTGCATGGCATCTCTGACGTGCCCAGATAAACAGGAACTTTATGCATCATAGAGTTTTTTCATATGCTGTGAAGTTACATGCCCTGTCAGCTCAGTGATAAGGGCCTACTGGAATAAATATATAGCCTAACCTAAAACCATGTCTATGCAACACCAACACAATTTAAGTAGCCTACAGTATCCTTAAACATTGAAAAAGATGTTGGAAGTACACAATGTTAATGCCTGCTATTATTGTTGTTATTGTGATGATTAATGTTTTTGTAGCTTGTGCAAACTCACCAGATTCTGGATGGTAAAATTTGCTCTCAGCATTTCCACAATATACTTAGCTCCTTCAGCTAAGAGGTAATTATCTGCCAGCTCCAGAGTTGTGGCGTGCATATCCGTCTATGCAACCAGAAAACACACATTTTACATTGATAGAGAATGTGTGGTTTATAATGTTTCATTTAGAATATATTGAATGTATTATAGTGATCTTATTTCACAGATCTGTCTAGCTTTATTTGGTAGCTAGGCTTCATAGTCAGTGTTTTGTATTGAACTAGTACTTTTAAACTGAGAATCCTTTATTATATGTAAAGTACAGCATTACCACATTTGAATGGCAAAATATACTGGAAGATTGTCAATTCACCACAAGTGCGATGGCCAGTGATTTGGTCCCAAGAGGCCCCAGGCCGTGATGTGAGAGGTTAATCTTATCTGAGCCCAGGTGCCGCAGGAAATGGGAGACAGGAACAACACCAACTATATCGCAGGCTTCCAAGTAAAGGTCTTTGATTGATAGGTCCTTACTGCTATTTCTGACGACTGGTGGTGGTAGGGTGAAGGTGGGGGTGCATAATCAATAACATGACAGCACTATCTTTTACAGTTGTGTCAGATAATCTGCTCAGCTTCAGACTTCTGTTTTTTTTTTTGACAAATAAAAGTAGTATCTGTAAACTTTTCTCTCAACAGTTTTACACACTGAATGCAAATCAGGTAGAGACTGTGGTCTTTAGCTTGTAGACTTACCTTCAATCTCTAGATCTGTGTCCCACTCATCATTATCCTCTTGGGTGAATGGGGTGACTGGGGGTGAGATGTCCTGATCTGTAAGGCTAAGGGAATGCACAGTCAAGCAAGTCTCGTGCATTTCCTGTTTGTGCATTTCCATTATAAGAAATAATTTGCAATGTTATTGTTTCTCCCTTACTGTCTTCTAACACAGAAGATGTTCTTAGCAACCGTGCCTTATGTGAAATGTTAGCTACCTATGTTGTCACAAGTTGTACTATCCAATAGAATGAGATTCATGCAAATTTAATGTAGGTGTTTGGTTAAGCCACTTAATATTTAATCAGGTTAGGTGTTCCAAATGAGAAAATTCAAAAATGCAGTATAACTTAAATGAATTTGACTGGACAATGTGTATGGAAAAACAAACTATCAAATTAGGCTACTTCTGCTATAATGCCCTAATAATTCTTGATCATCATCAGTTTACCAAAGGTCTGGTTTAAAGAAATGTGTAGGTGAACACCATTATCTACGGTGGAAAATATACACATTGCATCAAATCTGTTAATCACTATGTGCACCTTTGTTTTGTATATCCTTTGCCCAGAAGGTAACATCTGCATCAAAGCTGTAATATTTGGTCACTACAGCAACATGTGGAAATATGTCAGCAAATTGAGTTTATAATGAGCCATGGAACATTTAAAAATTTACATTTTGGCAGAACCATTTACAGTGGGGAGAACAAGTATTGAAAGCATGAGAAGTTTTCTTTTTAGAAGTATTTTCAATTATACTATTATTAACATTGACCATGCAGGTTGTGAAATTTGTGAATGGAATGACTTGAGACACAGAGTGTTACCACCAAAGTTGCACGTTTTCACCGTAACGCAAGATACAAAGGAAATCCAAAATCCATTGCCATATGTCACAAACACTTTCTGGTCAATCAGAACAAGGCATAGGTAGCTGCTCATACTATATCCCCCCTCTTAGAATAGTATGTATTGCATAAACACATTAGCACCATAGAACAGGGTGAAAAACAAAACAATGACCCCCAAAAGACTGTTAAGGTTCAACCTCCCTGGAACTCAGCCTATTAGTCATAGTAGAATCCTACACCATCTGAGAGCATAGGTGTCTCCTGTTACTGCACTAACAGCTACCCATGGTTGTGAGGACATCATAAAATCGTGGCATAAGATCAACTTTTACAACTGTTGCTGGTGTCCATTTGTCATTTATCTTCATGCGCACTCTCTCCCCCACCTGCAGTGTAAAAAGCAGCGCTGCCGACTAATCATACGGTCCTTTTTGCTGCAGTTGGCAACGGTGGAGGGCTGTGGATGGTGTCAGTCCTGCCTTGGTCACCGGCAAGGTGGATCCCATGAGAAGCTGAGCCTGTAGGTACTGCAGGTACTGCACTTTACAGTGCGAATTGTGCTCTGCCGACTGGGAAAATGGGAGCTAGAGTGGACAATTTGAAGCCCCAGTTAGCTGCAAACTGGGCCATTTCACTGCAGGCAAATGGTACATGATTAGCAATCAGTATGTCTGTGATGCCAAACATGGCTTTGAAATTCTGAACAATTGACATCGCTGTCATGTCTTTGAGCTGCAGAACTTTTGGAAATTTAGAGCAGTAGTCCACTGTCAAAAGGAACGATTTTCCCTTGAAGTGAAAACCATTGTTGTGCCTAGTAACGGGGATACTGGCAAGTCTAATGCTGCACTGCTTGGCTTGTTTTTATTCAGTGTTTTTTATTTTTTATCCTTGAAATTATTGTGCATATTGATTGATTTAACTTTTACTTAAGTTAACTATTAGCCCTATTGTTTCTGTAAGGATTATTATTAATATTATTTTCCTGCTGCGCCGTTTGCCCTTTTTGAGGTGGTTCCCATGCACGAAAAACCCATGAAATTTGTCACACACGTCAGAAATTCCCCCCGCTACTCAGAGACAAATAACCCAGACCCTAATGTGGCAAAAGGTTGTTACCAAGATATTTGATTTTACTGTAAAATTGTATTATTTAGTTGATAAAATGTCAGTCCCTTTATTTTTTTGCAGTGCTATAGGCTAATGTACTAATGTTTATGTACCATTACATTAACTTCAACCTTAAGGCTTGGCTCAGTTCCGTGCTACAGGTGAGGGCCAAATCAGTGAAGTGTCTTTAAAAAGTGTTGTCAGAAGCTTAGGCCAAGACGTGATAAACGGGTCTGGGCCAGATCTGCGCAGTGTAAAAAACAGCACTGCTTGTTAAAGCCGAGAAGTCTATCTGGCACAGTTCTGGCCCTTGCGACATGCGGATCTAAAGGCTTTCATGCGGATCCGGCCCAAAGGTAATTGCTATCTTGACTCTGACTTAACCTTTAAACCCCACATTAATTAAATAACAAAACTGCCTATTTCCATCTTACAAATATTGCAAAAGTTCACTCCTTCCTGACCCAGCAGGAGGCTGAAAAACTGGTTCACACATTTATCTCAAGTAGATTAGATTACTGTAATGCCTTATTTGCAGGCCTCCCAAAAAAGTCAAATTTGGCAGGGTGGTGTATCTCACTAAGACAAACAAAAAAGGTCAATACAATGGCATGGCCACGTCCAAGAGGAAGTGAGATATTTTGACTTTTATGTGCTTTGACATACAATGGAATTATGAAACTTGCTCATCGTCTGTCAACGTCAGTAGAAGTGATAGACCGGTCCGGAGTTAGCCTACAACGCCACCCTGTGTCGTTTTCCAGTAACGTGCTCAGTTCATGATAGAATGATAATATGGAAGCTGTACGCATCAGTTAGTGGAAAACTATTCCAAAATGACGAACGGTTTAATATGGAAAATATCAAATAAACCCGAATATATTGTTAAGTTACAAGGAAAAAGTTCATTATTATACCACTGCTTGCTGGAATTTCCCATTGTGAAGTGCTGTTTAAATAACGTTGAAGTTTTTTCCACATGTTCACCGTAATAAAAATGTCACTCTGAACTTGTGAGAGGGAGAGAGGGGGAAATGTAATTTGGCTGTATTTTGTTTTACTCGTTCATTGCACTTCGTTGTAAATGACAGCTAGCCCATTTAGACAGAATAGTTGACATTACGTGTAATTGTGCTATAGGTTTCAATAGGATTTGGGATGAAAACGCTCATGGACGTGCAGAAAATAGACTCGTTTCTAACGTGGTCTGTGAGCGACAATAAAACAACAAAAGAAATCGTAAATAAACTGCAGAACATTGCTATACATTTGTGCCTGTTTGCTTACTAAAACATTAAAATACATGGCTATACAGGTTATACATGTTGCAGCTCTTCTGCATCTGGGTTCAAAGCGTTGTGCGCCCCTAAAATAGCTTTTCATCAATGCGGAACTGACGATACAGCCGTTTTTTGTTGGTCATCGGCGAATAATAGCATCTAGCGTGGTTTGCGCCAGACCACACTTCCTTTCGCTGACACACCTGTGAGGGCGCAGTGTCATCTGCTATCTCGACAACGTGCTTTTTTGCCTGAAAAAATGAACAATGCGCTGGCACAGAATAGTAATGACAGCATGCGCATGTAACGAATGCAGAGTGCGCCGCGGCATGATAGGGCCCCTAGTGTTTATTAAACAGCATGAACGGGGAACAGGGCTATGTGCACTGAAAGACACTGGCTAAATGCATTTAAAGAGCAGGCTTGCAAGACGGCAGGCCCTAAGGGGGCAGTGCCCCCAGCTGGCTATCTGGCTATTTTCATTCTACTGAATGCCAACCATCTTGAATTTCAATGTCAAAACTAGTTTTGATGATTAAAATGATGTCAGATTTGGAATCCTCATGGTTGACTTGTATGAATACCATATAAAAAGTGCCTTTATACATGATTCTAGGTCATTCAGATCAAAAGTTATTTTTTAGAGATGGCGCCGGGCGCCATTTAGAATTTGGCTCTCTACCAAAAAATGCCAGGATTTTTGTGAGGGACACGGACACTAAATCTTTTCTAATGGGTCCATAGAGGTCAAATCAATCATCAAAACATTCTTGCCAGAGAATGGTAACAGAACCTTACATTATGACCCGACTATTAAAAATATTTTTTGGTGACTCGTAACAGCGGGTGACCGCAGGGACCCACTCAATTTCGATTAACCTGTGCAACGCTGCTTGGTATGTACTTTCAGCGGCATTCACCAAACCTGGTATGTGTGTGTATGTGAAAGAGAAGAGCAACTTTTGTATATTCGTTGCATTAACCACGCTCACCAGGAAATGAGGTAATAGGAATTGTATGTGTTCGGTCATATGATCAATTTTAACATATTTCTTCCAGGCAGTTCATCAGATCAACCTGAAATTTTACAAAAATGATACCGAGATGTTGCTGACTTTAAACTGTAAAGGAATGTTTGATATTGCAATATGTTAACATGGCACCAATATAAATTTTACTATCTTGCCACATAATCAGTAAATGTTGCATAAAGTCATAGTGCATTGAAAGATTTGTCTGAAACTTCTCCAATATCAGTGTCTGACATAGCACCACCATCTGTCCAAACAGGAAGTGTGCCAAAAATTCACAATGCTTTGCGACTTGGACTGAAACTACAAATTATTGGCTATCATAACAATGATAACATGCCTAATGCACATGACTGGTGTAGCGCCACCAACTGGCAGTATAAGGATTGTTTTTCAAATTGAAATTCATTAGATTAATTCAGTTTAGGTGTATGTGAACTGAGCAGTGTCTTGACTTTACACATCCACACTGGTACACACACACACAGACACAGTCACACCTCGCTCAGACACACACTCACACTCATGCACACACACGCACACACTCTCCCTTTCACACACACACACACACACAACACACACTCTGAAAGTACATTTCCTCTACAGTGTAGAGATAGTGCCACCAAGTAATAGCCATGTCAATTAAATTGCAATGTACGTCCAATGTACAATATACAATTTCGCATGCACATATCAACATCGCCAGTACAGAAAAACAGGTGGAGGAGTGGTTGAGGAGGAATGAATGAAAAATCAGAGCTCCTGGGGAAATTTAAAGCATGGAGTGTTGCCAAGACTCATGTGGCTGCTGAATGTGTATGAAGTCCCAATGACGCGCATGGAAGGAGTGGAGAGGAAAATCAATAACCTACAGAAGTGGTTGGGAATCCCTCCAAGCTTCACTTCAGTAGGCCTCTATATTCGATCAGGGCAGCTCCAACTTCCTCTGTCATCCATAGTCGAGGAATACAAAGTGGCAAGGTGCCAAGTTGTAATGACATACAGAGACTCCCAGAATGAACAAGTCAGACATACAAGAGTCACTATAAGATCAAGACACAAGTGGGCAGCTGACTCATCTGTCACACAAGCTGAGAGCATGTTGAAGCTGAGTCATGCTGACATGATAGGGGACCCAATGCACAGGAAGACAGGGCCTTGGAACCTCCCATTTCCAACAGTGGAGGAAGGCAGGAACCAGTGACAGAAGAGCTGGATTCAGGTGGAGGTACGGAACTTGGAGGAGGAAGGACGAAGGTGAAGAGCAGTGGAGCTAGCTTCCCAAGGAGCCTGCACCAAATGGACAATTGTCAGAAGAGGACAATCACCTGGGCAGACCTGTGGAGACAGGTGAGGTCAGTCTATAACACACTCCCAACCCCAACAAACCTGCACAAGTGGGGCCTGAGGACCCATCATGCAAGCTCTGTGGGGAGAGGAGCACCATGGCACACATCCTGTCTGGGTGCAAAACATCACTCACCCAATGAAAGTACAGGTGGCGCCATGACAAGGTGCTCACTGACTAACACCTTAGAGCAGGAGAGAAAAAAGAAATGCCAACCACTGCGGAAAACATCAATCCAGTTTGTAAGGGAGGGGAGTAAAGCCACCAACCACAGCAATAACAACAACCATTCTACTGCAAAACGCCCAATCATGGGAAATGAAGGTTGACCTGGGAGGAAGGCTGAAGTTCCCCCAGATCATTCAGACAACCCTAAGGCCAGATGTGGTACTGTGGTCGGAAGATGAAAAGAAGATCATCCTTGTTGAACTTACAGTCCCATGGGAAGAGGGGTGTGAATAGGCCTTTGAAAGGAAAAGCGCCAAATATCTACACCTTTTTACAAGACTGCAGGGAGAAGGGATGGCACTCATGGCTGTTCCCAGTTAAGGTAGGATGTAGAAGTTTTCCCTGCACAGTCAGTGTGGAGAATGCTTACAGCCATTGGAATAACCCGGAAGGAGAGAAAGGTAGGCCCGTAGGATGGGGGATGCAGCGGAAAGAGCTTCTTGCTTGTTATGGAGCAGGAGAGAGGAGTTGAGCTGGAAGCCAAGAGCAGGAGATGGGCAGTGACCTGGCCACCACGGCCGACCCACCATCGAGAGGGTGTTGTGCTAAGGGTCAAAACATCCATTGAATGATGGGTACCACCTGATGATATCAAATCCTCCTGGCCAAAGCTACAGTCACTTTAAGTGGATGAAGGTAAAGCATCGTAGGATGTATTTGCAATATAGATCTTTACAATAAATCTGTTTGGGCACATTTTAGAGGTGTGGCATGCCACGTCCCTGTGTTGCAGGTCATCGCCCAGTCATCGCCGCTTGTAGCTATATTTTTGTTTTGTTTTGTTTTTTCACCGATTCTCTGCCCGTGATGTTTACCTGCCCTTTTAAAGTCTGATAACTTTTCTTGTTTTTCTGTGCTATTTGTGAGCTATTGTGATGCTCCGTGGTCATTCTATTTTTATGAGCTTTGGGCACTATTTTTTTTTTGTCTCTCTGCTCCACCTATCACATCACCTTGATGAACAGATTTTCTCCCTTTACTTCTGTGCCTAGTGCCGATGTTATTCTGTTAGCATTGTCTGGCTAGCATCCCTCTCTGGGCAGTATGGTGTTCAGCTATTCCTGCTCGCATCTTCGCCAATTAAATCCCCTAACTTCTCCTGAAATTTACATCCCCATCATTGGACAACTTGGACTTCTTTGCCATCCTTGTTATATTCATAGAGGCTCTGGTCAAAAATTGTGTGTTGATGTCTCCACACATTCCAGAGGACACACACTCAATCTGGTCATCTACCTCTGCCCCCATCAGTAACGTACAAGTGTATAATCTTGGTGTTTCGGACCACAAAGTCATGTTAATGGAGCTGCCCCTTTCTTCCCTCCATACAAAACCAAAGTGACTTTTTAGAAATAAAAAAATATCAATGCAGATGCCCTAGCCCTGTACCTTCAACTTCTCTCCTGTCTCTCCTGACTGTCTTTCCATTGCTGTCGATTTTTACAACCAGTCCCTGAACAGTCTCCTAGACTTCCATGCCCCTTTAACATCCAGGGCAGCATTTCCTGAAAGCATCGTAAGCGATCATAAGTAGTACTTAAGCCTAAGTAGCCTTCGTTGCTTAAGAACATCATAAGATCACTCATAAATCTATGTGTGGTCCAGAGTAATCACAGGCTGCTACAATGGATCTTAACTCGAATGCATTGAAAAACCCATTCAAAAATGTGTGGGAGATTCACAAAGAGTGGACTGCAGCTGGAGTCAATGCTTCAAGACGTATGCAAGACATGGGTTTTAGCTGTCCCATTTGTGGTGTCAAGCCACTCTTGAACAAGAGACAGCGTCAGAAGCGTCTAGCCTGGGATAAAGACAAAAAGGACTGGACTGCTGCTGAAAGTCATGTGAAAGTAAATGATGAAAGTACATTTTGCATGTTCTTCGGAAATCAAGGTCCCAGAGTCTGGAGGAAGAGGCACAGAATCCACATTGCTTTGGTCGAGTGTAAAGTTTCCACAGTCAGTGGTGGTTTGAGGTGTCATTGGTGTTGGTCCACTGTTTTTTCTTAAGCCCAAGGTCAACACAGCCGTCTACCAGGAAGTTTTAGAGCTCTGCTGCTGATCAACTTCATGGAGATGCAGATTTCATTTTCCAACAGGCCTTGGCACCTGCACAGAGTGCCAAAGTTACCAGTACCTGATTTAGGGACCATGGTATTCCTGTTCTTAATTGGCCAGAAAACATGCCTGACCTTAACCCCTATAGAAAATCAATAGGGGGATTGAAGAGGAAGATGCAATACACCAGACTCAACAATGCAGAAGAGCTGAAGGCCACTATCAGAGCAACACCTGAGCAGTGCCAAAGACTGATTGACTCCATGCCACGCCACATTGCTGCAGTAATTCAGGCAAATAGAGCAAAGTATTGAGTGCTGTACATGCTCATACAGTTCATGTTCATACTTTTCAGAACATTTCCAGAAATCTTTTTTGTATCGGCCTTAAATAATATTCTGATTTTCTGAGATACTGAATTTAGTGTTTTCAGTAGTTGTTAAATAAACATTTAAAATATATCAGTCTGTGTGTAATTAATGAATATAATATACATTTACTGATATATCGGTATATATATAGGTCTAAACCACTGGCAACAAAAGTGAGTACACCCCTAAGTGAAAATGTCCAAATTGTGCCCAAAGTGTCAATATTTTGTGTGGCCACCATTATTTTCCAGCACTGCCTTAACTCTCTTGGGCATGGAGTTCACTAGAGCGTCACAAGTTGTCATTGAAATCCTCTTCCACTGCTACATGACGACATCACGGAGCTGGCCTTGAGCTTGAGACCTTGAGCTCCTCCACCTTCCATTTGAGGATGCCCCACAGATGCTGAATTGGGTTCAGGTCTGGGGACATGCTAGGCCAGTCCATCACCTTCACCCTCACCCAAGGTGTGGTCATTTTGGAGGTGTGCTTGGGGTCGTTACCATGTTGAAATACCGCCCTGCGGCCCAGTTTCAAAGGGGCATCATGCTCTGCTTCAGTATGTCACAGTACATATTGCCATTCATGGTTCCCTTAATGAAGTATAGGTCCCCAGTGCTCACAGCACTCATACAGCCCCAAACCATGACACTTCCTCCACCATGCTTGACTGTTAGCAGGACACAGTTGTCTTTGTAATCCTCACCTGGTTTCCGCCACACACACCTGACACCATCTGAACCAAATACGTTTATTTTGGTCTCATCAGACCACAGGACATGGTTCCAGTAATCCATGCCCTTAGTCTGTTTGTCTTCAGCAAACTGATGTCTGCATCATCTTCAGAAGAGGCTTTCTTCTGGGCGGAGCCATGCAGACCAGTTTGATGCAGTGTGCAGCGTATAGTCTGTGCACTGACAGGCGGTCCCCCTACCCCTTCAACCTCTGCAGCAATGCTGCCAGCACTCCTACGCTTATTTTGAAGACACAGCCTCCGGATATAATGCTGAGCACATGCACTCAACTTCTTTGTTCGACCATGGCAAGGCTTGTTCTTAGTAGAGCCTGTCCTCTTGAAGCGCTGTATGGTCTTGGCCACTGTGCTGCAGCTCAGATTCAGGGTGTTGGCAATCCTCTTATAACCTAGGTCATCTTCATGTAAAGCAACAATTTTCTTTTTTAAATCCTCAGAGACTTCTTTTCCATGAGGTGCCATGTTGAACTTACAATGGGCAGTATGAGAGAGTGTGAGAGTGATAACACCAAATTTAACACAACTTCTATCCATTTACACCTGAGACCTTGTAACACTAATGGATCGCATGACTCCAGGGAGGAAAAATGGCTAATTGGGCACAATTTGGACATTTTCACGTAGGGGTGTACTCACTTTTGTTGCCAGTGGTTTAGACATTAATGGTTATGTGTTGAGTTATTTTGAGGGAACAGCAAATTTGCACTGCTATATAAGATGTACACTGCCTACTTTATGTTGTAGAAAAGCATTATATCTTTAGACTTCTCCCATGGAAAGATATAATAAAAAAAGTACAAAAATGTTAGGGGTGTACTCACTTTTGTGACATACTGTATATATATACACAATTACCGATATAAATCAACTTTATATGACCAACACCAGTGGATGTAGATGAGATACTGTGACGTTCACTGTGTGAGAGATCAAACACATTTCTCAAATTCGAAAGTATTTGATAATATCAAATTCGGTGTGCAGAGGCCCTTAATACTTTACTTTTATAGTATTTTGTGCTACCTCTCTTAAATGTTTCTTTTCTTGTCTGTCTGTATATTCTGTTTCTGTGCAGCACCCTCAGTGTTGATGTACTGTGTCTTTGGGTCCTATGAGAGGCACTTATAAAAAATTGCCATGTTAAGCCACAAGACAATTTTTAGCACATTTATTGAAATGTATAGCATATCATGTAAACATTTTGAAAACATTGCATATCACCATTAAAATGCCTCTTCATCTATCAGTAGTGTGCTTAACCAAAAAGAGTGTAGTGCATATCAGTAATGGAAAAGGTGTGGTGCAAGTGTAGTGTAAAGAGCCAGAGCTGCCGTTGGCCTGACCAAGCGATGTACACAAGAAGAGTGAGCATGAGGTAAGTGAGAGAGAGAGAGCAGGGGTGCTAACTTCCTTAGCAACTTCGTAGGTTTGACACTGCTGTTTCCCAACAGCATCGTTCGAACGACACAACTAACGGATGTTTACAACAACATTAGTCCGATGGATCATTCGACGACGCAGGTGTTTCCCAACAGCAAAGTCTGGACGATCCATCGGAAGTTCCATCGTTAAACTGTGTCGTTCGAACGATTAGCATGGACCTGTCGTTAGACCATTGTTTATGTCGGTTTCTGTACACGTGACGTCTTGCTCGTCACCTTTGGCCTACTTGGGTCGGATTAGGCACCATTCAATGCTTTACCGCCACCCACTGCATGAATGATTTTACTTTAATTCACGTCATTTTCGTCCTGGCACTTGCCAGGTCATGTAAAAGGAATATAGAAAATTCACCCCACAACACAACAAAAGTTGTTGCAAAATGTTGTTGGATTATTAAACTTATTTGCTGATTTTACAGATCGTTTTTAATACTGTGATGTAGAGTATGACCACGGTTCACGGATCCACAATCAAGGCCATTCCATGTGTAAATTGATTACCGTTTAGCAGGATTCGAACCGTATCTCTCCGAAAAAGGGAGAAGGTCTGCAGAGTGGGTTGATGAGCTAACCACTCAACCGTTGAACCACAAGAGCTATCGGTGGCCTTAGTCATATTTACATGTAGATGTATGTAGGGTAGTATAAATGAAACACACGATCATATCATTACAATCTTAGTCAGTCACTGCTTATTAATGAGTAAGGGACATGATTGTGTTGGGGAACATTTCCCTAAGTTGCTGAAGCTGTCAGACATACCGGCTTAACTGAAATAAGGCTACGTTTTTGCTGCTTACTGTCGTGGTGTCGTTTCTGTTGTTTATCCGCAACGAATGCATCCGAATACTCTCCGAGCACTTCCGACACATCTGGATACTTTGCAGTTTCAACGACGGAAGTCCAAACTAACACAGACTTACGTTGTACGTAGGTAGTTGGAGAGTTTCGGGAAACAGTCGGAATCGGACTGTTGTGTCGTTTGAACCTACTACGGACAACGGTGGTTAAATGCTAACACCCGTCGTTGTTTGGGAAACGCACCCCAGATAGGAAGGCCTCCTTTTAAAACACCACCCCCACCAGCCCGTGGATTGTCCACGTCCAAGTCATGGCTCCCCCTGCAGGGGTGGAGATGGTGGTATCCATAAAGGATGCTGCTTTGAATGATATGGAAGTACTGTATGTCTTTGTGTGTGTCTGTGTGTGCGTGCGTGTGGGGGGGGGGGGGGAGATACACCCATACCCAAGTGCTTTTAAAAACACACGACTCTTATCTGTTCCAACAGAATATTATAAAGAACATATAGAGAGCAAACCCCACATATACAAATAGATATATTTCTAATATTTATGGATTTTTAATCATATACAGTGGCTTGAAAAACTATTCATACCCCTTAAATTTTTCCACATTTTGTCACGTTCTGACCACAAACATAAATATATTTTATTGCCATTTTATGTGAAAGACCAACACAAAGCGGTTCACAATTGTGAAGTAAAAGGAAAATTATACATGATTCAATTTTTTTTTAAATAAAAAAACTGAAAAATGTGGCGTGCAAAAGTATTCAGCCCCCCTGTGTCAATACTTGGTGGAACCACCTCTCGCTGCAATTACAGCTGCAAGTCTTTTGGGGTATGTCTCTACCAGCTTTGCACATCTAGAGACTGGAATTTTTGCCCATTCTTCTTTGCAGAACAGCTCAAGCTCAGCAAGATTAGATGGAGAGCGTTTGTGCACAGCAGTTTGCAGATCTTCATTCTCGATTGGATTTAGGTCTGGACTCTGACTGGGCCATTCTAACACAGGAATGTTTTGTTTTAAATCATTCCATTGTAGCTCTGGCTTTATGTTTAGGGTCGTTGTCCTACTGGAAGGTGGACCTCCGCCCCATTCTCAAGTCTTTTGCAGATTCCAGCAGGTTTTCTTCCAAGATTGTCCTGTATTTGGCTTCATCCATCTTCCCATCAACTCTGACCAGCTTCCCTGTCCCTGCTGAAGAAAAGCAGCCCCACAACATGATGCTGCTACCGCCATGTTTGACAGTGGGGATGGTGTGTTGAGAGTGATGTGCAGTGTTAGTTTTCCGCCACACAACGTTTTGCATTTAGGCCAAAAAGTTCCACTTTGGTCTCATCTGACCAGAGCACCTTCTTCCACACGTTTGCTGTGTCCCCCACATGGCTTCTGGCAAACTGCAAACGAGACTTCTTATGGCTTTCCTTCAACAATGGCTTTCTTCTTGCCACTCTGCCATAAAGGCCAGATTTGTGCAGTGCACGACTAATTGTTGTCCTATGGACAGACTCCCCCACCTGAGCTGTGGATCTCTGCAGCTCCTCCAGATTTACCGTGGCCATCTTGGCTGCTTGTCTGATCAGTGCTCTCCCTGTTCGGCATGTAAGTTTCGGTGGATGACCATGTCTTGGTAGGTTTGCAGTTGTGCCATACTCTTGCCATTTCCTGATGATGGATTGAACAGTGCTTGTGACATGTTCAAAGTTTGGGAAATCTTTTTATAACCTAACGCTGCTTTAAACTTCTCCGCAACTTTATCCCTGACCTGTTTGGTGTGTTCCTTGGACTTAATGATGCTGTTCACTGACCAGCGTCCTCTTAGCAAATCTCTGAGGCTGTCACAGAACAGCTGTATTTATACTAAGGTTAGATTACACACAGGTGGACTCTATTTAATCATTAGGTCAACAGCTGATCATTCAGCAATCATAAGGCAACCTCTGAAGGCAACTCGTTGCACTCAGAGAAATGGGGGCTGAATACTTTTGCATGCCACATTTTTCAGTTTTTTATTTGTTTTTTAATTTGAAAGTCATGTATAATTTTCCTTTTACTTCACAATTGTGCACCACTTTGTGTTGGTCTTTCACATAAAATGACAATAAAATATATTTATGTTTGTGGTCAGAACATGACAAAATGTGGAAAAATTCAAGGGGTATGAATAGACACTGTATGTCATATACATCTTACATACAACCAAGGCCTTATAGATTTTCATGAAGTAAAAACATAGGGAATCAGTGCTTCTTTTATAGGAATGTCAATCATATCTTTTAAGATGTGTAAAAATATAAACATATTGCAGCTTATTAGCTTTTGGCTGCTGTACTTCATTCATTTTCCTCATCTTGTTCTTGGAAGGTGGACATTTAACACACCCCTCCGCACCAAAAGCAGTGTCCAGAGAACAGGTAGTGTACTAGTTTATCCAGTCAATTTTGACTGAACTTTTCAATGAACTATTTAGTAACCAATTGCTATATAAAACTACCCTTGCAGCAATGATATTGATGTGTCTAGTCATTGACTGAAATCACATATGATAAGTTTATGTATTATTGACTTATATCATAGGTAGACATGTATAGTAATACTATTGCTGCAATATGAAGAATTAGTTGGAAACACATAAAGCCTAAGTAGCAGATGCATAATTTCCCTAGTAAAACATATAAAAGAATTTATCTAGACAAAAGGCAGAAAATGGCATGGCAACATTTTTATACTTTTTTTATTATATCTTTCCATGGGAGAAGTCTAAAGATATAATACTTTTCTACAATGTAAAGTAGGCAGTGTACAACTTATACAACAGTGCAAATTTGCTGTTCCCTCAAAATAACTCAACACACAACCATTAATGTCTAAACCACTGGCAACAAAAGTGAGTACACCCCTATGTGAAAATGTCCAAATTGTGCCCAATTAGCCATTTTTCCTCCCTGGTGTCATGTGATCCATTAGTGTTACAAGAGCCGTGTTCGGATGAGGGTAAATGTTTGCAAACGGATGTAGGCGCATGTAGTCAGCGATGCATTGTGGGCTGAAAATGTTGCATTATGGTTAGACTTAACTAACGCCTCCGTGGTGACACAACTTTGCCCTGGTTGGTTTAAAGTTCATTGACGTCTGGACATGGATGTTGTGTAGCGCTCTGCCACGGAACTTCTCATCTTATATGTACGTTATTTTAGTCCAGTTTAAAGACATATCTTTTCTCTTGTTCTGGGACGTGTATCTGATGCTGTCAAGCTCAATCTTTTATTTATTTATGTATTTGTTAATCTCGTTTTTATTGTATTGCTTTGTGTCAGGCTATACCTATTAATGATCTTTGGGTTATTTTTCATCCTTGTGTTGTGCAGCACTTTGGGACATCTCTGTTTGTTTAAATGTGCTAGTAAAAAAACGACTCGACTTGACTTGAAGTCTCAATGCACCCTACTACAACCGCCCGCCCCCTCCTTGTCCCTCACACACAACACATGACTTCTCCGCCATCTACTACGAAGATCAGGTGGTGTAAACAAAAGACTTGTGTCCGACTTGACCGGCGCCTTTTAAACACCCACCCATCCTGCGAGGCGGAGTTCTTGCTGACGTATGTAGCCGAAGTCAGACAAACGTAGACAGACCGATTTGTTACTCGAACGGGCCTAAGGTCTCAGGTGTAAATGGGTAGAAGTTGTGTTGAATTTGGTGTTATCACTCTCACACTCTCATACTGCTAACAGTCAAGCATGGTGGAGGAAGTGTCATGGTTTGGGGCTGTATGAGTGCTGCCGGCACTGGGGACCTACACTTCATTAAGGGAACCATGAATGCCAATATGTACTGTGACATACTGAAGCAGAGCATGATGTCCCCCCTTTGAAACTGGGCCGCAGAGCGGTATTTCAACATGGTAACGACCCCAAGCACACCTCCAAGATGACCACGCCTTGGGTGAGGATGAAGGTGATGGACTGGCCTAGCATGTCCCCAGACCTAAATCCAATTCAGAATCTGTGGGGCATCCTCAAATGGAAGGTGGAGGAGCTCAAGGTCTCAAGCTCATGGTCAGCTCCGTGATGTCGTCATGTAGGAGTGGGAGAGGATTCCAGTGACAACTTATGACGCTCTAGTGAACTCCATGCCCAAGAGAGTTAAGGCAGTGCTGGAAAATAATGGTGGCCACACAAAATATTGACACTTTGGGCACAATTTGGACATTTTCACTTAGGTGTACTCACTTTTGTTGCCAGTGGTTTAGACATTAATGGTTGTGTGTTGAGTTATTTTGAGGGAACAGCAAATTTGCACTGTTATATAAGCTGTACACTGCCTACTTTACATTGTAGAAAAATATTATATCTTTAGACTTCTCCCATGGAAAGATATAATAAAAAAAGGAAAAAATGGGGTGTACTCACTTCTGTGACATACTGTATATGACTGAAAACGTTCATATAAGTTTGCTGGGTTTTTACTACGAAAGTGGCCATTATCAGTCTGATTTTGTGTATGACATGCATTGGACATATAAGAAACTCAGAAGGTAGTTTTGCACAATTTAAGTAGGGAAGATGTATATGAACTGGGTTTTATTCCATATGGGGAGGTGGGGGCAAAAGGGGCATATGATCTTCTGGAGGATGGGGAGGTGCTCTTTTAGGAGCAGTGTTGTGTATGTGTGTGGTGAAGGGGGTGGCAGTCATGAAACCAATGCATTCCGGGCTTGAATAATGAAAAGCCTTTTGTCATTAAAAAAAATCAGCTTTCTTGATCCAAAAAGCCCTGCAACCTTGTCGTCGTCAATGACTTTTATTTTGACACCTGTTTGGTCACTTTACTGCAAATGACACTGAGGCACACCATGTTAGGAAGCAGCCTTTACTATGCGCTCTATCCATTGAGTTGCATTATTACCCGTGTTTCAGGTAACGTGTTGGGCCAATAAAATAGTTTTGATAGATTTATTCCGATTTATTCATTAATTGCTGGCATGCTTTCCATGTTAAGTATTAGAAATGTGCTACAGTAGATGTACTTACACGGGAACAGCCGGCGTTGTCGTTACCCTGTTTATTTGCTAATCTGTCTGAACCAGATACGTGAATTTACGTCAGAAAATCCTTACTTACATCGTATCATGTCTCTATTAAGTTATGGGGTACAACAAACGTAAATGCAGATACTTTTACGACTGGCAGAACTGAACTCTGCCTGCAATCGGTTGCTTAGCTTGCTTAGGGCGCCTGCACAACAATGCACGTGGGATTATTTTGAAAGGTAACTTGATCTTGCATAGCTCACAGGCTACTGGTCACAGGTTCACTGGTCAGTTCTTGATATTTTAAACACACGTACCGTGTTATAATATTTGCAATCCTAGTAGCTAATCACGTAGAAGTGTTGTGTATGGCACTTTGCTCTCTAAAAAATTAAATGTCTTTATTTTCCAACAGAGTGAAACTGGCCTCGCTTGTGCTCCTAAATGGAAAAGTCGCATGGGATACTGGAGGAACACCCACACAGCGTTTGGCCAAACCTCAGTCGCTTTTGTTAAATTAGTGGTCAGATGAAAACTATTTGACTCAAAGGAAGAAGATAAAACAGAAATAGGTGAAAGTAAATGCTTCGATGTAATGGAGCTGGAGAGAAAGCCTGATGAAATACTGCCGGAGGCAGAAGATAAAACCAAGGAAGTTGTCATTTCATCAAAACCCCACATCGTTAGCCCCCAGATGACTTTGGGAACTACGCGTCAAGAAAACACAGGGGGAGAGAACGAGGATATGATACTGCTAAGTGCTCAGGGAGGGGAGCCCGTCTCAACTAGGGAAAAACAGAACTCTGATGTGCAGGCTCTTCCTGGTCTTGAAGAAATGGAGACGCATACTTGCTTTTACTACAGTGATGTTCAGGAACGCCCTAATATGGATTATCCAGTCTTGGACCAGGGAGCTTTTTGCAAAACCCAGGCAAAGATGCATGGCTGGCACTTTCCAGTAGGGCATGGATTAGCAGACATAGTGCACCGACCTTATTGGCTGTTCCCATCCATGAGCTACTATCCAGCGCTACAGGAGAGCACAGACTTTAAAGGTGTGATGTGAAGATTTGCTATAATGTAGAAGCCTTGTGGTAGTTAGCTGAACCACTTTACCATCTTAACTAAAATGTATTAATAGTTTTAGGGGGTGATTAGAATGATACCTTACTGACAGGGCAGGTGTTTACAGAAATTTAAATAAATAAACAAATATAACTGCTGATGTAGACAATATGATTCTGGAACAACGGATTTCAAATTCAGTTCATAGGTGACACAGTTGGTTGAATCATGAGTGCTGTAATTTTGCTGGTATTTGACTTGGTCTTTTATACTATATCCACATACAGAAACACATTTTCTTAGTACTTGCATACATTTCTGTTTAGTAATGTGGCGAGTATGGGAAGATCTTCATGACACTCAAGATGAAACATCAGTACCTCAGACAGCAGACCAAAGCGCAGACTCCGTGTTTGAGTTCACGGTCATGTCCTACAATATCTTGGCTCAGGACCTGCTGGAGGCCAACCCTGAGCTGTATATACATTGCTCAGAAAAGGTATTAGCCTGGACCACCCGGCTCAAGGGAATTCTCCAGGAGATTCAAACCTGGCGACCAGATGTAAGTTTTTTTTTTTTGGAAAATATGTTATTTTAAAATATAAACAAGTATTTTTGTTTATTAAGGTTACAAGAGCATTTACAAAACATTAGAATAATGTTTCTGGTATCGCTTATCACTGTGAAGAAAAGTGTCCGCCAAGTATCATAAACATAAACATGGGTACTATGGCAGTGACGTAGAGTCTCAGTAGCCTTTGGTTTTGCTTACATCATATTAATGTTACATTGTGATGTTAATAGGTTTGCAGTGCACTTCTCATCTTATCAGTAGTCTTTATCAGCAGCCTACTGATATTATGCAGGATGGGTATGTTGAACAGTCAAAAATAATTTGCTTATGTCTAGATTCTATGTTTGCAAGAGGCACAGGAAAACCATTTCAAGAGGCAGCTACAACCTATCCTCACTGATATGGGTATGTTCAAAGAAATGAAGAGGGAATATGAAAGAATTTGTTATGTCTATACTATACATGAGTGTAACAAAAACAGGAGAGTGCACTCAACTGTGCTGTTTGGACACAGTAAACATACAGGTAGCGTGTTATTCTGAGGAATGGAAAATTCAGTTCAAAACACAGTTGAGACGATTATGTTAAATACATTTCTATCCAAGGGTACACCTGTGTCTACAAGCAACGGACAGGATCCAAGACCGATGGATGTGCAGTGTGTTACCAGAACAGACGCTTTGTCCAGCTCTCTGTGAGCCTGCTGGAGCTTTACCAGGAGAGATGTGAGGTGCTGGATCGGGATAACGTGGCCATTGTCTTACTGCTTCAGCCAGTCACTAGAGAATACCAGGATGAGAGGTTCACACCGATTTGTGTGGCCACTACCCACTTGCTGTTCAACCCGAGAAGAGGTGACATAAAGCTCGCTCAGCTGATGTTGGTGCTTACAGAAATAGATAGCGTTGTGAGGTGGTGCAAGACAATGGGGCGAGAATGTGAGGTTGTTCTGTGTGGAGACCTTAATTCTGTTCCCAATATGCCACTTTATCAGTTCATCACTACTGGCCAGCTCTGTTACCATGGTCTGCCCGCTTGGACGGTGAGCATTAATCGCTTTTGCATGTTCTAATTTTGGTAGGCTACACTTGGAATTTTGTGTGGTCAGTGTCATTCTTTGTGTGTGGCCTCTTGAAATCTTCAAATCAGGTATCAGGACAAGAGGACCTGTCACACCAAATTCACCCCAGAAGACTCTTTGCTCCACTTTTGCCTATCAGCCTCGGTATCAACGACAACTGCCAGTATGTAACTGCCAGGAAGTCTGAGCCATCACCATCAGGTTAGGGGAGTCTATGTTTGTGTGTAGTTTTTGAAGTGCTAATTTTGGTTTTGTAATTGTAGTGATACAACTAAAATAAGCTTAACTCCTATAGCACTGAAAACTATTTTATTTTCTGTTATCTTGATGGAGTCGCAATACCAAAACCATTTCTATAGTGTTTTTGTTATTTGTGCTTTGCAGATAAACTAAAGTACAGTCAAGATTTCCTGCTTTGTCTACGTTACTGCCATGCAGCTTGTGTGCGGCCCAGAGACCTGGAAGTCATACCTGGTGTTACAGACAACACACCTGGTAAACACTTTGATCCAGATGTCTTCTAAGCCACACTTGTTAGATGAATTATTAATAAATTGTGGAGACGGATGGCAACAACAGTGATAACATCCTGGCAGTTGTTAATATAATAACAGCATTTTGTGTCAGAAAAAGTAATGTTTTCTAGTTGGATAAAAGGTTTTTGGCCTCAAAAGCCAGTCCGCCCCCGCCCCCCTGAAGTTGTGTTGTTTAGATTTACAGAGCCAGAACTGACTGCTATGACAAAAAAACACACAATATTAGAATTACAGACTCAAAATGGTAGTCTATGGTATGAAATCCTTGCCCTAAGTTTTTGTGGCTGTAACAAAGTTTTGTATTTGTAAAACTATTTTGTGCCTGTACAAAGCATTAATCTTCATTACAACTTGAAGGGAACGGCAGACACTGAGGAGGTAAAGTACTCACCCAGAAATTGGAGGGTCACTGGTTAAATTCCACCTCCTCCTGACTAGGTCTAAGTGCTCTTGAGCAAGACCAAGAACCTCATCCTGCTCCCAATGTGCTGGTTGGCAAGTTGTATGACATTTGTGTGTGAATGAGTTGATGTTAGGCATCCTGTGTAAAGTGGGGACTCTGCTGAGCGTATGAAACCTGTATATCAATTCAATCCATTTACCATTTTACCAGAAAGCGTTTCATTTTTTTTTAGATCCCCAAGACAAGCGGCCATATATGCAAAGGTATGTATAACATGCTAATGAAGTTGTATTATGTTGTACTGAAATCAGATATGCATCCTAAAAAAATGCATTTTCAGGGTGAGGAACACTACAGTCTGTCACAGTCTGAATTTGAAGTCTGCCTATAGTCACTTTATCCCTGGGAAAGATAGGTGTGAGGTGACTACTGTGCACTCCAATGCTGGAGTAACAGTCGACTACATCTTCTACTCAGCAAGAACTGAACATACCAGAGACCAAACAGGTTGGTCAGATTTGCTGAACGATGCAAATCTCTAAACTGAAATTCTTGCTGTTTTTTTTCCAAAGCATTTGGTAGAGTTGAAAAGCACACAGATCTTCAGTTTGAATAAGACACATGCTTTTTATCACAATATTCATAAAGCTTTCAAGCCAAATGTCTGTTTTCATTCTGTAATTGTTTATGCATTTTATGTTCACAGACAAAAGACTGTTTGGAAGTCTGAAACTGGCTGGAAGATTGGGTCTCCTGTCAGAGGCAGACCTGTGGTCTCTGAGGGGTTTGCCAAACGAGATCTTTCCCTCAGACCATCTGAGCCTGCTGGCCAAATTTCAGTTGCCTGCCAGCAGCCCTCTTTGATGCAACAATGACAAAGATTACATGGTGACTGGTTGATTTGCACACTAAATTAATAGTTTGCCTTGATGATAAAAAGACACCAAATCTTCAACACAATGTCTTTCCATGACTCGCCGAATTTATCTAGCATGGAGAAACACCATATTTTATCACATTTCAATCTCATTTGTTTGTGTTCAAGCTATGTCTGGTAACTTATAATTTCAGCAATTAATTTAAGTTTTACCCTTACGGAAAAGTCTTAAAACCTTTGGAATTTTACAAAAACTTCTTTGTTCTTATCTTACGGACACACCTTTAATTGGCTAAACAATACCACCCCCACCACCAGTATAGCAGACAAAGAACCTCTTATTGCAAGTCAACAAGATTTTCTGACATGAGGGCATCTGCTATTTTAGTTAAACCGCATTTTCAAATATTGTGAACTTCGTGGTCCTCTAAAGTCACTGTCTGACTGCCACTGTTTTCTAAAGGGAAAGTCTTGTACATTGCATTTGCTGGCACATACACGAAACACACCCATACCAGAGTGCTTTTATAATGACAGGTACTTTCATACCAAACTTGTATGCCTGACTTACAGGTGTTTAATTTCAGTTTTTTTGCCCCACCATGGGTACAATGTAAATGCATATTGATAAAATACAACTTTGAAAAAGTCATTTTTGTCAAAAGGGAAAAAATAGACTGTACAAATAAGTCATTTGTTAAGTAGTCCTTATTTTTGTCCACCATTGCAGGTATGTCACAGAGGTTGGTGAAGGTTACTAAAAAAGGGAAGATGGCAAAATAACACAACACACACATAATTTATTGACATGAGATTGCCTCATGTCACTGTTGCCTGCCATCAATGGATATTGAGACTTTGGAAAAGATGGACAAAAAATTGGTCGAATTATGTTTTACAAATTTGGCTGTTGATACCTTAGTTCCACAAGAATCGACTATCATCTGTTTACTACTGAAGCATTTACATAAATAATTGCTCCACTACCACACAGGAAATGATGTTAACCACAATACGACACAGCAAATGTTGGTAACATTTGATTGTTCCCTTCTTGACTGACAAAAGTCTGACTGATTTACAACAGAATTATACACCCTAAATCCAGTCCGATTTATTATTTGTGGTGTGGCTTACAAAATTATGCAACACTTCTTTGTGTGCTCTGTACTTCTACTGACAGTAATTTTAGACTAAGGCCAGTTGTGTGCTGACTCACCCTGATGTTGACAGCAGACCTCGAGAATTTAATGCAAACCCATTGACCAAAACATTTTTTCATGTTTTTATGATTTTACAAGCAATGAGAAATGAAAGGTTTTCACCTGAAAGCCATGACCGATAAAGAATTACTGTACTCTTGCTCTTTTCATAAACTACCAAATATAAAATACTTTGACCTGTGACGCCTTTTGTGAAAAACTAAAATTCAAAAAAATTCAATAAACCACTGGTTAGGACTCTGGTTTGGTAACCCATCAAAAATACAAAACTAGCGGGATCTTCAATGTATCTGTGGAGCCTAAACAATTAACCCTTGCCACCATACAAAGTTTTTTTTTTTTTAGGCAGAGTTGCCAATCAGTGAGCCTTAGGGCCTCCAACAACTTAATAGGCCATCCCCCCAGGATTTCGCGGGCCAATTTTGATACCTGATTTTGCGGCGGCTTTACCAAAATGTTGCAACAGAAGTTGGAGTTTTGGATGTTTTGTTGCAAAAAAGTTGCGGGAATTAGTCAAAGTTGCAAAAAAAAAAAAAAAAAAAATCACAATTTTTTTCTACGTTTGTAAATTAGATTTTAACAGTAAATTGGCTTAAACCCCTAAGCTTTAACCTTACCAAACAGAGAAGAGAAAAGATTAAGGATTACATAAAATATAACGAAGTATGCTTAATTGTACAAGAACCTCACTAAGGACATTAGCCATCACATCTATAGTCTCCCTGGAACTGATAACTGCTAGACTACTGGATGTCAGCAAGTTAGACAAAATATTTGGAGCGCAAGCGACACTGCGCTGTAGCCTACTAATTAACATTGCCCATGACAGGCTAAACAGTTGTAAATAGCCTACATGTTAAGGTGAGTTTAAAATTGTCATATATTGTATTCCTGTGTCAAGCCTGTATTTGTGAAGATACACTTGTCTGAAATGATTTTTTTGCAGGTTAGGATTTCTGTAACTATATAATTTCCGGGGAGGCAAAGTGTTCCCCGTGCTCTGCAACAGTATTACACCCAGTGTAAAATTTTTCCTCCACTTTCGTGAAATATGGAAGGGATACTATCTGTTGCGGCATTGGAGGTTATTTTAGTGAGTAAGCCATTGTTAATCACAAATGTCTTCTGCATCTTCTAAACAGAGCAAAGAGACTTACTGTTTAACAAGACATGACGATGATGGGCCAAAAGTTGCAAGAAAGTTGCGGTGTTTAGTGAAAGTTGAGAGTCGCAATGAATTTCGCGAAATCCTGGAGCGTCTGAAGGAGGAAGTATATTGCACTCTGCTTGGAACTGTTAAATGTCTTAATGGACTCGCACAAGCCTTAGATTAGATAGATTTGCTTAATACAGTGACTTTGTATACTGTATATGGTCATTGGATTAAGTCACGAAGCCATACATTGAAGAATTTACTGAATGCATTTCTCATTGCACTAAAGGAGGCAAAATGTTTCCTGTAGCACTGGCAACAAGTGTACAGATGTGCAATAAGTAAGCATATTTGGATTCCCTCTGTGTTGTTGGCTTCTGTTGTGGGAGCCTTCAGTCATACCTGCCAAAACAGGAGTGTAGGCAGGTATTAATGATAGCAGGTGAAAGTCTAAATGACTTAAGGCACTTGGTATCTGATATAGAAACATCTTTTAAAAATTGGAAGCTGGCTAACAGGACTAAAGTCTATAAGTATATGTAAAAAGAAGAGTTTATGAGAGGTACGGGAAACACTTGCGATCTGTCATTCTGGGATCTGGGTAGCATCATGCAGATGAGAACATTGGAGTACATGATGTTTTGATAAACATCTGAAGAACAGCCAGGCTTAATTTAAGATAATCACTTAAACCCTGTTTGCTTGAAAGACACGACTTTTCTGTATTTTTTTGTAAGTAGTCCTGCTGTGGTCAGTATGTGTGACCAAATACTTGGTTGACTGAATAAAAATCCAATAGTTCAGCTGTACAATCAACTGTGTAACAAAATGTAAAAAGTAGAAAAAAGTCATCAGTTGTATCCTCTCGAAGCAGGGAGCACATTCTCCATACTACACCCTAATCTGGTATCCGTTCATGTCCGATGGAGGCTTAGGTTCAACAGTCTTCTTTTCACCTGATGGCCTACAAAAACAAATAGCAGCAATTACACAAACAGCTAGAATGTAGTTCTCATTTTTTAACAGTACACATTTTTAAAAATTCTTAAACGACTTTGGCAGTACCAGAAAATGATACAATTTGCCAACGTGTGAAATTATTGCCCCTTTAAAAGTAATGCGAAATAGATTTTTGGAGATGTATGATAAATATTCGATAAAAGTCCCTCTTCGGATGTGAACAAATGAATGCAATAAGAGGAAATTGTGTTACATGTTAATTCTAAGGCAATGTACCATTACTTAGCTGTTCATTGCAATATCTAGGCTCATAAAATGACAAATGTGTTAGTCAACATCACCCGTTGAATGAATTCAGATAATTATAGATGTTTCTCAATAACGTACAAGTATATAAACATCATGTTTGGTAAGGCACTTTTACTGACTTTTGGCACGACATGGCATGACAGGAAAACAAAGTAGGTAAAAGGTTATGCTCAGAAAAATCCTTTTAAAAAAAAAAAAAAATTGTACACCAACTGAGTGCTCAAATACCGTCTGTCGGTTCGGCTGTTCCTGCGCATAGGGCTTCCAGGGTTGCGCAGTGGCGAACCAGTGTCTCGCTTCCTGTCTTTGGTAGGAGAGGAGGGAACAGCTTTTCCAATCTGAGAAAGCACAGAAGGCATTATTTAAGTTCCTTGTCAAACCAGTGAAGCAATACGTACTTAATTTTTTTTTATGCTGCCTGTGTTCTCTTTAATGACATGGGGTGTCAGTGATTTTAACCCTTAGTTTCAGTACCAAACTATGTAAATGAATACGTGTCAAACCAATTAGCATGCATTTAAATATTCAAAAAAAGTAAAGTTTCCCTTTACTTCCCTTTACTTGTTCTATGTGTTCTGAATGTCATTAATGAAAATTATCATTTAATGTTTACAAAAAGGCAAACAATGTTTACAAAGCTGTAATCTTTAAACAAAACCAGCCAAACTAATCTGTTTACAACAGGGGTGTCAAACTCAAATAATACAGTAGACCAAAATGTAAAACTTGAACAAAGCCATGGGCCAACATTGATATTTATTTTAAAAAAAACTTCTTCCAACAAACCTTTTCATATGGACCCAAACATGTTTTGCTCAAACACTGAATATGAACTTACTATTGCACACATTCAAATAAAAAAACACATCACTGGCATTCATTTCTTAAATAAAATTGAAATAGAAGGCACACAGGTCTGTTTTTTACATAGGAAAACAGATATTCTGTCTCCCACCTGTCCAGAAAGCTTTCTTTTTTTAATTTTTGGGAATGGTTCCACTGTGCCAGTAATAGCATGAGGTCGCTATGACTACTGTCAACAGATGAGAGGGTGTTTATGGCTCTTGTCCTAACGCGCCAAAACACCAGCAAAGCATTAAGGGATTTGTAGTTATTGTGTCGTACTGCACTCCGCTCACAAAGCATCTTCCCCAGAACATTGCAGTAGTATTAGCGATACATGCACTATAAAATATCGGTGGGCCAGCTCTAGTAGTTATTTGGTATTGTCTCATGGGCCAAATATTATTACTCTGCGGACCAAATTTGGCCAGAGTTTGACACCCCTGTTTACAACCATTTTCAGAAATGCATGAATTTAACACAAAACAGTTGGTGTTTTAGAAAGGCTTAGCACATAAGAGCATCTCAGTACATGGTAGCTGCTGTGATGTGCATGTTTGATTTTTCCAAATTTAAATTGACAACAAAATGCTACAATGCTACAAAATACTGTAGAGATTTTGCCATCACCTCATTCAAAATGTGTTTTCTATACATAAGCCACACCCATGTAGACAGCACAGCTGTTGGAATTTTGCAAAATTAATGTCTAAACAGCAGTTACATGCCTAAACTGCAGTTGGTCAGGAAATTGCAGTTGTAGCTTAAAATATTAGCTCAGGGGGAAAAAAAATCACTCCTGGTCATCCTCACCTTCAGCCTCATGTCACGCGTGTGCCTCTCCAGTTCCCTTCTGAGCTCTTCCTTAGACAGCTTGTCCACGTCCAGAACAGAGTGCTTCCACTCAATCTGCTCCACGCTATGAGGGTCATGGGAGACATACTGGCCAATCTTCACCTTGCGCAGCGTGTGCCAGTATCCGTGATACGCTCCCTGGAACTCCTGCACCAGGTCAGCCAGTGTGCGAAACTCCAGTGGCTTGAACATGAGGTCCTCCCGTCGGCTGATGCCCAGCGCCCCGAAGCGCCCACCACTGTGGATGCCCAACACGATGTGGCGGAACTGGCTCCCTGAGAACTGAGTTTTAAAGCTAAGAGGAAACCTCTCCACTGTGGGCATACTGTTGGTGAGGTAACTGTAAATGCTGTGTTAAGTCAAATGAAATATTTCTGTACAGTGTATGACTACAAGCAAAAAAGATCAACCAACTGCAATTATTGTAGTTATTGGAATCTGTTTTAAACAATTGCATCAGGTGTGCCCTTGCCATTTTGCTTTCTGTGGACTTCACACTGAATACTTAAGAGAACCCTAACAATTTTACTGACCCCCCCCCCCTGCAGCAATCGACGTGAAATAAACACAGAAATTTGTAACATTGTAAAATCTCAAATTTGTGACAAAAAAATTAAATCTGTGAGAAATAAACTTGGATATTTGTGACATAAGGTTAATGAATTGCATGGCCTTGTATAGGCTAGGCCCAGCATATTTTACATCACACCTCACCTCCTGCAAGCTCAAGCTAAATTCACAGGCAAATAATGTGTGCACATTTAGATGCACTTCATAAATGTTGGCAAATGTGTTTAATATCTTGAAGTTATAATTAAAAATGGATCTGGCCTATGGGTCTATGAAGTAAGCATCCGAGATGTCATCAGATAATGCTGCCATTACAAAAAAAAATGTGTGAACTACAGAAACACTGAAACTGACTGGGCAGTACGACAACTTTGAAGCCATTTTTTATCAAATATGTTAGGTGTAATGGTGTTTATATGTGCTTTCTTATCTGGACGAAGCACGCGAAGAAAAAAAACGTTGTTACAAAGTTGATTTCCAGTAAACTCAGTTTTGACCAAATCGGCTAGTTACTGCCATTTGGCTTTTTGGGCATAATGATGCTCTATGTTTTTGCTCCAAGTTTGCTTATTGAGTGCATCTAAATTGTGGTGCTTATATATTACTTGGGCTTGAGCTTGCAAGAGATGCGATAAAATATGCTGCTGCAGTATTTTTCATTTAGGCTACTACACAACGATTCTTCAGTGGGCCTAGTCTAAGAACCAACACAAAGGCCACTTAATTCATTAGCCAAATTTGCAGCTTTATGTCTCAAATCTCCGCATTTATTTATCGTAAATTTGTGAGTTTTTTCTCATTTGCCACCCCCCTCCCTTTCCAGAATTGTTTTTTTAATGGCCCTTTACATAGCCCTAATACGCCACCATACTAACCTGAACAAAACTCTAAAACAGGAAAACAAGAAAGGCAAAACTGCATAATAAGGATACATTCCAAGAATCACAGCTTCCAAGCATTTGATTGGTAGGGCTACAAAGCATTATGGGATTTGTAGTTATCGTGTCGTACTGCACCCAGAACATTGCAGTAGTATTAGCGATACATGCACTATAAAGTATCGGTGGGCCAGCTCTAGTAGTCATTTGGTATTGTCTCACGGGCCAAATATTACTACTCTGGGGGCTAAATTTGGACCACGGGCCAGAGTATGACACCCCTGTTTACAAACATTTTTAGAAATGCATGAATTTAACACAAAACAGTCAGTGTTTTTAGAAAGGCTTAGCACATATGAGCATCTCGGTACATGGTAGCTGCTGTGTAGCTGCGGAGATGTGCATGTTTGATTTTTCAGAATTTAAATTGACAACAATGCTACAATGCTAAAAATACTGTAGAGAATTTTGCCATCACCTCATTCAAAATGTGTTTTCTATAGATAAGCCACACCCACGAGAGACAGCACAGCTGTTGGAATTTTGCAAAATCAATGTCTAAACGGCAGTTAAATGCGCCGCCGTACTAAACTAAACAAAACTAAAGGAAAACTTTGTTTTGTACAAGAAAGGCAAAACTGCATAATAAGGATACATTCCAAGAATCACAGCTTCCAAGCATTTGATTGGTAGGGCTTCTTTGATCATCTCCTTTGCAATGTCCATCAACCTAAAAAGAAAGGTGACAAACTATGGGCTATGTCAGAAATTGGGTAAGACCCAGTGTCTTGTTTCTTTAAATGTCCTAACATGGTCTGCTTTGTGTTGCAGTGATTCTGATTGCAGTAGCTTTCCTTCCAGTGCAATTTGTCTAGGTATCCATGCAGTGTTTGCCCTCAAAAAAGCATAAATGACCTAAAAAAAAAACAATCCAAGTCAATTAATGACTTACAACATCAACAGAAGCATGCAAAAGAGGGAGTGTACTGTGTGTCAGAGGCAGCCATCCCAGATTCAGAAAGTAAAGTCTTGCCACATATTTGTTTCAGCCAATTCACTGAACCAGCTGATCTTAATTAGCACAATTCCTCAGCCAGGTAGATGAGCTAATTAGTCAGGTCACCTGTGTTAGGAGCACAGGCAGAAGGTATATGACAGGACTTTAACTTTTTCAAGCCAGTTTGTCCACCTCTGCTGTGTGAGTATGGTGGGAGGGAAAATGTTGCCTGTGTATGTATGTTAGGCTACGCTGTTGAGTTCTGCTATGCAACCAGTAAAGTAAGAGCACATGTGTTGAAAAAAATTGCGTCCACACACATGTCGGATCAATAAATATTCACATCCAGACGAGAACGCTGTCGGAACATGTGCACAGGGGAAGGGAGAGAAGGCAACTGCGCAATGATTTGCTTTAAACATTTTATATATGTTGATTTTAGCAATGGTCCTATGGTATGAACTACTAGCAATATATAAAAAACAGCCTTTAGTTTAATGACAGAATGTAGACACATTTACATTACACCCAGGCTGTATTGCAGGCAATTTATACCCTAAATTATCCCACAACAACCCGTTTGTAAAAGTTTAGAGCTGTTGCGAGATGGCACGTCTTTAAATTGACCCACCTACAAGTGACAGGCTACGCAGAAAAGGAAAAAAACGGCCTAGAAGGGGCTGCAAATAAACTTGAGACAACTACGCAATGATTCACTTAAAAAAAGTGTCATGATTTTAGCTATGTATGTTGACATTTAAGAGATTTGGAAGCAGCGACAGATGTTCTTTAATTAATTAAGGATAATGAAAGTCTATGAGAAATCTTTGGTAAAGCCTACCAAACGAGCTATACAGCCTGTTTAATGGCAAAGGACAGAAACAACTGCATAACAGCCAGCCTACATTTAGACCACAATTTATTCGACAATAACCGTTTGTAAAAGTTTGAAGAAGTTGTGGTGAGATGTGCACGTGAAGGTGAAGGGCGGTGACGTCATCCGTTTTCAAAAAGCTGCGCTTTGCTTGTCTACACGACAACGCAGCGGTGGCGTTGCCAGATTTTTCCACTCTGGGACCCGTTTTCAAAAAACACAGCCTTGGTTTAAAAAAAAAAAAAGAAAAGAAAAAAAAAAGACAGTTTTCGGCCACCCGCAATGCAAAAACCTTTGTCATGTGGACGACACCTAAGATACTGCTTGTCCACTGCTCATCATTTTCTCCATCACTATACTCTTCTAAAACCAAAAGCAAGTTGTGGACCCTACATTTAATATGAACTTGATTTGCTTAGTTTACTATATACACATCCACAAATAGCCAGACTGTGACCATTCTTATCTAATGTCCTATTTCAGTGATCTTGGTAGAATTTCTCCTTTGTTAAAACTGTGATAAGTCCATTCAAAACCCCTTTCTGACAAAACTAACAACTACTAAACCAACTCTTTTCCTAGGTGCCGCATGCTTGTATAATTCTGCCTGTGTAGTCAAAAGTTTTAGAACACCCTAATTTGTCCAGTTATTTATTGCAATTCAAGTAGTAAAAGTTCAATAAATACCCTGAAATGGTACAAAGGTAAGTACTGAACAGCCAGAGGTAAAAAAAAAAATGGTTACCTAAAACGGAAAAGTAGTGTACATTTCAGAATTATACAAAAACGCCTTTTTCAGGGAACACAAAGTGGGTTACCTGATCATCAGCAATAAAGGTTAAATCAGCCTTGACAGCTAGTGCTACTAATGATTGATTACTTACAACTCCCAATGGTATAAAAGCAGTGTTGAAACACACACTGTGGTATCAGACCCTCAGGAGCATCAGGTGAACAGTATTGTACTGCAGAAAGTAGTGTAATGCTACAAAAATGGCAAGAAAAACATTGGGAGAGACCATCATAACACTTAAAAGTGTAAGTCTTTCATACAGGAAAATTGCAAAACAAAAGTCAAGGTGTCAGTAAGTACAGTTTTCTACACCATCAAAAGGCAATCAAAAAGAGTGAAAGTCAAACAACCTCCAACCTACATTTTGGTTTATAAACTGATTTCATTATTTGTTTTTCAGATTAAATTGCTTATTTGTTCTGTGGTTTCACTTTTAGAGTGCACTGGCACAATAAACTGAATGATTTTCAGTAAAAAACTGGAAAAAGTGTGGTGTTCTAAAACTTTTGACCAGTAGTGTATGTGTGTGTGTAGTGTCCCTGCTCTGGGAAACTTACTTAGACACATGCATCTCCTTGTATGTATGAAGGTAATTTGCTTACTCTGTGTTCCTCTACACCTCTGTTAGCTCATGTGCTCCTTTTTGTAAGTCACTTTGGATAAAAGCGTCCGCTAAGTGTAACGTAAAAAACCAACCTGTCAAATCCTCTAGTCTCTTCTGTCTGAAATGACAAATCTCAAGAACTCTATACTCTCATTTAACGAAAATGGCACATAAATAAATATACCTCATTACTTAAAAGGAGTATTTTAAAGTGCAACTCTGATGCAAATGCAATCTAGGGTGATTTTGTACAGGGCACAAGTCTTACAAACTATGCTGATACCTCTTTTTTTTGTTTGTCTGATCAGCTTTTGCATTTACAGCCAATGGCTTTCAACAAGTGTGCTTAGGGCACTCTGCAAAATGCATTAAAATAACTATTTTTAAAATACTGAGAAAGTTCGACATGGCATGGCACTTGTGCCTATTCACGAAAACACCCTAGATTGCACTTACAACAGTTACCATTAAAGACAAAGGGACCCTTTGAATGTCTGATTAGTAACAGTGGGCACTTACGCTGTGAGAGGTCTGCTCTTCTTGATTTCAAAAAACTGTGTCCCAGTGTGATTGTACCTGAGAAGCTGTGTTAAGTGCACAAGAACATTTAAAACTTTAGTTTGTTAAGCACTAAGCTATCTAAATGTGTAGCTGATTTTGCACTTCATCATTGATACTATTTTACTAATATAATCAAGGATAGTAATCACACTCAGTGGCCTTCATTATACTAACTTAAAATACTTTGTATCCACTAATCCTATGCCTACCAAAAGTTGTGGTAGTACATATCTACATTATTCATGTCATGTCAACAGTGCACACTCATTATGTTACCTGTGGTATGAATACTTGAATTGTCTGTTTATCCGATGCGCCCACATCCACCCCTGATTTCCCTGCCCAAAAAATATACCCAATGGACGATTATTTCATTGGACATATTTCAATGGACATATTTCATATTGTTGCAAGGATACTGCAAGTCCCTGATGTATCTCTGTATGGCTTCCAGGCGCTGGGGGATGCCGTTGGTTGGCTGGTATGTAGGCACACTTGGTATTGGAATCTGCCAAGTGAGCAGAAAGATACAGGTCTGGTGAGTAGCTGAACAATTCACATTCAAGGCACTGCCTGGCTGCCATTTTTATGGTATGGGTTATGCCCAAACAAACATTTATAGCTTTAAATTTGTTATTTCTACCATTCTGGTGGCTTACCATCATGGGCGAGAATTGAGGTTAGATTGGAGTTAGACTTATCCGTTAAGCCGGGGTTTTAAAAGCTTTCAGAAGCGTACCGGTACATTAGAGAAAAAAATCTGCGTTACTTTTCATAAACTGAATCATACCTTAGGCAGGTCGATGGCTCCACGTATTCTCTTCGCCACTGCATCTCCCTCTGGATGTATACGAGCCACGTGCCGCCACATTCGTTCCCATGTCTCCCTATTAACTGGCAGCCCACTCCGGTTCACAAAAAATGGGACACCTCCGTCCCGTAAATCTTCATCTCCCTCATCCTCCTGCTCTTCTTCCCTTTCCTCATCACCTCCCACGCTCGCCGTGGACCGCAGCATTCCTCCTAGCCTTCTGACCTGATATCTTAACACTCTTGACTTGGTACAAACAGGTGTCGTGCACTTCGATCTCGGATAGACACCCTCTGAGCAGGTGACAGCTACTGCTCATGACATAACTGAGGCTGGTCACCGTGAGGCTATTTGAACAGATACAGATGCGATGACAAGGGGCACCCAGACTATTAAGTGACCTCACCGATTACTGTAATAGAGTCAATGTACCTCTCTTGTAAAGGGTGTGTACTGAATAGGCGTGAATGGCCTAAAGAAATTACAACATGTCAACAAAAGCAACTGACTTCGGATCCCTAAACGGCCGAACACGCCACCTACTTTTCGTTTAAAATGCGTACTAGAAATCGGACATTAGCGTTAGCGAAATTAGAAAAAAATGTAATCTAAAGGCAGGATACTTATACCGCGTCTGATGTTACAATGTAACGGCAAGCGAACGAATTTGGTCGAAGGATGACTGATAGTTACATTTGATTGCAGTTACAATCAGATCACCTCTGAACATCAAATAAAATACCGATTAAATGCCCACTTGGTTGGCAGGCATTCAGGTTAGGTTATGGCTAGCCAGAAGCTAAGTCATTAGCTACCTACAGAAAATACTTTTAATACGTATGTAGTACACAGCTTTACCAAAGTAAGCCATATTGGCAAGAATACCCTACATATATGTACGAAGAATTGATAGTACTGGCCACTGCCCACGATCAAAACAATGACTTCTTTACGGATCACAGACACCCGGCATTTAGCATTAGCTAGCTCTTAAGTTATTGCAAATTTAACATCAGTGCCTACCAGCTAGCCTTTAGCACCAATCTAACAGTTACACGATCCGTTGTCGCCATTCATCGGATGCCCTTGTATCTCTCCGTAACGTTTCTTCCTTCGCGTAATGTAATTACAAAGGGCTGGTCTTGTACCCCTAGACAGCAAACTGCCGGTTGTCAGCAGCATAGGTTGTAAGCCAACCCCATGCCGAGCATGCGCAAAACAAAGTTTCTACATATGCGCATGGTCAGTCAAACTGACTTCGTTCCAGTGTTCCATGAATCGAGGACATAACATCTGTAAGTGAAACAAGCTAGTCCGTGGGCGGAAAAGTACAGGACAGAATACCAACTCCCGCTCTCTGCCCATTCCGTAAGCACATTGTTGAAAGCGCAGGGCAACAAATATTCAAGACATAGCCCACAATTACCCACTAGCGAATGTAAATTTCGCGAAATTTAAACGTGCACTGTATATGGAAACAAACCAAACTATGTGAAAACTCACCCGTAGGGGGCGTTGCCGTAACGAAAAAATGCCCTAGAAATAATTATGACCGCCGCTAGCGAAGCTAGCGATAGCGGTCATTATAGTGTTGCCGAGACTTTTTTCCTTTTTTTTTTTTTTGACAAAAAGTTATCAAAGGATTTATCTTGAGATTAACCGTTTCAATGTTACATGTCAATGAATATTTCAAACATAGCTTAAAATTCAGCAAAATACCATATCTTGGCTTCTAATTGCTCAAATTTGGCCAACGTTTATATGCCAAGTCTACACAGACTTCTTTTCATGTGCACCAAATTTTGTGACATTTCATCACAGGGGGCGATGTTTCTTGTCAAAGCTAGGTGTCCAAAAATGTTTTTTGTTAAATAACTTGTCAACAATTTTCCCAAAAACAATGATTTTGTGTTAGTATGCTGGTGTTACAGAGGTGTATCGACCCAGCCCATAAACATTCACTTGAAGCATAGCGCCACCTAATTATATGGTTAAATGCAAAAATGGGGATTTTGCATTGCCAATATCTTGGACTGAGAAGGTGGGAACTGCACAAAATATGCCATGCACAATCAGCACAAAGATTTCTAAAAGCACAGCACATGCCATAAAATCTGGCCCATAGGGGGCGCTGTAATTATACAAAATGTCATTTTGCCTATTATCTAGAGAACGGTAAGGTTTACAACCACATTTTTTTTGTCGTGAAATCTGTTCACCCTCCCACATCGATAACACTGGTTAATGGCCACTTCCAATGAAAATAATTTCTGGGAAATTTTAAAATTGCGAAAGTGAAAGTAAATTAACTCGTCATAGGTCGTTCATGTGAATCTCACCAAATTTGGTACGTGTCATCTACAGACAATGCTGACAAAAACGATTTATCTTGAAATGGACTGTTTCAAAGTTACATGTCAATCAAAATTCAAAACATAGCTTAAAATTCTTCAAAAGTCCATATCTCGGCTTCTAATTGCTCATATTTGGTCAAAGTTGACATGACAACTTTGAACAGCTTTCTTTTCATGTGCACCAAATTTTGTCACATTTCGTCACAGGGTGCAATGTTTCCCATCAAAGCTAGGTGTACAAAAACAGTTTTTGTTAAATAACTCATCAAAAACTTGCCCAAGACAATGATTTTGTGTTAGTATGCCGGTGTTAAAGAGGCGCATTGACCCATCCCATAAATACTCACTTGAAGCATAGCACCACCTAGTGATATAGTTAAATGCAAAAATTGTGATTTTGCTTTGCCAATATCTTGGACCGAGAAGGAACTACACAAAATATACACAAACACACAGAATGTCATTCATTCAAAACCCACATCCATGCCCACTTCCAGCAAATCATTTCCACACAAACTCTCACCTCACAACACTGACCTACCACAAACTCATCATACCTGCAGTTCCCACACTTTAATACACTGTGGCGGTCATACCATGTACCGCTATGCGGTACATCTAGTTCTTATAGTACTATATAGTACTTTTTTCCAAAGGGTGTTCTCTGACCAGCTGGGAATAAAGAAGTTGTTCCTGTTAACAGGGTTCCTACACATTTTCAAATGTAAAATTCCAGACTTTTTCCATACTCAAATTCTCAGATTTCGGAGACATCAGCGCACCACCAAATACTAATGTATTTAAATGAATTAAACACATACAGTTATTGTGGCATACCACCAAAATCTATAACATATTTAGCTGGGCCTAGAACGTGTGTCAGTGTCCTATTTTATGTCATAACCAGTGGCGGCCAGTGGAAAGAATGTTTGGTGGGCCACAAAGGTAGACATCATGAGCATATGTACTACCCCTGGCGGGGGGTATGGGGGTCCTCCCCCAGAAAATTTTGGATTTCTTAGATGCAATTTCCTGCATTCTAGTGCATTTTGGGGTAGCCTGTTTCACATAGCAAATGCAAAATCCATTCTGATTCAGCTTACATTGTCAGTTGCATGACCTTAATAAATACTTGTAAAATGACAGTTGCAAAGTGATAATGAAATGTAGTCTTACAATGAAAGTACACAGTGCTACAGTGCTGCGTCCGCAGCGCAAAATAAAAGGGCCAATTAAAATCTTTTATTTGTAATGCTCTCAAACTTTTTTCACATGCTTCCATAGACTCAAGCTTTGTCGGCACCCCAGAGTGGGAGGGCTTTCGCTCACTGTACCAAATAACAAACAAACATCTCACGTTAAAGTCAATACACTCTCACTGGTGGTTAAGGTGGAACGGTACGGTTTCTTGTTATTGTTAATATGATGAATTTTTTTAATCCCTCACATGTTGGGAGGGCCGCGCCCGTGCGCCCTTAATAAAAGGGCCGCCGCTGCGTCTCACTTCAGATTTCTTTTAAAATTACCAGATGAGTGTGGAGCATATTTATTAAATGTAACTTTACAAAACCAACAGGAATATTTTTCTGAACTGTATGGAACTTTGTGGTGATAGGGACTTTACATTGCGCTTATGTCGTTTTCTCTAATCGACTGAACTAGCAAATCTATCTGGCTAATTTTCATGTCAGAACAGTGATTACTCGTAGGCCTAATAATGAATTGTTTAACATGTAAGCAACAACAACCCCTTACAAAAAACCCTAATAGAAACTAATCTCTTCCAAAAAAGTCTGACGGCAGCATGAACAACGCTGCTCATAATGTTAATCTCTGATTCCTGCTCAGTGCCTAACTTTTGACACTTGCTCATCTCACTGCTGTACGCTACGTAACAATCGCAAGTTTCAGACTACAAAACGCTGCTCCGCTCCCTCCGCAGGCATTTCAGCACATTTCTTAGGCAAAATTCGATGAATGTCTGAAAGTTGAGCTGCATTTTACCATGTAGTGGCAAATGTCTGGAAACAAAAATATTTCTCCATACTCTAATTTCAATTTTCCATACTTTTTCAGACCTGGAAAACACTAAAATTAAATTCCATACTTTTCCATACTGCGTAGGAACCCTGTTAACTCACCAACTGTTACTGTTGCCTCAAAAATAATTAGGATTTTCTTTTTTTGTATATTTATCTGGGATACTAATCTAATTTAGTTGCATAAACCTAGTTCATAAATTGACATTTGTGGTATACCACCTAGTAAAAATATTTATCAAATTTGTTATGTACAATCACTCCATCTACTGAAGGCATGTCAAATTCCGAGAAAACCCATTCCACAGGGTGCAGTCTGTAGCAAAATTATATTCTGACCGATACCTGCAGAATTGTATAATTAGGACTGCTGATACAGGTTTTGTCAGACATTGGTCTTTGTTATGTAGCATAGTTTTATTTGTTAAAAAAGGTCCCAAGTCACACTGTTGCTACCAAGTTACAAGTTTCCATTGTGTATTGACAACATATCCTTTTCAGCGAGTCTGAAAATAATATGATAAATATTCTCTTAGAAAATGAACTTTAAATCTGTCAACTGTGCAATAAGACATCTCGTGTAACCACTTCACACAATTTAGAACCGTGGTGCTCCATAGTCATCTGGCATTCGTTCTATGTTGTACCTGAATGGGGGAGAGGGACAAGAGAGTACATTTCTTACATATATAAATTCTTAATAAACAACTTAAACATTCTTTGTAATAAACCGTGTACACCAACAATATTGACAGTGTAAAGTTCATGTGTAGGGATCCTAATAACAGTATTGCTGCCAGCAGTAATCTTGAATGTGCATAATGTTTTTCCCAGGCGCTGTTCATTGCATTCTTCCTTTAAAAAAATAAATGGCTTGGTTGACAAAAGCAGATCACATTTTGATCCTTTTTGTTGCACAACAAACAAGAACTAATATGTTTTTAGACTCTGTGTGCATCCGCCACTGTTTGTACATAGTGTGCAATTTATCCTAGGTGACCCTGCCTAATAATACTACGACTGAAGTTCTATGTCGACCCTCCTTAGTGTAAAATTAGCAATCTGAATGCGTCTTGCCAAATGCCCTGATTACGCTTACTAAAAGACATTTGGGTATATGTCAAAATGTGAACAGAATAATGAGTATGACTGTTTAAATACCAACTCTAATTGAACAAGGACATTTATTGGTCAAATCGTGGATCAAACACCTGTTTTTGCCTGCATTTTGCCTTTAAAATCCTTGTTACAGAACTGCAAGATGTGTAAAAAGTCATGAAACACTGAACTGTTGGACATGTGCATTCAAAAGTTTAAAGAAGGTTACATTAAGTTCATCTAAAAAGGTTATAGAGCATTTTTGCTTTATCCTGAAATGTTACTTTCAATGTTTGACGACTTCCTGCACATCTTGCTGTTTACTGCAGATGAGAAATCAATAACTGATCACACTTAACACCAACCTGTGATTGGAGATGTACATGATCGGAACACCAGGTATCTTCCGGATTCTTCTTTTTAAGTCTCTGTCCACTGTTGCCACAATGTAACATTTATGCTAGTGCAAAAAAAAAAAAGTCTTTTTTAATAGTTCAAGACACCTGAAATGTAAATATGAGCTCCACACTCCAAGGATGGATACCTGTGTGACTCTCTGAACTAAGCAGTCATCAGCATATGTGCCTTTGTGTGTGCAAGGCAGGCGTTCAAAGCGAGGATCCTTGGCTATTCTGCAGATGAAAGGCACATTAGTTCACAGTCTATAATAAGCGACACTGCTTGAGTGTACAAGGTTGCCCTCACAAAGTTAACTCCTCTTAAAAGTACAAGTATGTGTAAATTTATTTTGGACAACATGACTGGCCTACCAATTCACATGATGCTCTTTGCGGTGCCAGAGGAGGTCACGTTTAAGAGGTAACTTTGCTAATAAAGAATTATTTTTAAAAATATTCAAAATTTAGCATCCATGTATAATTTTTAAGTTTGTACCTTAATGCCACTCTATACTTCATTCCCAGCTTTTCCAATTCAGCTAAAACACAATCTGTGATGTAAGGAATACCTGAAAAACAATGTATGCAAACAAGTCAATTTGAGTTTGAGTTGAAAAGATGCAGATTTCATTTTCCAACAGGTCTTGGCGCCTGCACACAATGCCAAAGCTGGCAGTACCTGGTTTAGGGACCATGGTATCCCTGTTCTTAATTGGCCAGTAAACTCGCCTGACCTTAACCACATAGGAAATCTATGCAGTGTGAACAGGAAGATGCAATATGCCAGACCCAACAATGCAGAAGAGCTGAAGGCCACTATCAGAGCAAAGACTGATCATCTCCATGCCATGCCGCATTGCTGCAGTAATTCAGGAAAAGGAGCCCCAACTAAGTATTGAGTGCTGTACATGTTCATCTTTTTTGTATCAGTCTTAAGTGATATTCTAATTTGAAATTTTCTGAATTTGAGATTAACAGTAGTTGTCAGTTATAATCATCACAATTAATGAAATAAACATTTGCAATAGATCAGTCTATGCGTAATGAATGAATATAATACAAGTCTCACTTTTTGAATGGAATTACTAACATAAATAAACTTTTCCATTATATTCTAATTTTATGACCAGCACCTGTATGTTTTGTTGTGTCTGAATAACTTTCCTCCTAGATTAATATTTGCCAAATTCATAATTTGTCATACAATAGCGTAGGTGTTTTCTCAGGGTTAGAGATTGTGGCACTTACACTTTGCATACAAACAATCCATCATTGACTGCACTACATCCAGTTTGGCTTTGATTGAAAAATTAATAAAGTTGGTGTCTACAAGAATGTGATAAGGGGGGCCCAGTTGTGTGTTGTACTGGAAAAAGAGACAGGATGGATACTTTGGCCTGCAAGAAAAAAAAAATACAAATCATTCATGTACCATTTTCTCTTGCACTGATTTGATTTATCTACAAATACAATCAAGAAGTCACAAGAAGACACTTACACCTCGACTTCTTTCATTTCTGAGGGGTCCTGCTTCTTCTTCACAGGCTTTTTTGACTGATCCTTTTGTTTTCTGTGTAAAGTTTAAAAAGTTGCCCTTTTAGATAAGAAAGACGTCTTACAATAACAAACAAGAAGATATAACAGACATCCCTGGCCACTTCAAAAAAGTCAGCAGCTTAAGTCTGTGCATTTATTAAACAAGCTTGTCCACTCAAGATAAGCAATTTTACAGTGAAATCTGATGGCCCTCGCTGACAGCTGCTTTTAGGCTACTTATACTTTTTCCATTTTAAGCTCATATCTTTATCATTATGTGGCCAGCCATGAGATATCTTTTTTAGAACACTGTAGGCTATCTAGGTTTTTATGAGATCTTAAGTAAACATTATAATAATAGCCAAAACATGAAGGAAAAAACAGACTGCATGCACGCCTGCAATTCTATTTAAGCATACATCTTGAAAAAAATACTTCCAATGACATTGCACCCTCACGGGTGTGTCATCGAAAAGAAGAGGTATGGTCTGGCGCAAAGCGCACCAGATGCCATTATGAGGAGGCATACATCAGGTGTGCCGTTGATCAAGAAAACGGTCCTTTTTCGTCACTGCCGCATTGTTGAAAAGCTATTTTAGGGGCGCACAAGGCTTTGAACCCTGATGCACCTGCTGCTGCGCCAGAGAGGCGAGCTGAACTGGCAGAAAAGTTGCAACATGTATAACCTGTATAGCCATGTATTTTTATGTTTTAGTAAGCAAACAGGCACAAATAATGAGAGTATAGCAATGTTTTGCAGTTTATAGCGATGTTCTGCAGTTTATTTACGATTTCTTTTGTCGTTTTAAATGAACAGCAATTGCAATGTTCTGCAGTTTATTTATGATTTCTTTTTGTCGTTTTAAATAAACAGCGTGGCAAGTTGTAAGAAATGAAATGGACAAATCAAAAAGAAAACTAATGGACTAATGGTTTGATGGACCTCTACCTTCTGTTTATTTTTTTGATGTTTCCTTTGAGTTGAAAGCTTGTTTCCTGTCTTGTAATGTTGTTGTACCGCTTTCGGCACTGTTCAAAAGTTCTCTTCTTGCCAAAGGAGGAGGACTCAATTATTGAAGATATTTCCTCCCATACTTCTTTGACCAGCGGAGGTTTGGGGGGATTCTTTCCATCCCCGAAGATTAACTGCTCACGCACTTTTACTTCATGAAGGAGCAAACACCTGCCGTCCGGGTAAATCCGCCACCATAATAGCAACAGACCATGGACAATGCACCGCTGGCTTTTAAAGGTTATGAGACTATAAATTCTCATTGGTTAATTGCATGTTACGCCCAAAACACACCCATGACTAATGAAGTATTTAAGACCAACCCTTTTGGCAAATGTTCACTTCACCCGCCATCAAAATACCAAATTGTGTCGGGAACGCCCCCAAAGCAACTTGCGCGACAGACTTTAGACAATGCGCATATGTTCGTGAAAATACAGCCCTTGGGCTTTTAAAGGCTGTGGCCTTAAACTTTTGATCAGCTGATGAACAGACTATTTCAGTTTAATGGTTGTTTGCAATAAATTGCTTACTCATTATTTTTTGTCTCACTCCCATTTCTTCTTTCTGCATTTTGAAGCACTACTTAGAATCTTCTTAAGATCCAACAGTGCAAAATCTTGCAATCCAGTTGTTTCAACTGGTCTTAAAATTCTGATCAGGACTGTATATGTGCATAGCTATGTTGGTTGCATTACTGTTATGACCTTACTTTACCCTATCCATGATTCCATCTTGCATTTTCGTAGTTGAGAAGAGTCAGCCCCTCTTTTTTACGACCACACTAGACACTACCAACAGTATTTAAACTAATTGCTTTTTCCCCTAAATGCACTAACAGACACCCACATACATGCACCAGCCAGTAATGTTTGTAAAGATGTACAGTACCTGCAACTGTGTCCTGATTACATTTTACTCAGTTACTTCTCACGAAACTTTTAGCTACTCACTGTCCATACAACATCTTAGTAAATAGTAAGTTACCTGCGATGTGTCTCCACAACCCATTTCATGCAGCTAATCCACTCACTTTTTCACTTCCACATGAACAAACACTCAGTTCATGGTTCAACACAACCTTTCTCAAGGAACACAACCCACAGTGACATAAAAATGACACAAAATGACAAAGATGTCGCCTATTACTGACTGTTACTGAGAGTTCAAGACTATGTTCATTGTTCTACATTTACCAAAAATCTGATTTCATGTAAAACCACTGGCGGGAAATCTTTTACAGACGTTTTCCTTCAATCTTTGACATTACCTAGCATGCTCGCTATATTTAGGTTAATCAGGAAAGAAAAACGAAATGCCCGAAGTACCCGTTAACACAGGCAAGTATTACAGTATGACAACCCTAACAGCACCCGCACAATTACAAAACTAAGACATTTCTACATCTTAGTTACAAACCGTCTTTGGTATTTTGACAAATGTACATAATTTACAAGCATGATCCTATGGCATGCTTGCGGCTACTGTGATGGAAAATAAAACGGCTTGTGATTACTGGGATAATGACTAGTGTTCACAATTAACCCAAATGTAGTTGAATTGATCTTAAAACAGACAAGGACTATGACGAACACCACTGAAAATCAGTGTCTTGCATGGATGTAACAGAAATTGCACGGACGATCTGTTAATAGACGTAGGCCAAGTCAACACTATACTTACAATCGTGCATCTTTTAGACTTATCATCCTCTTCATTGTAGCAAACTTCTTGGTCTTCTTCTGTTTACCCTGTCCAAGTCAACAAACAAAGAGTTGTACTCTCAAAACATCCCATTTAGACTGAAGACTAGGAAATCAGATTCTTGGGGTAACACGATGTGCGGATCCAATAGCCACTTTCATTAATCAGACTTTTACCTATCGAGAAATACGTTCCAGAGTAACGTTACGGGATTAAACTAAGCATGTAAGTAAGAAGTATATTAAAACTGTTGAAGAAGAATTACCATTTTGTTGACGAACAAACACCTCGTGGGGTATTGGGTATTGAGTCTGCCTCTGGGTCCGTTACGTCACGAACCAACGACATTCCACCAGCATTCAACTAATTTTCAGTAGATCACCAACCAGTGTGCAGTGCTGCCATGCAGTGGACTGGAGTGTGAAGCTGTGTTCGTTATTTTCTTTTCCTGTCTATGGTTTTTGCAACTTTCGGCTTTCGGGCGGTTGTAGGAGGGTGCATTGAGACTTCAAGTCAAGTCGAGTCTTTTTTTAAATAGCACATTTAAACAAAACAACCGAGATGTCCCAAAGTGCTGCACAACATAAGGATGAAAAATAATTCACAGCAAAACCATAACCCAAAGACCATTAATAGGTATAGCTTACTGAGCTACAAAGCAATAAAATAAAAAGGAGATTAACAAATACATAAATAAATAAAAGAGTGAGCTTGACAGCATCAGATAAACGCCCCAGAACAAGCTAAAAAGGGAGATAAAAGATATGTCTTCAAACTGGACTAAAATAACGGCCTACATATAATGCTAGGTTTGACGGTGTGAACAGAAAACGCAAAAGTGGCGTCGCGTCTTCACTTTTTATTTCGCGTCTATACGAGCGTTCTCGGGAGGAAATCTGTGTGCATACGGTGACGCAAAAGTGTGTACAAATCGATTGGGTAGGCTATGCATGTCTGACCATAGACATCATACCCCGTGTCTCAAATGGAACACTTGTGCACTTCGTGCACTGTATTGCAGTGCATAGGGCGCTCGCGCAGAATTTTTTTCTGAAATACAGTGCACTGAGAGTTCCCCGGATGCTGCCCTATAACGGTCAAAATCGCAGTGCTTGAACGATGCACACTGCGCGCACTAAACGTCCGCCATGTTGCTTACGTAGCGGAACTGGAATGACGTTGACGCTAGCCTTGCGAGGGAAACTACCTGAAAAAAAATGGCGACCTGCAATGTGGCGATGGAAACAGTTGTGGTTGGACCGACAGCCCCTCCTGCTTATAGATGTAAGTTGTATGACAAGTTGTATGTCAAAACGCTGTTTTAAACTGCTATAATATGCACACTGAAAAGGATAATTTCTACGCCGAGATGTCGGACTGCAGTGTAGGTGGATAGCAGCTGGTTAGCAGCATTGCTAACTTCAGATTGGGAAGCTAGTTACTTTTGTCTTTCAGTTGCAGTTGTCGGATGCTAGATTGTTGTGTAGTATAAGGTAAATTGTGTGAAATTATGTAGATGTTGTAGTTTGTTGCACTGTCTATAAGATTATTGCTAGTTGGTCATTGATGTTATACTAGTGTGTGGTGGTGGTCCTCATCTTCGTTGTTGTATTTTTTGCCGTCGTGACATTAAAAACTGTAATGGAAAAAAATCTGATGGTTAACGTCACCTGTTGTTGCGACAACATATGTGCTGTTATACCTTTGTATGTCATGTTGTTAACGTCTTTTTTGGCACTCCAGGGACCGATGAGGATACCAGGCAGCTGATCCTCTGGCGGTCCAGAAACTCCCAGTTATTCACTGGGAGGAGGAACGCCAGCACGGATGCGTACAGGTACGTAATGTAATGTATACAATGACTGAAATATTTCTTAACCCATTTCAAAAGTGGCATTGGTATAATGGGTACTTAACCCATTTCAGAAGTGGTATTATATTGTTCTTTATTTGAGTCTGGATTAAAGTGAACAGCCAGGTATGATTTACAAGAATGGGGATGATGATGACGATTCATGCTCATTGGAACATACTTGCTAGAAAATTAGTGACAATAATCTTTTGAAAAGTATGTTGCCAACTCTTATTTCAAGGGAGAAAACACAGGACGGTATTCTGATGTGTTTGTCTAATAAGGAAAGTAAATCAAGTTTAATCAATAATGATGAAGTACCATCAAACATAAGTCAAGTCAAGCACCCTCAAACCTAGTTTGCTGGTAGTAAATGCAGGCACCAATCTCTGTTAATCAGTGTGTTCCTGGCCGAGAGGGGGATCAAGGGGGTGGAGGCAAAGGCCCTTAAGAAGAGGTGGGAGAATCTGGTGGCCAAGTACAAGGTAAGATAATGACTGTGTCACCCTGCTACTATCATAACATGATTAACACCAGTGAAATGCACCAAATTCATTTAGTTGGCTGTCTTGATGCTGGCGCAATATTGTAGTAGGTAGTCACTGCTACAGGTTCACATCTCATTCTTGTAGTATGAATGAGTAAGAACTAGGGTGCTATTTTCCTTTGGCTCTTTTTTTACCGACAGGAACATAAGCAGCCCCCTTCAGGGATGAGTACAGAGGGGGGTGGGGATACTGCCGCTTCTTGGAAGTGGTATAATGTAATGGATGAGGCAATAGGTGCTAGGCGGTCTATAACGCCGCCTGTCCTATTTGCCTCAGCCACACAAGAAGTGGCAGTATCCTCGCCCCCCTCAGTGGTGGAGGACCCTACTGACAGCCCCTCCACTTCCCCCATTCGGTCAACTCCCAAAAGGCAGAGGGTAGACCGAATGGGGGACATACTGCAGGCCATCAGAGAGCAGGACAGGCAGCAGGAGGAGGTTCTTGCTCAAATAGAGAGAGAGCAGCGCACAAGGGAGGCAAGTGAGGAGGCCAGGGCGAGGGAGGCTGCTGCGAGGGAGGAGCGTCTTATAAAGACGATGATGGAGAGAGATGAGAGACTGGTGAGGGAGATGCGGGACAGGGAGGACAGGCTATACGCCGAAATGAGAGAGAGGGAGGACAGGAGAGAGAGGGAGGCAGCAAAGAGGGAGGAGCGCCTCATGTCCATTTTGGAACGCTTTATTAAATGATTGTTTTGTTTGTCTTTTGTTGTGTTTTTTTAATGATTTTAATTAATTTTAATCAATGAATTTTATGTTTAATGGTTGAATTTAATGTTTTCGTGATTTTTATGGTTTTAATTAATTTAATGAATGTAATGTAATGTCAATGTTAATCAATTAAACTTTTTCATAGTCATAAAATTGCCTGAAAATCGCATGTTTGCTTAACTGACCGCTCTGATGAAAATGATGTAATTTTCTCCTCCACGACAGCTGCAGCTTTATGCCAAGTCTTAAAGAGGTCACTTGAAGACAGACATGCACACATCATTTGCAATTAGTATTTTTGCATTTGTACTGCTTTGATTAAAATACAAAATACAACGAATCGACACAGATGTGTAACTATCAGGGTTCCCACGTTTATGGAATCCTGGGGTGCGTTTCCCAAAAGCGTCGTTGCTAACTTCCTTAGCAACTTCGTAGGTTTGAACGATGGACTAACGACACTACTGTTTCCCAACAGCATCGTTCGAACGACACAACAAAACGGATGTTTACAACAACATTAGTCCGATGGATCGTTCAACGACACAGGTGTTTCCCAACAGCAAAGTCTGGACGATCCATCGGAAGTTCCATCGTTAAACTGTATAGTTCGAACGATTAGCATGGACCTGTCGTTAGACCATTGTTTATGTCGGTTTCTGTACACGTGACGTCTTGCTCGTCACCTTTGGCCTTCTTGGGTCGGGTTAGGCACCATTCAATGCTTTACCGCCACCCACTGCATGAATGATTTTACTTTAATTCACGTCATTTTCGTCCGGGCACTTGTCAGGTCATGTAAAAAGAAGATAGAAAATTCACCCCACAACACACCAAAAGTTGTTGCAAGATGTTGTTTGATTATTCAAGTTATTGGCTGATTTGACAGGTCCTTTTTAATACTGTGTTGTAGAGTATGATCACAGTTCACAGATCCACAATCAAGGCCATTCCACGTGTTTCAAATTGATTACGGTTTAGCAGGATTCGTACCCGTATCTCTCCGAAAAAGGGAGAAGATCTGCATAGTGAGCTGACGAGCTAACCACTCAACCATCGTGACACATGAGTAGCCAGTGGCCTTGGTTATATTTATATGCACACCTATGTAGGGTAGCATAAATGAAATATACGATTATATCATTACAAACGTATACAGTTTACAAACGTATCCAGTCACTGCTTTTTAATGAGTATGGGACATGATTGTGTTGGGGAACATTTTCCTAAGTTGCTGAAGTTGTCACAGCCTACATACCGGCTGAATTGAAATAAGGCTACGTTTTTGTTGCTTACTGTCGTGGTGTCGTTTCTGCCTCCCCGCAACGAATGCATCCGAATACTCTCCGAGCACTTCCGACACATCTGGATACTTTGCAGTTTCAACGACGGAAGTCTAAACTAACATAGTTCAGACTTACGTTGTACGTAGGTAGTTGGAGAGTTTCGGGAAACGGTCGGAATCGGACTGTTGTGTCGTTTGAACCTACTACGGACAACGGTGGTTCAAATGCTAACATCCGTCGTTGTTTGGGAAACGCACCCCTGGACATTTTTGCTGTTGTTTTAAAGTAACTACAGCCTATTATGAAGTCATCATTGGTCGATTGTGATTATTCCCAAATGAATGCTCCCACGTGTCATAATAAATGCAGTGACAATATTTTGAATGCTGAAAAATTATAGTGAATGTTTAATGTGACACTCTTTCTTTTAAATATAGTCATGGTCTGGCACGACACACGCCAACGCCATCCGCTGACGGTCTGCTGCACCTGACACTGCGCCGTCTGGTGCAGGTCCATGTACAGGTGGAGGTGCCCCCCCCCCCCCCTCCCTGCATCATCAAACCCTCTGGCTCCAAAACATCCCCATTCGTTAGGCAGATGTTATGAAGGACTGTGCAGCACACTATCACCTCTGGCGCATAGGTCACGTCCACCTCCAGTGCCTTAAGAAAAGTGGTCCTCCACCTCGTCTTCATGACGCCAAAAGCCCTCTCCACAACTACGCGGGCCTTGGAAAGGCAGCTGTTGTACCTCCCCTGTACATGATTCTGTAATGGCTGCCTGAAGGGTGTCATAAGCGAGATGGGTCGGGTAAGACAGGGGTAGCCACCATCTCCTAAGATGCTGTACCCCGGTGGAGGGTACAGTGCACTGTAAAAAATGGGGCTGTTGTAGAGTATACGGGCATCATGTACCGACCCACAGAACCCAACCACAACATCAATAAAATATGCCGAGTCATCAACAATGGCCTGCAGCACCACAGAATGAAAAAGTTTTCTATTAAAATAACAGGCGGCATGTTCCTTGGGTGCAACTACCCGGACATGGCAACCGTCAATTGCACCAACCACCCGGTTGAATGCAGCAGATCCAGCCAACCGGGCGAACCGAGCACCCAATCTCGGAAGTTCCTGGCCAGTAGGGTGCCGAACAACGGTATGGAGGAGGTTTGCCACCTTTTTGCTGACCTTATGTACCACTTTATGGACCGTTGATCGCGGCATGTCAAACGCCCGGGCCACAACGCGGTACGAGGTAGCACTGGCCAGCCAGAAGAGGAAGACCAGTGTCTCAATCTCGGGCCCCCAGCCATGGTCGTACTGCCTCCCCAGGGTGTCAAGGAGCGCATTGAATGACTGTCTTGTCAGCCTGAAATCGGGTCGTAGGCAACTATGGCCATCAAAGTACAGCCTGAGCAGTGGGACCGTCCTGTTCACCACGCAGTATTGCCTGGGAGTGGGGCGCTGCGAAATGAAAAGGGACACAGAAACAAGTCTTTTCTTTATTTCAAGGCCATTATTATTTGTTTTTGCTCAGTATAGATTTTCATAATATTGTTTTGTAATTTAATGTTCATTTCTGTGTTTATTTCATGTGTTAAAGTAAAAGACAGTTGCATGTTCTGTGACCTGTTGTCATTTCGTTATTAATATTGCTCACTGTGTTGTAATTATGATCAACAGTGCTGTAGTACCTTCGTGTGTGTGTGTGTGTGTGTGTGTGCGTGTGCGTGCGTATTTAGCCATTCCCTTTGTTTATTTACATTTGACATTTCTTAAGGCCTGCATTTGTGGTATTTGTTGAGTCTATGCCCCCAAAAGCCAGAGGTGACTATAAATTGGGAAGGTACCTGTAGGGTATACTACAAAGTTGGTTTAGTGTTAAATTAACCATAAAGTAGAGGCAAGCCATGTAATAGAGGAGCTTGGAGTCCTTATTTTCTTAACTAAATAGGACTCCAAGTTCCTCTATTAGATGGTTTGCCTCTACTTCATGGTTAATTTAACACTAAACCAACTTTGTTGTATACCCCACTGCATGTGACTCTTGACCTCCTGCCTTGTTTTGGCTCACCTGCTCTATTGAGCATTTGGCTCACCTGCTCTATTGAGCATAATTTTGCCGAGGGAGGCTTAGGAGGCCTATATATACAATATTGTACCTGCTATAATTTATCTAGTAAAGCTATTAAAATAACAAAGTCGTCGTGCATGTAGTAATCACTTTAGAGTATTATTTATTGAGCCAAAGCCATAAATATTCATGCATACGCGTTTTAAAGAGCTGTTTGACATACCGACCGCCCTGGACCCTGGGAAAGGTAAGGCCATGCTTACTATTATTTTAGTTTAACGCAGTCACACCGTGCGTTGAGGTTGTATGTAATGTGCGAGTGTTCTGCAGGTCGTGCTGTCACGTATACATTGGAAACATGTGTTTTCTATTTTCTCAAGTTCTCGACATAATTCTACTTCGGCAAAACAAGTGTATTGTCATGTGAAGCTGTCTATGCCGGTGTTCTGTCATTCTGTCCTACATTGTCAGAAAATCCTACGGTAGGATGTCTCGACAGACATAATCTGTCAGATTGTCCTACATTGTCAAAGCATCCTACGGTAGGAGGAATGACACTATCAGACACGTCTTTACCATAACATGTTTTAGGACAGGCTACCTACCCAACATTTAAGGATAATGTAGACTTCCGAGTATTATTTTAGCCAACACACGAATGCAGGACGTCATGAAAATTCAAGTTTACCAGCAATTTAGTCTACGTGATACGCAGGTAGTATACCCACCACGCCACCAGTTTGGCGTTTTCTATACACACCTAAATAAATGACTGAATAAATGAAAAGTTGAAAAGTTAAACTGTTTAGGGAAGATATTTTTTGTATTTCAAGACTCGCTCACTTTTATTTATTTTACATTTATATTACATTGTGTGGTTAATGTTGAATTTACGTCATTAATCTACCCCGCTTGCTCTGCAAAGTTTTAGTAACAGCTGATGTAGGACAAAATGATGTTTAAATGGCGGGAAATGGAGTATCGTGATCTGCTCATGCGCGCGCATGTGCTGTGGGTGTTTGTAGGATAAAATGATATGTAGGATAGAATGATGGAACACCGGCCACTGACAAGTCAGTCAAGTGCGAAATATGCGGACAATGAGCAACATACCGTTTCCTGCTCAGCCAACTGCAAAAGAAGTCTACGCCGCCTTCTAACGGATGCCATTCTCCACTTAAAAACCGACAGTGGATAAACAAAAAACAAGCATAAAGTAATCAGCCACATCGTAACCAAATCAAATTCCCGCTGGTGAAAATTGAAATGAAGTGCTTCGTCACTGCAAAACGTGCCGAGGCGTCCCACGTCATTTCCTATCAGTGCAAAAGGTGGGTGTTCGATTTGAAACAGCACTAAACGGTATTTTCGCGCACTGCTCTGGTCAGTGTACTGTGCGCACAGTGCACTATGTGGCAGTGCGCAGTGCACAGGGGTTCATTTGAGTAGATGGCGGAGAAGTCATGTGTTGTGTGTGAGGGAAAAGAAGGGGGCGGGCGGTTGTAGTAGGGTGCATTGAGACTTCAAGTCAAGTCGAGTCGTTTTTTTACTAGCACATTTAAACAAAACAACAGAGATGTCCCAAAGTGCTGCACAACACAAGGATGAAAAATAACACGGCAAAACCATAACCCAAAGATCATTAATAGGTATAGCCTACTGACACAAAGCAATACAATAAAAACGAGATTAACAAATACATAAAAAAATAAAAGATTGAGCTTGACAGCATCAGATACACGCCCCAGAACAAGCTAAAAAGAGAGAAAAGATATGTCTTCAAACTGGACTAAAATAACGTACATATAAGATGAGAAGTTCCGTGACAGAGCGCTACACAACATCCGTGTCCAGACGTCAATGAACTTTAAACCAACCAGGGCGTTAATGTGCTATTTAAAAAAACGACTCGAGTTGACTTGAAGTCTCAATGCACCCTACTACAACCGCCCGCCCCCTCCTTGTCCCTCACACACAACACATGACCTCTCCGCCATCTACTACGAAGATCAGGTGGTGTAAACAAAAGACTTGTGTCCGACTTGACCGGCGCCTTTTAAACACCCGCCCATGCTGCGAGGCGGAGTTCTTGCTGACGTATGTAGCCGAAGTTAGACAAACGTAGACAGACCGATTTGTTACTCGAACGGGCCTAGTTTTGTAGCCTGGCTAACGCGACTTATCAATGCTCTGCGAACATTGATCTGGCCAAGCTGTGTTGTAAACCCATTTCTCAGAGGGCGGGCTTAACCCTTGTGTGTGAAATGCCTGTGTTTGCTACTGGACGAAGCTTCGACCAATCACATTATTGTCCATGTATAAGACAGAGAATAGTAACATGCATATGAGTAAACAAAAACGTAACTGCACAAAAGCTCGAAATTCCATATGCTATCGCTGACAATGTAACGTGCAGCTATTTTGTCAATGAAATAGCTCCACAACTTTGCAAGATATTACTGTGTTGTTCTGCTATTTACATAGGCCTACTGTAAACTGGGTTGACTTGGCAACACTTACCATTTATAAGTCAGATGAACCTAGTCGACAACAATGCCAAGGAGATTTTCTTTGTAGACTTCGTTGGCTAACATGTTCACCCATCTTCCAAAACAGCAGCTACAGCTGCATTGAAATCTTGCCAGTGACTGAGGTAGATTTCCGGTCGCTAAACTACCACGTCATTGCCTTTTTGAAATGCTAGATTTTCATTGGTCCCAGTTTCTCTGTTAATGTAGAAATGGTGTAGAATGGGAGCTTGGCCAGACTGACTTTGCAAGCGAAATTCAAATGCAGCGGCACAGGAAGTATGGTCGTGCCCAGGCTACTAGTTTTGCGTCTTGGCCTGTTTAGACGGAGACGCTGCGCCGGAGCGTATTCAACTTTTCCACTTTCAAGGGTGGTTTGAGATTTTTGCGTCTCCATGCCCCAAAAACGCCGTCACCATATAAACAAAAGGCACTTCCGATAAAATATTTTATTGTCTTTACTCGCAAGCGTCTTCGTGTAAACTGGGACTAAGATGAGAAGTTCAGTGACAGAGCGCTACACAACACACATGTCCAGACGTCAATGAACTTTAAACCAACCAGGGCAAAGTTGCGTCACCACGGAGGCGTTAGTTAGACGCTTGTAGACGTGGAAGTACAAGCGCCTGCCTTGCACGATTTGTCTACATGCATAATGGTAGACAAGCACTCATTACGAAATGATCGTATGCTGTTTGATTTGTGTTTCTGTTCGTCAATATATCATATTTGGGTTCATTGGCCGATGTTACTCGACGTCAGCAGAAATTTGCACAGTAGACCGAAGTGGACACATGACCAAGCGAAATTCTGAAAAATCAGCTTCATCCGGTCCCAGTGAAAACGACGCTATCCCTCAGTCCATTTCTTCTACTGTCTATGGACCCAACCCATGCACACTCACTTGTAGCATAACACAACCTAGTGAAAAGGGTAAATGCAAAAAGTGGGGTTTTGAATTGCCAGTATCTTAGACCTAGATATGTCATGTACAATGAATGAGGCCATCTATGTCCATTTGAGAACAAATCAACTAAACAGAGGAGGGGGCCTGCGTCATCATCTATCTGCTACATACCATTCTGCCTTGAGATCTCATCCCAGGAGGTTTAACTGCTCTCCACCATCAGAGCAGTTTTAACCTTTGGATAATGGGACTGTTGAAGCACGACTCTCACCCCAATTTTCACCTTGAGGGGAGACTCATGTGACCCTTTGTCACGTGCTGACGGTGTGGCTTTCAGCTCCACCCCCAGTGATCCAGAGATTTAACTCCTGGTTAAATCTAAACAAATGATTTTGACTTGTGTGCTGTTGTAGGCTTATATGATAAGCTACCTTTTTTTTTACACATAACGAGAAATAATCTAACGTTAGCCTACTACGATAATATGATATATACGGCTATATTGTGATAGTTGTACTTGGTGACCTGCTAATAAAGTTTATATATGACGCAAAGTCGTTGCAGATTTTTGTGTACACATAGGCGTACACTTCAATGCTCTGTTGAGCCTGTAAGAACGCATTTGAAGCGGGAGAGAGTATGTGTGTGATCTTCAGACCCGTGTATTTTTGCAGACATTAACAGATGACTTCTGTCTCTCTCATCATCAAATCATTTTGTCCTTAAAATGAAAGCTTCTTGCATGTCACCCTACTTCGACATAATTAACATGGTCAAAAGCTTGAGTACTGCATTACATCAGTATTGTTGATAGTCCTTAGTTGATAGTCCTAAGTACAAATATGTAGGCTTACTCAACGTTGGCTACATCTAAAAGACAAAGTGACACATTTGAAAGGGCAAAACTATTCACTGTCACAGTGTGTAACTATCTGTGCAACCCCACATAAATGCATGGATATGCACTGCAAGTCAAAGAATTTATATTTCCCTTGACCCTCTGGGGAGTGTCTTGGTGGCAAGCACTGCAGCTCCTGAGTTACCTACAGTTCCCCTGGCCAAGGTATGGGCTACACCACTGCACACCATGTCATTTCTTTGCTTCAACAACCACACAAATATTAAGTGATCTAATTAATAGACCAAGTTTAGATGAAAGGCTAGGTAGCCACCCCCCTCAATGTCTGCCAGGTGAGTCTTTTTCAAGCATAGACAGGCCAATCAAGTGATCAGTGCCCATCTGTGCCACAGCTCCAGCTCTGAAACAGAGAGGGAGAGAAAGAGACAGACACCCAGGGAGCCCTAACCATGGGCCATAACCATAGACAGGCCATAACAGGCAAACCTGTAACAACTATTATTACCGGTCCTGAACGTTGGGGGCAGCAACTTGATTCAGAGAGTTCATTCCGTTGAAAGCGTAGAAGAAGAAATTTGTGGCTGTCTGACGCGACTCTGAGCATCCCTAGATTGTTAAATATATTCTCATAATGTAAGTAAATGGTAGATATAGTTGTGTTAAGTGTACCTTTTGGTTGCATGGACCTAAAATGTAAAGATTTATTTTTGCTAAATACGTCATTGTGTCCAGTAGAAAAAAGAAGCTGGTCGATGTTGCCGCTTCCATATTCAGCTAACGTTAACTCTGAAATCTCAGTGTTAGCATAAAGCTAACGTTAACAGCGTTGACATTCATAGTTTAAATCGCCGGCTAATTTGAGTTAAGTCACATTTGTGTTTGTAATAAAAATGTTGTCACTACGTCCATGTTACCTGTACTGTGGCTATTTTTGTCGTCGTAATGCTAATGTTCGGCAACGTAGTAGGTGACTTCAGTATTGACTTATCTTATGGCTGTTGGTTGAATGTTAGTCTGACATTTGACGTGTGGCAACCAGGCCCCTATTACTCGTGCTTGCTTTTCGGTCAGTCAGTTTTTAATCAAAACGCCTAACTAGCCGCTGTTCATAATCTTAGATTCTACCAAACGGAGGGGAGGATTGGATACCTGAACGATAAAAATACCTGGGCATTTTAACCTAATGACCCCTTTACCCATTTGCTGTAAGAAGTCGACGAAGTGGAAGAGTTTGTGGGCTCTGAAGATTGGAGGTCAGAGTTCGGACTGAAGATGGTCTGATGGACCGGCGCTTTGTACTGACCTTCATCTTCTGCTCTGTGTCCTGGGTGTGCTTCTGGGAAGTGCGCTGGAAGAAAGCTAAGGGAACTCAGATTGAAGAATGGCTCCAAAAACAGCGCTTGTCTGAGTACAAGCATTTATTTGAGGGTAAGATCGTGTAGTGGTCACGTAGTCTTGTAATGACTGCAGTCTATATAGTGATCAGTCTATCAAGTGACCCCCCGCCCCCCGTAAGCCGCATCATTTTGAGAATTCATTTGTATCAACCCTAATATCAGCTCCAGGGTTTGGTTAGGTATGTGTGTCATTGTGCACGTTTATATTGTAAAGGTCACTGTATGTTGATATAGACTACATGCATACCATGTGTTGAAGTTATGATGCGTAATGTGCAATAACCTAGACTTTGCACGTGTCTGTATGTGAATTGCAATTTATTGTTTTTTTATCTAGGCTATGTAAGCAATCAGCACTGCAGTCCAAGACAAATTTCTCCTAGGGGACAATGAAATGTATCTCTCTCTTTACTGTGTTGAGCATTATGTGTGTTAGACTTAAGAATCTAATGAGAATGCAAAGATATGGCTGATCCCATTTGTTATGGACCACTTTAATCTCATGTATCATTTCCAGAGTATTTCTCCTGATACAATAGTTAGTTATTTTTGCTGGGATGTTCAATATTTTAATATGATCCAGGAAGACTGTCTATTTGAACTTGGAATGGTGTCTCGTAAGCCTTTCTTGATTTATTTTATGCCAGAATGAATTTACTGATGTAACAAATCTGTCTTGATGACGGAGTATTTGTAAAGAAGCTTGTAAGCATACACTTTTGATTTTACACCAGTATAAAAGATAATGGTTTTACAACTGTGATTTTTTTTTTTTTGCTTATTGCATACATCTGTGTATGCAGATGTGCAAACACTGGAGGAGTTGAGTCTCAGTGTGCTAAGACGGCTGGAGGAAGTTGTGCAAGAGCAACAGCATTGGCAGGACATATTCAAGGCCCACACGCAGCTCGTTAGAGACTTCGCTTTTCAGGAGTGGCTCAGCTCCCAGAGCCTGGAGCACTACTACCATACGTGAGTACCATACTCTAAAAAACATTAAGCCCCTCTGCATATAGGATTCAATACATGGATGGGCATGCTATCCAAATTGTAAGGTCACCTTTTTTATCTGTGTCACTAAAAGCTAGAATTTATGTTGTGCTTACTTTTACTAGGTCTTCCCTGTTGTAGTGTTATTGTTGAAGGGTAACTGCATAAATGCCATCTACGGTGCTTTTGTGAATGGACACAAGTCAAATTGCCTTATTTGAACTGAACACATGAGTGAGCGGTGTTTTTTTCCATGGTAAAATATTGTAGGCGGGTCTTGGGTAAACAGAGAGTCTACCAGCCTGACGATGGGAAATTTATTTTTTGGCTTATATAGTTGTTTTCACAAACACTGAATCCCATTCTACACCGTTAATTTGTCCTGTAGTACATTTACCAACCACCAAAAAAGAAATGTTGCAGAGAAGATGGCTAAGAAAATGAATGACTAATGTGAATGTGTGGAGTTAACTGCACAAACTGGTTTATTCTGATAGCTGGCTCAGATAAGTTACTCCGTAGGGTCTACTCTACACATAATATTGTCTGTAATGTGTTCCTTATTTGTCAGTCAGACACGACACGTACAGATCAAGTATCTGCCCTAAACTTTATTGTTGACAAGCCAACGGTTACCATGGATATGATCAGTACGGTTCTAAGGGTGCTGCTTAGTGACTAAGTCATATAACATGAGCATACATTACATTGTCAATCAGAAAGACCAAAGCCTTTTTTAGCAAACACTCCAGGAATGTATTGTATTACTAGATCACATAACTTAACAGTTGGGCTAAGCCCGCTGTAGGTATCATTGCTGCTAGTCAGAAGACTTGTTGACTTCTCTTGTGCTGAAAACCTCAGGCATCACCCCACAGTACATATCAGTTTCATCTGAATAGACCGAATACAGTGCGAATACAGTTGTGAATACATCACAAGTCTTTCGTTTAAAAAGCTGTGAAAACTAGAATGGTTATGATAGACTGATAGTTACAGAATATCACAGTGTAAAGAGATTCAGCTGAGTGTCCATCTGAACCCTCTAAAGAAGTATATGCTGCATAGCAGTACGTGGTATGACTATTGCATGTCCTTGAAAAAAACAATGAAAATACCAGTACTGGTAAAGGTTTTTTCTTAACGTCTGTCTCGATGAGAACAGCAATCACAGTCAGCCTTTTGGATAAAAGGGAAACAAGGCCAGTTGTTTACAACTTCGCTCCTTTTACTACCATGGCTTGAATGAACGAGAATCTCCACAGACATGTCGGTGGAGTTGTGTGGTGGTGTAGATTTGTAAGCCAAGCACCTGATCTTGCAGGCCACGGCCAAGATCCTGAAGGCCAAGCCTCTTCTATGCATTCATGTGTTAGCAGTTTCTGTTTATGATTTTATGTTCAAAATTTTAAAAGTCAATTATCAATCGAAGCATTATTGTTAAACAGCAGTGGACATTTAATTTATTTGAATAATTATTTTCCTTGTTTTTATTGCAGTTTGCAATTATACTTAGGCTAACCTAGGCTGGCCAATATTTGTATTGTCTAAAAAAAGGACAGCCTTCCTTGGAATTGAAGGTATGCTGTCATCTGTGTGGTGTTTGATGTGGAATGTAAATTTTTCACTGTTGCAAGAAGTTGTCAATGTAATAATAATTCATTACATTATTACATTGTCATAAGATTACACTTAGCAGATGCTTTTATTCAAAAGCATAACAGCAAAAGACCAAAGATTCTTGATTACTCAACCTCAACCCCTTCGTGCTAAGTCAGGGTGGAAAAAAATATGCAGAACATACATACAGTATATGCATGGAGTCATTATTTATGCTACAGTTAGCTCAGCTCTACCAATCATATGTGTAAATAATAAAAGCAATTCTGATTTGGTAGTAAGATTACTATTTACTTATTTATTTACAAAAAAGAACCTAAAACCTGCGGATAAACTTTCCAGACATAACATACATTCAAATTTGTAGCTGAGTGGTGCTACTAGCAGAAATACAATCTACTCCCACTCAAAATCAGTACTGTACGAAACGATCTTTTACATAGACTACAATATTCCAAATTTTACTTTACTGTGACAAGATAGATTGTTAATTTTGGAGCTTCTGTTGTCTTTGACTATGTAGGTAAATAATCTGTCCTCTACACTAGCCCTGGGTGGTATCAAATTTTTCATACTTTGATATTTTCCTGACATGATAACCTGGTATGTCACATATATACACATGTATGTCTGGCCAGTTTTAATTGCTGTAAATCTAACAATTCGTAGCACTGAATGATTTAATAAATTGCAGTGTTTCTTTTATTGCAACTTTTCATAAGGAATGCAAGAAACTGATTCTTTTGCATCAGTCACAGCATTTCTCTTACAATCTGATGTTGCCAAACTAATTTAGTATGTCTTATTGTGACCTGTAGGACGCAACAGTATTAAACATCATACCTTTAGTATTTGAAAATACCCCTGTATGTTTTTTTCAAAATACCACCGAAGCCTACAGTACTCTCCACAGAGTTGTCTGAAAGTCCACATATGCCCCTGGCATGGCTTAGCATACTGTTGCTTTAGTTGTTCACTCAATAGTGCATATTGTGTAGTAATGGAGACTGCTAATGGCAAGTCTGCCAAGAGGTTATTAGGCTTTTTCAGTTAAAATATTGACATATGTCTACATATTATAGGCTGTAACCTGTTCACAAAAAACATTTTTTCAGGGTACCCAGAAGGCTGGCGGCACAAAAGGTGGACAAAAAGCCAAAACAATAAAATACTTAAAAATGTTTCCGGGGTGTTGACAGGCCCTATGGTTTAGTAGCCCATTCACTCTCACCAAACCAATATTCCCACAGGCCCCTTTGAGCTGCTCTGTGGGCTGAGCATGGGTGCTTCTATGGTCTGTGCTAGACAAATCATACAACTGTAGTCTGCGGTGAATGTTTTTGTTGGCAGCTATTATGCTACAGTTGTCTAAATAATTCAGTAAAATTAGATCACAAGGGAATTTCTTTTGTTTGTTTGAGACACCTGAATTCTCGCTGTCTGTTTTGTGTGTATAGGTTAAAATCACTGGGCTGCACCAGTTTGGATGATCTTGCCCAATTTGACAGCCAGCTGCAGCTGTCTTTGGCCGCTTGGGGCTACTACTACGAGGACTACATCAAACTTTCTACTGGAGTAAAGGTCCTCCAGGCCAGTAGGGGTCACCGTGACAAGGACTACGAGATCCAGCTTGTGCATAGCCTTGCTGAAAGGCGCCTCAATGAGAAGTGGTCCTTTGGTAAGTGTGCTGCTTTTCTAGCTTTCTTGAAGCAATGCAGTATCATAACGGGTAACCCCTTCTTTAACACATCCCTATCCTCCTTACACACGTTGTGTTGTGCCACCATCGGGGTGTAAGCAATAGTGTGTTATATTTGCCTTGGAGACCGAGATGGGTGACGTCTAAACAGGTGACTACATTTGCAACAGAGGAGAAATTCTCAGATTAGCTCAGTTAGTGTCACCTGTTATTAGCAACATGAACGAGACTTTTAGCCAATCTTAGCAGAACCACTTGAACAACATGGTATTTCACGAATAACAGGACCTAGCAACATGCCTATCAACTAAAGAAACAAAGTTTTATATACAACTGACGAGGTGCACACAAAAACACTAAAAATTACACAAAATATTAAAAATCAGTTAATGTTACAATCCATGCACTGAGCAGCCATCTTTAATCGCAAACTTTGGGTCCTCTGTGTTGCTCTGAGGTATCTGATTGGACATCGAACTTCAGCACTTGGAAAACGAGCTCTGGCTGCAAATGGAATGCTCACCAATGCTGAGGAACTTCTGTACATATTTAAACCCAATAGCCTAACAAATACACCCGTCTTTCACTGCTCCCCCCACACCTCTGTCCCTTATATACAAGAATGTGCATCACCATCACATCCTTCCCACCTTAACTGAATTGTCTCTATAGAACATTGCAATTGGACTTGAGATCAAAAATATTGTGATGAAACTATAAAAAACTAGAAAAGCACAGCCAAGACAGCTTAAGTCTTCACCTCATTGTCATTCTCACCTTAAGACATTAAAAGACATTAATCATGTTAAAACATTTTATTACTGGCGTAATAGTTAACTAGTGGGTTCGTTCACTCATGCTCACACGAACTTGGTTGGCTCTTCGGTGCAGGAAAGTACTTTATCTAATTTCCACTGGCAACATGAACTACTGGGTTGCTCACCACTACCGCTCTAACTCTCCTCTGTCTTTCACTGAACCCTCTAACCAAAAACTCAACAACTCCTTGACCCGTAGATTCCATGCTACACTGGTAACTTCACTGAATAAAAAAATCCTGGAGGCAGATGGTTATGCAGATCACCACCAAAAACAAATCAGTTCTAAGTTAGCCCAATTCTGACCTATCCTGAAAATTTCATCAAAATTCATCCATAGCTTTTCGAGTTATGCTGTTCACAAACAAACAAACAGACAAACAAACCAACGCCATCGAAAACATAACCTCCTTGGCGGAGGTAATGATATTATGCATGACAGTTCTTCTAGTGTGACTATAGACACCTCATTAATTGCCTTACATTCATACCACATGGGAAGCTTAAAACAAACATGATGCTAAGGGTTAATATGAATACTACTAATAGGGTAACATATTTCTTAACCATAACCCTGCATCTCCATGGACAGCCACCACTTCCACCACAAATTCCCTGCGACAAAACAATGTAAAATGCTTTTAAAAAGAGACATGAGAGGTAAAAACAAGCAAAGGTTTATTTCTTACAGTGACCAATGAGGTTTATAAATAAGCTGATATTATGTTATCTAACATAACATTTGGAGTTATGCATACATCTGAATCACAGCGTGCCAGCAAACCTGTCATTTAAGGTCTTCTTGGTGGTTAAAGCTTTGCCAAAGTTGACAAAGACAAATATGTTGGCAAAGAATGACACAGCAAATAATGTGCATTATTCAGGTTTTGGTAGTGGTCATTCGTTTATATCCAAAGCAGCAAAGACTGAAGATGCTAGAATTTCTTTCATTGTGTGCTTTTGATATGAAGCTAGTATGAGTGTCACCTTGTAATTGTTTCTGTGTATTATCCGATTTTCAAGTTAGAAAGTTCCAGATGTTATATGTATATAGAAACATTGGCCTAAACGCCTCTGGAATTACCCAAAGGAAATAAGTATAATAGGAAAAGAAAAATAAATCAGTAAAAGTGTAGGCAGTCAGTTGCTTGACTAAATGGCACAATTCACAATCATTTCTTTCACTGTGTCTGTTTTTAGTGTAAGCAACATTAAGATTATTACTGAAAGGTAATCTAATTAATGTATCAGCGAACCAGTTTCAAACAGCTATTTTCTTGAAACTCTAAGAATAGCCATTAATTTATGAATGTCTATACTTCCTTGCAGCAGGAGCTCTGATATTTGGCTGTACAGTTGCACTCTGTTTTCTTATTCGAGACCTCATGTTTTACGTGATTGGTGAGTCCTCACACAGACATAACAGTAATGTGTCATCCTTTATCTCAGTGATCTAGTCTTGATAAATCTCTCTCTCTCTCTCTCTCTGTCTCTCCTCATGCTCTCTCTCGCCATTCTAGGTGGAATAACTGTGTCCATCATCGCATTTGTCTTTACCATAAAGTTCCTGTGTGAGCTTGCTGCACGGGTGGTCAGCTTTCTTCAAAATGAGGACCCTGGGCGCCGTGGTGACCGTAGCATCTATGACTATGTGCGGGGCAACTACCTGGACCCGCGCTCCTGCAAGGTGTCCTGGGATTGGAAGGAGCCACAGGAAGTAGGGCAAACTATGACTTTTCGTGTGCAGGTGAGCATTCTTAACAATTTGTTTAGGGTCATTCCGTGTCAAATCAACAAATGGCCAACAGTCACCCTCTCCAAAAAATCTAAAAAAAAATCACAGCTGTTTGTACATCCAACCTATGTATAAATCTTAAATATTAAGTCTGTATCAGTAATAGCTCCAAAACTACAGCCCTTTGAAATTTCAGGTCATTTTGGGAATTCTGGTGAACAAGCCTTTTGCTCAACTTCCGACATTGCTGGCTCTTTTAGTATTCCACACACATTAGTGTAACTATGTGAAAAGAAATGTATTTTCCTGTAGAATTCAAAAATCAAATCAGATCAGATGTATCTTGTGTAATTCTTCCTCTTCAAAGCTGTGAAAATGGCTATAGATTATGTGAAATGACACCACCACTTTTGAGGGCTTCTCGTTCAAAAAGTATGGGACACAAATTTATCAGATTATTTTTCCCAGTCATATACGGATTATAATGTCATGCCTATGCATTAACCTTTGTTGATATTGTTTTCGTATGGTCAGTGTATTTTCTTGAAGTTAGGCTTGATTTTCAAAAAGGCACCATATTACAATGTCCTGTTTTGTAACTGCGCTAAATCAACTGATCATACTCAACTTATCAAAAATTATGACTATTAACAGGACCAAGCCAGTATACAACAAAATTCGAAAAATGATCAAGATCTCCTTTGCTGTCAGTATTGCACACCTTCATGTTTCAAAAGATCACACATTATCTTCAGTACCATGTAGTGAGTGTTTTTTTTCCCCAATCATGGCCGTTTTTTAAATTTAGCAATGAATCGGATACTGCATATATCAACACTTTTAAAGCAGGTTGTATCAGAAAATAAAAATGTTTACACGTATGTGGATATTTTGAGGAGATTTAGCTACCTCAAACAGATACTTTTTGAAGTTTGTGAAGTGTAGCAGCAGTATGGCACACAGGGACACACTATATACATAGACACTACCGGTCAAAAGTTTTAGAACACCACACTTTTTCCATTTTTTTTAATGAAAAGTAGCCACCTATGGCAGATATAACAGCTGAGCATACCCGTGGCATTCTTTCTACAACAGAAATCAAATATTCTTCAAAAAGTTCTTCTCAAGTCTGTTGCAGAAGTTCCTATAAATGTGTGGCACTTGTAGGTTGCTTGGCTTTCACTCTTCTGTCCAGTTCATCCATTCAACTAGCTTGATTGGGTTTAAGTCTGGAGATTGTGCTGGCCACTCCATGTTTTCAAGCTTACCATCTTGTTTATTTTTTCTTGAGGTAGTTTTGGCATAGTTTGGACTAGTGTTTTGGGTCATTATCCAGGGTTATACCAGAGGGTATTGCATAGCACAGCAGAATGCTGTAGTAGCCCTGTTGTTTCAGGATGCCGCTCACTCTGTACAAGTCACCGAGCCTGAATCCAGCAAAACAGCCCCAGACCATCACACTTCCTCCTCCATGTTTGACAGTTGATGTCATACACTGTGGAACCATCCTCTTGCCTACTGAACCTCGCACAGAGGTCCTGCGTGATGAACAAAAGATTTGGTCCATAATGTCTTCTTCCAGGCTTCAGTAGTACATTGGCTGTGTTTCATGGCCCAGGAGAGCCTTTTGTCTTATTCTGATGTCTTAGGAATGTCTTTCTTGCTACTTGTCCTGTCAAACCTGCAGCTCGAAGTCTATCTTCACAGTTGAAACTTGCTTACTACGACCACTATTAAGCTGTGCTTTAAGTTGCTGTGCTGTGAGCCGCCTATCACACAAGCTGTTAACTCTTCCAAACATGTTCTCTGATTCAGTTGTGGCTTTGGGTTTGCCAGACCACCACACCCATTTCCTTCTGAGTGCCTTTTGATGGTGAAGAAAACTGTACTCATTGACACCTTGACTTTTTTTCCCTATAGGAAAACACCTTGCCATTTTTGTAGCATTACACTACTTTCTGCAGTAAAATACTGTTCACCTGATTCTTCTGAGGGTCTGGTACCACAATGTGTGTTTCAACACTGCTTTTATACCAACATTGGGTGTTGTTAGTAATCAAGAAAAGTTGGAACACCTATAGGAATTAGTAGCACCAGCTGTCAAAGCTGGTTTAACCTTCATTGTTGCTGATCAGGTAATTCACTTCATGTTTCCTGAAAAAGGCCTTTTTGTATAACCAATTTTTTTTAACCTCTGGCTGTTCAGTACTTACCTTTGTACCGGTAGTGTACGTATAGTATGTAGTGTAGTGTATATATATATGTATATATATATATATATATATATATATATACAGTTGTGGTCAAAAGTTTACATACACTTGTAAAGAACGTATTGTCATGGCCCTCTTGAGTTTCCAGTTATGTCTACAACTGTGATTTTTCTCTGATAGAGTAATTAGAACAGATACTTCCTTGTCACAAAAAACATTCCTGAAGTTTGGTTCTTTTATGACTTTATTATGGGTTAACAGAAAAAGTGACCAAATCTGCTGGGTCAAAAATATACATACAGCAACATGAATTAATATTTTTGGTGATTTAGAAAGTTGTGTCAATGAAATGAGCTTCATATCATGGTCTTTTAACTTCTTGTGAGTGATTATGAGTGACTATAGCTGGTGACTTCTCTGAGGCCATTTAAATAGGGCTTATTGGATACAGACACCCACAAACACTACAATGGGAAAGTCAAAGGAGCTCAGCACGGATCTGAGAAAGAGAATCATTGACTTGAACAAGTCAGGAAAGTCACTTGGAGCCATTTCAAAGCAGCTGTAGGTCCCAAGAGCAACAGTGCAAACAATTGTTTGTAAGTATAAAATGCATGACACTGTTGTGTCACTGCCACGATCAGGAAGAAAATGCAAGCCATTACCTGCTGCTGAGAAAAAAATGGTCAGGAGGGTGAAGAGTCAACCAGGAACCACCAAAAAGCAGATCTGCAACGAATAACAAGCTGCTGGGACACAGGTGTCAGTGTCCACAGTGAAGCGTGTTTTGCATCACCATGGTCTGAGAGGGTGCCGTGCAAGAAGGAAGCCCTGGCTCCAAAAGCAGCACCTTAAGGCTCAACTGAAGTTTGCTGCTGATCACATGGACAAAGATAAGACCTTATGGAGAAAAATTCTGTGGTCAGACGAAAGAAAAATCGAGCTGTTTGGCCACAATGCCCAGCAATATGTTTGGAGGAGAAAAGGTGAGGCCTTTAACCCCAAGAACACCATGCCTACCGTCAAGCAAAGTGGTGGTAGTATCATGCTGTGGGGCTGTTTTGCTGCCAATATAACTGGTGCTTTGCACAGAGTAAATAAGATAATGAAGAAGGAGGATTACCTTCAAATTCTTCATGATAACCTAAAATCATCAGCCCAAAGGTTGGGTCTTGGGCGCAGTTGGGTGCTCCAACAGGACAATGACCCCAAACACACATCAAAAGTGGTAATGGAATGGCTAAATCAGGCTAAAATTAAGGTTTTAGAATGGCCTTTCCAAAGTCCTGACTTAAACCTCATTGAGAACATGTGGACAATGCTCAAGAAACAAGTACATGTCAGACACCCAACAAATTTAACTGAACTGCACCAATTCTATCAAAAGGAATGGTCAAAGATTCAACCAGAAGCTTGCCAGAAGCTTGTGGATGGCTACCAAAAGTGTCTACTTGAAGTAAAAATGGACTAGGGACATGTAACCAAATATTAGCATTGCCGTATGTATATTTTTGACCCAGCAGATTTGGTCACTTTTTCTGTTAACCCATAATAAAGTCATAAAAGAACCAAACTTCAGGAATGTGTTTTGTGACAAGGAAGTATCTGTTCCAACCACTCTATCAGAGAAAAATCACAGTTGTAGACATAACTGGAAACTCAAGAGGGACATGATATTATGTTCTTTACAAGTGTATGTAAACTTTTGACCACGACTGTATATATATATAAATTTCATGTCATGATAAAGACATAGGCCAGACTGCAGGAGAACATGGACGAATGAAACACCTATTAATTAAACGTGATTTCTAAAAAGGGTGTTGTACAAGACAAGGCCTACTGCTGAGAATAAAGGTACATAGAAAGGAAAAAAGTGTTTGTCCAGAAAAGCTTTGTACTGTAACATAACAGCGAGCAATTGTTCCACTTCGTCGTCAGTGCACACATTGGAGTGTCTTTTTTTTTTTTTTCTTTGTTTTTCTTTCTGTCCGCCAGCCTGGCTTAGTAACCTAACTTTAGATTTACCTTAGAAAGGTTGTTCTGTGATGTGCAGTTGAACGTTGAGGGGCGAGTATATCGCCATTTACTGGTATGGAATGGAAAATTACACGCCGATTTGTGTTCATGTAACAAAGAGGTTTTTTTATCCAAATGTTGTGTAAACACAAATAAAAGAATAAACAGATTAAATAATATCTATTTATAAAAATATCCACATTTGTGTAAATGGGCCCTATATGTTTATGCAACTGTGTCAACCCTGTTGGGTAAATGTTGAAAAATAAATTTGTTGTCTTTTGGAGTTTTTTTGCTTAACCTTTCAGCAGTAGTTTCAGTGTAGCCTATTGTGTGGCTAAAAGTTGTTTGGTTCTCATGGCCCCCTGCCCTAGCTGTTCTATAAAAATGGACAGCCGTTTCCTGCGCACCGGCCAGTGGGGCTGCGGGTCAACATCACGCACATGGAGCTGGCTCTGGACATCCCCGTCACCCAGGAGGTGCTGCAGGAGCCCCACGGCAATGTTGTCAAAGTGGCTTTCACCGTACGCAAGGCAGGTCGCTATGAGATCACAGTTAAACTGGGTGGCCTTAACGTGGCATATAGCCCTTACTACAAGATCTTTCAACCAGGTGAGACTGTTTGGATTCCTTGGTTAGTTTAAACATTTTAAAATAAGCATTTTATTGTTAAAAGTAAGAGTTTACTATAACCCATCTGATGTGAAGAACTATAGACCTGTTTTACTGCTTTGTGTTTGTCTAAAAGGCTTTTTTAAAAACAACCTTTACAAGTATCTATTTTATTTTATTTTACACATATTATAATTTTGCTGTATAATAATGCTGGATTGTAAAGTCTGATTTTGAGAGTATTTAAAACTGTCCAATAATATGTGGCTGAAGCATGGATAGAGCACCAGAGGCCTCTTTCCTATCATCAGTTATGAGTTTTCATTCGAACCAAGAAAGTGAAAATACTTTCCCATAATGTTAGTTTAACAGCACATTGTGTCGTAAAGGTGTATTTCTTGTTTGTGAATTCTTGTTTTGTCCTTTTGACAAAAGAATAGGTGAAATGATGATGCTGACAATTATTATGTGTCAACCCTGATTGACAATTTTTTAAATTATTATTTTACTGACTTTGGCAAATGTTTTCATCTCAAATGGCTTAATTCCAGGAGACAACAAAAATGTTCCATCATTGCTTCACGAACTACTGTTTTGCATCTAAGAAAGTAAGATTGTTTGAAACATGACACTTGTGCATTCTTTATATATTTCTCAGGAAATGTGGTTCCATCTAAAACCAAGATTGTGTACCATTTCTCCACACTGGTCGTAACATATGGTCAGCAGCACACTTTGCAAATCGAGCCTCGGGATGAATATGGCAACCCTACCAGTAACTCCACATCTCTCATTGATGAAGTTAACTACAGCGTTCACATGCACTCGGTAAGACAAAGCACACTATGTACCGTGTAAGTTAACAGACTAAATTGTGAGCACATGAATATGCACACGAACTACTGGCATTGGAATAAACTAGATAAAGTACACTGCTGCATGGTATTGAACAATTGTTGATTGCCTGTGTTAATAAGACTCTGGGCCAAAAAAAAATCGTCTTGCTTAAAAGTTTAGCGAAAATTGTTTTTGGAGATCTAGCTTTGATGGGGAAACAGTGCCCCCGAATTTTACGGTACTTTCTGTGCTTTTAGAGGTTATTGGTCTGGGTGTACATCTACATTACATTACATTACATTTAGCAGATGCTTTTATCCAAAGCGACTTACAAAAAGGAGGACATAAGCTGACAGTGGTGTAGAGGAACTACAGTAAGCAGACTACCTTTATACATACAGGTAGATGCATGTGCCTAAGTAAGTTTCCCAGAGCAGGGGCACTACAGACACACATACTTCCCACATGGGGACAGTAAGAGAGAGTTGGTTTAGTGATTGTTAGTTTTATCAGGAAGGGAAGCAGTCTCAAAAGAGAAGGGTTTTTACAAGCTTTTTAAAGGTAGAAAGGGATATTGCTGTTCTTGTAGCAACTGGTAGGTTGTTCCACCATTGGAAGCCAACAACAATGAAAAGTTTAGCGTGACCTTGCTTTGTGAGAGGCGAGGGTACGGCCAGACGGTTTGTATTAGCGGATTGTAACGCTCTGGACGGGACATGAGCCTTTAGTAAGACATTGAGATAGGTGGGGGCGGATCCTGAAATGACTTTGTAGGCTAGCGTCAAAGCCTTGTGTTGAACTCTGGGAACTACCGGCAGCCAGTGCAGGTTGCTGAAGAGTGGAGTGACGTGCCCTTTTGGGTTGATTGAATACCAGTTGCGCTGCTGCGTTCTGGACCATTTGCAATGGTTTAATCACACAAGCAGGTAGGCCGCCTAGGAAGGAGTTGCAGTAGTCAAGGCAGGAGGTGACCGTAGCCTGTATCAGGAGCTGAGCGGTATATTGGGTCAGGTACAGTCTGATTTTTCTAATATTGTACAATGCATAGTGGCATGACCGCGCTACGGAGGAAATTTCCTCAGAGAAAGATAGATGGTCATCTAATATGGCAGCCAGGTTTTTAGCAACGTTGTTCAGGGCAATAGTGACAATGCCAATCTTCAAGTTGGGCAAGGATGTCCAGGAGTTCGGTTTTTGACAGATTAAGCTGGAGATGGTGTTCTTTCATCCAAGTGGACAGATCAGAGAGACCGGTGGAGATGCCTGCAGAGACCATGGTGTCGTCAGGCTGGAACGACAGGTACAGCTGTGTGTCATCGGCATAGCAATAGTAGAAGCCGTGTGAGCGGATGACATGGGCCAGTGAGATAGCAAACAGAAGGAGTCCCAGCGCCGACCCCTGGGCCACCCCTGTGGAGAGGGTGTGAGCTGATGACAGACAACCTTGCATGACACATTAAAGGAGCGTTGCGCGAGGTAGGATTTAAGCCAAGAGTGGGCTGTGCCTGAAATCCCCAAGTTAGCGAGTGTGGTTAGCAGTATGAGTATGTTGTGGTTGACTGTGTCGAAGGCAGCCTATAAGTCAAGAAGGATGAGTACAGACACATGACACATTTTATACATTCCCGCCTTCTTGGTCAAAACCCCACAATTTGCATTTACCCATTTCACTAGGTGGCATTATGCTAGAGTGTGCATGGGCTGGTTTGATACTCCTTTGTAACACCGACAGACTAAAAAAAATTGTCTTGGGTAAAAGTTTAGGCAAGTTATTTAGAGAAAACTGTTTTTGGACTCCTAGCTTTGATGGAAAATAGTGCCCCTGTAGCAAAATGTCACAATTTGGTGCACAGCTTGATTAAATTTGGGCAACTAGAAGCCAAGACATGGACTGTCGAATCATTTCTAGCTGCATCTTATATTTTGATTGACATCTCAAGATAAATACTTTGATAGCTTTTGTCATCATAGTCTGCAAATGACATCTACAGGGTTCTGACAGGGCTGTAGGACTGATAATGCTGTAGGACTTTGCCATATGTTGGTTGTGTTTTCTGGTCTGCACCGGTGTCTGCTTGGTGATAAAACAGCAACTGTTGCTCTTTTATTAAATAAACATAATGATGTTAGCAGTCATATTGGTTTTGTCAGATTTTTTCCACTTTTTCTTTTCCTCTAATTGCTCTAGAACCGCTTAGCGACATGGGTAAATGTAAAAATTTAAACTAGGAACTGCGATTATCTTAAACTGTGAGCGGGGTGGGTCCGTTTTTTGTCCAGTTTCTGTCTAGTACTGTTTAGAATGCATGGTAATGTGTTAGACTATTCACACTGCATGCGTTCACTGAGCAGTGTCTATCCTGTCAGACCACTTAGAAACTGCGCTGCAACTAGAAAATAGAAATCTATAAGTCTATTTTTCTGTGTGGTCTATGAGCATTTTCAGCCCAAATCCTATTAAAACCTGTAGCACAACTACACATTTCATGTTAACTATGCATGTCTCTATCTACGTATCTATGTATGTATTGACACAAGGATACCTCAAAAGCCTCCTGACTGAAAAGTATGACCACTCGCCTACAATTATATGAAACAAACGCTGGAAAATGATCAGTATTGACCTTGACATACCAGATCTGCCCTACAAGTGCAGTAACTACGTAACATAAAAGCTGAAATACCTTTTAAAGTTGTCACACTGCCCAGAGAAAGATGTTGTAGGTATAATAGTGGTGAAGCAAGATTCTGCGGCGATTTGTTTTTCGAGTATTCTAAGTAAAAGAAAAGCCTCAATCGCAATTCTTCTGTCGACCACTCGAGCTAAAAAAAACCCAGCCAACTCATTCTTGTCATTCAATGTTTCCCGTTTGGTTTGGGAAATCTAACGGCAATAAGCCACTGGGCAAAACTGAGGTCCATATGTCACAAAATGTAAAAACAAGAGGTAGGACAAATGGACTGCTGCCAAAGAGGCAGAGTTTGTCATAACTTTACGGAAGGGGTGAAAAAATGTGTATGCTTGTTGTTTGTTTTGGGGTTTTTTTTTGTTTGTTTTGTACCATGTGGCAATAAAGGCTTTGACAACAATCAACCTACATGTTTGATAAGGCCGACAGGAATATTTGACATTGTTTCAAAGTGATCAAGTTGTACTAGGTGTGCTTTCTAAACATTGTTTAAAATAAGAAAATAAAAACAAACACATATTGTGTTTATTAAATGGATATCAAGGGGAAATGGGGCTATGCGCATTGAAGGACACTGGCCGAGGCCATTTAAAGACAGGGCTGGCAGCTAATGCCCTGTGCATGCACCGTGCGACATGTCTGGTGTGACGGACTGCTTCGTCCTGCCCCTCTCACACTTAAAGCTGTCTGAATGAGCCCTAAGGCAAGGATGATATGCAATCTTTTGCTTAGCACATGAACTACAGGTTTCCTACTCGAGCTGGCAAGCTTACATACATAGTGCTGTTCTCATTGATGGAGAGCATTGAAGGATAGAAATGCTGTTCACCCTGTTAAATCTTGATGTAACATGAGCATGATTTTAGATACATATTATGGTTTTCAAAAAAACTCCCTAGTGTTGCTTTAAAACAATAGTGATGTAACCTAAAAATTCTAGTGACCATATCTTCTTCTTTCTTCACCCCTTCGTAGTTGGGAACAACTGATGACAACAGTGATGAGGAGTACTACCACAAGTCCGTTTCTTCCAATAAGCAGCTATGTCAGGTCCTACTTCGTCTTACCCTGGCCAAAATGGGCTGCTTTAGAGCACGCATCTCCTATATGGACCAACTGCTCAGCAATGGAGAGTTTGACATCATTGTGCTTAGTGGTAAGTGTGTGTTTTTGGGGGGCTGGATACTAACAACACAGTTTCAGGGTGTCTGAGCACAACTTTACACTCACTGCGTTCACATGGTGGTATTGGTTTGGATTGGGATTGGTTTGGGTGTTGCTACCCAACGGGTGGTCTGTCCCAAAATCCTTGTTCACATGCAGTTCGTCTAAGCGGATAATGGTCAGAGACCTGGCCCTTTCCGCTACGCTAGGTGGGTGACGCTGTAGTCAACTTCTATCTTTCTATTATTATCTTTTAATGCAAGGAACGTCTGTTCCACGCATAACTCTCGAACCACTCATCCGCTTGATCTCAAATTTGGAGGGCGTCATCATAATGTTACCAGTGTGTGCAGTGCCAAGTTGCGTGTTGTTTGGGCAAAAAATGCCAAAGATATCGGTCAAACCATGACGACCCAGGCTGATAACATTTACAACGCTGCTAGCTGCTACAGTGTTGGACATAACGCGACGACATAACTACAATAATGGACATAACACGAGTAAACATTTGCCCACAACAAAGCTGCTACGTAGGTAAGATACGCAACAGCAAACTACAGCACTGCACACATATGCCTACAGTGCATACAGACGACACGTAGAGGAGACTGAACTTTTCACCTCTCATTCCGGTTATTCCACATCGCAAAACAGTGGCTAAAGAAAATCTTACAAGTCAGTCAGTGCAAATGTATTTACATAGCCTCCTCCTTTCACCTGATATTATTACCCACTTAAACAATAAGGTGGTCTAAACAAAAACGTAATACTCTGGCACATCTTCTATGGGCTCTGCACTGTTCCTACTAAATAAAGACAATAAACAAACTTTCTGGCGGTATACAAAGATGCTGTTCCAGGAGTTTGACGCATTCGCGTACATGTTGTGCATTCTGCTGTGTTAGGAAGTCCGTATGAAGGAACAAACTGCATTTTTTATTTCGTTAATTCATGCGCAGTAGGTGAAACCAATCCAATCCCATACACATGGCAGCACCAAGTGGTTTAATACCGGCCCAAGCCTGGTGTTTCAAGTGGTTTCGGGAAACCAATCTCAAGCCGATCGTTATCCCGTACACATGCAGCCGGTACGATCCCAAACCGGTTCCAATTGGTTTCAATTCGTCCATGTTGTAACGGTGCAGTAGCCCGTTACCATTTTTACACCACAGTTCATCACTAAAATACGACACGACACGCGTTTTAAAACACAGCCTTTTATTTCTTTTACCACACGTGAGCATGCAGCTGGCAGTCACGGAAGAACAGCATCTGCAACACAACAAATACACACCGTCAATAAAACTGTTCTTACCGTCAGGAGTTGCCAACTGAGCTAAGAACTTTGGACATGGCTAACATTTTTCACTTGGCAAACAATAGCAAACAATTACCGGACAAAGGAGTGAGCTAACAGCAGCTTACCTTGCAGGTGTTCGTCAACTTCCTGACTGTGACCAAAAGACCCGACGGTAGCTCCCGAGGGACAATTATACTTTGCATGTTGCACCAGTGTGTGGGGAAAAAGGGGTGTTTGTGTGTCTGTGTATTTTATAACTGTTTGTGATGTATGTGGTGTCTGTATTTTTAAACCAGACTATTTATTATATTTATATATAGTATTTATATATATTTTTGTACTGGTTTTTAGCGTTTTAACCTTGATTGATTTTGCACATGATATGGTTTTACCCGTGGGCTAGAAAACCCAGGGGAAAGCCCATGCAGTCAGAGTTGGTTGAGGTGAGCTACAGAACACTTGTAATAACCAGAGAGAAAGAGCACGAAGTTTTGCAGTTATTTCTATTATTGAATTTCCTTTGTTACCTTTTGAAAAGTTTTTGTTTAGCTTGAGTAGTTTAATTTTGATTGATTATTTCGTTTGGAGTTTTTCTTTTTTTGTTTCTCTGGACGACAATTTTCCTGTTTTGAGAAGGAAAATAAAAACAGTTTCTGGCTTGAAACATCGACTCCCTGTCCTGCCTTCCAGGCCGTGAGGTTAGCCCGGCAACATTTGGTGTCAGAAGTACTCGTGACAGTTGGTGTCAGAAGTACTCTGCGACATTTGCTGTCAGTAGTACTTGGCGACATTGGCTGTCAGCAGTACTTGGAAACGCTTCCAGAGAGGGCAGTGGAGAAGATGCCACCCAAGACCAGGACTGGTAGGGAGGCTGAGGCCCAACCCCATGAGCAGGGGGATGAGACTACAACACCTGCAGAGTCTCCAGCTCCAGCAGAGGGAGCTGTGTCGGAGTTGACCAACCTGGTGAAGACCTTGTTGCAAGCTCAAGCATCCCGTGATGAGAAATGGGAAAGAATGGCGCAGTCACAGGACCAGCGATGGAAGAACGTGGTGCACCAATTCAACCTGCTTCAAGGCCACGTGGAGGAGCTTCGAGAGGGCAGTGAGGGTTCCAGATCCACAACACCCCAACCTCCAGCAGCAGTGGAGGCACAACCCCAGCTGACCTTCAAGGAGCCCAAGCTCCACCCACTCACCAAGGAGGACGACATCGAACACTTTCTGGCCACTTTTGAGCGTGTTGCAACGACCTGCAGATGGTCAGACTCTACATGGGCCATCAGGCTGGTGCCATTGCTGACTGGAAAGGCACGCAGCGCTTTTGTAGCAATGGACAGGCGGGAGACGGAAGACTACGGCAAGGTAAAGGAGGCCATCCTAAAAAAATATAACATCAACGCTGATACCTACCGTATGAGATTCCGTTCAGCTGTCATCATGCCGGATGAGACCCCCAAAGAGCTGTATGTGCGGCTGAAAGAGCTGTTTGTGAAATGGGTGAGGCCTGAGGAGCACTCACTAGATGACATTTGTGAGCTCATGGTTCTTGAGCAGTTCATGGACATGCTGAACCAAGACATGGCAGTGTGGATACGGGAACATGACCCTAAGTCTGCTGAGGAAGCAGCCAGGCTGGCAGACGTTTTCCAGGCAGCTCGGCAGGGAACCAGGGGGCCAAGCGCCAACAGATGGACTGCACGTAAGTCTGATGGGGGTGGTGAGAGTCGTGGTCAATACCATCATAGGCCTAGCTTTAACCGCTACCCAGATAGACACAGGCAGGAGGTCAGGTGCACGTATTGTGGGAAACTGGGTCACACAAAGCCTAACTGTCAGGCTAGGAGCACGCACAACACCACAGTCTGCTACACACCTAGACCACACACACCATGCATCCAACACTCCCCAAAAGCAGAACAGCTGGTCCAGGTGCTGGTTAATGGTGAGTCAGCGATGGCCCTAGTGGACACAGGTAGTTCACAGACCTTGATACTTGAAAGCCTTGTCCCTGGAGAGCAGGCTAGTGGACAGCCAACAGTTAAGGTGTGTTGTGTGCATGGAGATGTTAAGAGTTACCGCACAGCTGAGGTGTTCCTGACGGTTAGTGGCCAGACATTTTTCATGCCCGTAGCCATAGCTGCTAAGCTACCATATAAAGTAGTTTTGGGTCATGATCTCCCCATCCTATGGGACCTCATTCCCAAGGTAGAGCACTGCAATGCTGTTACGAGAGCACAGAGTGCTAAAGAGATGCCTTTTGCTGATGCAGAGCTGGACGTGGCAAGCCGTAAGCCGGAGAGACCGCATCTGTCACGACAGCAGAAGCGTAGGCAAAAGGTGACTAACGTGATTGATCAGGCAGAGCCAGAGGTATGGCCATATCCTGAGTTGACTATGGATTTAGACATACCAACAAACATTGCTGAGCTACAGAGACAGGATGAAACCTTAGAGCCATGGTTTAACCGAGTAGCTGAGTGTGGTAAACCGGGTAGTCTGTTGAAAGAGGACCAGTACGTGTTGAAAAAGGGTATATTGTACCAGGTAAAAGGACAGCAGGAGACATTGGTTGTGCCGAAGCAATTGAGGCATAGAGTAATGACTTTAGCCCACTCCATCCCCTGGTCAGGCCATCTGGGAAAATACAAGACTCTGGCTAGAGTAGGTAGCCGTTTCAGTTGGCCCAATATGTATACAGACATCACAGATTTTGTACGCACATGCCCAGAGTGTCAGCTCACCGCATGCAAGGCAGTTCCACGAGCACCATTACATCCACTCCCAATAATAGACATACCATTCACGCGGATTGGCATGGACATTGTGGGGCCTCTAGAGAGGAGCAAGAGGGGTAACCGGTACATCCTAGTTATTTGTGACTATGCCACCAGATATCCTGAGGCATTTCCCCTGAAGAGCATTAAGGCTAGGCAGGTGGCCAACTGCTTAGTACAGCTGTTTACTCGGGTGGGGGTGCCAAGGGAGATAGTCACAGACCAGGGTACCAACTTCCTGTCAGTACTCCTCAAGCAGGTATATAGTCTATTAGGGGTTAAAGCTATCAAGACCACGCCTTATCATCCCCAGACAGATGGTTTGGTGGAGCGATTCAACCGCACGCTGAAGACCATGCTACGCCGCTTTGTGTCCCAGACAGGGACTGACTGGGATGAATGGCTGCCATATCTGTTATTTGCTTACAGAGAAGTTCCACAGGCCTCCACTGGCTTTTCGCCATTTGAACTTTTGTATGGTCGGCAAGTGAGGGGGCCATTGGACCTTCTGAAGGAGATGTGGGAGGAGCCAAAAGTGGAGCAGCAGAGCGTGGCAGCATATGTATTGCAGATGAGGCAGAGGCTGGAGGAGATGTCTGAGCTAGCGCATCAAAACATGGAGCTGGCGCAGAAGAAACAAAAAACCTGGTACGACCAGAAAGCCAGAGGGAGAACCTTTGAGCCGGGACAGAAGGTGCTGTTGCTACTGCCCACTGACGAGAGCAAGCTGTTGGCTAAGTGGCATGGGCCATATAACATCATCAGGAAGGTGGGAGATGTCACGTATGAGGTCTCTATGCCTGAACGTGGCAAAAAGAAGCAGACCTTCCACGTGAACCTCCTGAAGGAGTACCACGAGAGAGACCAGGTGGAGACACAGCTGTTTGTCCGGGCTGTGGCTGAAGAGGAGGAGCCTGATGAGCAGTTCTTTCCTGTGGAGCCAAATACGGGAACGGTGGATCTGTCACATCTGGAAGACCACCAGCAGGACCAGATGAGGGCGCTGCTGGATCCAGACTTATTCCAGGAGAGGCCAGGACGAACAACCCTTGTGACGCATGACATCATTTTGAAGCCTGACTCAGTCCCCCAGAGGAGGAGCTATCGGGTGCCAGAACGCCTGCTTCCAGCACTGAAGGAGGAGCTGGATGTGATGCTGTCACTTGGCATCGTTGAGCCATCGTGCAGTGACTGGTGCAGCCCGGTGGTACTTGTCCCAAAGAAGGATGGCAGCATCAGGTTCTGCATTGACTTTCGGCAGGTCAACGCGTTGAGCAAGGTGGACCCTTACCCAATGCCCCGGATAGATGACCTGGTAGAACGCCTGGGAAAGGCAAAGTACATCACCACCATCGATCTATCCAGAGGGTATTGGCAGGTACCATTGAATGCACGTGCGAAGGAGATTACAGCGTTTCGTACCCCGTTTGGACTGTACCATTTTAATATGATGCCGTTTGGACTGCAGGGAGCCCCAGCCACATTTCAAAGGCTCATGGACAGAGTTTTAAGGGGAGCCAATGAGTTTGCAGCTGCCTACTTGGATGACGTGTGCATATGGAGTAACACCTGGGAGGAACATTGCAGTCACCTCACAGAGGTATTGGACCGCATCCGGGAAGCAGGCCTCACCATCAACCCCAGCAAGTGTGCCCTAGCGAAGCAGGAGGTCCACTACCTGGGCTACGTCATCGGAGGTGGGGTCATACGCCCGCAGGTGGAGAAGGTCGATGCCATCCAGAGCTGTACGCCGCCAACTACAAAAAGAAAGGTGAGAGCTTTTTTGGGTTTGGTTGGATGGTACCGACGATTCATCTCTAACTTCTCTGAACGTTCCTCTCCCCTTACTGAGCTCACCCGAGCTACAGCGCCGAACAGAGTGGTCTGGACGGAGCAGTGTGAAGCGGCTTTCCAGGACCTGAAGGGGGCAGTCTGCAGTGACTCTGTTTTGCTGAGCCCGGACTTCAATAAGCCGTTCATAGTCCAGACTGATGCATCTGGAGTGGGCCTGGGTGCAGTCCTGCTGCAGGAGGTGGACGGACAGCGCAGACCGGTGGCGTTCATCAGCCGGAAGCTGTTTGACCGAGAGAGGCGGTATGCTGCGGTCGAGTTGGAGGCCTTAGCCATCAAATGGGCCCTTGACTCCCTCCGCTACTATCTCCTGGGCAGGCCTTTCAAGCTGGAGACGGACCACCGAGCACTCCAGTGGCTGGAGAAGATGCGGGATACCAACTCCCGTGTTACCAGGTGGTACCTCTCTCTCCAGCCTTACAACTTTAAAGTGGAGTATCGCCCTGGTGCTTCGAACAGGGTGGCTGACTTCCTGTCCCGCATCCCGGAGGATGAAGGGTAGAGAGTACCCAGTTGTCAACCCTGCGTGAAGGGTTATCCCTTTTTCCTGGGACGACAGGTGTCGTCTGCAGAGGAGGGGGGAAGTGTAACGGTGCAGTAGCCCGTTACCATTTTTACACCACAGTTCATCACTAAAATACGACACGACACGCGTTTTAAAACACAGCCTTTTATTTCTTTTACCACACGTGAGCATGCAGCTGGCAGTCACGGAAGAACAGCATCTGCAACACAACAAATACACACCGTCAATAAAACTGTTCTTACCGTCAGGAGTTGCCAACTGAGCTAAGAACTTTGGACATGGCTAACATTTTTCACTTGGCAAACAATAGCAAACAATTACCGGACAAAGGAGTGAGCTAACAGCAGCTTACCTTGCAGGTGTTCGTCAACTTCCTGACTGTGACCAAAAGACCCGACGGTAGCTCCCGAGGGACAATTATACTTTGCATGTTGCACCAGTGTGTGGGGAAAAAGGGGTGTTTGTGTGTCTGTGTATTTTATAACTGTTTGTGATGTATGTGGTGTCTGTATTTTTAAACCAGACTATTTATTATATTTATATATAGTATTTATATATATTTTTGTACTGGTTTTTAGCGTTTTAACCTTGATTGATTTTGCACATGATATGGTTTTACCCGTGGGCTAGAAAACCCAGGGGAAAGCCCATGCAGTCAGAGTTGGTTGAGGTGAGCTACAGAACACTTGTAATAACCAGAGAGAAAGAGCACGAAGTTTTGCAGTTATTTCTATTATTGAATTTCCTTTGTTACCTTTTGAAAAGTTTTTGTTTAGCTTGAGTAGTTTAATTTTGATTGATTATTTCGTTTGGAGTTTTTCTTTTTTTGTTTCTCTGGACGACAATTTTCCTGTTTTGAGAAGGAAAATAAAAACAGTTTCTGGCTTGAAACATCGACTCCCTGTCCTGCCTTCCAGGCCGTGAGGTTAGCCCGGCAACACATGTGAACGCAGTGACTGTTAATGTCTTAAGCCACCATCTGTACAGCACTTTGCTTTATAAATTAAATTTACTTAATTTTTGTGAAGTAAGAGATTTTAAGTTGTGTGTTCTTAAGTTATTGCTGTTATTAATAGTAAAGGGGGAAAAAGGACAAGGAAAAACTTTGCCAACCATTCCATCCATAAAAGGGAGATGTATATTAACGGGCCCGCATTAACGGGTCATTGCGTCATTGTCACTGCGCCATTTCATCAGTGTGTTCAATTGCCTCGATGCCATTGGACTGCAGGAAATGTTGTCTTGTTGTGACCTTGCCAAACTTTAAAGCACTTTGAGCTGTATCTTGTATGTATGAACTGTGCTACACAAGGAAAGGTTATTATTATTATTATATAATGTGCATTAACCCAGCCCATAAATACTCATTTGCATTGTAGTGCCACTCACTGAGAATTCTTAAAAAAATAGGGTTTTTCATTGCTAATGGGCAGAGAAGGCCATTATCGTATTAAACTTTTTACGTAGTCTCACTTTTATAATCTATGGAAGTTGATAGTCCCACATTTGTTTTTGATTTGGTGGGCCTAAGAATTCTGAATATGAATAGTTATAAGTTCAGTTCTCTTTTTTTTTCTCTGCCTCCCTCTTTCCTTCACACTTATATACACACAGAAAATGAGAAGAACTGTGTGGAAAAGAATGTATCCACACCAGGTATCAGCATCTACTTCGAGGCCTACCTGTATGGCACAGGAAACTACTGTAGTTCCCACGGTCAGTTCCCAGCATCCTCTTTGCTAGCACCTCAGAGACGGCCTTCCATGGGCGAGGAGGAGGACGAGCATGACTCTCCTGTTGAAGGGCAGCCTGAGAAGTTTAAGAAACCCAAAAAGGTTTACTGCTACATATCACCAAAGGTACATACTTACTTTTCACTGGCATGTGTAGATAGAGGTTTTTGACCGCAGGCACTGTGGGTGTCCCAACATTGTCAATCAAAGTGCAGTGAAATCAAAGAACACTTAGCTTTTATGTCTATCAGGACAATGGGAAAGAACTACATGAAGCCTAGATATGCGCCCATGTGGTTTCTGATTGCCAGCAGGTGTGGATAGATAAATTGAAGACATTGGTTCAGGAAGGAAGAGGGTAAAAAGTCAATTATTATCAGCAGGCTGGGGTAGCATTTAAGGTAATCTGTGCATCTCTGATGTATGTACAGACAAACCGATTTGGATTTGGGGTTTTTATTGGCCCTTTTTTATTTCCAGCAACTCTCAGTCAAGGAGTTCTATCTGAAGATAATCCCCTGGCGCCTTTTCACATTCCGAGTGTGCCCAGGAACCAAGGTGACTTCATTACATATTTTTTAAATATTCACTTCACAGTGTTCATGTTACATCAGTTCTACTGTAATGGCAGCTGTGTATGTGAGCTGCTTAACATGTGCCAATATGTGACGTCCAAGAAATGCTTAGGAAGTTATTGATCACATTAATAGGGTTTACATAACCATTACAGTTTATGTCTACTTGGTTTTATTGCATAAATATTTGTTTAACAGACATTACTCCCTGAAAAAAAATTTGGAAAATTTTAAGAAAAATATACTAAACAACCTCCATAATGATGAGTGAAATAATTTCAGAACCTACAATGCTATTAAAATGTATCGATATGTTAAATGTATGTATGTGTACTACATCTGTATGTATTGCAAGCAACAGCACTATTATTTATGTAGTCACACATCCTATTATTATTATTATTATTAGTAGTAGTCATAGTAGTAGTAGTAGTAGTGGTGTTGTTTTAAATTTAATTTAAAAGGCACCCTTCAGGAACACAAAAGGTCACCGTACAAGATAATAGGAAAGCAAGCATGTATTATGCAAACCAGATAATTGTGTAGGCTTTCAGGGACCTCAATTCATGAAGAATATGTTCATACAATACTCTGTGGAAAGAATAGCTTTCCTCTAAGAACCAGCGTAAATTCATTGGTTGTCTCTGCTCTTTTGCTGTTTTTGTCTTAAATTTTAATTTCAGCAAGCATTCAAGACCCATTCAGGAACAGGATAAAAATGGATTTGCTTGTTTTGTTTTATGTTTTGTTCTTGTTTTATGATTCATATTTACGTTTACAATCCTTACTAGTTTACCTACCATGGCCCTGACCCCATCCACAAGTACTTGACATTGGTAGTTGACGATGGCATCCAGCCCCCTGTGGAACTCAGCTGTAAAGACAGGAACATTATGGCAGCCACCTTCATCCGCTTTCTGCACAAGAACATTGGTGAGATGGAGTCAGTCAGAGAAATGCTCACTCTGTGTCTATGCATGTGCCAATAAAACATCATTGTATCCTTGTATTCTTGATGTTAATATTATTTATAAAAGTATCTAAAGGTCAGGCCCATTTACAAATGTGTATGTTTTAAAAAAAATCTTTCCCTTTAAATATGCAAAGGTGGCTCAGAGACCTTTCAAGACAAGGTGAGCTTCTTCCAGAGAGAGCTCAGAAACATGCACTCCAAGCGTCCTCGTACTAAGACCTGCTTGAAGATATCTCGTCAGACCATCCTTGATTCTGTGAGTTCCATAATTATGCACTTTGTTTGCAGTAAAAATCTGTAAATACTTCTGCGATGTAGTGAGTGATGCTCACAATTTGATCGGCCAGTTATATGTTTTAGATATGTTTGACTTGCCAAATTGCACAATGATGAGCTTACTGACTGATCTCTCTATCGCTCCCTTATGGACACATGGCTGTAAAAAAAAATGAAGAAATTAAGATGTTAATTAAGTGTCATGCTTTTCCTTTGCAGTCTTTAAAAGCCACCAGGAACTTCTCAGTGTCTGATTGGACTAAGAACTTTGAAGTGGTGTTCCAGGATGAGGAAGGTAAGTTTGCATTTCTCGTTCATTGACTCCTGTCATTTACAGCTTCTTACACTAATTGTGTGTGTGTGTGTGTGTGTGTCTGTGTGTGTTATATGACAGCCCTTGACTGGGGAGGTCCTCGTAGGGAGTGGTTTGAACTGATCTGCAAAAGTCTTTTTGACACCAACAATCAGCTTTTCACCCGCTTCAGTGACAACAACCAGGGACTGGTTTGTTGACAAATTTTCCCCATATTTTTCAAAACTACAGGGTCTAGTTGTCAGTGGGACCTTAAAATTAAAGGGGACATTTCTACTTAAAGGGTACAACTCCAAATTTAAAATTAAAATAATTTAACCCTAACTCTGGCAGGTACATCCCAATGCAGAGCGTCCACCTCACCTTCGTCTAAAGGTGTATGAGTTTGCAGGACGTGTGGTTGGGAAATGTTTGTATGAATCAGCGTTGGGCGGAGCTTATAAGCAACTTGTGCGCGCCCGGTTCACACGCTCCTTCCTGGCACAGATAATCGGCCTGCGCATGAACTACAAGGTGCTGCCTCATTATACGCCTCACCACTATTACAACCTTCACAGCATGTGATGGTGTTATTTTTCCCTTATTTGACAAGCTACTGATTATTAAAACCCCTAATCTATGTTCCTTGTGCAGTACTTTGAAACAGATGACCAAGAGTTTTACAAAACTAAGGTCTGCTTCATCCTGAACAATGACGTCAGCGAGATGGACCTCGTGTTTGCTGAGGAGAAATACAGCAAGTCAGGCCAGCTGGAGAAGGTGACAAACCTAATCTGTAGCATCATCTCAAAATGCACAGACCCAATGAGTGTTAGAATCTGTAAGGAAGTTTTTTTTAGAGCCTTCACAGAACTGTCTTCAACACACATCAGCCCTTTTTTCTTTTTGCTCTGGCCTAATTTCAAATGCTTGTCAGGTGGTGGAGCTGATATCGGGAGGTTCACAGATTACCGTCACCAACGAGAACAAGATCCATTACCTCAACCTGTTGGCCCAGTATCGATTAGCCAGTCAGGTGCGGGATGAGGTGGAACACTTTCTTAAAGGTAAGTGAAGATGTCACCTAAATCAAAAGTTGCTGATATTATCTCTATTCTCTATTTACTTATCTGTTTATGTATTTTTTTCTGTAGTCATGCTATTTTTACAATTTAAAATATGCAGCCTGCATTATCTTTTTGTATGTTTACCTGTACAGCAATTTCAGTCAACTCTTGAATATGCTGTACAAAAAGTAACAGTATTTGGCAATTACAACACTCTAATAAAATGTGTTTCTTATAGGTTTGAATGAATTGGTCCCAGAAAACCTTTTAGCCATATTTGATGAAAATGAGTTAGAGGTATGTTGAACTTTGATTGTGTACATAATTGTTTTTTTCTGCCAACTTGGGCATTTGTTTGTGTTTTTTTAATTATGTATGCTTGTATGTAGTTGCTGATGTGTGGAACAGGGGACATTAATGTTCAGGACTTCAAAGCCCATGCGGTAATTGTTGGGGGCTCGTGGCATTTCAGAGAAAAGGTAGGTGGCACACTTTGACATCATTCATATTGAAAATGATTTGTCTTTATTTTGGGGAATAGTATTTGGAAACATGGCGACACTTTATTTGGATAGTCCGTCCACAGAGACTTTACATATGGTTTGTTGAAATGTGTTTTCATTTTGTTTACAGTTTACTAAGTTGTCACCTCAGTCAAACCCAACACTGAGGGAGTCCTAACCTTAGCAGGACATAGAGTTTCAACAGATGGTTTATTTATAGTCTCAGAATTTGTAGATAGTTTCTACTGGGGATTGGTTGCTTGGCGGTTAAGGTAGGGAGTTGTGACTGCAGGATCCCTGGGGCCTATGCTATGAAGCGTGTTAACTGGTGTATTGTGTTAAGTTTCAGAGTAACTTGATGACTGGGGTGTAACTTAACAATTAACCAGTACTACAAAAAGTCTTCAGGTTTTCCCAGAGGTATGCTGCCATGGCGATTTACGTAGCATCTCAACATAGCATGCTCCGGGCATGTTCAAAGTATACATAATTTAGTAAAAGTATTTGAAATTATCATACGTAATCATACATTACGTTATAGGTAGTTATTACATTAATGACAAAATGACTTTAGTGATGACGTTACAAAGCAAAATGAGCAAAGCCTACTTCATATTATTAATAAGCCTACTTCTAAAGTCTGTTGCATCTGTAAGCCTCGAAATCTATTATTAAAAATGAGTTCAATTATTTTCAGACACCATTTCGAGGTTTGATCATTATCTGTGGGACACATGTTGCCATATATATGTAAAAGTTAAGTTAGTACTTCCTCGGTCAGCAATACATTGCCAACAAGCTTGTTTGACTTCATTGGCTGCTACAGTGTTGAATTTGGCTTTGAACATTGTAGCCTACGTTTTTTTCTGCTACAAGTAGGTAGATTGCTGCTTGGTTCAAAACAGTGACTTGTGCTGGTGAACACTGCATTCATGTGAACGCGTATAGACTAGGTAAGTTGATTCTTTTAACAAACCAACATCTTAAGAGCGGTTGTCTGTAACTATCAAGGATGTCGTGCAGTTCGCAAAAAATCGAATTCTTTTTTTTGTACCCAAACGATAGCATTTGATGACTTATATCACCTGTGAAAGTTTGAGTCTGATCAGATAAATATTTTGGGAGAACGAGGGCCTAGAAGTTTTGGGCGGAATCGGACTGTATTTTACGCTAATTTCGCCATGCTTGACATTTTGACAAAAATATTAAAATAGAGCAGGAATTTTAAAACCAAAGAGTTCCACAACAAAACTAGAGATGTTTGTGAGTAATTTGAGGTGTTTTATTAGTTGGTATGACAAAATCCGAATATTTTAGGGATTTTTACTTTATTTTCATTTTACGCTTAGAGTTTATGCGTGGTCAAATTCAAAGGCTTATAAACCCAAAAGTACGGGGAAATTGTCACATTTTAAACTTCGCAGTCAAAGAGTAATACTTTTACTTGGTATTCGTGAAATAAAATTTTTGGGCACTGCAAAAACAAATCTCTGGGAAGACCCGATTCAAGTTGCGTTTTGGATGATTTCGGCACTCTAAAAGCTTCGTGTGGTCACGACCTGATCGGACATGGATCTCAAATACTAACTTCCCAAAGACTTAGAAACCAGTTCAAATACTTAAAAACACTTTTAATGAGCTACTGTTTCACTTACAAGCCTCATTGTATGGTACAGAGTTCAATTTTGAGCTTAGCATTCCCTGGGAACTCTACAATAACAAAGTGTATATGCTTATACCTTCGACACATAAACATTGAAACACGATGGAAAACAGCTACATTTGAAACTAGATAGAGGTAGAAATCAATGCCAAACAATGTCTATACATTAAAGAGGACGATCAATGGGAAATCTAGCTGTATTGTAGGCCCATTCGTGAGTATTATTGTGCTGATGATTTGAATCACACACAGTCTCTCACACACAGTCTCTCACACACTGTCACACACTGTCTCACTTACACACACTGTCTCACTCACACACACTGTGTCTCACTCACACACACAGGGCCCTATTTTGCCGCGGCGCATTGTGTGTTCGCGACATGCGCATGCTGTCATTGCTATTCTGTGCCAGCGCAACGTTCATTTTTTCAGGCAAAAAATCACGTTGTCCAGATAGCAGATGACATTGCGCCGTGACGGGCGGGTCAGAGAAAAGAAGAGGTGTGGTCTGGCGCAACGCTCACCAGATGCTCTTATGAGGACGCATAAACCATTTGCGCTTTGAACCCCGATGTAGCTGCTGCTGCGCCAGAGAGGCGAGCTGAACTGGTAGAAAAGTTGCAACATGTATAGCCTGTATAGCCATGTATTTTTATGTTTTAGTAAGCAAACAGGCACAAATAATAAGAGTATAGCAATGTTTTGCAGTTTATAGCAATGTTCTGCAGTTTCTTTTGTCGTTTTAAATAAACAGCGATTGCAATGTTCTGCAGTTTATTTAATAAACAGCGTGGCAAGTTGTAAGAAATGAAATGGACTAATCATCAAAAAGAAAACTAGTGGACTAATGGTTTGATGGACCTCCACCTTTTATTTTTGATGTTTCCTTTGAGTTTAAAGCTTTTGTTTCACGTCTAACATTGTTGTGCCGCTTTGGGCACTGTTCGAAAGTTCTCTTCTTGCCAAAGGAGGACACAATTATTGAAGATATTTCCTCTCATACTTATGACCCGCGGAGGTTTGGGGGGATTCTTTCCATCCCCGAATATTAACTACTCACGGCTTTGTACACTTTGTACATGTACACTTTGTTATTGTTTGTAGAGTTCCCAGGGAATGCTAAGCTTAAAATTGAACTCTGTACCATACAATGAGGCTTGTAAGTGAAACAGTAGCTCATTAAAAGTGTTTTTAAGTATTTGAACTGGTTTCTAGGTCTTTGGGAAGTTAATATTTGAGATCCATGTCCGATCGGGTCGTGACCACACGAAGCTTTTAGAGTGCCGAAATCATCCAAAACGCAACTTGAATCGGGTCTTCCCAGAGATTTGTTTTTGCAGTGCCCAAAAATTTTATTTCACGAATACCAAGTAAAAGTATTACTCTTCAACTGCGAAGTTTAAAATGTGACAATTTCCGCGTACTTTTGGGTTTATAAGCCTTTGAATTTGACCAAGCATAAACTCTAAGCGTAAAATGAAAATAAAGTAAAAATCCCTAAAATATTCGGATTTTGTCATACCAACTAATAACACACCTCAAATAACTCACAAACATCTCTAGTTTTGTTGTGGAACTCTTTGGTTTTAAAATTCCTGCTCTGTTTTAATATTTTTGTCAAAATGTCAAGCATGGCGAAATTAGCGTAAAATACAGTCCGATTCCGCCCAAAACTTCTAGGCCCTCGTTCTCCCAAAATATTTATCTGCTCAGACTCAAACTTTCACAGGTGATATAAGTCATCAAATGCTATCATTTGGGTGCAAAAAAAAGAATTCGATTTTTTGCGAACTGCACGACATCCTTGATAGTTACAGACAACCGCTCTTAAATGGCTTTGTAATACCACAACTTAAGTCACAGTTGATTAACTGTCCTTCGTAGTATAGGCCACAGGTTTGAATCCACCAACTGCCAGTAGTGCCACTAAGGTACCGTCCCCACACACTGCTCCTCAGGCGTAGAGATCATTTCATTGTGTACACTGTGTGGTATGGTGTGCTGTGTAACCACAATGACAAATGGGTGCTCTTTGTTTTTTGTTTGGTTTGTTTGTTATACTGTAGGACCATCCAAATCAGGTGTGATCAGAAATGCACCTAAAGGTTTAGGTGGAGGGCAATACATTTTGTTATATTTTTTATTAAAACCGCCTGTATATTTTGTCTATACCCATGTTTAATTCATATAAATTGAATAGGATTTATATAGGGAAAGGTATGACTGTGACGGCCGTCCTAGTAGAAGAAGGCTGGCGTTCACCAATTTCTTTCGAGGTGCTGGTGGCAGGGGTTAAGATTCAGTAACAGAAAAAGAAAGTAAACAGGCTTATGCTCTTTGCCAATAATATTGTAATACAGGAGACAACGTTTCGGCCAAGATGGGTGTCTAACTTAAGAGTGTGTTTGCTCAGGTGATGAAGTGGTTCTGGGCAGTGGTGTCATCCTTCACACAGGAGGAGTTGGCCAGGCTGCTGCAGTTCACCACTGGCTCCTCTCAGCTGCCTCCCGGCGGCTTCAACACTCTCTGCCCCTCCTTCCAGATCATCGCAGCACCCACACACAGCACACTGCCCACAGCACACACATGGTAAGCCTCTCTCTCTCTCTCTCTCTCTCTCTCTCTCTCTCTCTCTCTCTCTCTCTCTCTCTCTCTCTTTCTCTCTTGCTCGCTCGCGCACAAACACACACACACAGTCTTTTTTTTGTTTTACAGTTGGAGTGTTTCGCAGACCTTTTTTCACACGAATCACCAAATACAGTATTAAAATGATAGTACCCCACATGAACCAAGGTGACAGCAACACTGCAGATAAGCATTCATCGATCTGTTTTATACATTTTGTTGGGACCAACATATTAAAAATAAAAGTAGTCGTAATCAATGCGGAATGCCACTTCATACACTTGACATAGGCCACATCAGTCTGGGGAACAAACCAAATTGCATACACCACAATTTCAGCTTTCCTGGCAGCCCTGATTTATCTTTTTTTTGCAGTCCCTCCATCACGTCTTTCCTACACTGATTAACCTGCTCACAATCACTCAGGTCTGCATTATATCATCTTCATAAGCTCTTTACTGGCCTCACCCTAATTGATAGGATTTATTCTACTTCTGTCAGGAACTTCCATTTAGCTACTTTTCCACTTGATACTGAAATGGTACTTGGCACACACACATATTGGACACAGCCCTCACTTCTGCCACCCCCACCCCCCTAATAGCATGAAGGACTCAGCCGTCGCGCACCCCCACCCCTGCTGCCCCACACACACATGCAAGCCCCTGCCGCTGGAAGTCACTAGAGCCCCCCGCCCCAACAAGCCACGCATTGCCCCATCCCCACCTCAGTGCTGCCGGCTGCACCCCTTCCCTCCCACATACACAGCCCATCATCGGCCACCAAAGCCAATCCTCCGTCCCAACTCCAACTGCACTTTATGCCCCCCCACTACCCTTACCTCTGCCCTTTGTCAGGTAGCCATCCTCAAACTACATTCTATACACTTTACTCCCCCTTTCCGATGCACAGTTTCACTGCATGTCCTACCCAGTATGTCTCTGCATGTGACAATAAACCATCCTTGTATCCTTGACATCCTTAATAACAGCTTTTTTGTACATGGCACTGTTGCTGTTGTCAGGGTCATGTCATACATGAAGACATCTTGCTATCTCTCTTCCCCCACCACCCACCTAGAAGCTCATCATTTCCATTTCCATCATAAAAGCAAGGGGTGAAATGGTACACCCTACCATAATGCCCACTTCTAGCTTCTACCAATTACTACAAAATCTATTCACAATCTAATATCTTTAAAATAAGACTTAAAATAATCACTCCAGACTGTGTGGCACCAAGCCAAGGGCAGTACCTAAATCTAAAAACACTACATGGAGCTCTTTTCCTTCCTGCTTATCTGCCTCAATTTGGTCACAAATTACAACCTGCAAAACCTCGGATTCCTGCATTCTGCACTGTGGTATCTATTAACTCATTCTTTACTAAATATTCTAAAATACTATAAAAACTAGTCTTTTTGCCACTACACTAAAGAAGATTTTGCCCCCCCGTATAGAGGTGAACTCCATACAGAACACTTTTGGAATGATTTGCTTCTGTCAAACAACCCTAAACAACTTCCATAAAAAAACCCTCAGAATCACCCCAATCAAAAAATAGAATTCCATTGCTAAGGGAGATAACTAAATATTACCATTTATATCAGCAGTTATAGGCAATATGTAAGTGTTTTAGCAGCTCTGTGCTGGCACCAGGCCATTTAACTTTGCAATGGTGGTAGGGAACTCATGGGTCTTATAAATGTGCACACCAAATTTGAAAACCACAAACTGACTACATTGTTTGTCTAACCTGCATTTTTCCTACTTCTTAATTTAGGTTTTCTCTTATTTGTTCTGCTGACTTATTTTAGGATTGCCAGATGTAATTCCAAACATTGATTATGCCATGAAGCATTTTTGGTCAACTTCTGTTTTTAAATCTGGTAGAAATAAAATGACTTGTCTAGAGAAGACCATCCTCTGAGGTAAGCTGCGAGCTGCACTTAATAAACCCTGTGACGCTTCCTTTTTTTCCCCTGTTCAGTTTTAACCAGCTGTGCCTCCCAACCTACGACTCTTATGAGGAGCTGCACAAGCTGTTAAAGCTGGCCATCAGTGAAGGGAGCGAGGGTTTTGGCATGCTGTGAACCTCCCTCACGGCCCCGGCCTCTTCTACCAGTCTGGGAGTGAAGTTTCGAACTGTACATTTCACCAACAGACATTGTGGCTTGTGTATTCCAATGGGCTCCAAATGCCTATATGAAAAGAGGTTTCATTACACCCTAGAAAAAAAATTCCAGAAACTTGTGGCTCCAGCAACAAGTTTGCATGTAAATATAATGTGAATAGATAATGCTGTTTTTCTTCCTTTTTATACTGAATATGATGTTTTGTTGTAGGTGGGTAGGGAAATGGTACATTTTGGTAGCTGCTGAATTATAGAATTAAGACAGTTTGCCATTCTAAAGCTGGAGATATTTAATAAACAGTAGGAGCCTCCAGACGGTGTGGCCAGCCCACACATATTATAGCACTTTGGCCTTAACAGATCAGGTAAAATGCGTGTGTGTGCGTGTGTGTGTGTGTGTGTGTGTATACACTTGTACAGTCATGACATTATTATTGCCACCCCTGCAATTTGGTCATGCATCACCTCTCAGAAAAAAAGGTTGCTAATAAGAATGCTTTGGTTTTTACGTATTTATTTCTTTAGTTTGCATTGGAACAACAAAAAGTCAGACCTGGTTAAATTCTAGACAGAACAAAATGGACTGGAATGCATTTCCAGTAACCATGAATGAGGTTCTTACACCTCTGCACTAGAACGTTAGACTTCTCTTCATTTGCAAACTGCTTCATAGCTTTCATATTTGAAAGAGGCCTTCCCCCAAATGCTGCTTTTGTTCTCTCTTTGTGTTCTATGGCAGCCATATCTAGACTTAATGCAGTGGTCATTATTTACCATTTCTGAGTACTATCTAAAGTGTGTTTTGGGCATTTGTCCAAACACATTGATGTTTGTGGTCTTTGGATTTAGTGGAGTTTTGAAGATGTTTTGGGGTTGCTTTACTACTTCTGGCTCTAGACGCCTTAACTGCCTAAATGGCATTATACAATCTGACGACTACCAAAGAATGTTTGGGCACACTGTAGTGCACAGTGTTCAAAAGGTATGTCTCTTTTTCAGTGTTTTGTTCCAAGGCAAGCTAAATGCATCAATAAGAAAATGCTTAAATACCAATCCATTTGTAATTACCACTGTTTTCTAGAAGGTGTGGCACACCATCTAACAGAAGTGGCAGGGGTTAAAAAATGTTTTCTAGGGCTGAATGTTATTGTGTACTTCCACCATATTTCTATGTATAAATTATGTGGTGATTTCATGACTTTGTGTCTGTGCTCTCAGCAAGGGATACACTTCATCTTTTTTTCCTCAAATGGAGGAGTACCACTTCACAAGGACGAGTGGGCTGTTTGAATGATCCATTGATCAATCATTAATGTCCATTGATGAAAAATGGTTTGCTAACTCCAAGTCACTGCAGAGATAAGCAGTTGAGCTGATGAACGTTTTTTATTCACTGGTTTGTTTTAGTGCTCTGCCTTATTTAGAAATCTGACCTGTTTGTTTTGTTATGGTGTATCAAGTCGCATTTTCTGCAGAAGCATAGACAAGTATAACACTGACCTCAGTTAGGCTGGAGAGGTTAAGCTGATGAGAGGGCAGTGATGAAGACAAAGGAAAACTCCAGGCCTGTGATGAACATCTATGCATGTCCAAGGAACTGTCATTTACAAATATTTGCCTAAATGGTGAAGTTATGATGGCGGTCCAGTCAAATATTGACAAAAAATGCATAGAATTGAAATGGGCTTCTGTAAATTACCTTTTTCTTTTGTATGGATTTTCACCCATTTTTATTTATGTGGCAGGAACTTTGAGTGACCAAAAAGTCAGTTAGGAATATACATGTTTAATTAATGTATACCTCATCTATGTTGACATGATGAGCCTAAAGCTTACGGAATGTGTTTTTATTTGTTCTTTATTGTGTTTGCTTAAGGTCTTTTCTAGTTCTTTGTTTTTTTGTTTGTTTGTTTTTCATTCAAAAGTTCAGAAGAGCAACAGGGTTATTTATGAAGTCAATGTTGAAAGTCTGATTCTGAAAACGTTGTGTAGGAGAACAAGTTCCACAACGAACACTGTATATTCCACAGTATGAGTATTTCGGAGCCATTTTGACTTGGGGGAATTTTAACCTTTATAGTAAAAGCCTTGCTGTCAGCTACATGCTGTGTTATGTACAGTATGTCACAGAAGTGAGCACACCCTTGACATTTTTTTTCCTTTTTTTATTATATCTTTCCATGGGAGAAGTCTAAAGATATAATATTTTTCTACAATGTAAAGTAGGCAGTGTACAGCTTATATAACAGTGCAAATTTGCTGTTCCCTCAAAATAACTCAACACACAACAATTAATGTCTAAACCACTGGCAACAAAAGTGAGTACACCCCTGAGTGAAAATGTCCAAATTGTGCCCAAAGTGTCAATATTGTGTGTGGCCACCATTATTTTCCAGCACTGCCTTAACTCTCTTGGGCATGGAGTTCACTAGAGCGTCACAAGTTGTCACTGGAATCCTCTTCCACTCCTACATGACGACATCGGCCCAGTTTCAAAGGCGGGGCATCATACTCTGCTTCAGTATGTCACAGTACATATTGGCATTCATGGTTCCCTTAATGAAGTATAGGTCCCCAGTGCCGGCAGCACTCATACAGCCCCAAACCATGACACTTCCTCCACCATGCTTGACTGTTAGCAGGACACAGTTGTCTGTAATCCTCACCTGGTTGCCGCCACACACACCTGACACCATCTGAACCAAATAAGTTTATTTTGGTCTCATCAGACCATAAGACATGGTTCCAGTAATCCATGCCCTTAGTCTGTTTGTCTTCAGCAAACTGTTTGCAGGCTGTCTTGTGCATCATCTTCAGAAGAGGCTTCCTTCAGGGACGACAGCCATGCAGACCAGTTTACAGATTACAAAGACAACTGTGGCCTGTTAACAGTCAAGAATGGTGGAGGAAGTGTCATGGTTTGGGGCTGTATGAGTGCTGCCGGCACTGGGGACCTACACTTCATTAAGGGAACCATGAATGCCAATATGTACTGTGACATACTGAAGCAGAGTATGATGCCCCGCCTTTGAAACTGGGCCGCAGGGCGGTATTTCAACATGGTAACGACCCCAAGCACACCTCCAAGATGACCACGCCTTGGGTGAGGATGAAGGTGATGGACTGGCCTAGCATGTCCCCAGACCTAAACCCAATTCAGCATCTGTGGGGCATCCTCAAATGGAAGGTGGAGGAGCTCAAGGTCTCAAGCTCAAGGTCAGCTCTGTGATGTCGTCATGTAGGAGTGAAAGAGGATTCCAGTGACAACTTGTGACGCTCTAGTGAACTCCATGCCCAAGAGAGTTAAGGCAGTGCTGGAAAATAATGGTGGCCACACAAAATATTGACACTTTGGGCACAATTTGGACATTTTCACTTAGGGGTGTACTCACTTTTGTTGCCAGTGGTTTAGACATTAATGGTTGTGTGTTGAGTTATTTTGAGGGAACAGCAAATTTGCACTGTTATATAAGCTGTACACTGCCTACTTTACATTGTAGAAAAATATTACATCTTTAGACTTCTCCCATGGAAAGATACAATAAAAAAAGGAAAAAAATGTCAGGGGTGTACTCAATTCTGTGACATACTGTAACAACAAGTATTTGGCCGTTTTGAGATTTTGGTTGAATTTCACTTAAATAATGAAAGCATTCCCTGGTCACATTATCATACTATTACATAAAGCAGAATTTAGTTGCAGTATTGCACATTATGCCTGTCTTAAGAATTGTACATACCCTGTCGACCTAATTCATCAAAATATTGCCACTATATAATGCCACTATATAGGGTAAGGATTTAAATGTTTTCACCAATTGGAATAGCAAAGAAAGTCAAATGAGTTGTCAGAATGGCAATAGTAACACTGTTAGTACTCTCCAGTATTCTGTTAAGTCCACAGCAGAAGGCAATGACATGAATAGGCTTTTTTGTGTATGACCCCTCTGTATGACAGTTTTCGCCATGCCGACCTTAGTAGAAACGGTTACATGCTGGTTGTTTGGTTTTTTTTTTTTAAGAAAGAAGAGTATGCGGCAGAACCAACTTTAACCTTTGAGTATGATAGTCCAACTGTCCCATTAAATACACAGAGGGACCCTCTTCAACGCCTCAAGGTTCAGTAAGGACCATAAAATACTCAATAGTATCGAAGATGTAAAAACCCTGCACAGTTTCTTTAAATGGCTTCCAGTGGCTCGTGGTCACTAATACCTTTGCTATGAGTGGTAAAATGGTTTACGTTTTTTTGAATGGAGGCTTCAAATTCTTTTTTAAAAACTTTAAGAGGTTTTAAACTCTTGATTATTGTGTGATGTGCAGGGCTTGATGTGAGCTGATAAAATTGTTCATCTTTTTTTCTTACAATTTGACGTTGGTCAAGATCACCAAATTTCCCAATGTTGGTATTTGTTTTTTCTTAACTGCTGTAAGCTATAATGGCGCCATCAGTATCCCTATTTATTAAATGAAAAATATCAACCACAGCTGAGACACGACTTTTTCAAAAGTGTTGAAATGGGATGGGTAATGAACTCTTGTGGCCCTACTACATAATGACTTTGATCATAGATTAAATAGAAATAGATGGCTTAGACACATTTATCTCAACATATCCATATTTGTAGCTCGAGGTAGAACATTAGTGTAGGCTACAACAACATTGTTGGAGTATGTAGCCATGGTAGCATGTCCTATGGACAGAAAACCTCAGACTGTATTTTATTTGATCTGTGATGAGCACACTGATAGTGGCAAACATGCCCATTGCTCTTCACATGGAATATTATTTTGTAGAGATTTCATTTTCAACAGAAATGGGATGATGTTACAGCATTACCAGAATCAGTACAGTTGTAATAGGAACAACAGAAACCAGATCTGATAATAGTAATAGATAAACATTACAGTGAAAAGATGATTTATCGTTAAAATGCTGGGTGAACCTCAACCACTACTACTAGTGTGCTTTTTTAATCAGGTATTACTTTATTAGTCGAACAATGGGGAAATGTAAGAAATCCTTGCCACATATTCTATCCAATTATTTTCTGAACAAACTGATCGCAAAAGGAGCACACACATCCTCAGACAGTAGGTCATCCAGTTATTGGAATTAGCTGTGCTACGTGCACAAGCCAAAGAAATAAAAGGCAGGCAAAATGTTTTTCTGTGGTATAGTGCAGCAGAGTAATTGCATATTTCAGGAGTATAGCTCAAATTGGTATAAAAGCATGAAATTTGGCACAGATACTCTCTAAGGGTCAGTTTTTGGGGAAAAAAGGCGTTGGCTACTCAAAAATTCAAAATGGCAGCCATTTTTTCAAGATGGCCGCTATTTCTGTCAAATGCTCATTATGTCGATTGTTAAAACTGTGATGTAGGTATAACATTGTGTGAAAATACTCTGTTAAGAATGTTTTTATGGAGAATGGTCCTTCTCCCTCACAATCAAGATGAATAACATTTTTCATAATGGCCACCACCATTTGTCAAGATGGTCGCCATTTCTCTTAAATCCATACATCAATTTATCAAACGTTCACACCAATTCCTTCGTTAATTTTTTTTGAGGGATTTGTAAAACTATATATTTTTGGAATCCTTAGACACTTAAGAATCAGAAAATCTTTGTTTGACAATATTCAGAAGTCATTTAATAATTGCAGGTCTTGAAAATGGTGCACTATAGCACTAAAAATGCTTTAAGCTAATTTGCTGATATGTTGGTGAGTTGAAAAAGTCTGAGGTAAATAGTTTTAGGAAAAGTTGTTCTACAACATTTTTAGCATTTGTAGACAGTTCAAAGTGTCCTTCATACAAATTCACCAAATATAATTTAAACCAGGTCCCCACTTTCATGGAACTTTCATTCAAAAATGAATGACTTATTTTCAGGTGAGAAATTACTGGTCAATGGGGTAAACATTAAAATTTTTAAGTATCACCACAGAACTTTACCAGTTCAATACTTTCATAAAGACAAGTACTTTTGTATTGCAAGTTTTTAAAAAATATATTATTTCAATATGCAAATGAGGCTTAATCTGCTGAAATATGCACTAATTTGTACAAATGTCCAAACATATTGGATGAAGCCACCTTAAAAGTTATCACTGCAGCTTAATCATATACCTAATGGCAGCCAGCCAGGAATAGTACCCATTCTTTTTGCAGGATTAAGCTACGTGCATACCACCGGCGACCAAAGTGAACAGGTAGCCGAGGTCAGTAGCGGTTTTAGGCATGGGCGAACAGGGCAGCCACCCGGGGCGCCATTTTGTTGGGGGTGCCAGAAGCGTTTGGGGAAATAGAATAATAAAAAAACTCTGTTTATCACATCGCTGCAATCGGCACATTGGCGCCCCCTAAGCGAACTGCAGGCGCCCTTGCTTGCTGAGAAGGTGGTGTGCACAGAAGGGGGGTGGGAAGATGGGAGTAAAACATTGTAGAACCGCTACTGGCCGAGTTTGTTGAAGAAACTTTGCCATGAATTTGCTTTATTTGCTCTCAACTTGACACTGACATGTTTGATTTAGCTTCTCGCAGAGCAGCTCTGGCTTGTCAACCTGGGACATTCGAAGATGTGTACATTCAAATTGGTTTTCACTGAACAGAGTCATAGCTCATTACCATAAAGTTAACTGACTTCTGGAATTCGCACTGGTCGCACAATTCGTTTTGCCCCCGTTGAATTCGGTTTGGTCACCCAATTCACTCGCGCTCCATCGATCCACACCACAGGAACCACAACTGTTGAGCCATCAAGGCAGAGGTTGGTAATGGAGTATTGCCAACTATTCTCCAAACTGTTCATCTCATGTCAGAGCAGAGAATGTGACCTGCAGGAGTTTTTCCAACAAGAGAATCATCCCTACCCTGCTGCACTAAGTGATGGTGGAAAACGTTATGCTTGCCAGAAATCACAGCTGGCCTCCATCCTTGAAACCTATATTACACCACCAGACAAAGAACCAGACTTTCTTCTGGTTTAGCTTTGTTCCATACAATACCACCGAAAAGATCAAAGGCATTTGAGGACTATGCAGCACTGGACATTCTACTCTGTATACATGCTTACTTCATGAAGTACAAGAGCACACATGTGTTTGATGTGTACAATCCATCAAGCCTCAAAATATAAACAAGATCTAAACGAAGCCAGGGAGGTCGATGCCAAGTGACAAACAAGGATAAAGTTTCATCAAATTGGTGCAATTTCCTGAGACATAATGACAACAAAACAGACCTCTTCCACTTTCTGGCTGACAAGATTGCTCAAATGACTGCCAAACTGGGGCCCAATGTCTTGAGTACTTCTGAAACCTGTCTTGATCATCTAGACAAATGTTTCCATGAAGAAGCTGACAGCTGCATCTTTGTGCATGCCAAATATGCCACAGAGGAGGGCAGCAAATCTGTAATGATCAAAGCCAATGACACTGATAGTCTTGTTATTGCATTGAGCACCTTCCCATTCCACCAGCATCTTGGTCTCCAGCAGCTGTGGGTTGCTTTGCATGGTGTGAGGCTACGGTGGACTGGCATTCATGACCAGTACCATGCTGTTGGGCCAGTTAAGACGAAAGGCATTCTATTCTTTCATGCCTTTACAGGTTGTTATACTGTGTCAGCCTTTCGCAACAAAGGTAAAAGACTGTCTGGTAAACCTGGAACATTTCCCCAGAGGCCTCTCTCAACTTTAGCATACTAAGTCAATACCCACCTGTTCTGTGATGACGACATGGGGATCCTTGAGAAGTTTATGGTCCTGCTCTATGATCGATCAAGCACAGCTGTTAGTGTAGATAAGGCCAGACTTGATATGTTTGCCTGAAAGCAGAGGCCATATGAAGACATTCCTCCTACAAGAGCAGCTCTGCTTCAACATAGATCAACCCCTCAACCTCAGGTTGGACACTCTAACCATAAGGCCTTTAAGCTGGTAAAAATGTGAATAACAATAATATTTTTTTCATGGCATCTCAGTCTCAACATAGTATACTATTAAAGCAACACCCACATTGAAAAATTAATCTTGAATTTTTGCAATTGCCTTTTTCTAAAAGTGTGGCCATTTTTGCTAACATGTATTTGTGCATCAGTGTACATACTACTGAAATGACAGCCATTTTGAAAAAAGTCTCCATCTTGAATTTTTTATTGGCCATTAAATTTTTCCAAAAAGTGGCCTTAACAATGCTTTTGGCATATTTTCTGTATTACTATTTGGAAACAGTGGCAATGAACATAGGACATGAATGGCAGGCATCTTGAAAAATGGTTTCCATCCTGAATTTTTCTAACAGTGGCCCCTCCTCTCTGTGGACTGCACCTTGCCGTGGTGGAGAGGCTTGTGTATTCTAATGAACCTAAGAGCCAATTCAGTAGGGATCTCATCTCATATCATTGGCAAGTTTGGCACACACATTTTTTCAAGAGTGTTCCTTGAAGAGAATTTCTGCCTGATGTTATGTTTGCATTACCATTTTAACAATTGAAATAATATTCTACTGGAACGGCAGCCATCTTGAATTTGTGACAATGGCGGTTGTCTTGAATTTGTGACATGCATCTTTTTCCATTGTCATGTCCTTTAAAAAGTATTTTTGAATAATCCATATAATAACCATTTAATAGCAATGGTGGCCATCTTGAAAAATGGACGCCATATTGAATTTTTGCGTGGCTAACGCCTTTTTCCAAAATAGTGGCCCTCAGAGACTAGGCCCGTTCGAGTAACACACCGGTCTGTCTACGTCTGTCTAACTTCGGCTACATGCGTCAGCAAGAACTCCGCCTCGCAGCATGGGCGGGTGTTTAAAAGGCGGCGGTCAAGTCGGACACAAGTCTTTGGTTTACACCACCTGATCTTCGTAGTAGATGGCGGAGAAGTCATGTGTTGTGTGTGAGGGACAAGGAGGGGCGGGCGGTTGTAGTAGGGTGCATTGAGACTTCAAGTCAAGTCGAGTCGTTTTTTACTAGCACATTTAAACAAAACAACAGAGATGTCCCAAAGTGCTGCACAACACAAGGATGAAAAATAACACGGCAAAACCATAACCCAAAGATCATTAATAGGTATAGCCTACTGACACAAAGCAATACAATAAAAACGAGATTAACAAATACATAAATAAATAAAAGATTGAGCTTGACAGCATCAGATACACGCCCCAGAACAAGCTAAAAAGAGAGAGAAAAGATATGTCTTCAAACTGGACTAAAATAACGTACATATAAGATGAGAAGTTCCGTGACAGAGCGCTACACAACATCCGTGTCCAGACGTCAATGAACTTTAAACCAACCAGGGCAAAGTTGCGTCACCACGGAGGCGTTAGTTAGACGATTGTAGCCGCGGAAAAAGCAACTGCAAGCGGCTGCACGTTTTGTCTACAGACGGCTACAAGCGGCTATATCACATGGGTTTTTAGGTCATCTGACCTTGTGACGTTTTTGTGACAGCGCCACGCCTTTCTGGCAACTCTGACACAAAGTCTAACCATAATGCAACATTTTCAGCCCACAATGCATCGCTGACTACAGGCGGCTACATCCAAACACGGCTAGTATTTCTGCCAAATTTGCTTTTATACCAAAGTGAATGATTTTTACTAATCTGCTGCACTAGTAGGGGTAAAGGTGAGCCAGTGACAGTACTGAATTAGGTCACGTAAGTATCAACTTGCCAAATTCTTCCCAGTTCATTCATAGAATGTTGAATCAGATTGGTTTGATTGATGGGAATAGTTTGTATTTGTTTTTCTATGTATTAATGTTAACCCTAATCCTAACCTACTAGTAGTACAAGAAAAAAATAAAAACCACTTGGTCAGAAAATAAATACAATCCGGTATCTAAGGCATACACAGTCAGTGTAGACTGTAAACCTGTTTTGGACTTGTGTGATGTAATCCTTAAAGATATCCTTACATAGTAAAGTTAATTACTAGCTTTCTTGACTGCATTGCACTTTTATCAGGATCACAAATTAAAATAATTCTTGAAGACATTTTGTTGCAAGACATTGTGGATCAGACAAATCACAGCATGGGTCTGTTAGCAGCTGAATTTCATTTAAAAAAGAAGTGGCAAAATATTTGTTATCACTATTCTGTATGGGTGTTTTTGCACAAGCTTTCATACCACAAGGATAATGTTTTGCAGCTATCATACACCACAGAGCAAGCCATCTAGAAGCACTGGGGCCATGCCGGCCATGGCATTGACAGGTTTATTTTCATGATGATCATTTTTATCCACTGTAACCATGCAGCAATGTCAGTGGGGCAAAGACCAGCCAGACTAGCAGCTGAGGAGTCCACTTTATTTATTTCACTATCTGCCTTTTTTGTAGTCCACAACCTCTGTCTCACCACTTGTGCACACACACACACACACTCATACATTCACACATTTCTTTTATCTCCACAGTGTCTCTTTTAAATAATCCTTTGATACATGACACAATGAGATTCTCTGTGGGGCAAAGTCAGCACAGTGTGGCCAATGTAGTGTTCATGCATGAAAGTTTCAACAGCCAGCAAACAGAGAGGCCATGGCAGTGGTCAAAGAGCCTCCTTCTATGGGTTCCACTAGTGCATCATTTCACAGAAACAAATTGTTGAGGTGTTACACAATGATTTGGCCCATTAAAGCCTCTTTGGAGTCATTAGCCAAAAAAAAAACTTTGTGTAGCAACTCAAAATGTAATAACAGCCAGTAATGTGATAACTACCAATAACGTAATAATTTGGTTTATTTTAAATGCAATACAACCAATAACAAAATAACTTGCCAATACCATAAATTATTACATTATTGGCTGGTTATTACATTAATGGCCCAGTATTAAAAAATCATTATGACCGCCACTAGCGAAGCTAGCGAAAGCGGTTATTATAGTGTTGCCGAGACTTTTTTCCTTTTAAAAAAAACTTTTTTTTTCACCGATTTTTCGTCAACGATTGCCAGGACACTGTAACTCTGGGGGAGATGAATCTTTGTAGGCATGTAGCCCTAGAAGTTTTTGAGCGAATAGGAGCTTTTGGCCCCCAAGGGCCATTCCCCCGCTGTGCCAGTGTCCATCAAAGAGGGGGAGACGCCGAAAAGTTTTTGCTGAATAACTCACTGAATGTTTCACCGAACAACATGAATTTTTTGTGATATGTCGGTGTTACAGGGGCGTATCGACCCAGCCCATAAACACTCACTGAAAGTGTAGTGCCACCTAGTGATATGGGTAAATGCGAAAAATGGGATTTTATATTGGCAATATCTTGGACCGAGAAGGTGGGAACTGCACAAAATATGTCATGCACGATCAGCACAAAGACCTCTAAAAGCACAGCACATGCCATCAAATTTGGCCCATAGGGGGCGCTGTAATTGTACAAAATGTTGTTTTGTCTATTATCTAGAGAAGAGTAATGTTTACAAGCAGTTCTTTTTTGTTGTGACATCTGTTGACAGTCCCGCATTGAAAACACTGGTCGACGCCCACTTCCAACAAAAAGAATTTCCGTGAAATTTTAACATTGTGAAAGTGAAACCAAACGAACTCTTGTCAGAGGCCATTCATGTGAATCTCACCAAATTTGGTATATGTCATCTACACACAATGATGACTAAACGTTATCAAAGGATTTGTCTTGAGATACACCGTTTAAAAGTTATATGTCAATGAAAATTTGAAACATAGCTTAAAATTATTCCAAAGTCCATATCTTGGCTTCTAATTTCTCCAATGTTGTGAAAATTGACATGCCACCTCTAAACAGCTTTCTGTTCATGTGCATCAAATTTTGTGATATTTTGTCAAAGGGGACAATGTTTTTTGTCGAAGCTAGAGGTCCAAAAACAGGGTTTTTTTTTAAAAAACTCATCAACATTTTTTCCCAAGACAGTGATTTTGTGGTAGTATGTCGGGGTTACAAAGACGCATTGACCCAGCCCATAAACTGTCACTTGAAGCATGGTGCCACCTAGTGATAGGGGTAAATGCAAAAATTGTCATGCACAATCAGCACAAAAACCTCTAAAAGCACAGCACATACCATACAATTTGGCCCATAGGGGGCGCTGTAATTGTACAAAATGTCATTTTGCCTATTATCTAGAGAACAGTAATGTTTACAAGCAGTTCTTTTTTGTCTTGAAATCTATTGACCCTCCCACATTGAAAACACTTGTCGACGCCCACTTCCAACAAAAAAAAAATCCGTGAAATTTTAACATTGTGAAAGCGAAACCAAACGAACTCGTCATAGGCCGTTCATGTGAATCTCACCAAATTTGGTACATGTCATCTACAGACAATGCTGACAAAAAGTTATCAAAGGATTTATCTTGAGATGGACTGTTTCAATGTTACATGTAAGTCAAAATTCAAAACAGCTCAGATTTGGTCAAAGTTGACATGACAACTCTGAACGGCTTTCTTTACATGTGCACCAAATTTTGTGACATTTCATCACATGGTGCAATGTTTCCGGTCAAAGCTAGGTGTACAAAAACAGTTTTTGTTAAATAACGTATCAAAAATTTTGCCCAAGACAATGATTTTGTGTTAGTAAGCCAGTGTTAAAGAGCCGTATCAACCCATCCTATAAACACGCACTTGAAGAAATAGCGCCACCTAGTAATATAGTTAAATGCAAAATAGACATTTTGCATTGCCAATATCTTGGACCAAGGAGGTGGGAACTACACAAAATATACACAAACACACAGAATGTCATTCTTCAAAACCCACATCCATGCCCACTTCCAGCAAATCATTTCCACACAAACTCTCACCTCACAACACTGACCTACCACAAACTCGCCATACCTATGATTCCCAGACTTCAATACACTGCGGCGGTCATACCATGTACCGCTATGCGGTACATCTAGTTTGATAATGTAATAACTCGAGCCAATAACGTAATAAGATATGTTATAATGTTTATAATAAAACCATGTCTATACGTTGTACTCAGAGATGGAGACCCCAGCTTCAGAAAACAAAAACTTTGCCACATACTGTAATTTATCCATCTAATCATTTACTAGTTAGATGTCAATACACTAAGTGATTAAGCTGGTCTTGCTGTGACCAGTTTAATTTCAGTTATAGCTACATACAGTTGAAAAATAGCTTGCAAAATTGTTTGTCTCGTGTAAACGTATTGTGTTCTGCTCTGCATAATAAGTTAATTGTTAATAAGTTAATAAGATAATAAAGATAAAAAAATAGTTTTATGTTAGAGGAATTTCTTAAGGTTTCTAAAAGGTAAAGTGATGTTTAATCTAAGTTTTGTACTACTTACTCTTACGTTGATGCCTCGTGACAAAGGAAGTAGACTCAGGCAGAGGAAGTTTTCTTTATTCAATACAGGAAGTCAGTTCAGTAATGCAGCAAACAGAGTTTGGTCGCTAATCTGTTGTACGATATCTATGTGTGATATGTGTTTATGAACCCGCCAGAAAGCAATGACTGTAAGTATCATAGGTTTAATTTGTTTGTGTAAGTTTAGTAATGTTAATTCATTTGATAGTCAAATATTTCTCTCCAACCTCCGTGCAAGGTTACGTTAAGCTAACATTCGTTGTCGTTACCGTTGATGTCAGTATATGTTGTTAATTCTATTAGCTTCTTACAGTACAGTAAGTAACGGCAATGTTATTTTCTTTCTTTTGTAGTTTCACTCCGATTCATGTTGCCATTTGAAGAAATAAAAGTTATTAAAAGGAGCAAGCACACTCATTTTCCTGGCTCTTGAAAAGGAGTTTGGCCTACTGTTTAATCTACGTTAACGCTCGGGGAGCATAATACTTAGAACAGTACATATTGTAAAACTGGCTCACCAATTTGCACATCTGTTTGCTTTGAATTTCTTTTCTTTACCAAATCAGCCACTTTATTTTGAATTTGAATGTGCAATCAATGCAAATGATTTTTTCCCCGAATGATGCGTACATTGTAGCGCTCTTAGTGTTCAGGGATGTATGCATAATTCACCTTTGTACACTCGTGTTCAGTTATGTGTTATATTGTGTGTTTTCATGTGCGCTTCACATAATACGTGCGGTCACTTTAAGAGTTCCGATGTTTTGCACATGCTGCAGTGCTGTTCATGCCTGGCGCCATGTTCTTGATTTTTATGAAATGAATAAAGACAACTTACGCCTCTGAGTCAAAAAGTGAGAAGTGTCGTGTATTTCCCTTGCATACAATACCACTTCCACACGGGTGACCCCGATTGTTTGCTGGACATAATCGCCATGACTGCAAACGCTGTGTCTCTCAAACTCCCTGAATTCTGGGAAGCTTCAGCTTCAGCCTGGTTCGCTCAGACCGAGGCACAGTTTGCTTTACGTCAGATCACCGCCGACGACACTAAATACTACTATGTGGTGTCTGCCCTCGGAAGTTCTACGGCATCGAGAGTGGTGAGCCTTCTCAAACGTCCTCCTGCAACAAGAAAATATGACACACTGAAGGAGCTTTTACTTAGAACGTTCGAACTGTCTGACACGGAGAGGGCCAATAGGCTTTTCTCTCTTCAAGGGCTCGGTGACAGCAAGCCCTCCGAGTTAATGGACCGCATGCTCGATCTGCTGGGTGACAACAAACCGGATTTCCTTTTCCTTCACCTTTTCCTGCGCCAACTGCCTTCCCAGGTGAGGGCTGCTTTGGCCAACACCACCAGCACTGACTGCAGGGAACTGGCTGCTGAGGCTGATAAATGTTTCCTGGTTTCCCAGCAGCCCTGCGCGGCAGCCCTCCTCCCTGCTGGGGGTACGTCAGGGGGCGTGTCAGAGATCGTGGATGATCACATGCTTGTCGCGGCGGCAGCTCCTCGTCGTCAGCAGTCTTCAGGTGTGTGCTTCTACCATGCCAAGTTTGGCCCCAAGGCTAAACGATGCCGCTTTCCTTGCAGCTTCGGGGGAGTGGGAAACGCAAAGGCCGGCGCTCACTAGTGGCCGTGAGTGTCGGCCATACTGGCAGGCTGCTTTTCATCCGCGACTCCATCTCTGGCCGGCGTTTCCTTTGCGACACAGGGGCACAGCGAAGTCTGCTACCTGCTTCGCAAGCCGACGTGGTAGCCGATACCCACGGCCCACCCATGGAAGCCGCCAATGGCAGCCCCATCCATACGTATGGCACAAGACATGTTGAACTGTGTTTTGGGGGCCAGCGCTTTGGCTGGGACTTTGTGACGGTGAAGGTTGCCGTTCCCCTGTTGGGGTCGGATTTTTTGTGCGCATATGGACTGTTGGTAGACGTTAAAAATCGATGCCGTCACTTTCTGTTCTTATGCATGCACGCCCAGTGCCTCTGACACAGTGCACGTCTCCAGTCTGCTCTCTGCCACGGACAGTTATCAGCGGCTGCTCGCCGAGTTCCCAGCACTCACGCAGCCCACCTTCTCCTCCACCACTGCCAAGCACGGCGTGGAGCACCACATTGCCACCACTGGCCCGCCTGTGTACGCCCACGCTCGACACCTCGAGCCAAGCAAGCTTGCCGCAGCAAAGGCAGAGTTCGAGACCATGGAGCGCCTAGGGATTGTTCGACGCTCCAACAGTCCTTGGGCCTCGCCCCTACACCTTGTCGCCAAACCTGGGGGGGGCTGGCGTCCTTGCGGAGACTACCGACGGCTCAACAACGCAACAACACCTGACCGCTACCCAGTTCCGCATATCCAGGATTTTTCAGCACACTTGGCAGGCAAGGTCATCTTTTCGAAGGTGGACCTGATCAGAGAATACCATCAGGTGCCCGTGCACCCTCTCGACGTCCCAAAAACAGCTGTAATCACGCCATTTGGGCTGTTTGAGTACCTGCGCACACCGTTTGGCCTCAAGAACGCTGCTCAAACTTTCCAGCGGCTCATGGACTCTGTGCTATGGTTACTTGCCTTTCGTTTTTGTGTACCTCGATGATATCCTTTTGGCAAGTTCGTCTCCCTCAGAGCACCTGTCACACCTGCGCATGCTTTCGAGTTCGGCCTGTCCACCATAGACTTTCTGGGACACAGAGTCAAGAAGGACGGGGTCGTCCCTCTCCCGTCAAAGGTGGAAGCTGTCACCACCTTTCCACGGCCAGTCAATGTCAGAGCCTTACAGGAGTTTTTAGGCATGATTAATTTTTACCACCGTTTTCTCCCCGGGGCCGCCCAAACCATGCGACCCTTGTACGAGGCTCTGAAAGGTGGCAAGCCTAAACATGCCGTGAACTGGACGCCAGAGAGAGACAAGGCCTTTGCGGATACTAAGGCAGCCCTGGCTAAGGCCGCCATGTTGGCACATCCTGCCCCTCCGTCCCAATTGCACTTACCACAGACGCCTCAGATTTTGCGGTGGGTGGGGTTTACGAGCAGTGGGTGGGTAATGCTTGGCAGCCTCTTGCCTTTTTCAGCAGGCAGTTGCGCCCCAGTGAACAGAAATATAGCACCTTTGACAGAGAGCTTCTTGGTGTGTACCTCGCCATCCGACACTTTCATTCACTGCCGGAGGGGCATCAGTTCACCGTTTTTGTGGACCACAAGCCACTGACTTTTGCTATGTCCAAAGTTGCTCAACCGTGGTCTGGCAGGCAACAGCGGCAGCTGACATACATTTCCAAGTTCACAACGGACATTGCACACATCTCGGGAAAGCACAATCATGTCGCAGACTGCCTCTCCCGTGCGATTCTGGATTACAGCGCCATGGCAGCAGAGCAGGCCACTGACCCAGACGTGCAGGCTTGCCATTCATCCACTACTGGGCTGCAACTGCAAAAAGTGACATTTGGCACTACTCTGCTTTGCGACGTCTCCATGGGCTCCCCTAGGCCTGTGGTGCCTGCAAAGTGGAGGCGGCCTGTTTTTGACGCCATCCATGGTCTCTCACACCCAGGTACTAAAGCCTCACAGCGACTGGTGGCGGCGAAGTTTGTGTGGCATGGACTTAAAAGAGATGTGAGGGACTGGGCGAACACTTGCGTTGAGTGCCAACGTGCCAAAGTACACCGTCACACTAAAGCTCCACTGGAGCAATCCGAAGTGCCAGTGCGACGTTTCGACCACGTCAACATAGACCTCGTTGGTCCACTACCACCCTCACAGGGTTACAGTCACGTGCTGACTATGGTAGACAGGACCACACGGTGGGCAGAGGCTGTTCCACTGTCTTCCACTACATCTGCGGATGTGGCACGGGCATTTATTGGCACCTGGGTGTCCCGTTTTGGCACCCCGTCAGACATTTCTTCAGACCGTGGTGCTCAGTTTACCTCTGAACTTTGGAATTCTGTCGCAGAGAGTTTGGGAGTTAAACTGCACCGCACTACAGCCTACCACCCCCAGAGTAATGGCCTCTGTGAACGTTTTCACAGATCAATGAAAGCCTCATTGCGTGCCAGCCTGAAGGACAGCTCATGGGCTGACAGGCTCCCCTGGGTCCTGCTTGGCATCAGGACAGCGCCAAAGGAAGACCTCCAAGCTTCCTCTGCAGAGCTGGTCTACGGCTTCCCAGGGTTTTCATCCCCAGCACCACAATTCCTTGGTCAGCCACACTCCAGCACTCAAACCTGTTAGACAATGCCAGGCTTTTTGCTCCACTTCCTACTTCCCGCCAAGGTTTGCCAAACTCTCATGTCCCCAGTGGCCTACGATCTGCTGGATACGTTTTCATTTGCGTGGATGGTCATCGAGGACCTCTCCGTCCACCTTATGAGGGCCCTTTCCGTGTCGTGGAGGCAGGGGACAAACACTTTGTGGTTGACATTGGGGGCAAACCGGAGTGTGTGTCGGTGGACCGTCTTAAACCAGCTCACCTGGATCTAGCCAGGCAAGTTGAGTTGGCACAACCTCCGAAACGAGGCCGACCTCTAACTAGGCCTCCGCCTCCCGCTCCTCCTATGCCTCCACCTTGCCATGGGGGTACCCCGCAGACAGCCAACGAGGGGGCAGTTCCATTACCTCCCATTCGGCGGAGCCGCTGTGGACGTTTGATTGGCCCGCCTCATCGTTAAATTGTTTCTCAGGTTTTGATTGTATGGTAAATTCTGGGGGGGGCATGTGTAGCGCTCTTAGCGTTCAGGGATATATGCATCATTCGTGTTCAGTTATGTGTTATATTGTGGGTTTTCATGTGCGCTTCACATAATACGTGCGGTCACTTTAAGAGTTCAGATGTTTTGCACATGCTGCGGTGCTGTTCATGCGCGGCGCCATGTTCTTGAGTTTTATGAAATGAATAAAGACGACTCACGCCTCTGAGTCAAAAAGTGAGAAGTGTCGTGTATTTCCCTTGCATACAATACCACTTCCACAACATGGCCATTGTTTAAGTATTACACAGTTACTTCACTCTAACATATGTTTCTTTTAGTTGTTAACTAGTGATATGTGGCGAAACAATTACAATTACTAGTGTTAAAGCAACACTACGTAGTTTTTTAAAGGGCTCCTTCCGCTAAAAACCACTTTGAGTAGCTCTATTTACAATGTGGTGGGTCACAACAAGCAGTATATGGACGCAGCACTCCATGACGTGAAATTCGACCCTCATGGTTTTACTGGTCATTGAAGAGTCGAGCTAACCAGAACGAGCGGACCAGAGCAGGCTAAACCTATCTACGTCACTAGGTCGTAAGCCCCGCCCAGAGCCATGCATGGCACGCCCACATCCCAGAGGAAGAACAGTGGACAGAAGAAGACAGCGAATTTTCCCAATCAGAGGTGCCTTATTGACACATCATGGATATTGACAAGGGACACCGGAAAAGCCAGTCGTTCAACCACTAGACCTGTTCTAGCTTACAGAAAACAGCGTCAAACAAGAGAACTAGGACATCATTTTTCACAGAAAGGATGCACAATGCATTCAACCATAGTGGCGACACAGCAATATGAATAAAAATAACGATAGAAATTGACCTTTAAACCTTACAATAATGTTTTCAAAATCGTTTCAGCGGTTCATCAACTTGTAACAGGGTGAAAGGCACTTCTGAATTCGCTTTTCTGCTCTCCTTTGGTTAAAACGTTGGGTTACGGATGTAACCTTGGTTCTGTGAAGAAAAGAAAGGCTGCCAGACGGCTAGCCCAAGGGTCTGAAATAGAATTCGCGCATGCACAAGCTCTGAGGTAGACTATATCAAAACATCATCATGTGAATGTGCCGCGTTACTGTACAGTACAGTATATAAGCCTCAGCATGGCACACCTCGTCCTCATAAAATCCTGAACGCGAAGACCAGGACGATGAAGTCTGGTAGCCTTTCTTTTCTTTATTAGAAGGACAGAAATGCCACACTCTCTGCTCCCAGTTTTTTATTTGGAAGTGACGTTTTGGCCGTCTGGCCTTCTTCAAACTTACAATCACAAAGATTCAGAGTCTCTTTATGTTCACTCCATTAGTGAGCACCTGGTGTCCTGGAGCAACAGGCTCTCCCATTGGCTGAACAATTGGTCTTTCATCACAGCTGATGCCTCTGAGCACAAGGCTCCTTTATTGGCAATTAGTGTCCATTAGGTGTGACCAAAAAACTTTCAGCAACATTATTTACACTTACATACAGATTGAAGTTACAACATCAGCTCAATTGAACATCATAAATAACACATTCTGTATAGTAACAATTTCTCATAGAAAACATCTAAGATCATATTCAACTTTTAAACTGTGAGGTGTTAACGTTTTTAAATGATAAATCCAATAGTGTTCCCTCTTAGAAAGCAGATTCTCCAAATCACCTCCTCTAAGGGGGCAATGACACCTTCTCAATACCAATATACTTAAGAGATGAAATAGGATGATTAAATTCTACAAAATGAGCAGCTACTGGATAGTTCAAGTTTCTGCATCTAATAGTGCTTCTATGTTTGGCTATACGTGTCTTTTAAGACCTACTCGATTTGCCGACATAAGATTTTCCACAAGGACATGTTATTAAATATATCACAAACTTTGTACTACAGGAAATTATACCTTTTATTTTTATTTCCTTCCCTGTATGCGGGTGTTTAAAACTGCTACATTTATATGTGTAATTGCATTGGGTACAGTTACCACAGCGCCGGTTCCCATCTGGAATTGGAGCAAACGTGGTTTGAGACACAATGGGATCAGGAGGCAAATAAGAATGGACAAGCTGGTCTCTTAAATTTCTTCCTCATTTGTATACCACAAATGGTCGCTCGCTGAAGACCTCCTTCAATTGATCATCTGATTCCAAAATGTGCCAGTGTTTCATCACTATATCCTTTAAATGTCTGGAACTTCTAGAGTACTCAGTAGTTAATATTACACGTCCATTAGATTTATTTTTTGGTCTATTTTTTAGTAAATCTGCTCTTGGAATTTCATTTATTTTTGTAGTTGCATCATTCAAAACGGAATTGTTATATCCTCTACTCCTAAAGTTATTTTTCATATTCTGACAGATACGTTTTAAACGACAAAATTGACTGAAAGGCAGGCTGATTTTTAATAGTAGGGGGTGATCGGAGCCCTTAACAGAGAGTTTCTGGCTGTAGGTTTTCTATAAAGATCTGTATATAGTCTTGTCCCCTCACGGATAATCCATAGATCTAAAAAACTCAGTCTTTTGTCGTTATATCCCATACTGAATGATATAAATTCAGAGCATGAATTGAGGTATGTAAAAAAATCTCTTAGTTCTGTCACTGATCCCTTAAAGAGGCAAAATATGTCATCCAAATATCTGTTCCACAGGAAAATGTTATCTTTAAAAGCATGATTAGAGTAAATATGATTTTCTTCAAATAAACCCATGTATAAATTTAAAAAGGAGAGTGAAAAGGAACTGCCCATGGGTACTCCATGTCTCTGAATGTAAAATGTATTCTGAAATACCCAGTAATTATGTTTTAAGATTAATTTAGATAATTCTAAAATACATGTTTTAGATGGACTACATATAGAATCTGGTAAATAATAATGAAGTGCTCCCATGCCTCCATCATGTGGTATAGACGTATACATTGCATTGATGTCAAAGGACACTAAATATAGTTCATCTTCAAGAGAATCAATAGACTCAATTATATTCACAATGTGTCCTGTATCTTTAGTAAAAGAAGGCAAAGTTTCTGTCAGAGGTCTAATAAAATAATCCACATAGACTAGAAGTAATTGAGCCAATACTGGCCACTATCGGTTGGCCTGGTGGTTGATCCAGATTCTTGGGGATTTTGGGTAAAGTATAAAAGGTTGGAGTGACTGGGTGCTCTATGCATAAAAAGTCATACTCTTTTTTGGATATGTCTCCTTTGTTGAACAATTCATTAAGAGTTTCAGAAATAATCATCTTAAAAAGTTGTGTTGGATCTTCTGATAACTTTTCATAAAACATTTCGTCAGCTAACTGTCTGACATTCTTTTACATAGTCTGTTTTGTTCATCACCACCGTGGCTCCCCCCTTATCTGCTGGTTTAATGACAATTTACTCATCTTCTTTCAAATCCTTCAATGCTTTTCTCTCTTCCCTTGTCAAATTGTTATATTGTGATTTATGTTTTTCTAGGAGATATTTGTCAGTATCCTGTTCAACCAGTCTACAGTAAGTCTCAATAGAATTGTTGCGATTAACTGGTGGTACAAATGTACTTTTGTTTTTAAAGACTTTCTTTTCAGTTGTAGATCAACTCACATTATCATTAACTTGCTTTTCATAATCTGCTTTAAAGAATTCTCTTAAGCGTATGTTTCTAAAAAAATCTGAACAAGTCCACTTTGACATCAAATTCGTTTATATGATTAGTGGGTACAAATGAAAGTCCTTTGTTAAGTACTGAGAGATGGTGTTCATCTAAAGACTTACTGGACAGGTTAAATATTGTCATTTCCTCGATTGGTAGGTCCAGGAACGGGTACGATCCAGATTTTCTATTCTTGCCCCTTCGTGTTGGTTTATAAGTCTTGTTTTTCTGTTGTTTTTCCCTTTGGCGTTTCGCATAGGTGGGCCTAGGTCCAGGGCATGTCCCGATAAAAAGGCTGATGAGTATTGGTCCGAAGATGTTGTTTTCCATCAAATCCTTTTTGTCTCTGTTGAACTTTCTTATTTTCCTCTCCTTAATTTCTTTTGCAAGTTTTTCTTCCAATTCTTTGTGTTGCTTAAGGAGGTCATTGTATTGTCCTTGATTCTTGAGTGTTTTTGAAAGCATTTTTTTCTTCTCATTAATTTCTTGGTCCAATTCTAACACTTCTTTTTTGTTTCTTCAATTAACAGCGTCATGAGATCAAAGGAAAACTTATTCAATATAGCACACCACTTGTCATGGAATTCTTTTTATTTCTGTCCCAGCCCCCTTTTGCCATCATAGTCCTCTGGGTATGATTCCTTGTCTCACATAGTCACTCAGGGTAACTGCATGCAGGTGGATCTGCAGTACATCTGAGAGCTGAGGTTTCCTTCACAGAACCAAGGTTACATCCGTAACCCAACGTTCTGTTACACTCAAGAAAGGCTGCCAGACGGCTAGCCCAAGGGGCTGGAATATGTATGCCCCAACATCGTGGAGGACAACCATGCAACGATTGAACAAAAGGCACAAGACGCTCCCCAATACGCTCAGCTGAGGTGATAGCGAGTAGAAAAAACACCTTCTGAGATTTAAAATGAATACTCCCAACGGGTTTGAGCGGGGGCTTTGTCAGAGCATCAAGAACGACATTAAGCTGCCATGCCGGCACAGAGGGAAGCTGCCTTGGGCGCAGTCTTTGAGCCCCCTTCATGAATTGGATAGACAGAGGGTTAGCGCAGAGTGTTTTACTTTCTACTCTCTCATGGCAGGCTGATATAGCTGAGAGAAACACCTTCAGAGTTGAATGGGGACTTGCCTTGGTCAAATTTTTCTTGCAAGTATTCGAGAACTGAAGCTAGAGGGCAGGACCGGGGGCACTCATGCCACAAGTCTCCACCCGCTTGCGACAACAGATCCTGTTGTAACGGGAGTTGCCACGGGGTGCCCGAGAGGAGGGTCTGAACCTCCGCAAACCATGCCGTCTGGGGGCAATTTGGAGCCACCAGAGAACATTCAAGTTCTCCCTCTTTGTCCTCTCCAGTACAGCTGGAATCATGGAGACTGCAGGGAAGGCATAAAGGAGGCCCTTGGGCCATCTGTGTGCAAGGGCGTCCACCCCTAGAGGAGCATCGTCTTGGTTTAAGGAAAACCATTGTGGACAGTGAGTCAACTCAAGGTGAAAAGATCGACGTCTGCCTTCCCAAAACAAACCCAGATTACATGCACCGTTTCCGGGTGCAAACGCCACTCGCTTGGGTGTGGCTTGCCCCTCGGCAGCAGGACTGCTGCAGGGTTCAGAGTGCCCTGATCGAGCAAAGGTGAGTGTCCACCCAAAGAAGGAGTTTCTGGGCCATGCTGTGCAACGCCTGAGACCTCAGGCCTCCCTGTCGAATTATGTACGCTATTGCCGACATGTTGTCTGTTCGGATTAGAACATGTTTGTTCTGAAGTACTGGCAAGAAATGACGAAGGGAAAGGAATATCGTTCTCAGCTCGAGAACATTTATGTGGGCAGTGTTCCATGGTGGACACCACACTCCCCGGGCCCCCAAACCATTCCACACTGCCCCGGAAACGGACAGCGATGCGTCCGTGGTCAAAACTTCGCATCGGTAGATTCTGCCTAGTCGCATGCCTCCGCACAGATTCTGGGGGATGTTCCACCATTGCAGAGCTCATAGGCACACAGGTGGTAAGGAGACAGACTTGCCCCTGTCCAACACTGGGTGGAGCATCATGGACAAGTACCACTTTTGCACTGGCCTCATATGTAGAAGGCCGAGGCGTACCACCTGGGATGCTGCGGCCATTAGGCCCAGTAGCCTTTGACATAGGTAAGCACGAACATTGTTTCGTCCTACAAACTGTGACAGGCATTGTTGCAGAGCAACAACTCTCTGATCTGAGAGACTTGCCATCAAGAGACTTGCCATTCACTCCAAGGAAGGTGATTTGCTGTGAAGGGGTTATCTGGCTGTTGCTTGGGTTGAGAGACAGGCCCAATTGCTGCAGGTGTTCTACAACTACCGCCGTGTCCTGAACTGCCTGTTGACTCGATAGGGAACATATTAGCCAGTCGTCCAGATAATTGAAAACTCTGATGCCCGATGGGGCTACCTGGCGCTTGGTGAACTGCTGCATCATCCATTATTGGTTAGATGCTAAGAACGAAATTTCTTTTACCAGAGACGCCATTGTATTAGCAAGAGCATCATAGTTCTCATGCTTCATTTTCCTGCTTTTTTGCCTGAAGCTGGTGTGTCAGACGATTTGCATGTACTCGGTTGCTGAGGAGAGGGCTGAGAGGGTGGTATCGAACCTGCCTCAGTGGACCCCTGGGAGGACAAGGATACATTGTCCCCCATGGCTCTGTTCACCCTACTCAGTAGAGTGTGTGCTGAGAAGGGGAGACAGCTCGAGCATCCGGTAGGGTCTGCTCTTGAAGCAAGCGCATGTTCAGGGCCCAGACATGTCACACAGAAAATATGTCTTATATGAAAGCTAAAACCCTCCTAAATTATGTTAATATACTGAAAATAAATTTGCTTTACTGAAGAAAGATTGATAATTTAATGAACACAGAAAGGTCAGATTTTGGCAAGACAAAAGTTTTGTCGCCTACAGAAAACTGAACAAATAATTTACTTCAAATACAAAAATATGTTGCATAACATTAGTGAATCAAGTAATGGTGCTGTGAGATTCATATTTAATATCTTGTATGACTTTCATGAGCTTGAAGGACTGCATCCATGGGGTTCGACAATGATTCATACAATTTATTGATGAAGGAATAGCATCAGGAATAGCAAAGAAAGCAGTCTTACATGCCTCCCAGAGTCCATGAAGATTCTTTGGTTTTGCCTTCCATGCTTCATCTTTCATTCTACCCCAGACATGCTCAATGATGTTCAGGTCTGGTGACTGGGCTGGCCAGTCCTGGAGCACCTTGATCTTCTTTGCCTTGAGGAACTTTGATGTAGAGATGGAAGTATGCAATGGAGCACCATCCTGCTGCAAAATTTGTGGTTGGGAATGTAAGAGGTTGCTAATACTTCTTGATATTTTAGGCTATTGATATTGCCTTCCACCCTGCAAATGTCTTACACCCCCATACTCGATGTAACCCCAGACCATGATTTTTCCGCCACCAAACTTAACCGTTTTCTTTGTGAATCTTGGATCCATGCGGGCTCCAGTAAGTTTCCTGCAATATCTGCGGCGGCTGTGATGTAATTCCACCAAAGATTTATCTGAGAAATCTTCTGCCACTTTTCCAGCGTCCATCCTTTTAGCAGGCTGTGGGTCTTTTTTAATTGCCTTTTGTTTAGTGCTGTTTTCTGTGCACTGATTCAACCATGGAGGGCATTTCGAGACAGAATTCTACAAACTGTTCTGGTTGACACAGGGACTTGAGGTGACCAGGCCTGGTGGAGCTCTGCTGCAGTGGAAAAGGGGCTGGCCTTGGATTTTTTAAACAACAAACAGTCCTCCCGAGCAGTTGTCTTGCAGGGTCTGCCGGACCTGGGCTTGTCAAAAACATCTCCAGTCTATTCAGATCTTTTTCTTATTCTTTGTACTTGATGCTGAGACACATTGAAGGTGTCAGCCACCTCAGCAGTGGATCTGGTCTTCACCCTCTTGATAATTAATGCTTTGGTCTCAGGGTGCATCTTAGGCATGTTGTCAGAGGGCAAGTTGGAGTTGATGTGAAGGTCTGGTATGCTGGGGTTCTTTTTATACACACCCACTAATTGATTCATTAATAACTGATCACAGGTGAGGCTGTAATCTAGGATTGGGTGCATCATATGACAAGGCAACAAGACTTTTGTCTTGCCAAAATCTGCTTTTCTGTGTTCATTAAATGATCAATCTTTCTTCAGTGAAGCAAATTTATTTTAGTATATTGAGCATAATTTGTGTAGGTTTTAGCTTTCATATGAGACATTTCTACAACCAATGTATTAATTAAAAGTCAGGTTACAAGCTTTTGTTCCTACAAAATGGATAAGCGACAAGACTTTTGTCAGGGACTGTAATGCGGCACACTCACGTGATGATGTTTTGATATAGTCTACCTCAGCGCTTGTGCATGCACGGATTATATTCCAGCCCCTTGCGCTAGCCGTCTGGCAGCCTTTCTTGAGTGCAACAGAACCTCTACTGTCTATGGTTAAAACCATAGACATATAAACATAGATGCCGCCTTCCGTCTAGAACCATACGTCATCCTCGCCGCCATGTGCTGTTTATTGAACGTGTCACAAATCACGAAAGTAACTGGAGGAAGTTAGCAAGTCTACCATTCATTTCAATGGGAAATGCTAGGCTGATCATAAGCCCATCTTTTTCAACATCAATATTGCTCACCCTGTTCAGATCGTTAAATCAACTGGACATTATTATCGTCACTTAAACCCACAGGCTACAGCCCAGTTCACTGACTGTTTCTTAAGTAAAGACATTGCTTCAGCTATGACTGCAGCCGCTGATGCCTCATGTAGCCCTGGAGATTTAATTTTTTTATTTAACTCATCCTGCACAGACATTTTAGACCTAGTGGCCCCTCTCAAGTACAAACACCCCAATTTTAAAGCCAAAATGAGTCTTGATAGCCATACACGCTCACTTAGACAGGCCTGTCGCAAAGCTGAAAGGAAATGGAAGAAAGACCGTCTTACTGTCTCCTTCCAAATCTTCAAATCTGCCTTATCATCCTTTCAGGCTGCCGCCAAAGAAGCCAGAGCCAGATATTTTTCAGACATCATTAACCGGCATTCCAATAGACCTAAAATTCTGTTTAACACAATTAACTCTATCATAAACCCAGCACTTTCTCCAGCCCCCATCATAAATTCTGATGTCTGTGAAAACTTCCTCCATTTTTTCACTAAGAAAATTGAGAACATCAGAGCTCTGTTCCCTCCTCCTGATCCATTTCCTCCTACACCACCCCACCCCATAGCTACTTTCTGTCACTTCAAACCTGTCTCCCTGGTCGACTTAAAGGACATTGTCCTGCATATGAAAACCACCTTTTCCCCTGGTGATGAGGTTCCATGTTCCATATTAAAGGAAGCTTTTGACACTGTTGGCCCCTCCCTTCAACGCATTATTAACTCTTTTCTGACATCTGGTTCTGTCCCAGCCTGCCTCAAACATGCAACTGTCCAACCTTTACTCAAGAAACACAACCTGGATCCCAAATGCTTAAATAACTACCGACCAATCTCTAAACTCTCATTTATTTCAAAAGTTCTTGAAAAAGTAGTGCTGTCCCAGCTGTCCCCCTTCCTATCACAACACACCATCTTAGAGCCTTTTCAATCTGGCTTCAGGACCTGCCACAGCACAGAAACAGCATTGCTGAAAATCACGAATGACTTGCTCCTCACACTCGACGCCGGTCACAACACAGTCCTGGTTCTGTTGGATCTCAGTGCAGCCTTTGACACCGTGGATCATAACATCCTCCTCAACCGCCTTGAAGACTGGGTTGGCATCAAAGGGTCTGCACTGCTCTGGTTCAGGTCATATCTACAACACAGAACTTTCTCAATCTCCATCGGCAATTCTTCATCTGCCTCTGCCCCGGTCTCCTATGGTGTCCCCCAAGGATCAATTTTAGGGCCAATACTGTTCTGCCTCTACATGCTCCCCCTAGGGGACATTATCCGTAAACACTTTGTTTCTTTCCACTTCTATGCTGATGACACACAGTTATATTTACCATTAACAACCCAGGAGTCAGCAAAATCTCTCCTACACTGCATAGAAGCCATCAAGCACTGGATGTCTAACAACTTCTTACAATTAAATGACAGCAAGACCGAAGTCATAATTTTTGGACCTCCTAAATCAATCCCCACAGTTACTGATAGCCTATCTCACCTCTCCTCCTTTGTAAAGCCATCTGCCAAAAGTCTTGGGGTTATCTTTGAGTCAGATTTGTGTTTTAAAAAACAGATAAATACTGTTATTAAAAATAGTTATTATCAGTTGAGAGTGATCACCCAGCTCAAGCCCTCACTATCTTTTCAAGATCTGGAAACAGTTATCCATGCTTTTATAACATCTCGACTGGACTACTGCAACGCCCTTTATTTTGGCCTCCCCCAGTCTCAGCTAACTCGCCTGCAGTTGGTACAAAATGCTGCTGCTAGACTTTTAACTGGTAAAAGAAGGCAGGAACACATCACCCCTGTCCTCTTCTCTCTGCACTGGCTCCCCATTTGTTTTAGAATTCATTTTAAGATGCTTCTTTTGGTTTTTAAGTCACTCCATGGCCAGGCCCCATTGTACATTTCTGACATGCTCCACCATTACTCTGCCCCCAGATCCCTCAGATCTGCAGACAAAGGTCTCCTCCATGTTCCCCCATCCCGCCTCAAAAACAAAGGGGACCGTGCTTTTGCTGTGGCAGCTCCACGTTTGTGGAATGCTTTGCCTCCCGACATTAGATCTGCTCCCACAATCACTACTTTTAAGTCCAGACTCAAAACACACCTGTACACTTTGGCCTTTCCCTCCTAAGTCCTCTCTTTTCATCCCTACCCTTTACCTTGTCTTTTATTGCACCTGTCTGATGAAATGCTTTTGGTATTTTATATATTTTATTTTGTGCTGATTGAAAATGTATTGCTTTTAGCTTTTTTCTATCTTCATTTACTTTTAATTCTAGCCTTTTAGTTTTTGACACTGTACATCACTTTGGCCAGTCCTAACTGTTTTTAAATGTGCTATATAAATTAAACTTACTTACTTTACTTACTAGGCTAGTAAATTCAGCCAAAATTTCAGGTTTTTTTTTCAGGTTTCAAAATGGGGTTTCATGGGGCTTATGTACGCTCCCATTTTACTTAGCCAATTAAGTGCCACATTACTGAACTACTACTACTGAGGTTGAGCAGAAACCTATATCGAGGAAGGGCATTGGATGTTCAAAAATGGACAGTGACATAGTCATAGTAGAAGAAATGGACTGATGGCGTCATTTTCAATGGGGACTGGATGAAGCCAGATTTTCGGTTTTTCAAACGGATCACCAGGTTACTGCGCAAACTCAAGACCCAGCCTGGTGACGTTGGCCAACAAATCCAGATACGATAAACTGACTAGTAGATGCTCAATCGCAAATCAGACGGCATACGATAATTTTCTTAATGAATATAATTTTACCATCATCATAAGAACAATCACGCTAACTTAAGTGGAGGGCTAATACTGTATTTCGGGATTTAATTCTTCCTCTACTAACTAAGTTTGCATGTCGAGGGTGCTAGCTAGTTAACATGTACATACAAGGCTGCCGTTTAGCTTAGCTTAGTCATCTTTTGTTGGGCTTCACTTGCATTGAATGGTATCGATCAGTAGTGGTGTTAGGCACGGGCGAACCGGGGTGGCATTTTGTGGGGGGCGCCACGAGCGCTTGGGGGAAAAAAATAAAATAAAATAAAAAGCTCTGTGTGTAATATCGCTGCAATCGGCACATTGGTGGCCCCCTGGTGAACTGCTGAACTGCAGGCGCCCTTCTTGCTGCCTTGGGGCAACGACCCCTCTTACAAAAAAATACAAACTCAATGCTACCTATGTGAAATGTTACTGGAAATGTTTCCCCGATATGAACAGAAAATTAAACAGGCATGAGTATGGCTATGACTTGTTATGGAAACAGTACGGTACATTTTCTCCTGTGCGACAGAAAGTTACTAGCCGTCACTTAGTTTGTGACATTATTTTTAGCACAATTTCAGAAAAACTTTTCTTACAACTCAATGCCATAACAGATTTCTGATATGTTTTGCAGTAGTTTCTCCGGTGTCCAATAATGCCAACATCAAGGTATGACGTGCTTCCTATGTAAAGTTATTTCATGTCAAAGTGACGCTAAAAAGAATGGAAGTCTATGGAATGCTAAAGGCTACTGGGCCCTTTTCGCCCCATGTGTGTTTCAACTTCTGTGTCTGTTCCTGCCCCCTTGTGTTTTTTTGCTCCATGGTTGTTTCAACTTCCGCGTCTGTTCCTGCCCCCTTGGACATAGTGGGACGCCCTCCTGCATGAGCTGAGAGTGGAGCACCCTGTTCGAGCACCCACCAATCAACAGGGGGATATGATGCAATTTCTGGAAAATAGCAACGAGGAAGTGCCTTGCTAATCAGCTGACGATCAGTCAAATCCTCTTTAAAATGACGCTACAGCTTTCGGGGTAACCAGTAATTTTTAAATTAAAATGATGCATTTGGACTTTTGCCTTAACCAGAGAGGGTTAATGATGGTTCAGCCTTTATCATTAAAACACATTCTAAACCACTAAAAAATGCAGAGCATCATCAGAGACTTATAGAACCCATCAGGTTAGTCAACCATCTCTGGTATAATTTTTTGCACATTTGCATGATAAAAGCTGAGGCACCAGTCCAAATACAGCATTTCAATTAAAAAATGGCGAACTGAGGGTCAGTGAGTTATACATGATTTTACATTAAATAAACCACATATTTTGAGAGACAGTGTATTCTTTTGAACCTCCCACTCTGTTTAAATTGGGCAGTATGATTGTGACAGTTTCACAGATAGGGGTGATTGTAAGTGTAATCATGAGGGGACAGGAGCCTGATAGTTGGACCCACCAGCAGAGGCTATTGGCCCTGACCGTTAGCAGCAACTAGCCCAGAAATGGCCTTGGTCTGACCTGGCCTGACAGTATGAAAGCGGGTAATGTCACTTAAGTCTACATTGTTTTCTTTCTTATGTTGCTATACATCATACTTTTATAAAACCAAGCAACATAGCTTACTCCACCGTATCCAAGGACATCCTTGTTTTCTAAAGCCGGTGCTTGGTAAATGATACCAAACAAACTGCATAAGCGTGCATGTGACAGTATGGTTCCAGTAGGCTAAAATATTCACGACATTGTTAATTGCGCTTTAAACCTGTAGGGCAACCGAAAAGGAAAACACTACTTGTGTTACTTTAATGTCAACAAAAAAGTGACTCTAATCAGAGGTGGACATATCTACTTTCTCAACTCACCAATTGAAGCGTATTATGGTAGATGGCGATGCCTCCAACATCTGTATCCCTTTCTCAGCCTCTTCCTGAAGGCCTTTAGCTTTCCCACCCCTTTTAGAAGCATTATTTTTTTGGGTGTGTTTAGGGGGTGCAGTTACTCTATCCAAGGGTACAAATAGACATTGACATTCCATTTAATAAACCTTAGCCCATTTATTCCCATTATAACCACAGAGGCCCCCTGGAAAGCAAAATCAGAGATGTCACCTGTTTGAGGTGGAATATCGGTAGAACATGGGCGACATGCACCCTTGTACCAAGACGTAAGAACTTTATCTCTACACAGCACTATGATAGATACGTAGACAGTGGGAAAGACAAAAACAGAAAAACAAAAGTTAGAATGACAGTGACAGAAGGAGAAACAGGATAATGCAATACCATGTGTTCAGCTGAAGCACCCCACGTGGAAACTGCTGAGCAGTGAGAACAAGGTTCCTGTTTGGCGTATTACTTCCTGCTCTGTTCTGTGTCTGTTTCCCTTGAGGAGCTCTCTTTTTGGGATGTCCTGAACTGACATCTGCAGAATGATATGACATGCTTCCTGGGTTGGAAATGTAGTGAAAAGTCAAAACATTACACCAATACTTTCGTTAGTTCCTATAAGTGCAGTCCCGTAGTTGAAGTCAAAACCAGATCAGATCAGATGAACATGACAGTGTAGATAAGTGAGGTTGATTTTAAGACTGATACATGGCATGATATGTCACTCATCTCACATCAAACCTACAGAAACACCATTAGGTTCTGGCAGGGGTTGCCTCTATGTCACTTGAGTGGCTAATTAATCACTTTACAAGAGTTAGTGTAAAATTCAGGAAGACCTATATGTAGACTGTGACCTGCATACTCCCCTGTTGGAAAGGCCTGTTATCACTAAACTAGAGCATTTAGCAAACATGCTAACATCAACACTAAAATGTGAAAGAGACTTACCCTGCACATTGTAGTGGTCTAAGTGGGGTGCAACATTAATAAAACATAACTCAGTTATTACACTGCAAAAAGTTGATAAAGGAGTGTAAATGAGTTGGTAAAGGAGTCAAATATCTAAGGGAGGAGATTGGGACAAAATAAACACTGGCATCGTGTTAAAAGGGACTCCGTCAGAGTTAGATAGAATTTGCTGTGTGGATGACATCTCCATATGGACTGGTGCAAAGAAATGGTGCCACTACCCAACAACACCATAGTAAGAATCTGTGTGACTCATCAAAACAAAATAAAGTATTTTGGTTAAAAAAATTTACCTCCCTCAGTCGTGCAGACATTCGTGATGTTGTTTCTAGTAACGCTAATATTAACAGGAGGTTGTTTTGTTGCAAATTAAAAGAGGTTGTTTTGTTGCAAATTAAAATATTTATAATGAAATGATGTATTATAGGGTAGGAGCAGAAGAGCTTTTACAACAGCTTTTTAACATGTGCAACACTGAAAGAGTAAATCTAATCTGGCAACATAAAACAACATATTTCAGGCCATTTCTGTTGATAAGCGCAGACCCTCTTTCAACAGAATGCTGTGAAGCTGAATGAGCATGACCAGGAAAGCCATTCCTGGCAGCCAGGTCCACTGTCAGCATGTCTACAGGCTTACTGAAACCCAGACGGCCTAATGAGAACTGAACTCTGGGAGGCTGCAAGTTGCCAACACAGATGGGGAGGGAAGTGTGTCAAAGCACATAGGCATGTGGCTGTCTGAATTAACTGGGGCAATATATATTTGTACCAAGCTAATATAGTTGTGATGAATACAGCAGTTCTTATTAAAATGATCACATTATTACATGCAAAACTATTTTGTTAAAAATGTAGTGAGTTATACTTCAGTGAACTACTTTAACCAAAGACCTAGTCAGAACACCACAAATTTTGCCAACGGGCTGAAAAGTAAACAGGACAAGAGGATCTCCAAAGAATGCTGGGTGGGTGTGTCAGTGATATATCTCAACATACTTATGGTGATTAGGGCTGATTCCAGAATTATAAGGGGGGTCCATTAGGGTATGACCAGATCACAAACATCAAAATGGGAAGAACAAAGACACGGGTAAGTAGTAAATAGTAATTAAATAAAATTCAATACGAAAATTCTTTTTTGACTAAGGACATCAACATGTTTTGTATGCTTTGTGGTTTTCCTGCTTGATGCAAAAAATGGCGTTTGGCAATTGTTTGGGAAATGCTTCTACAAGTGCCTTCCATTCTGAATTTTAGCACACATGAGATTCCTCAAAAGGAAGTGTCCATGTTGTTCTGAGGACTGTGAAGAGCTGAAACTTGTTTAGAAGACCTGTTTAAAAAAACTACATTAGACGAGATTACAAGGCATTCACACTTACCAAAGACCTCATTGGAGACATTGGCCAGATTGTAAAAAATTGTAAATTCTTGAAATTTGTTTCTCTTAAAATCCCATAAAAAACACACAGTTTAGTGCCATGCAAGAGCTGATTTGTTTCTGTTAGACAAAGACAGTACTGTTGTAAGAAGTAATGTTATCTTTGGGGAGGAGTCAATATTAAACTTAAAATGGTGCTAAACTGATGTGATTTTGAAGTGTTGGATTTGTAGATTTTAGGAACAAATTACTAAATGACAGTGGCTGGTGAATGAAACTTAATGTCCCTGAGGTAGTGTGATCCTGAATGAAAGCAAAGACATGTGTGACCAGTAGTGCTTTCTAGCTGAATATAAGGACAATAAAGCTTAAGGATCATATGACTCAACAGCATGGGTAATAAGGATTACGAATGGGTAAAAAGGAATGTCCTCCAGACTGTATATAACTACACAACATCAAAAATCTAAACAAAAAATCTAAAATCAACCATGAGTAGTGAGACCGGAATCTATTGAGTCTAAATTGACTTAGCAAGATCTGCTCATTCTCATCTTAGTATCCTGCAGTTATAGACCCTTGAATAAGAGTCAATGGACTTTAATCCAAGCTGGAATGTTTGGGCATCAGTGATAGCAACTCCCTTACTTAGCCTCTCAGTGGTTATTGGTTTGCCAGCACAACCTGGTGTAATATAATGTCATTAAGACAGAATCACCAACAATTGTTGTAAGACATATTGAATTATGTACAACACATCGTAGTTATGTGGGTATTTGGAGAAAACAGTTTAGCTCTCTATCCCTTTTTTTGCTATTTAGACTCAATTTCTTTCTCCCGGGCAGTAAATGGGTCAATCTGCTGAAATAAAATTGACCTGGGTTTTTAAGCACTTTCTTGGTGTAGTCATATTGGAGCAGAGCTGAAAGCAGGGCATGGCCACAATCCATCTCATCAGATTCAGTGGAGAGGACAAGTGTTAAGTGAAAGCAGAGCTACACTAAGGGGCTGTCTAAAGGAAGGGCAAGTGGAAGGCGCAGTGTGAAGAGTGAAAGAGATTGCTCACAAGGTCACTAAAACATGCCGAGAAAATTGCTCTCTTGAGAGGGGGTATATGATATGTGAGTTTGAGAGGGTAGAAGAATGATATCACACAAGAGGATTGAGGGACATTATAAACAAAAGTTTTAATCTGTTACATCTCAAAATTAAGATATGGTGTTATGATGATAAACAAGACGAAAAAGTCATTGTGCCATTTTAGGTGCACACCCTTTGTGACAGTGACATCAATAAAGGCTATGACTTCATGCAGAACAGTGTCCATAAGAAATTATTCTACAGTAAATCAGAGAAAAGGGTGGTGTCTCTGTCCTTCCCAGAGACAGATCCTGATGATGGACTAAATGTACAAGTGCAGTTGAATTTGTCACATAGTGTAGAATTACAATAAACTGCAATATTAAATGTAACTATGACAGTGCAGTAGGTTGGAGTATCTCATGAAGACCTAAACAATGAATGGCAGTGCTCCTGAGCCCTGTGTCCTTTTATCTGCAATGTTATTTCAAATATTAATCCAGCAATTCCCTTTCATTCTGTAATATCAAACCAAATCCATAACCTCACATTACCACACTGAACAACCTGGACAACCACTAGCTTGCTCTTTGCTCATGAAAGGAACACTAATAGTGTGCGTTTAGAAGAACCTCAGAAATGCCAGACAGAACACACTAGACTGAGTAAATTTTCCAATAATTGATCCTGTTGATTCCAATTCTGATATTAATATGTAGCATGTTATATGCTGTTTTTGCCCTTTCTAATAAGCAATAATATAATACCGAACTGTCAGCCATCGAAAAGGACTGTTTATACAATTCACCATCTGTGCTGATAGGTCTGCTGATATATGGCCCCAACTACAACAATGCTGGTGTAAGGAATAACTTAGTGTATTGACAGACTTTAATTAGCATTTTGTTCTATCCAAGGATTTAAACTGTATTCACCACAACTTTCTTGACCATTGAGGTACTTTGCCCAAGATGCTCTTGAATTCTGCAAGACCTATTCGTTTTTTGGGATGGGAGACTCCTGGTGAATATGATCCAACCGCCTAAAAACGTTCTTGTTTCTGCATTGCCCGTCAGTCATACTAGATCAGAATAGAATCTCTTTCCTGTGGAATAAGAGAGTGAAAACAATGGACCAGTTCGTTCCCTCTAACGGATTTATTTATTTTAATTCAGTGTTTTCTATTGTTTCTTTTTCTATGCTTATTTTATGTCTAAAATGTAGGAGTAGTGTTGGAAAAACATTTTTTTACAAAGACACAGCCAAAAATGTTTTAAATTATAGTTCTGAATTAAAAATAATAAAGTGGGCATTAAATATTGTCAATCAACAAAAAACATATAAGAATCAAAAAATTAAATTTGTGAACCATAAGAAAACGGTCTATGGTTAAAAATTGAGAGACAGGCTCTCCTGCGTGCTAATGTAAACATAGTGCACCGTTGAGGAACACTTGAGAGTTAGATGATGTCTAGCACCAAGTATGTCAAGTATGCCAGCCATGTGCATCAATGTCTAGAAGTTGATCAAGTGTGATAATTAGAATCATGGGGTGTCTGGAAACTGCTGGGATGAAGTTAATTGCAGAAAAGTGTGCCCTTTGGCAGAGGAAACTGCACTTCCTGAGTGTGATGCAGACAAAACATACTCTGACCCAGCCAAGATGTGAGCAAAAACATGATCTCAGCCCACCCAGGAACTAAAGTAACCGTCTTCTGGCATGGTTACCAAAGCCAGGCAGTGGCTCCATTACCTCAGGCAACTAAGCGGGTTCAGGATCTCTACTGACATCCTGAAAACCTTTACATTGCTGCGGTGAAGTGGTTACTAATCATTGGCATCGCACCATGGTTCAGAAACTGCGCTACCCATGACTGCAGACCCCTGCTAAGGGTTATGAAGGCAACATAACTCAGTGCAAGACGAGTAGAGTAGAGTAGAGTAGAAGTCCTCATTGTCACTATACAAAGTTTAGTAAGATGTTGTGCGGAACAGCCAACAGATGTCCAAGAAGAAGCAGTAAATAAGAATAAGAATAGAAATAGATAAGAATAAATACAGTGCTGTGCTTAAGTATTTGCCCCCTGACCAATTTTTGACTTTATCTGCACTTCTGTCAAGGTCATTCATTTCAGATCAAGCAAACCTAAATATTATCCAAGGATAAAACACAAGTAAACACAAAATGCAGTTTATATGTGGCAATTTAATTCATTAAAGGGAAAACCTGCAAGGAACCTGCAAAGGCCCATGTAAATATGTAATTGCCCCCCTAAATCTAGTAGCTGGTTGAGCCCCCTTTTGCAGCAATAACTGCAAACAAGCGCTTGCGATAAGAAGCGATGAGTCTTTCACATTGCTGTGATGGGATTTTGGCCCACTCCTCTCTGCAAAATTGTTTGAGCTCAGCCAGATTGGATGGTTTTTGGGCATGAACAGCCTTTTTAAGGTCATGCCATAGCATCTCGATGGGGTTGAGGTCAGGACTTTGACTGGGCCACTCCAAAACCCTCATTCTGTTCTTTTTCAGCCATTCAGAGGTGGATTTGCTGGTGTGCTTTGGATCATTGTCCTGCTGCAGGCCGAACATTCTTTGCCAAGATGTCTTGGTAGCGAGCAGAATTCATAGTTCCATCGATCATAGCAAGTTGTCCTGGTCCTGAAGCAGCAAAACAGGCCCAGATCATCACGCTTCCTCCACCATGTTTCACTGTTGGCACAATGTTCTTTTTCTCAAATGCAGTGTTCTTTTTACGCCAGATGTAATGGGATGCATTTCTCCCAAGAAGTTCAACCTTACTTTCATCAGTCCAAAGGACATTGTTCCAAAAGCTTTGGGGATGATCCAGATGAGTCTTGGCAAAAGTGAGTCGTGCCTTAATATTCTTTTTTGTCAATAGTGGCTTTCGCCTTGGAACTCTTCCGTGAATCCCATTTTTGCCTAGTGTCTTTCGAATGGTGGAGTCATGAACATTGACATTAACTGAGGCAAGTGAGGCTTGCAGTTGTGTAGAAGTGATTTTTGGATCTTTTGTGACTTCAGCAGTTAGTCTGCGCCATGCTTTTGGAGTCATTTTGGTAGGTCGGCCACTCCTGGGAAGGATCACTACTGTTCCATACCTTCTCCATTTATGGATGACAGTGCTCCGATGGAATCTCAAAGATTTACCAATGGCTTTGTATCCCTTTCCAGACTGATACATCTCTATAATCTTGTTTCTTGTTTGCTCTTGAAGCTCACTGGAATACGGCATGGTGATGTGTGTTCAGTAGGGACTCTCTCACCTTCTCAGACAGGTTTTATGTTAGTGATCTCCTAATTGGAAATGTCTGGGAGCAATCAGGCCTTGTGGCCATGAAATTGAACTCAGCTTTCCCCAATATTAACATTATTCACAATTACTCAGCTTTTTAACAAGGGGGCAATTACTTTTTCACAGAGGGTCATGTTGTCACGGTGTTCCTTTGGGGTTTTTTGGCAGTGCTGTATCTTTCCTTTGTTTTCCCCTAATCACATTATTAGTTTGAATTATTCTCCCTACACCCTGCACTGCCACAATAACCTCCTTCACCTGTGTCTCCTTGTCTTGTTAATCTGTCCCAGCTCCCTGCCTAGTTTCCTTGTTACTTGTTAATCTGTCCTAAGTTAGTTCACCTGTCTGCCTTGTCTCCTTGTCCCTCTGATTAGTCCCAGCACCTGCACTCCCTCGTTTACCCTCGTTAACTCCTTAGTTTGTGCACTATTTAAACCCTGGTTTTTCAGTCTGTCCTTGTCGGTTCGTTTGCCACTCACGGTATGTTTTCACGGCACTCTGCTCCTGACTCTGTCTCGTCCTGTCGGTCTTGTTTTCCTGTTTTCCTGCCTGTTTTGAGTTTTTGATTCTAGTCCCAGTGTTTCCCAGTATCGTGTCTCGTTCCATGGATTCTGTCTTGCCTGTGTCTTGTGCCTGTCCTGTTTTTGTCAGTCTGGTCTCCAGTGTGTTCCGTCTCCTGTTTTTGGACCGTTTGCATGGCTACGACTCGGACTGTCCCTGACAACGCTGCGATCTCCAGCCCTCGCCTACCGATCCGGTTCACCGGTGACGATCCGTCTGCCAGTGGCTCAGGTGGTAGAGCAGCGGACTACCACCCCTGGAGTTGCGGGTTCAATCCCCGCCCAGCGTCACGAGTCCTGCCTGCCTGCCCAGTTTTGTTTTTCCGGTCTCTGTTCCGTGTTCCTGTCTGCCCTGATCCTGACCTGGCGGCCGACACCGGCCGCTCCTGTTCCAGTCCTGTCCACCCTGACTGTGTTCCTGTCCCCAGCTCTGTCTCCTGTTACCCCTGTCTGCTCTGTTCCGGCCTGATCCTGACCTGGCGGCCGACACCGGCCGCTCCTGTTCCAGTCCTGTCCACCCTGACGCTGTTCCTGTCTGCCCAGCCCTGATCCTGACCTGGCGGCCGACACCGGCCGCTTCTGGCCCAGTCCTGTCTGCCCTGCACCCTGACTGTGTTCCTGTCCCCAGCTCTGTCTCCTGTTACCCTGTCTGTGTTCCTGTGTACCCAGCTCTGTGCCTCCAGCCCTCGCCTACCGATCCGGCTCACCGGTGACGACTCATCTGCCAGTGGCTCAGGTGGTAGAGCGGCAGACTACCACCCCTGGAGTTGCGGGTTCAATCCCCGCTCAGTCCAGCACCACCGAGTCCTGCCTGCCCGTCCCCTGTCTCTGTTCCGTGCCCCTGTCTGTTCCCAGACCCTGTGGCTGCAGCATCTGTTCCTGACCCTGTGGCTGCAGCATCTGTTCCTGACCCTGTGGCTGCAGCATCTGTTCCTGACCCTGTGGCTGCAGCATCTGTTCCTGACCCGGCGGCCGCTTCTGTTCCAGTCCTGTCTGCCCAGCACCCTGACTCTGTTCCTGTCCGCCCTGACTCTGTTCCACTCTGCCCCTGTGTGCCCTGTCCTGTGTCTGTCTGCGTGTTTATTGTTAATAAATGGCCTCTGGGGCTACGTTAATGCAATTGGGTCCTCTCCTGTTCTGTCTGTTTTCCTGGTTCCTGAATCCGTTCTCGTGACACATGTAGGTTTGGATAGGATTTTTCTCTTACAAAAAAAAAACAATCCAGGACAACTGCGTTTTCTGAATACTTAGGTTATCTTTGTATACTGTTTCAATTTGTTTGATATGTAAAGGTTAAGTGTGTCAAACGAGCAACAGAATAAAAAATCAGCAAGGGGGCAAAAAGATTTGCACAGCACTGTAGGTACAATTAAAATAAAGGTTCTGGACGTACAGCAACATACACAAATAAGACTATAAAACAATATATACATTTTACAATGTCAAGCTATGGATAAATAAATAAGCTTAAGCATGCTCAGTACCAGAGGACCATATACTGCACACAAGTCATGCTCCAAAGGATTAACCAGGTAACAGTACACACTTGCAGGACTATGTATTTAGGGGGTAGAGTGTTAAGGGTCATTGTCACATGGGGTCACACAAGTCATAATGTTTTTTTCTCATCTGCATCATGTTTCGTTTTAGCTCTGTATTATTTAAAGCACCTGACCATTTCAGCTCCTGAAGTTGGTCACAGTTTTTTTCCCCAAGGTTCATGCATGTTCTGTGGGGCCATTAACAATGAAAAGTTAGGTCAAAACACTTTTAAGCTGATTACCTTACGGCATACCATAGCCACACATAGAAAACATTGCTTTGAAGTCCGTGTTGTCCTTTCAAAAGGATAATAAAGACAGAAACAATGTGACCATTTAACTTTTTTAACATGTTCTTAAGGAACCTCAAATGGAGAAGTTGGACCTAATACTTTTAAGTGGTCCACAAGGCTGTGCTGGTTGTTTTTTTCCCCTGTAAAAAGGCCAATTTCATGATCTTCTTCGAAGGATGACATGACATGTACATCCAATTTGTCTGTCTTTAATTTTCTTCTGTATATCCTCCCTCATGGACTGCACATTTGCAAAGTTTTGAAGATAGACCTTAAGTGGTATGCAATGGCAGACAACAAATGTGCTTTTTTATAATTGCTAAAAAAAAAAGATTGAACACTGTGTGAGTGTTTAAGGTAAATGGTTGGAAGGGCAGCAATTAATCTGATATGATGAATCTATAGGTTATTCAATCTTAGTGTGAAAATTTTCATGAACAAAATGTGATTTCAGCAAGAGGGAAAGACTATATGGCATAAGTGGTACATTGAAAATACTGCTTGTTTTCAATTGTGTGCCTATCAATATTTGAAAAGGCACATTTCAGCAAGTAAATAAGGCTGAAATCTACATATGATAGTCATAAGACTATGAGACCATGATGATGGATTCAGTTTTTATTATGGAACGACCCATAGCCATTTGTTGTGCTCATCCATACTTATATACTATCATAGATACTTTTAATTTGCTACGATCAAATTAAAAATGAGCTGAGATTTTTCATGAAATAGTGAAATGTCTCACTTTTAACAGTTGATATGTTTTATATTGAAAAACATTTTTTTTTTTCAGCATCACATTTTTGGACTTAACCTCTATTGACGGACGGTGACACCACGACTATTTGCAACGTCCAAAACAACATTGGCTGCATCAGTTGTCCCCTCTGTCAGCCTGCAGACGGACCATCGTCATTCGGGGTAGTCCACATATTCCGCGCCAAGATGTCTGTTAACACTCTCTCCCTGATATGCCTGGTCATGCTATGGTTAAGATTGAAATTCAGGTAAAAAGTTCATACTTGATGAGATTATGTTTTTACAGCCTAGGCATATGGGGGAGTTTCCGACGAAGAGCCTATGCAAACTTGTACTGATGACTTCAGTTTTAAGGAGGTGGTCAGATGAGACGAAAGACGATGTAGACAACTCGAGTTTACTTCGACTGTGCTGCCACTTTCTTTTTGTTATAACTGTTAGAAAAGCCTCAACATTCGCGATGAAATGTAGCAGGAGTATCAACACACACTTAAGAAAATTCAATAGGAAAGTTAAATATTTAGAAACCACGAATGTGTGGTGACGGTGGCGGTAGCCTTTAAACTTATTGACGAGACTTGACTGGACAGCGACTTTGCGTAACATTCCTGAGCAGTTATTAACAGATATCATAGGGTGCATGTAGTGCTGGGAAAGGATGAATCAATGTTAACCGCTATTCGTCACTCGGGATTGTCTAAATATGGAAACGCTTGGAGGACACTAGATTTCGTGACTCGAGTTAGCAACTGCGTACTGTGTGGATACAGTGATCTGGATACGTTCATTTGTTTCGCGGCTCTCTCTGAATATGGACGGCTCGTGGTTTTTCGTCTTGGCTGCGTTAGCCACTGGACTGGTACTGAGGTGCGACAGTCGTGAAAATCGCACAGGTGGCAGGCGCAATGTAATAGATGTTTCTGTGAAGTTTCAGACGACGACTGTTCGTCCGCTACAAAACAAATCATCACTGTGCAACTTCAACATTACATATCAGACCAGACCGGTGTCGTTTGGAACTCATGATGGAAGAGATGTATCCCAGGACAAATCCGAATACCAGCTCACTAACCCCTCTACCCATGAAAGCATGTTACGCAGAACTCCGAGGCAACTGAACGGGGTCAGCTCAGCCAGACACAGGTCGCGTACTGTGACCGGAGGCAATGGAGGCAAGATAGGCACATCCAAGCGCTTGGTTGGGTAAGACTTGTTTAATCATTTCAAAGTTAGACTGCATGTCATTTTGGTCTTTCACAGGACCACAGTGTTTTTGACATGTAGGCGTTGATGTCGGAAAGATTAAGTGTCGGTTGTTTAAAATTAGGTTTTTTGTTGTTTCACATTTCTTTTAGCTCATTTGACAATATTTGGACTACCCCCATCGTCCTTTATCACATATATCTGGTAGGCACAATTAAGAATGAGAAAAGCCTCCGAAAACCAAAGCCTAAGCAAAATGTTCACTGCCTAAAACACTTGGACTAAAGGCAGTGTGGCAGTTTTCAGACAAGCACGAAACTAAACGGACTAACAGCGTTTTTCCCAAAAGACTAGGCCCAGGCCATTTGTGACCTCAGTTAACAAAACCTGCAAAACATTCGATTGCCAGGCCTATCAGGTAGGCCTAAAGAAAGTTGTGGCAAATCTAAATAACTGATGTAGTGAATAGCTCAGCTTTCTGGAAATAAATATGTAGCCCACATTACAGGAGACCTCTAATGACTGCATGCTGATGAAAATAATTGTACATCTAGATGTACATCTAACCAATGCTTTTATTCGACTGTAGATACATTAAAGATTTGTAGCTTATTTGCATGCTCCCAGAGATGTTGCAGGTGGTTCCTTGTGCTATCACACACCTACTATAGCCTATATAAATTGAGACATTTATTACCTCTGCCAAAGAGGTTATGTTTTGCCAGCATTTGTCTGTCTGTCTGTTTGTTAGCAAAATAACCTTAAAAAGTCATGAACGTATCGTTCTGAATTTTTCACAGTAAGTCCTATTGTCACTGGCTTGAGGTGATTCTTTTTTGGTGAGATCTTGCAGGTGTTTATAAATTGAATTGTTTATTACCTCTGCAAAGAAAGTTATGTTTTTGCCAGCGTCTGTTTTTGCCTGTCTGTTTGTTACCAAATTAACTCATGAAGTCATGGACATAACATTATGAAATTTATGAGGATAGGTCGGTATTGTCACTGCCACGAGGTGATTCTTTTTTGATGAAAATCGGTTTATTAGTTACCTCACAAAAAAATTGGAAAATTAACATGGGAAGTCAAAGTCCAAGTCAGCTTTATTGCTAAAAGACATATGTACAGGTTGTACACAGGTTTTGCAGCCTTCCCTATGCCCACAGTGTACATTAAACATCTTAACAGTATAAACATAACAATAACAAAACACAACAATGTAAACATAGCAAAAAGTACAATAAGACTTCTATATAATACAAATAAGTAAAACACACAATGTGTAGCATAATAAAGCTCAAATGGTGTCATTTAAGCAGCAGTGTCATTAAGTTGTAGTGCAAAAAAATGTACATTGAAATTACTGTGGAGCAGTGGTAGAGGGACTCCACAGGAGAGAGATGTGGCTTAAGTAAGTTTCACCAGGCTGGGGCACTTACACCAAGCCTCAGAATAATGGGAGAGGGGAGTAGTGTGTGTGTGTGTGGGCGGGGGGACGCTTTCAAAATCCTTCAGGCGCAGAGGTATTCTGAGGCAGAACTGAAGCAGGTCTTTTTAAAACAATGAGGTGGTAAAGAAACCCAATGAACAAGACATTATACTGCTGCTGAAAAAGAAACACAAAATGTTTCTTATCTACTCAAACTTTTTCTGTCCCTGTGGAGCCGTTAAAGAGAGCACTCTTGGTGGTGTAATGTGATGTTTATTTTTCTTATTTATGCCTTTAGACCCCATGTCTGTGGCCAGCAGTGCTGTTCCGGATGGGCTGTTGCTCCAGGACTCAACCGCTGCATTAAACGTAAGTTAATTTATTATTACATTACACTTAGCTGCCACTTTTATTCAGAGCGACGTACAGTTATTTACTGTACATACAGGGTTTCAGTTACAGTCCATTGAGCAACGGCAATGGAGGAGTGTAGAATCTGATAATGTAATCATTTCCCAATAATGTAATAACTCCCAATAATGTAATACAAACTCTCTCCCTAAAACATGTAATAAAACCTGATAATGTAATAATTTTCCAATAATATAATAAAGGGCATTTCCCAATAATGTAATAATTGCTAAACCCATAATGTAATTAAGTGTTACATTAATGGGAAGTTATTATATTATCAGGTTACACTCACAAAATGATCTGTTGAGGTAACTTAATTTCCACACATTTGAATTATGTAATTTGAACCTTAGGCATGTAAATAGAACCAAAGAAGACAATTTGTGTTAGATCAATGAAATGAAATTACTTTAACTGAAAGTATTTTGATTATTTTGTCTGCAAGCTCCTAAGTCTTGCTTAACCAATTTATTTTCGTATGTAATTTCGGCTGCAGTTTAATATGTTGCTTTAACTATTAATATTTATGTTAACTGGACAACTTTATTAACTTCACTGAAACTTATTACAACTGAATTTGAAAATTAACTCCCTTTATTGATTACACAAAGCACATTTTTTAACATGTAAACCCTTGTGTCTCGCTCACTGTTTTGCTCACCTCTGGTGACAAAAAAAAACACAATGCACAATTGGGTTACTGAGTATGGTAGAGTACTGATTTCAGAACACAGCAAGATAGAAAACAGGATAGTGATTTTCGGTAAAAGGTTAACACTTTTTACTTTAACATTTGTTAGACAGCAAAAAAAAAAATGTGTGTACCATTTGTATCACACGCTCAAAACATTATGTCAGTCTTTGTCATTTTGAATAAATTTGTCTTGGTCACAGATAACCACTTTAAAGGACGCATGCACACATGGACGCACCCGCGTGTGCATGCACACACACACACACACACACACACACACACACACACACACCCCAAATGTACTAACTGTAACAAACAGACATTTCACTCATAACTGTGAGTAACCCATTACTGACGCATCTTATTTTTTAGGGCATGTGCCTGGGGAGACAATTTGTGACCATCCATATTCAAAAAAACCTTCTGAATAAACTCAAATGTGGTTTTCACATTGGATGGGTATGAGAGGTTGAAGGCATAATTCAAACCGAATAACATGCACAGCGCTGAAGCCACACTCCTTAAGGAAGTGATTGCTTCAGCTCCTTCAAGGAGCACCCCGATGTCTTCAGGGTCGTCCCCTGGTTCGTGGCCTTCGTGGCGTACGATGTAGATGCCCATTACGGTCTGTGCCATTTCGTTTTTGGCCTATGCAACACAAATAACATCAATTACTTATTTGAAGATCTACAGTATAACAATAATTTTCACTACGCAGAGTGCATCACGTGGTACACAAATCAGCATATTTTAATGTTGACTGGCTGATCCAGAGTCTCAATACATAAAAATTGTCAGAATCCCAACAGGTTAGTTATTGGCATGTGGAACAGACTACACGAGACAGGGACCCAAATGAGTCCTAGCAGGATTTGCAAGAGAAAGTGCGGTGTGTGAGTGTAAGGATAAGCACAGGAGTACGTACAGTGTATTGAAAAGCTCTGCTGGGTCCTTCTGTTGGAAGCACAAGTACAGATTGGAACAGCCAAACAAGGACAATGAATGCACAAAGGAATAAGTGAGCATCCCTACCTATTCCTTATCCCACCCATACCGGTGTATCCCACACTCCCCCATCCATACTACATATTCCACCCATTATATCAATGCACATTTATATCTGCATCCCATCCTCATTCATTTTCACCTGCAGATGGTCATCCTAAACCACCCAATCTGGTAACCCTGTTTAAAGTCTGTGTGAATGCTGTGTAACAAACAAAGTTTTCTTATCCATCTTATGTTATGGTATGTATGTAAGAAAATTATATACAAATACAAAATACAAAAAAAAAAAGTGAGCTATACAGTGCGGGTATATATATATATATATATATATATATATATATATATATATAATAAAGGTTTTATATATAAAAAATATGATATGACCAGCTAACCTCATGACCAACTAACTGACCTGATCAACCTCATGGTTTGGCCAAGGACTCCACCTTTGGTGCACAACACCCTCATCAGTGCATCTGACCATTTGTCCAGTTCGCCAAAGAACCTCGGTTCCAGTTGCACAGTTGTGATGCACGCAAACTCATTATTGGTCTGTAAAAGAGGAAAAGGAAACAAAGGAAACAAAAATGAACAAAAATAAGTATTCAACCTCCAAAGGATTCCCTATAAACAGCTATATATAGATATGAAACATCACTGCATCTTATACTTTCACAGTATTTCTATGCATGTGATAAACAACAAAGCTCAGCTCAAATGCTAAACCTGCCATGCTAAATGCTAAATGCTAAAACTGCCATTGTTGCATTTCTACCAACTATACACTGCACTGTACATAACCCTGACCAACACTACAGTACTGTGTAAATACATTACAAAGAATTCCATACATAACAAGTGTAATGAAGTGTAACCCAACTTACTTCGCTGACAATGAAGAGGCCAGGCCATCTGTTTTTAAATTATGAAACCATTGGCTTGTCCTTCAACACTTCCTGTCTTCTGACAGAAAAGGTTTTGTCCATCTTGTCATCAAAACTCCCTTTGGTCTCTCCCTTTGGATGTTGGGGTAGGTAATTAACCTTGGCTCGTCTAGGTTTCTGTATAGCAGATGCTGCATGCTGCTGGCCTTGGTCTTTGTTTTTCTTCGAGTTTACACTTACTTCAGAACAGCCAATGCTTCTTAGTTTCGTACGCAGGTTAGCCATCTTGTACTTTAGGCTGATCTTCCAGCCGTAGCAATCATTAAAAGAGGCTGGCTCTTTCAAACAGGGATGTGTGTTGACCAGTGCTTAAATTCCACATCTGTAGGATACGCTTTGAATTTTTTGATCTCATCTGCTAGACTTTCAAGAATGTGTGATTTCAGTTTGTGAGAAGGAGTAAGATGGGTTCCGTTAGTTTGGTATTCAGCATTAGCTTCTTGCAGCACCATCTCAGAATCAAAGGAGAAGAGGGGAATGGGGAACTGAAGTGGCCATGGGGCAGATCTTGGTGTTTCTGGAGAAGATAAAATGACAGTTTCATCGGTTTCATACGAGGATAAAGAGCCAGAATCATCCAGCTTGCGTGGAGAGGAACAGTGAACTAAGCCAGTGTCATGGGAAGCATTCAAACTTTCATGGTTGGTTTCTTGGTTCTCTCCTATAGTCTTGAAAACTTTTAAAGTTCCCTTGCTTTGAACATCAGTCATTGATGTCAAATTAACAAATGCGCCACCGAAATCCTGATCTCGATACTGCAAGCGAAAATTTGGATCAAGCTCAAATGTTTCAGCAATGATTCTTGAAAGGTCTTTTATGGCACATGGTAACTCCTGGTAGGATCAACTTTCTTGCATCATCCTCAGTTATAAGTATCTTCAGTTTCACTGGCCCAGCCTTTTCCCTAATTATAATAAACAAACATCAATGGAATCACAGATTTAACACTCTTAGAGCCCTATTTTGCCGCGGCGCATTGTGCATTCGCGACATGCGCATGCTGTCATTGCTATTCTGTGCCAGCGCATCGTTCATTTTTTCAGGCAAAAAAATCACGTTGTTGACATTGCGCCGCGACGGGCGTGTCAGCGAAAAGAAGAGGTGTGGTCTGGCGCAAAGCGCACCAGATGCTATTATGAGGACGCAAAAACCATTTTCATATAGACCAGCGCAAACCATGTTTTTTGTCAGTTGTCAGTCGCGCAAGGCTGAAAAGCTATTTTAGGGGCACAACGCTTTGAACCCCGATGCACCTGCTGTTGCGCCAGAGAGGCAAGCTGAACTGGCAGAAAAGTTGCAACACGTATAGCCTGTATAGCCATGTATTTTTATGTTTTAGTAAGCAAACATGCACAAATAATGAGAGTATAGCAATGTTTTGCAGTTTATATACGTTTTCTTTTGTCGTTTTAAATAAACAGCGATTGCAATGTTTTGCGGTTTATTTACGATTTCTTTTGTCGTTTTAAATAAACAGCGTGGCAAGTTGTAAGAAATGAAACGGACAAATCATCAAAAAGAAAACTTGATGGACCTCCACCTTCCGTTTATTTTTTGTTTCCTTTGAGTTTAAAGCTTTTGTTTCCCCGTCTTCTAACGTTGTTGTACTGCTTTCGGCACTGTTCGAAAGTTCTCTTCTTGCCAAAGGAGGACACAATTACTGAAGATATTTCCTCCCATACTTCTTTGACCCACGGAGGTTTGGGGGTATTCTTTCCATCCCCGAATATTAACTGTTCACACGCTTTTACTTCATGCACGAGCAGATCGGTCTCCTCCACCGAAAAGCTCCTCCCGTCCGGGTAAATCCGCCATTGAAATAGCAACAGGCCATGGACAATGCGCCCGCTGGCTCTTAAAGGGAATGAGAGTATAAATTCTCATTGGTTAATTGTATGTTACGCCCAAAACACACTCATGACTAATGAAGTAATTTAAGACCAACCCTTTTGAACAATGCGCTTGGCACAATGTTCACTTTTCCCACCGTCAAAATACCAAATTGTGTCGGGAACGCCCCCAAAGCAACTTGCGCTTCAGACTTTAGACAATGCGCATATGATCGTGAAAATAGAGCCCTTAAGGTTTATCAATCATTTCCATTTGAAGGATTTTCAAGAAATGAAACTTTCAGTCATCAAGAAAACAGGTCTGGGTGCGTGTCTTACTGAAGTTAGTTACCTATAGAAAGGCAACAATAGACTTCAATTCAGTGTTGTAATATTCTGAGCCATGAGTATTGGAAGCCCTCTCCTCTTTATACATTTCAGACCAAAGTTAAAAGAAGCAGCAGACGTGCAAGCATAAACCTAGGGACTTACCTCATCAGCAGCTTTGCTTACATGGACAGTGTCTTATCTAATGTTTCATATGTACAATTGGTATGGACTTGGCATTTTATAATTCTATATTATTGTACATAACTGGCACTTAAGAGTCAGTGTTTCCCCCAGTGCTTTATAGTTACAGTGGCCACTTCAAGATCCCTCCCACTTTAAGTAAGTTGGCCCAATAGTAGACCACTGAAACATTGTGTAATACTATGTATGACAATGGAGACTTCATCAACTGGCCTTGAATACCAAAACAAACATGTAAAATGACTAGACCACCATAACAAATTCCCTACAGAAAACACTGCTTAGAGTTACCAGCATGGCAATTGGAATAAAATGCAAGAGTTAAAAAGCAAGTGGCAACTTTTCCCAGATGCAGTTTTATTCAAATGCCTGCACCAAAAAATACTCTTATATACTTAGTGAACGCCTTTATCCAAAAAGATTTACAGTAATTATTCTAAACTGAGGGGCTTTATCTTGCTCACTAAATCTAAGTGGACAGAAACATATAAAATGTTAAGACTACCGATGACTTAAAGGGCTCCTTCTGCTAAAAACCACTTTGAGTAGCTCTATTTACAATGTGGTGGGTCACAACAAGCAGTATATGCACGCAGCACTCCAAGACGTGAAATTCGACCCTCATGGTTTTACTGGTCATTGAAGGGTCGAGCTAACCAGAACGAACGGACCAGAGCAGGCTAAACCTATCTACGTCACTAGGTCGTAAGCCCCGCCCAGAGCCATGTAGGGCACGCCCACATCCCAGACGAAGAACAGTGGACAGAAGCTAGGTGAGCGAAAGACAGCGAATTTGCCCAATCAGAGGTGCCTTATTGACACGTCATGGATATTCATGAGGGACACCGGAAAAGCCAGTCGTTCAACCACTAGACCTGTTCTAGCTTACAGAAAACAGCATCAAGCAAGAGAACTAGGACATAATTTTTCACAGAAATGACGCACAATACATTCAACCATAGTGGCGACACAGCAATATGAATAAAAATAACGATAGAAGTTGACCTTTAAAATATGACACTGAATGATTTAGCAAGACAAGGCTAAACCATTTTTTTATTCTCTATTACCTTTAATAAAGCAAAGCAGTTTGTAGAGGAAGCAGCACAAGCAAAGCGCTTTAGATGGGTAGAACAAGACACAGCTCAAGAAATTCAGGAAAATGCAAATAAAAAGCCATCAACAGACCTAGAACAGATGAGCAAGGCCCAAACTTTATATACTTTGGTACTCACTGAATGACACTAATGGTCAATATTAATGTATCTCTTCAAAGTCAGCATCTGCAGAGCCCCAACAGTGTAGCGCACAAGTGGATAATCATCCAACAGCTCACCATGCTTAATTAAGACCAACTCGCTCACGTGCATTGCATTTACCTCATATGCTCCAAAATGTTCTCTATGCCAGCAACATAACTTCTTGCAAATGAAATGCAACTTGTCACAAAGAATACAATATCTGCACAACTTCAACAAATTCAGGAAGGCCTTCAAATGAACCATGAGCGAGTATCATACCGTTTTTGTAACTTATTCTATTTACAGTGACCGACTTGGCTAAATGAACTTCTCGCACATTTGGGTACCTTTGAATGATTGTGCAAGCTCTGTCCTGGTTTAGCACTTTAACTGGCAGGTGTGAAACTTCAAATGATTTTCTGTTAAGACTGGATGAATGCAAATGAAAAGCGATCATAAGCTGGTGTTTTGTGGCGAGTGTAAGAGCAATATTTTTATAACAGTTGGTGTATTTAGCAATCTGTTTAAAAAAAACTATGCTTTCCTTCGAATCTCATAGTCCACATACAAAGGAGTATTCCAAAGAATCGTATCAAGTATGGATAGTGCTCCAAGAAGTGATGTTTTCGGGAGTAAGTGGGTATTTGGAAAAAGCACTTGGTAGGAAACCCTATGTTCACAAAACGTAAAGTCCAGAAATGCTAATGACTCCTCAGAGTAGTGTGGTGCTACCACTAACTTAACAATTGATTTCAGATTTAAAATCACTGAACATGCAGGTTCGTCCTCAGGCACTAGTTGTCCAACAATAAATGGCAGAAGTCTTAACAAATTCCAATTTTCGTGTGCATTGCCACCTATGTTCTTTTTAGCTGAGAGGGTGTGTGGTACGGCATGAGGCTTGTTCCTTTTGTCATTCCACTTATATGGGAACGCCAAAATTAACTGATTCAGAAAATCCAGTGAAAAGTATTTCTTAGAAATCAATACAGACAGACAATAGGCTAGCGCTGTTGGTATGACACCTTCAAACAAATCATGTATGATGTCAGGAGGAAATCTATTGGTAACATGAAAATACGACAGGCTTCTGGTTAGAACAAATGCTCTCTTCACTCCAAAGCAATGTGTGGCGTTTTCAGTAGCACACCTAACATGTTCTGCATGAAGCTCTTCTGTTCGGAGAGTGAACGCACCAGAAGACACACTGACTGTTTGAATCTCTGCTTTCTTGGCCGTACAAAATCTGCAAATGAAGTCACCGGAAAAACTTTCAACAAACCCAGCTAATCCATGAACAGCTAGATTGTCAGCGGTGACACACTGCACTGAACCCTTAACACACTCACCAACAACAGAAACAAACACCCCCTTTTGCTCTAAAACACGCAGATCCCGCAAAAGTTGTTCAAGCACTTTTTCGAACCCATGTCTTAATATTATCGTATTTGCACAGAATTGCCAAATAAATTGAAGACAGTGCTGAATTAGAGTCAGGGGGGCGGATTACTTACAATCCAGTAAACCCCACAGAGTTTGTGTTTTTTGCGAGAGGTTCCAAGAGGATTACAAAGTTTGAAGTCATCCAAGTACAGAGTTAATGAGATCCTCAATTCCTCACTAGACCAAAAACCACCCTGTGCATAGAAAACACCATCTTTAAAGGACCTGAAATGATGACCATACAACCTTCTTGTTACGGAGATGTTATACTAAATTTTATTATCAACTACCTTCTCGACAATGTGCTCATTGCTTAGTATTTGCTGTAAAGACTGTAACACTGGAATATGCTGAAATGTTCTATTGCTTCTAGCATCCAAAACATACTCTACTGCCTCCACAACACAGAAATGCTCTTTGTAAAATTTCCTTCTTTTAAAGGCTGTGGTTAGCAATCCATCTTTCCCAAAACACTCTCCAACAGGGTTGGATTCACAAATAGCATGAGCAAGCTGATTCACCACAGTGTCATTAACTGACTGGTTATGCTTTCTAAAAACATCTAAGATCGTACTTTGTGCAAGTGGTACTGAAGCAAATGTTAACAAGGAATGTAATGCCTCAACCAGTTCATCTACTGCTGAAGCAGGTACACTACCGGTCAAAAGTTTTAGAACACCCTATTTTTTCCAGTTATTTATTGCAATTCAAGTAGTGAAAGTTCAATGAATACCCTGAAATGGTACAAAGGTAAGTACTGAACAGCCAAACAAAAAACCTGAAAAGTAGTGTACATTTAAAAAAGGCCTTTTTCAGGAAACACAAAGTTGGTTACCTAATCAGCAGCAATGAAGGTTAAATCAGCCTTGACAGCTAGTGCTACTAATTTCTATAGGTGTTCCAACTTTCCTGATTACTTACAACACCCAATGTTGGTATAAAAGCAGTGTTGAAATACACACTGTGGTACCAGACCCTCAAGAGCATCAGGTGAACAGTATTGTACTGCAGAAAGTAGTGTAATGCTACAAATGGCAAGAAAGGGGCAATTACCATTGGGAGAGAGACAGACCATCATAACACTTAAAAGTGTTAGTCTTTCGTACAGGACAATTGCAAAAGAAAGTCAGGTGTCAGTGTGTACAGTTTTCTTCAGCATCAAAAGGCATTCAAAAACTGGGGGAAACTGACAGGAAGTGGTCTGGCAGACCCAAAGCCACAACTGAATCAGAGAACATGTCTCTGAGAGTCAACAAATTGTGTGATAGGCAGCTCACAGGACAACAACTTAAAGCAACCAACATGGCTACCACAGCATTCTTCAGTGCCATGCAATACCCTCTGGTATGCGCCTAGTTTGTCAGAGGTTCATCCTACAGTAAGAAAATGACCCAAAACACTAGTACACTGCCTCACACACAACTACCTCAGGAAAAAAAACAAGATGGTAAGCTTGAAAACATGGAGTGGCCAGCACAATCTCCAGACTTAAGCCCCATCGAGCTGGTTTGGGAAGAACTAGACAGAAGAGTGAAGGTCAAGCAACCTACAAGTGCCACACATTTATGGGAACTTCTGCAACAAACTTTGGAAGAACTTTCTGAAGAATATTTTATTTCCCTTGCAGAAAGAATGCCACGAGTATGCTCAGGTGGCTACTTTGATAAGTCAAAAGTTTAGAATACATTTTGGTTTATAAATTGATTTCATGATTTTTTTCAACTTAAATTGCTTATTTGTTCTGTGCTTTCATTTTTAGAGTGCAATGACACAATAAACTGAATTTTCAGTAAAAATTAAAAACTGGAAAAAGTGTGGTGTTCTAAAACTTTTGACCGGTAGTGTACATGCAGTATGATTTCTAACTTCAAAAGCAGACACCCTACCGGTTTCTACCTCAGATAGGCTTTCATCAGAATCGAAAAAAAATTTTATAGTTAATATTTGACGGATGACCCTCTTCTGTCTGAGTATCAGCTATCTGAAGTTCATTAGCAGACTCTGCTTCGCTACTTTCGTTAAAACACTCAGGTCTGTCATGAATAGTTACAATACCTGGTTTGAAATCTCTTAAGTTATGTGGACAATGTTTTCTATTCTTATGAGAATAAAATGTACTATAAATGTTGGTCTCAAATGTACAGCCTACAAACACACAAGAACAACTCTGACCTTTTTAAGATGACCCCCAATATGTACAAAATAATCTCTACTACTATCTGTAATCATCTCTAGACTATTCCATGTTTTAAAACTAAAAGGACAGCTGGCATAAGGACACAAATAATTTGGATTCCTACCAGTGGCATAATTGGCATAATTTATAGTGTTGCAACAATTTGTACCCGCTAGTCTGGCACTTTCCACAGACTTTACAATGCCACATACAGTACCACATTCTATAACTGACACACAACATATCAATATAACTTACCACATGAAGAGTGGACTAAATGCCAAGCATGGTGACACTGTTAAGAATTCTATAGAATCAAGTGTTTATCAAGTGTTTACATGCGTTTAACTACAATAGCATCGTTAACTAGCCATTAGAAGAACGTAATGATTTCAAATACGCTTACTTGGGTCGAAGTTTTGGCAGTTGTAAACAAAACTGTGTTATACTATCATGAACCATAGTCTACTAGCAGATGATAAACATGTAATTAGTTACTTACCAATTCGTTTCAAATCCTGCACTTCGACAATGAGCCGAGGCCAGAGCGAGACACTTTTCTCTATCGTGTGCGTGCATACCATTGACTGGTGATGATGTCATTAGAAATGCGCGCGGTGATGTTAAGTGAGCATGCGCAACAGTTTTAATCGAAGCAAATCATTTGATTGTTCATTCAACATAAGACAATTAGGCTCTTCCAAAGTGTCACATTTTTTGTTGTATTTATTCAAGACAAATATGTCCATATGTTAAATTAATCAGTTTTAATTATTTTGGTATGTTTTAGTTATGTTTAACCAACAATACCCAGTTTTAATTTTTTTGAGTGTAGCCTCAATTTTGCAGAACCTGGTAATGTAATAATCTCCCAATATTGTAAGAACTTTGGTCAATGCTGAAATGTTGGGACACCAGTTATTCAGACCAAGTGGTGATGCTGTGTAGGCGACCACCCACTATTGTTTTGCTCATATTTTGGTCACAATGGTATAGGCCCGCTCATCCTTGTTTGCAGTTATTGTAAGATTTACAGTGCCCAAACAGTTCCTGAACCTTTAGTTTTGCTGATACCACTATTTACCGAGTTTGAAATTGAGCCACATTTTACCACTCTTTTTCTCTCATCACATAAGACAGTCTGGCCATCATCTCCTAGAAGCGGCCCCTGTTCAGCCAGAATCTTACAACTGTATTTCTCTGCCCTTTTGTGTGCATTTTCAAGTGGGTTTTAAATTGTCCTAGTAGTAATTGAAATATTGTTTCGTATGTCTCATCATTCATTGGTTGGTGACCATAGTCACAGCACATGGCCACCAGAGCCAAAAGCAAAAAAATTCAAGTTTCATTCTGGTAAAAGATATATACATAATATCATTGATTTGGAATGCTGATATTTCCTTGTATGCTTACTAAGTGTGATTTATGATATGCTGAACTAAACAAACATGCATGTCTAGCATAAACATCGGTCCTGTGATTTGTATTTAGTCTGGCAAGTCCTAACTATGTTGTTTTGTGGTAGGGTAGACCGTGAAAGTAAAAAAGTGAAAGTCATTGTGATCACACAGCACATCACAGCACACAACGCACACAACTAATTTAACCTCTGCATTTAACCCATCACACATGTGAGCAGAGGGCAGCCATGACAGTGGAGCAGTGTGTGGAGATGGTATCATGCTCAGGGCACCTCAGTCACAGGGGAGGATGGAGGATGCACCTGTAAAAGTGTTGAATTACAAATTTGAGATGATCTCATACTATTACTTTTGAAATGATCATGATCCAAGTTAAAACTGAATGTGTGGAGGTAGCTTTGAGGTGGATATGTAGTTTTCCTCTTAGCTCCATCTAGTCACCATATACTGAACTGCTGTATCCATTCACGTGCAATAGGCTGTTTGTTGTCTATTCAACATAATAAAGACTGTAATAATACTGTCATAAATAGTGGGAAAATCAGGCTCAATTCCAAACTAAAGGATCAGAGGGAAGAATGTGCCTGATACACTTACATTACTCAGACAGGAATTCAGAGCTGGACAAATCTGAAAAAATACCATATCTATAAGCAAAGTTCACACACACATCCATCCTTAAATGCAAAAGAAGTGCAAATGAGGCAACAGGTAGATTTGTTGGATATGAGTAATGGAAAGTGAAAAATTCAAGATCAAGATCAAGATCAAGATCAGTTCAAGATGTCTTTATCAAGTGTGTTTGGCCCAAGCCATTGAAAGTACAAGTACAAGCCAACAGAGGACCCATTCAAAGAGTCTTGTTCATCTGCAAAGTAGATCAAATGCATTGAACATGTTTTATAGCATACAATGTAATTTTCAAGGCACACTGCCACACAAATCAACACATAGTCCAGTTAGTCAAGGTCAGTGGCTGTTGTCTATAGGAAAATAATAAGTAAATTTGACACAACATAAATCATATAGAAAAACGGCAACTATCGAAACTCACTTTTCTCTGTGCCTATTAACTGCCATCTATAATGTACCAAAATGTCTTAATTTTTCCCTATTGGTTGATTACCACACTCTTTAACAACAACATTAAACACATCTTCTAATAGTGAAGCAGCACGGTAAAGGTAGAGAGAACCAGATCCCTGAACAGCTTCACCGTTTGGACCCCTGAAATTGGCAGTGTCATGCTACAGCACTGACCAAAGTTATTACAATATTGAGAAATTCTTGCATTATCAGGTTCTGTAAGACTGGAATCTGATAATGTAATAACTTCACATTAATGTAACACTTTATTACATTATTGGTTTAGTGATTATTACATTATTGGAAAATGTGCTTTATTACATTATCGGGAAATTATTACATTATCAGGTTTTATTACATGTTTTAGGGACTTGAGTGAGAATTTGTTTTACATTATTGGGAGTTGTTACATTATTGGGAAATTCTTACATTATCAGGTTGTACAAGGAAGGTGCAGGAGAGCACTAGCACTCCCCTCAGCCCGAGTCTTCTTACTAGAATGGGATTTAAACCTGCAACCCTCCCAAGACCAACTCTCTAACCATTAGGCCACAGCTGCCTGTAGAACCTGACAATGTAATAATTTCCCAATAATAATAATTACAATTACAATAATTACTGAGGAAGCATCCACACCAAAAGTTGAAACAACCAAAAACTGAACTTGAAAAATTTGAGCAGCCCTCCGAAGAGTGATGTGAAGAGTGAAGAGTGAAGTTTCCAACTCACGCATATTATTAATGTAGTCATCCCAGTTTTCATCAGTGACCTAACTTAATAAATGTGTGCCGTCACAACCAAAAGAATTTGCCAACAAATCTGATTTTCTGTCTAAGACTTGTGGATGAGCGAAAAATTCCCAGGTTTGCTAGTTGGTCAGCTGTAGCTGCAAACTGACAGTTTCCATCCGGTCATTTCAGAAGAAGAGTCTAGATGATCTGTGTGACTTTTACCAATGAGAAAGAGTTTTATTTTCATATTAACTGACTGATTAAGAGCTCTTCGACTTTTCTCCTTACCACATGAGACTAGTTACATTGCCTCCAGAAAACCATTTCTGCTGAGGAAGAGCAGCACATTCAGATTCCTTTTAAAGGTCAACTTCTATCATTGTTTTTATTCATATTGCTGTGTCGCCACTATGGTTGAATGCATTGTGCGTCATTTCTGTGAAAAATGATGTCCTAGTTCTCTTGCTTGACGCTGTTTTCTGTAAGCTAGAACAGGTCTAGTGGTTGAACGACTGGCTTTCCCGGTGTCCCTCATGAATATCCATGACGTGTCAATAAGGCACCTCTGATTGGGCAAATTCGCTGTCTTTCGCTCACCTAGATTCTGTCCACTGTTCTTCCTCTGGGATGTGGGCGTGCCATACATGGCTCTGGGCAGGGCTTACGACCTAGTGACGTAGATAGGTTTAGCCTGCTCTGGTCCGCTCGTTCTGGTTAGCTCGACTCTTCAATGACCAGTAAAACCATGAGGGTCGAATTTCACGTCTTGGAGTGCTGCGTGCATATACTGCTTGTTGTGACCCACCACATTGTAAATAGAGCTACTCAAAGTGGGTTTTTAGCGGAAGGAGCCCTTTAATAATAACCCCTTGTACAACTGAATGCTTTTTGATGACACGATTGTTAGTGTGCTTTATTTTCACCAAAACCTCTTCATTTAATACTTTTAATACATACTTTGTAAACAGACACTGGTGTGGATTTAGTGGCTTGTAAGATAACTCTTCTCACATTTTCCTCATTTGCACGTTGTGCTCTTCGGTGAATTATCAATCTTTTTCTTACAAATGATTGTCTTTGTCTCCTTGTGTGGAAAGAGCAACTGGTATCAGCATACTGGCCCTCTATATTCTCTCCATCATATGACTCCATGACATTATTTGATTTTCCACCATAATAAACCTCAAAAGGGGAGGCCCAGCCAAGTGTCTTCTTTGGATGGTTGTTTAATATTCTGGCAAAATCTGGCAAATGGTCCACCCAGTTAGCACTAAGTTCAAGAGGATGCAACATTTTTTTTCCTTAGTGTTCTATGCATCCGTTTGACTTTGTCTTGGCTTTGTGGATGATAGGGAGCACTCACTTTCAGGTTCTGCATTAATTGTTCCACTGCCCCTCTAAACTCCCTTCCCTGATCATGTTGAACTATTTTTGGAGGTCCCTGTTCATTGTAGATTAAGCGCAAATGTTTGGCAATTTCACTACTGGCTTTTCCTTTCAGTGGCTTCAGCCAAACATACCTGCTGAATACATCTTAAACAGTGAGGACGTATTTGTAAACTACCTTCCCACTTGTCACTTCCATTGTCACTTTCCATTTACTCATGTCCAGTAGATCAATTTGGTGTCTCATTTGTACCTCTTTAGCAGTTGTAGGCTTAGGGATCAGTGTGTTTGTGAATCTTGCTTGTAGATGTTGGTATTTTCTAGATTTGTCTAGCTCTGATTGAATCTTTGTTTCGCTGAGGCCTGTGTAATGCTTTCTAAAGCATATCATACGTTTTTTTGCTTTCTTGCTGATACCACTTTCTACCAAGTGTTGAATTGAGCCACACTTTACCACTCTTTTCTCATCACAAAAGACAGTCTTACCATCATCGCTTAGAGAGAAGTGGTCCCTGTTCCTCCAGAATCTTATTACTGCATTTCTCTGGACTTTTGTGTGCAGTTTCACTGGGGTTCTGAATTGTCCTAGTAGTACTTGTAAGATTGTCATATGTCTCATCATTGGTTGGTGAACATAGCCACATCACATGGCCACCAGAGCCAAAAGCAAACTAATCCCAAGTTTTATTCTGTTAAAAAGATATTAACATAATATAATTTAATTGAAATGCTGATATTTCCTTGCTTACCAAGTGTGATTTTATGATATGTTGGACTAAAACAGACATGCGTTGGCTAGCATAAACTTCTGTCCTATCATTTGTATTTAGCATGGTAAGTCAACTATTTTTTATGTGGTAGGGTAGACAGTGCAATTTTATGCTCTTGATATCCCATCAGGTTACAATGGCATAACCAGGGGCGTTGCTAGGTATTTACAACCTTCAGGGCTATAGCCCAGAAGAGGGTTTTTTTGGTGGGGGTTCGGAGGTTTCTCCACTGATAAATTTTGAAAATTGGGCTGATGAACATGCAATTTTAACATAGTTTAAGAATGGCCAATCGCCACAACTCAGGCCATGCACAAGTAGTTGTTCAATGTTTACATTAAAGATATGATAGCCTGTGAACGTCTCTTCTGCCAAAGTGCACCACATACATCAGCAGCCAAAATGTGACAATAAAATAGCCTATAGCTTATTAAACATTGTCATACTACACAAGAAGAGAGAAGAAAGAGAAGAAAGAATACCGACGCCGAATTTCTAAAATTCTAAAATTTCTAAATCTGCCCATATAGCCTATAGTCAGGTCAGATTTTCTTGTGGTTTTTACTGGCTACAAATGCTGCATTTGTGGCTGCTGGTAATGCAACCACACAAAAGTCTCCTCCACGGGGATATTTTTATTATTTGTTTTTTCATCTTCCTCTTCTTCTTTTTCTGCTTCTTCTTCTTATTATTATTATTATAATTATTAGCTGACAGACATCTGGGGCAGAGGCGCCTGCAGGATTCAACTGTAAGGTACGCACCAGCGGTACATGATCTGTTGAATATGAGTAATGAATGGTGGAAAATGAAAAAGACCAGAAATAGTAGTTCTAACAGTTCAATATGCATTTAGCCAGTATGTTTGGTCTAAGACATTGAATGAACAAACCAACAGAGGACCCATTCAAAGTATCTTGGTCATCTGAGAGTCAAGGGAAAGTAGACCAAATGCATCGAACATAAATTGAACATGTTTTGCAGCATATAATGTAATTTTTAAGGGACACTGCCACACAAATTAACACGTAGTCTAGTTGGTTAACGTGGGTGACTATTGTCTATAGGATAATAATAATTAAATTTAATACAACATAAATCAAATAGAAAAATGGCAGCCATCACTGATCAATGAAGGCTTTGAACTTCAATTTACCTGCTGTTTTATAATGTACCAAAATGTCCTCATTTTTTACCACCAATATCTAGCCTGGGCACGCCCATACTTCCTGTGCCGCTGCATTTGCATTTCGCATGCAAGTAAGTCTGGCCAAGCTGCCTGTCTACACCGTTTCTACATTAACAGAGAAACTGGGACCAATGAAAATCTAGCATTTCAAAAAGGCAATGACGCGGTAGTTTAGCGACCGGAAATCTACCTCATTCACTGTCAACATGGCGAACGTGGAGCAACGGCAAGATTTCAATGCAGCTGTAGCTGCTGTTTTGGAAGAATTCAAAGAGAAGTTCTCTCTGAAAATAGAGCAAAGGTCAGCCCTTGAAGCATTCCTTACAAGAAAGGACGTTTTCGCAATGCTACCGACCGGCTTCGGTAAAAGTTTAATTTTTTTCTTCTTCTTGTTGTTTGTATCAACCAGTTTCTGTCGTTGCGTATACGTCAGAGGACAGAGGGGTGTGATTGGTCGAAGCTTCGTCCAGTAGCAAACACAGGCATTTCACACACGTGGACCAATGTTTGCAGAGCATTGATAAGTCGCGTTAGCCAGGCTAACCAATATCCCTTAAATAACAACATTGTACACATTGAACACAGTCATATCAAATAAACAGTGATGGGCAGTAGCGCCACTACTTGTAGCGAAGCTACTAGTTTAACTACATTTCCCAGTACCTTGGCCGTAGCGTCACTACTTTATTTATGGAGTAATGTACCTGTAGTTAAGCTATTTTTTTTGTCAAGTAGCGACGTAGCGTCCACAAAAGCTACAAATTTCAGGGCATGCCTGACGAAAACAGCAGTTACTGCATCACAATATGGTTTTGAGCACAATAAAGTGAATGTTTGTTGAACATCATGGGCAAGCTGCTCCCACTCGTCTGCTACCACGGCGCTAACATACGTACATTGCATAGCTACCCGGCGTGCATACAGTTGCGAGCATACAACAGTTTCTAGCAGAACTCACAATGCATGCTCGCAGAACGAACAAACCAGCCCTGGACCCGGGCAAAGCAAGACGTCCAGTCAGTCAGTCAGTCAGTCAGTTCACACGCACACACACGATGGCGGAGACACTGTATATGGACAGAACAATCCAACTATATGACACTGACATTATTGTGTTTACATAATTTAACAAAGCTGTTCAATTCACAAAAAATGGCCTGTGGCCTAATGATATTTAAAACATACTGAATGTATAATAAATTTGCCTGAGATCAATCGTTTTATTTTAACTAAGGTATCTGTCATTTTGAATCAAGCTGACATTATGTCGGTACAATGTAGCTTCTGATGTAGTAAATTACTTTTCCCCACATTTTTGTAGCTTAGCTCACTACATTTCTAATGGTGGTAGCTTTAATGTAGTGAAACTTAATTTATGGTTGAGTAGCTGATAGCTTAGCTCACTACATTTTACAAGTAGCTTGCCCAACACTGCAAATAAATAAAACCTTATAGTGGTGAAGCAGCAGGGTAAACGTAGAGAGAACCAAATGCCTACAGAGCCCTGAAATTGGTGGCCTGATTTTACAGTACTGACCAACGTTATTACAATATTGGGAAATTATTACATTATCAGGTTGTGCAAAATTGAGGCTAACCTGATAATGTAATAACTTTGCATTAATGTAACACTTTATTATATTATCGGTATGGCGATTCTTACAATATTGGGAAATGCATTTTATTACATTATCAGGAAATTATTACATTATCAGGTTTTATTACATTTTAGGGACTTATGCAGTGATTTTTGTTACATTATTGGGAGTTATTACATTATTGGGCAATTATTACATTATCAGGTTCTACATGCTCTCATTATTAACTGTACCTTATTCACTGTAAGTCGCTCTGGATAAGAGAATCAGCTAAATGCAATGTAATGTAATATTCAGTGTCTGACAGTTTCTTTGAGTAGAAGGTGCAAGGGTGGACTATCATCATAGAGCAATCTTTGAGAGAATTGCTCCAACCCCAGTAGTGCTGCAGGATAGGAGCAGAGGTGAAGCACTTTTTAGGGCTAAAAAAGTTGTTTGGTGTTCTGCTATTCATTTAGTTTTGCCGGATCAACCCTGTGTGAGGGCAGTAATTGAAGCTGCAATTAAGCTGAAATTGTGGATAAAGCTATATAAAAATATGCTATATAAAAAGCTATATAAAAAAATCACCTATAAAAATTAGCCAAATCAATGAAACGCTGTAGTTGCGCTGTAGTTGCGAAGAGATGTGGTCTCTGACCAATGCAGGACAATTTGCACCTTTCCAGGGTCTATACACACTCCCTGTGGGGAGATCCAGAATCACAGAAAAGAACTGGCACTTCTCCAGCTTAATAAAGATGTGGTTTTCCAGAATAAGTTTGACTACCTGTAAGACCTGCAGAGACTCAAGGGGCTCTATCATGCCGACGCACTCTATCATGCACATGCTGTCATTACTATTCTGTGCATTCGACAGAACCCTGCTTCCTGGCAAGCTCAAGCTCTGGTGCATGCAGTATGGACTCCTGCTACGTCTCCAATGGCCACTAACCCTCTATGAGGTTCCACTCTCCACTGGAGAGGCTGGTCAATTCCTATGCCAGGAAATGGCTTGGACTTCCCAGGTGCCTCAGTAGCATTGGGCTTTATGGCAGAGGCATGCTGGAACTTCCCATCACCAGCCTGGTAGAGGAATACAAGTGCGCCAAGGTCAGACTGGAGATGACTCTCCAAGACTCCTGTGACCCATTTGTGGCCTAAGCAGCACCCATCCTGGCCACCGGAAGGAAGTGGACCCCGCTGGCTGCAACAGAGCAGGCAAAGGCAGCACTCCGACACCGTGACATCGTAGGACATGTTCAGGAGGGGAGGAGCGGTCTTGGCCTTGATACTAGCAGACCGACTTGGAGCAAGGCAAATCCAGCTCAGAGACGCAAGCTGGTGGCCCAAGAGGTACGTCGGTAAGAGGAAGCAGCAAGGCGCACCCAAGCTGTGGCACGGGGAAAGCAAGGGCAGTGGATGGCGTGGGAAGGGGTAGAGAAGAGAAAGCTCTCCTGGAAAGATCTATGGGAGATGGAGGCTTTCAGGGCAAGCTTCACCATCAGGGCTGCATATGATGTCCTACCTTCCCCTGCAAACCTAAGCCAATGGTATGGCGACGACCCCACGTGTGCCTTGTGCCCAAGCCCAGCAACACTAAAGCACATCTTGGTGGGCTGCAAGACTAGCCTCACCCAAGGTCACTACACCTGGCGACACAACCAGGTGTTAAGATGTCTTGTGGCAGTGCTGGAATGCCAGCGGGTGAGCGCAATTGCGCTTCTTCCCCCGCCATCCCACCGGCAGCCAGCACTCTTTGTCCGGGAGGGTCAAGCCAGCTTCACCATCACCAGCAGGGCTGACATTGGGATGCAATAGAGGAAGCCTATGTGTGGAAGAAGCTGAGATACACCGATCTCACAGCAGACGCCCAAAAACAAGGAACGTGAGGGTATGCCCGGTGGAAGTAGGCTGCAGGGGATTCATAGCCACCTCAACATCTAGGCTACTCAGGGAGATGGGGGTACGAGAGAAGGCCCACAGGCGGGCAATCAAGGATCTTTCCGAGGCTGCTGAGAAAGAGAGCCAGTGGCTGTGGAGCAGGAGGAAAGACCTGACCTGGGGCTCCAATTGTGTGGTGGTTGACGGGAGTGAACCTGGGACGCTGGGATTCACTGCTGAACCCTCTGGAGGTGTCGTGGTCCTATCAGCGAAACACCCAAGAAGGAGGGCACCCACTTGAGAACCAAAAGGATGAGCATCACTCACTTGATGGCCAGTGTCTCGTCTATGCCTTAGGTATCTACTGGGATATCAACACCTAGCCCTACACAACAGATCTGTCTCAACAGCCTCAACAAAAAAGTGCAGCCTCTCATCACATGTTGCTGAGTGGACACAATGAAAGCCCCAGCAACCAACAAACACCCATCTGGAAAAGTACACAGCCTGTCCTATAACTCGCCTCAACAAAAAAGTGCAGCCTTTCGTCAAATGTTGTTGAGTGGACACATTAAAGCCCCAGCAACCAACAAACGCCCAACTGGAAAAGTACACAAATGTTGCTGAGTGGACACACTTAAAGCCCCAGCAACCAACAAACACCCATCTGGAAAAGTACACAGCCTGTCCTATAACTCTGCCTCAACAGCCTCAAAAAAGTGCAGCCTTTCGTGAAATGTTGCTGAGAGGACACACTTAAAGCCCCAGCAACCAACAAACGCCCAACTGGAAAAGTACACAGCCTGTCCTATAACTCTGCCTCAACAGCCTCAACAAAAAAGTGCAGCCGTTCATCAAATGTTGCTGAGTGGACACAATGAAAGCCCCAGCAACCAACAAACGTTCTGTCTGGATCCCGCACCCCACTCTTACTTTTACTTACTTCTACCAGCAACCAACAAACATTCTGTCTGGATCCCACACCCCACTCTTACTTCTACTTGCTTTCTGTCTTTCTCCAAAAAGTATTCTTTCATGTATATTCGTGCGTATTTCCTGTTTGTCTGATGTGATGCTGTAAATGTTAATGTTATTGTGTGCTTTGTATGGAGAAAACAATGCTAATGTATACAAATGTATAAATATATATAATGTAAAAAAGAATACAACACGGCAATACAGCCTGCTCAAGCACATGCAGATTAATGAAGGGTGCAGAGGCACTTGGGAGTAAGGTTCTCCTGGTTGCCTGGGGTTCCATGGGGCAATTCCCACGGGCATGACAGATATCAAAATATGACTCCATTGTCAGTTCTAGTGTCGTTTTTGGCAGCTTAATTTTAGTTTTAGTCTAGCCTTTGCATCAGGCTGTCACAGTGGCGGTTCTATAGTGTTTTACGCCCCGGGCGAGACCACCTCTCAGTTTTTATTAGTTTTAGTCACGTCCATACTCTTTTAGTCAAGTCAATGAAAACTGATGACATTTTAGTCTAGTTTTAGTCAATGAAATTTGTATTTTAGTAATTAGTAATTGTATTTTTTGTAATGTAATTCTATTTTAGCCAATATAGTATAAGTAGTAGTGTACATTAGGGCTGCCACGATTAATCGTGACTAATCGACTACGACTAATCGACTAATCGTCGTTTAGTAATTTAGTAGTCGACGCATCGTTTTTGTTTTTTTTTCTTTACTTTGCTTTTCTGTCGAATCTGCTGCTGCAGCTTCCACTGCCGCGTCTGCCTTTGTGTCACATACACACTAGGGCTGCCACAAACGACTATTTTGATAGTCGACTAATCACCGATTATTTTTGTCAGACACGGCAGTGGAAGCTGCAGCGGCAGATTCGACAAAAAAGCAAAGTAAAAAAAAATTTTAAAATGCTGCGTCGATTAGTCGTAGTCGACTAGTCACGATTAATCGTGGCAGCCCTAGTGTACATGCAACCAACTTTTTCTTTTAGCCAAACCAATTTCACAATTCAAAAAAAGTTATTATATTACTATTACCATACAGACTTATGAATACTGTACATCCATTCCAGACACGAAAGACACTCTGATTTAAATTTACAACATCTAACCAAACAAGCATGTTATAAGTGCACACACACATGAACTTAAATAAAGTAAATAAGTAAAATACCATCACATGGCAGTTAAATGTGTGTCGTGGACTATTTTCATGCATTTTGTCATGTTAGTGTCACATGGTGTAACATTTAGCTAGTGACTAACAAGCTGTGTCCCAACTGTAGTAACAGTGGTTAACATGCAATCATGATTATTTATCATTTTTCTTTGTTGCTCTTTACAGGACTTGGGAAAAGAGATGGTGTCACACATGTTGCATTGTTATGTTGGTCTTGCATGTGCATTATTTTTAGTTGTGTAGTTAATTTCATTGCGTGAAACTACTACTCTGACCAAGTGAGCTTCTTTGTGTGCTAGGTCCAGAAAAGAAATGTTGACATCATTAACTGGTCAGCTAGTTAATTCACACTGTGTTGAAATAGCAGGCTATGCTAGTGATCTTGATTTGGCTTTAATTACTCCATAAACTCTAACAATTTATTTGGGAAACCTATAATGTAATTGTTTGACTTTATTTTGACTGATCGGTCATATTAGTGTTGCCGCAACATTTTTCCCTTTTTTCACCAATTTTTCGTCAACGATTGCCAGGACACTGGAACTCTGGGGGACATTAATCTTTGTAGACATGTAGCCCTAGAACGTTTTGAGCAACGCCAGTGTCCGTCAATGAGGGGGAGACAGCCAAAAGTTTTTGCTGAGTAATTCAATGAACATTTCACCCAACAACATGAAAATTTTGTGATATATCGGTGTTACAGGGGCGTATGGACCCAGGCCATAAACACTCACTTAAAGTATAGCGCCACCTAGTGATACGGGTAAATGCAAAAAATGGGATTTTATATTGGCAATATCTTGGACAGAGAAGGTGGGAACTGCACAAAATATGCCATGCACAATCAGCACAAAGACATCTAAAAGCACAGCACATGCCATAAAATTTGGCCCGTAGGGGGCGCTGTACTTATACAAAATGTCATTTTGCCTAGAGAACGGTAAGGTTTACAACCAAATGTTTTTGGTCATGAAATCTATTGAGCCTCACGCATTGAAAACACTGGTTGACGCCCACTTCTAACAAAAAGAATTTCTGTGAAATTTTAACATCGCGAAAGCAAAACCAAACGAACTTGTCATAGGCCATTCATGTGAATCTCACAAAATTTGGTACATGTCATCTACAGACAATGTTGACAAAAAGTTATCAAAGGACTTATCTTGAGATTAACCGTTTCAATGTTACATGTCAATGAATATTTCAAACATAGCTTAAAATTCAGCAAAATACCATATCTTGGCTTATAATTGCTCAAATCTGGCCAATGTTGATATGCCAACTCTACAGACTTCTTTTCATGTGCACCAAATTTTGTAACATTTCGTCACAGGGGGTAATGTTTCTTGTCAAAGCTAGGTGTCCAAAATGTTTTTTGTTAAATAACTTGTCAACAATGTTTCCCAAAACAATGATTTTGTGTTAGTATGCTGGTGTTACAGAGGTGTATCGACCCAGCCCATAAACATTTACTTGAAGCATAGCGCCACCTAATTATATGGTTAAATGCAAAATTGGGGATTTTGCATTGCCAAGACCTTGGATCGAGAAGGGGTGAACTGCACAAAATATGTCATACATGATCAGCACAAAGACCTCTGAAAGCACAGCACATGCCATAAAATTTGGTCAATAGGGGGCACTGTAATTGTATAAAACGTCATTTTGCCTATTATCTACACAATGCTTATGTTTACAACCAATTTTGTTTTGTCGTGAAATCTGTTGACCCTCCCACATTGACAACACTGGTTAATGGCCACTTCCAATGAAAATAATTTCTGGGAAATTTTAAAATTAAATGAATGGTGAAAGTAAATGAACTCATCATAGGACGTTCATGTCAATCTCACCAAATTTGGTACATGTCATCTACAGACAATACTGACAAAAAGTTATCAAAGGATTTATCTTGAGATGGACTGTTTCAAAGTTACATGTCAATCAAAATTCAAAACATAGCTTAAAATTCTTCAAAAGTCCATATCTCGGCTTCTAATTGCTCATATTTGGTCAAAGTTGACATGACAACTTTGAACAGTTTTCTTTTCATGTGCACCAAATTTTGTGACATTTTGTCACAGAGTGCAATGTTTCCGGTCAAAGCTAGGTGTACAAAACAGTTTTTATTAAATAACTCAAAATTTTGCCCAAGACAATGATTTTGTGTTAGTATGCCGGTGTTAAAGATGCGTATCGATCCATCCCATATACACTCACTTGAAGCATAGCACCACCTAGTGATATAGTTAAATGCAAAAGTTGTGATTTTGCATTGCCAATATCTTGGACCGAGAAGGACACACAGAATGTCATTCATTCAAAACCCACATCCATGCCCACTTCCAGCAAATCATTTCCACACAAACTCTGACGTCACAACACTGACCTACCACAAACTCATCATACCTGCGGTTCCCACACTTCAATACACTGCGGCGGTCATACCATGTACCGCTACGGCAGCCACTGGTCCCAGTCCTTCCCATTGGCAGCAACAAACTTTCGCAGCATGCCCTTTAGGGTCCTGTTGTATCTCTCCACCAGCCCGTCTGTCTGAGGGTGGTAGGGAGTGGTCCTAATGTTTTTTATCCCCAACAGACTATACATTTGTTTCAGTGTTCTAGATAGGAAAGCAGTGCCCTGGTCTGTGAGAACTTCCTGAGGTAGCCCTACACGTGAAAATAGCTGTAACAATGTACGTGCAATGGCTCCTGCTGTGACCTTACGTAAGGGAAATGCCTCAGGGTACCTGGTTGCATAGTCACACACTACCAATATGAATCTGTGACCTGACCGTGTTCTTTCTAGGGGTCCAACAATATCTACCCCAATACGGTGGAATGGTGTACCAATGATAGGTAGTGACTTCAGTGGCGAGGGTCTAACCTTGTGACTGCTAGCTAGCTGACATGTGGGACAACTCTTACAGTACTGCTGAACATCTGTGTATAACCCTGGCCAGTAAAAGTGGGCAGCTACTCACTCAAGGGTCTTAACACTACCCAGATGTCCTGCCCATGGGATGTCATGGCCTAGAGCCAACACCTTGGCCCTAAGGCCCTGAGGGACTACTAGTTGCTCTGCACATCCCCCTTCTGGTTGGTGGTAGAGTAAGCCTTCCCTGACAAAATAATACTCCCCAGTCAAAGCTTTAGCTGCACCAGTCCTCTCCCCCTCAATCTCAGTCACCTTCTTAAAAGCCTCTTTCAAGGTGTTGTCATCTCTTTGCATGGTGCTAAAATTATTGGGAATCTCCCACAATCCAACCCTCTGATCATCTGGGCCCACCCCCTCAACTGGCATCTTCTGCACCGTCCCCAACAGATTTTCTCTCCGCCTCTGCCTGCGGGTTTTTGAAACCTTGGGTTGCTTCAGGTCATCCAACTCCACCTGACTGCATTATATCAAGGAGGCTTTTATCAGCAACCTGCTCCAGCGTTTCCTCTGCCCTAGCCTTAGCTTGGGCTCGGGTCACCACCATGCTAACCGGCTTTGAGGCCTGTACCAGCTCCGGGAGTATGAGCACATCCTGACCCAACACCACAGGATGGCTCAACCCCGTCACTACCCGCACCGTTAGCCTATAGGCTTGACCTCCAACCTCCACACAGATATCCACTACAGGGTAAGTATGTTCATCCCCATTCACACAGCGAACTCTTATTTTTCTTTCTCCCAAGGTTTCATTTGGTTCCACTAGAAGGGGCTGCACCAAGCTTTGTGTGCTACCAGTGTCCAGGAGTGCTACTGTAGCTATGCCATTTACAACCACAGGGTGGTCTGCAGCTTTCGATAACATTCTGCCTGCTCTGCCCCAGGTCTAGGTAACCCACACATGCCTGTCCCCTTGGCTACCCTGATGGGGCAATTTCTGGCTATATGGCCTGCCTGGCTGCAAAAATAACAAATAACAGGGCCTCTAGGAGTGACTGTGGGTGCGGTGGCTGGCCTAGGATGTGTAGTGGGGGAAGAACTGTGGGTCTTAGTGTCTGTGGCTCTACTCTGCCCAGATACATTAGGACCAGCTCCACTACCAAACCCCCCAGCTTTACCTCCAGCTGCAGGTCGGCTGATGCTCTGGAACCTGAAGGTCTTGGGTCCCCGTCGGGCTGAAAGGAATGCCTCCACACACTCTGCACCTTGTTGGCCTGTTGCTGGGCTGTGTTCCTTCACCCACACACGCACATCAGGGGCCAGGGAACGCAGATACTGCTCCAGGATGATTATCTCCCCGATGTCCTCCACAGTCTTCCCTGCTGGCTTTATCCATTTACGGTAGAGGTCCTTCAGCCGATGATACAGCTCCCTGGGCGTCTCCCCTGGTTGGATGTCTGGCTCTCGGAACCTCTCCTGGTAGATGTCCTCATTAATTTCATATTTGGCAAGGATGGCCTCTTTGACTATCATAGTCCATGGCCTCCAATATGTCCATCGCTACATATTCGGCTCGCGCCCGCCCAGTGAGATAGGGCACAAGACCTGTAAGCAACCGCTAGCCGCTCAAAGGTGGTGAGATACTGTTCAATGTCACCATTCCAGTTTAGGCACAGCAGCTCGGGTCCAGGCAACTGGGGATGCTCCTGGTGGCTCTGCTGCTAGCGTGCGTGGGGTGTCTCGCTGCCCTTCCAGCGCTGGTGGATGAGGACCTCCGGCCTGGCGCTGCTCCCGGTCATCGTCTGCCCACTGCTCGGCCCTCTGCTCCGCATGCCATTGACCTCCATCGCTGGCAGCCCTGCGCTCCGCCTCCAGGTCATCCTGAAACTGGTTCATCTGGATCTGTACACTGCGCCACCTCTGCTCCTGCTTAACTGACTCGCGCTGCTGGGTCTGCAGGGACTTCTGGATGAGATGGTAGAGAACATTGAGGTCTGGTGTTTCAGGCTGTTCTCCAGGGCTCACCTCTGACTCTTCAACAGCTACATCCTCACTCTCATTCACAGGCTGATCCATCACGGCCGATGGATAATAAAAGGATAGTTCACCCATAGTGCGCGCTTCTACAGGGAACCCCTATGCTGACGGACCAGGAAGTGCAACGGTGCAAGTGTGAGTAGTGTTTTGAGTTTGTGAGAAGTTGCCATGTTTGCTACGGAGATTAATGGTTAATGGAGACGAAGCAGTGGGTACCACACTGTTCGCTAAGATGTTGACAATAAACGGAACTTGACGGTAACGTACAGTGTTGCGTGTGTTTGTAAATGCTATGTACTGGTTCACTCACCCAACAGACGCCGGTGCTATGTGCTGGTTCAGGCAGAGATGAATGCAATTAGCGTGCAGGTGTGTTAGCAGTGCATGATGGGACATGTAGTGCGTGAGTGGGCCCGCTACCGTGCAAAGACAGAGAGACAAAGACACCGTGGCAAACACCATGATGCTAAAAAGTGTCCACACTTTTTACATGCCCCTATCTCGCAATGGTGAAGAATTCTTTAAAAAATTAATGGATCCAGATGGTTATCCGAATCACCACCAAAAACAAATCATTTCGGAGTCTCGTGGGATCACTGAGTGGGATGGTCGCATAATAGGAGCTCTCCCATAGACCCGCCAAAGTTACCCTGAATTTCGCTATTTATGTGCATAATGCTGACCATTCATAGATTGTTATAAGACGGGATTTAGTGTAAAATGTCGACGAGAACAGCAGCTAAACAAAATCTGACCACACCAGCGGCTAGTAAGCTAACAGCAATGTCTGGAGCTAGCAAGGGAGATGGTGAAAGTGTGCTAGCTTCTATGCAACAGTCATTGGAGAAGGCTATGAAAGAAATGGGAAGAGTTGGGAAACTTTTGACGACCCTTCAAGCTGAAATATCCGATATAAAGGAAACCAACGTCGAGCTTCGTATGGATATGGACAGTGTTTTGCAGCGACTTGACGAAGCAGAGAGCCGCATTTCCCAACTTGAGGATGAGACTGTTCAGTTACGCCAAGAAGCAAGTAAGAACTCTAAAACCTGTGAGGAGTTACACTATGCTGTGGAAGATGCAGCGAACTGAGACAGACACCAAAATCTAAAGCTTATTGGCTTGAAGGAAAATCTGGAAGGTAACAAGCCATCAGAATGCGTGAGAACCATTATCTCCGAGGCCCTTGGGATTGAATTGGACAGAGACCAGCTGCAGCGAGTGCACCGAGCCCGACTACACTGCCAGAAGACACCGAAAATCTCCCACCAAGGCCGATAATCATGCGCTTTCTGAGGTACTTGGAGAAGGAGAGAGTGTTGATGGCTGCGAAAAAGAAATATAAGGGCAAGGAACGCGTAATATGGAAAGGCTGCAAGTTGTCATTTTCCCTGACATGACAAAAGAAACGGCAATAAAGAGGAGAACGTTTAAGGATATTAAAAGTCGGCTACACACACTGGACGTGCGGTTTACACTGGGCTTTCCCGCGGAGCTGCGCTTCACCTGGCGAGGAAAAAAAAATGAAGTTCACGGACAACAGAGAGGCGATGGACTTTCTTGACAGTCAGACGGAACAGCAAAGCGCAGAGGAGGGGTCCCCTGGTCGTCGTGAGTCAGCAGATGAGTAACGAAATTCTGACAAGGAAGTAAGGATAGTGCTCATTAGTTTTTGCGATATCGCCGTTTGGCATTTTGGTACATAAGACTCTTGAGCGTGAGTATCTGAATGGACAATTGATTTGAAGTGCCTGCTGTATAGCCTGCTGTATATTATGATTGTATTGGCTGAAAATGTGCTATCAGTATACAAAGTTCAATGATAGTATTATGGTTTTGGAGGGTAACGGGAGGGGGAGGGGATTATTGTTGATCATCTTAGCGTACCTCATGGGCCTGTTTTGTGGGGGGTATCACAAGATGGAGAGAGGGGAAGGAAAGTGTGGTAAGGGGTTTATATTTTATATATTTTCTGTTTTCTGTTTTGAAGGGTTTTTGACAGAATGTGTGTTGGTTTGTTTTGATCGGCAGCTGGGCAGCACCCCCTATTTTTCATATTTCTTACTTATTATAGCATGTGCATCTTACATACACCTCAACAAAGTCAATGGTAGCAAGCTTAACTGTTAAATAAGAACACTAATGAATAACTGTGTTAGGATAGCATCCTGGAACGTGAATGGTTTACATAACCCCATTAAAAGAAAGAAATGTTTATCATATCTTAAGTCACAGCAAGTTCACATAGCATTCATTCAGGAAACGCATATGATTGAGTCAGAGGCGGTAAAATTGAAGAGAGATTGGGTGGGCCAATTATTCCATAGCTCATATAGTTGTAAAAAACATGGAGTTGCCATTTTGGTACATAGAAATCTTAATTGTGTTGTTATTAAGCAGCAAAAGGATGATGAGGGGAGGGTCATATACATACAAGCTAAAATCAATGGGATACAAGTTACTTTATGCAATATTTATGCACCAAATTAAGAAAATCCAGCTTTCTTTCATAAAATTAATAATTTAGTGGGTAATGATGGTGGGGGCCCTATAATAATAGGTGGGGATTTCAACCAAGTTCTGGACGGAGCTTTGGACAAAACCACCTTTTCTAATATTGTTCTAAAAGACAGGATGGCTATTGGTCTTCTGATGGAGGATATGGGTCTGACAGACATATGGAGGCTTGTTAATCCGAAGGATAAAGAATATACATTTTACTCCCATAAATATAAATCACAATCCAGGATAGATTATTTTTTAATTAACAAAGAATTGGTTAACAATGTCACAGATTGCTCCATAGGGCCGATAGCCTTGACTGACCATGCAGCGGTACATCTAGGAGTATTGATTGGATTAGAGGGTAACAGAGGAGGTAGGTGGAAATTAAATGATTCTATGTTGCAGGATCCTGTGTTTTGTAGCCAGCTTGAAAAGGATGTTGGTACTTTTTTCTCTGAAAATATAGGCTCAACAGATAGAATAGGTACCTTGTGGGAAAGTTCTAAAGCATATATAAAAGGGAAGATTATAGCTCAGTGCAGTGCGAAGAAAAAAGAACAAAGAAGAAAACTTAAGGACTTAAAGATTTAGAGAAGAAATTGGCTGAGAAACATGATGATGTATTGCTGAAGGAAATCTGTGACCTCAAATTTCAAATAAATGATATCTACAATAGAAAGGCAGAATATGCTCTATTCAGACTTATTATGAAAGTGGGGGAAAAGCTGGGAAGTTGTTGGCTAGGCAGTTGCACCAGAAAGAAGCAAGTTATGCTACATCAGCGGTTAAAAATAAGAAAGGGGAATTGATGGCTAATACGAGCGATATTAATAACATTTTTGAGAGTTTCTATAGCCAGTTATAGACATCAGAGATTAACCCTGAATTGAAGGAATATGATGCCTTTTTCTGTGAGATTGACCTACCACAAATATTGGACAATAAAAAGGAGTTACTAGATTGCCTTATTTCAGTGGAGGAAGTTAAAAAAGCAATTAAATCAATGAGTGCTGGAAAATCACCTGGTTTGGATGGTTTTCCGTCAGAGTATTATAAGAGATTTAGTGGCCTTCTTGCGCCTATTTTGACAGAGGTTTACGAGGAGTCTTTTTCAGTGGGCAAATTACCAAATACATTCAACGAAGCTTTAATCTCCTTAATTGTTAAAAAAGATAAAGACTTTGCTGATCCAGCTAGTTATAGACCGGTCAGTCTTATTAATGTGGATTGTAAAATCTTAACAAAAGTATTGGCAACCAGATTAGAGAATATTTTGCGACAGTTAATACATTCTGATCAGGTAGGCTTTATTAAAGGGAGATCATCCTCTGATAATGTACGACGTTTATTGCATCTGATGCAACTTAATCATAATAATAACAATGCAATAGCTGCCATATTAGATGCATTAGATGCCCAGAAGGCATTTGATAGGGTAGAATGGGGCTTTCTACATTACACCCTTAGAAAATTTAGATGTGGGGAGGGCTTTATCAAATGGATAAATATTTTTTATTCTGATCCAAGAGCTGCGGTAATAACAAATGGAATAATATCATCTTTCTTCCATTTATCGAGGGGTACAAAGCAAGGAGATCCCCTTAGTCCCTTGCTCTTCACACTATTTTTGGAACCATTGGTGACAGCAATAAGGGATGAGAGTACTATTAAAGGGATCCTGCATGGAGGAGAAGAACATAAAATCTTTCTTTATGCAGATGATATTTTGTTGCTTCTGGAGGACCCTTTACTGTCAGTTCCTAAGGTTTTATCTACGATAGAGTCTTTCTCAGCATTATCAGGCTATACAATAAATTGGGAAAAATCTGAGTGTATGCCAATATCTAAAGGATGCAGTCAAAGCATAATGACAACATTCCAGTTTAAATGGGTCCAGATCTGGCAAATATAATTGACATGAATATGTCCCCTCTACTTAAGATGATAAAGTTGAATTTGGAAAAGTGGAGGATAATTAACCTCACATTATGGGGGAAAATTAATATAATTAAAATGATAGTCTCCTCACAATTTAATTACATCTCTATGATGATACCAGTACAGATTCCTAATGCCATTTTCAAACAATATAATAAGTTAATCACAGAGTTTCTATGGAATGGGAAAAGGCCCAGAATCAAGCTTCAAAAACTATTTGCCTCACGTGATATTGGTGGGATGGCCCTTCCAAACGTGGAATTATATAATATTGCTTTTGAAATGAACTAGATGTACCGCATAGCGGTACAGGGTATGACTGCCGCAGTGTATTGAAGTGTGGGAACCGTAGGTATGGTGAGTTTGTGGTAGGTCAGTGTTGTGAGGTGAGAGATTGTGTGGAAATGATTTGCTGGAAGTGGGCATGGATGTGGGTTTTGAATGAATGACATTCTGTGTGTTTGTGTATATTTTGTGTAGCTCCCACGTTCTTGGCAATGCAAAATCTAAATTTTTGCATTTAACTATATCACTAGGTGGTGCTGTGCTTCAAGTGAGTGTTTATGAAATCATTGTCTTGTGCAAAATTTTTGATGAGTTATTTAACAAAAACTGTTTTTGTACACCTAGCCTTCTAGGGCTACATGCCTACAAAGATTCATATCCCCCAGACTTCCAGTGTCCTGGCAATCGTTGACGAAAAATCATCAAAATTATCAAAGCTACTCTTCTATATGGAATAATCCTTCCATCTGCATAGGTAAAAAGGTAATCTTATGGCCAACTTGGTTGGGGAAGGGCATACGTATTGTTCAGGATCTATATAGAGATCAGACATTTCTGTCTTTTGAGGATCTCAAACAACAATTCAACTTAACTGATAAAGGGGATTTTTGGAGGTACCTACAGTTAAGAAGTTCTGTTGGATCTGTTTTTGGTTTGGAAAGAGAGAAGAAAGAAGACAATGTGGCGCAACAATTTTTAATGCTCCACCTATTTCGCATGCACACTCTGCATCGGTTTTCTATAATAAAATGTCAAAAATTCAAATAAGAATGTGTGAAAACTTAAGGATTATATGGCAGAAAGATCTTGATACAGACATTGATGAGGTTGCGTGGGAAAATATTATTTTAAATGTTGGAAGGGCTACAAGGGATGCTAGAAACAAATTTATTCATTATAAAATTGTGCATAGATATTATTTTACACCAAGTAAGCTATGTCGAATGGGTTTAATAAAGGATAGTAAATGTTGGAAGTGTAATAAAGAGGTGGGTACATTTCTACATGCAATGTGGATTGCCCCCTGATAATGCCCTTCTGGAAGGCAGTATTGAAGAAAATTGAGCACTGGCTTGATCAACCTTTGCCAGAGTCTGCACAATTCTGCCTGCTAGGAGATAAATCATTAATGCCAGTGGGTATTCCAAAATCTGAAGGCGGACTTGTGATGACAGGCTTTCTGGTAGCGGCTAGAATTATTCTACGCAAATGGAAGAGTCCTCATAGACCAGAAATTAAAGAATGGCTTCAACTTGTGTCAGAGACAGCTGCTTTTGAAGTCATGATTTCAAGGGTACAGAAGGAACCAAGTAAAGCTAGCCAAGCATGGGTGCATTTTGATTACAGTGTTGGATTGAATTCTTAAGGAATTTGGGGGGTATTGTATATATATTGTGAGTATATGTATGTGCATTAATATGTTTGTGAATAGATCATTGGGGAGAGCTGTCATGTTCTGTGTTGCTGCCGATATGTGTTTTTGTTATTGAATATTTTGTCTTCTTTCTGTAATTGCATTATAAAAGCAAAATAAAAAACTTAAATGACAAAAAACAAAAACAAATCAGTTCTAAGTTAGCCCAGTTCTGACCTATCCTGAAAATTTCATTTAAATCCGCCCATAACTTTTTGAGTTATGCGAATAACAAACAGACAGACAGACGGACAAACAAACCAACGCCGGCGAAAACATTACCTCCTTGGTGGAGGTAAAAACCACTACAAAATGGAGACTTGTAATAGGTTTTTAGGAAATAAATAAGCAAACTGAGTCTTAAAATCATGAGCCTAACTAAGACTGTGAGAGATATGACTGGGTAAAAATGGCTCAAATAACTTTGCAGGGGGTTCTAATGTATCCGGTGACTGCCTCATGAATACACCTTGCACCTTGTGCTCGGTGGCGTCTGATATTGGGGCGAAATATCTATCTATCTATTATTTATTTATTTATTTATTTATGGGGGCTTTGGCAATGATGCTACTAGTAAAAGTGAATTTGCAGTTGCAGATAATTACCATTTTAAAAGAACCATGCCTTAACCACGTGTTGTAACCAAGAAAAACTTGACAGCAACTATGACGGAAAAAGACAATAGTAGTACGCCTGGTTTAACACCATTAAAATGCATGTAGGATAAGTAACTGTTAGGTCATAAAACGCTTTTACAACACAACCATGTCAGTAACTTTGAAAATGTATTCTTATTGCAACCTGTTTATTTTTGCAGCTGAATAAGAAGTGTGCATGAATCATTTGTGTTCCTCACAATGCAAAAACGCTTCAGAGAGTTAAAAGATTTTCTTCAATCTGTTCATTGTCAAAGAAAGCTTTCTTTTAAAAGTTCAAACAAATCCTTCAGAATTGTATCAACCATGTCTGAGTTAAGTTAGCACTTAACAGTGCCTCAGGGAAGTAGACTAGCTACTGTCAAAACATTCACCTATCGTACAATAACCATGTTACCATGACTCAGCTAGGATATCGACAACTGATATGAAACTCAACAGACTGGCTCAAGCTATCTTATATCCTAAGTCAGTCTCTTAATATTCACTATAACTCATTTGCTTCCAGCATTTAAGACAAAAACAAGAATTTGCATTACTTGTGCTAGTTATTAGTGAAGCCCTTATCATACTCATACAACGTTATATGTGGCTGGAATATCATTTGTCAACTCTACTGTCATTCATCCTTGCATGATCGTGCAAGTATGTGCCCTATTTATTTTCAATGGCTAGCATTTTAAACTCACATGTGGTGTACACAAAGTTTGTTTTTGAACACAGTGTTTTACTTATTCTCATCTTCACCAAAGAAAGTCAATAAGTACATCACAGAATGTGATGTTTATGTTCTACCACTATTTATCTGAAATTAGTTATCAGAAATCAGTTAATGTCTTGAGTGTAACCCATTTTCACTTCAAGGACCAAGGTATTGCCATGAACAGCTAAGTGATGTTAATTTCCTTGAAATAAAAACTTGTCAGTATTGCCTCTGATGGTATCCATTCATTTACAAAGTTGTTACAAAATGTCCTCGTTTTTGTTACCGCTAATTTTTCATTTCTGTGTTTCTGACTTCTGTCTCTCTCTCTCTCCCTCTCTCTCTCTCTCTCTCTCTCTCTCTCTCTCCACAGCTGACTGCCAACCTCCTTGTCTGAACCGTGGCTCTTGCAGCCAGCCACACACTTGTGTGTGTCGCTCAGGCTTCCAGGGACTTCGTTGTGAGGAAGTGGCACCTGAACAGGTGTATATCCATGCCGGAGGCACTAGGATTTTAACCCCAGTCCGCCTAGATGTTGATCAGCCGCAACAGCTGGATCAGAGAGAGCCACTGGACAGACAGCCTGCAGTGCCCAGCTCCAGTGGCCACTTGCAGAGACCAGCCACCATCAGGCCACCTCACTCCTCTTTGTAAGTGCACCTTAAATCACCAATAAGATATACTGGAACTTCACAAAATGTTAAGATTCAGAGTGTCAGAAGATTAAGAAGCCTTTTTGTCATATTAATTTGCATAGTTGTCAGTAGTCAGCTTCACAGAGTACTATAAATGTTTTGCTACACAGTCTTTGTTGCTGCTGAAATCCAAGAAGTAGTATAGGAGAAGTAGAAAAAAACATTTTAACTGGCTTTAAATGCTATCCATTCTTTGAATTGCGGTGTCTTCAATGACTGAGAAGATGTAATAATTTAACAATTGGTCAATTGTTTTGGTCCACCATGTTTATACTGTCTTGTGCATATATGGTTTAAACATGTATGGTTTTGTGTTCTTTTCATGTTGTTATTATAACACTCCCTATAGAATGGTATACACTGTATGGGTGAGTATTTGGACACCTGCCGTTAAATGACTGTAATGACATTGTATTCAAATACAAATACAATACAAATCAAGTTTTTCAGCATCAAACTATGAATGCATAGCCCTTGGTTTGTGCACTGCGGCACAGTCAGAGTTTGGCTAGGCCCCTTATCTCAAGTGAAGGGCAATAGTAATGCTTTAGCATACCAAGATATTTTGAACAGTGCTACTGTATACCTCCAACTTTGTGGCAACAGTTTCGGGAAAGACCCTTTTCATGACTGTACCACAATACACAAAGCAAGGACTATAAAGTCATGTAGAAAAACTTGATTTGCCCACATGAAGCCATAAACACAACCTCATCGACCACCTTTGGGATGAACTGGAGTAAAAATTGCGAGCCAGCCCTCTTTGTTCATTATCAGCGCTTGACAGCAAAAATGCTTCACAGAATGAATAGGCACAAAGTTCATAGAAACACTCAAAAATCTAGTGGAAATCCTTCAAAGAAGAGTGAAAGCTCCATTCTACCAGTACAAAAAGCTACATTTTACCTTGTGTATGTACCTTGTATATGTAAAGCACCCTATGTATTTAAAGTACCTTATGTATTTGAATGGAGTGCCATTGGGGTGTCTGAATGTGTTTGCTATATAGTTTACTTCCAGGGATTGTCATAGTAAAAAAAAAAATGTGATTCCTGGCTTAGCCCAAAATATTGGTTATTGAAAAATCAAATATGAGCATTTCTAGCTTCAAATTCACCAACAAATCCACCCACTGCCACTGAGGTACCCTGAGCACATGTGATGTGTTAAATTTTGTGTTTGCTGTGTAACCACTATGACTTTCATCTGGGGTGTAATCACTGACATGTTATTACTCAAAACTGATTTTAGCTTCCCATTCTTTAGAGGGCCAGTGTCCCCAATGAATGAAATTTTACACAATTGGTATGGTTCAGAAAAATGTTGTACAGATTGTGTCGAGTTTCATGAAATTTTGCACACTTAAAGCCTGAGCTTTAGAGCATGAATACATGCTAACCAAGTGATAAGTGCCCTGGTGTTTCAATTTCTCAGGAATCATTGACACAAGGTTCCAAAATAGGAAAAAAATAGAGCGGCCATAATTCATCATAATCATCATCATCATTACCTTTATTGACAGACTCAGGGTGCATTTCAAAGAACATGCACATTATACAGACACAACCAGTTGGGCAGGTTACTTTAAAAAAGTAATTAGTTATAGTTACTAGGCAACGAGTAGAGTGTATTTTGAGCTCACTTTAGCCTGGTAACTACTATCCTAATATGTCTTTCCTGATGAAAACATTCAACATAAATAGGCTAATACTGTTTAAACCTCACAATACAAACACTGACCAAAAATCTTTACAATATATTCAGCTTAATCCACGAATCAACATAGATACAGGATTGCAAACCAACATAGGTGCAAGGATGCAATTCAGTCCTCTAAAATGCAAGGTTTTGCCAACTGTTTCATTAATGTGCCATTATGACACCTCTGGGGTGCGTTTCTCGAAGTACCGCCTCAGAGGCTACTTCGCGTTTCTCGAAGCCTACTATGGTTGTACATACTTCGGTAGTGAGGAACTTAGGAAGTGCGTACTTCTGTTGTGGGGACTTTGGTAGTGAGGGACCTACTACGCGTTTCTCGAAACTTTCATAGCAGAGATACTTCCAAAACTCCGAAGTAAAGTTGTGTAGTACCTACAACAGCTCGCGAGCCATTGTACAAGTGTTTTTTTGAAGGTTGATCCCACCCACGGCAAAACTTGCAGTAGATCTTCGACTGTAAAGTTTAAATATCTCGTAATCCTGCAGTACAAATGCAGTGAAATGCAATCGATATGTAGAGGACACTATAATACAGCTCATAGAACTTTTAAATGGCCAATTCATGTTATGTCATTTTTCTTGTTAAAACCGTATGACAAGACTTAATGATTTAATGGGTTGAACAGCAGTATTATAGTGACATCTACAAACCGATTGAGTTTCGCTGAGTTTGGAACGTGGGATTACGAGATATTTGCATTAAAAGTTGGCCTTCAATTGAAGCTTTTCCCATTATTGACAGCATATGTATTTGGTCAACAGAAACCCACGTGTGATTGTCAGTGGCGCAACTAGTAGCGCAGTCGCGAGCAACATAAGTTTTCCATCATAGACGTGGGTTCGAGACTGAGTGTAGACGAATGTATGACTTATCTGTTTGTGTGGCCTAGCGTTTCACAGTCATGTTAGTGTGGATTTATGCTCTACTCTGAAGTTTGTCTGGGTTATTGATTTGAAAGAGTACATGTATTGAGGAGCAATGCTATAGTAAAACATGAAGGCTATGTGCTACCAGGCGTGCACTGAGATTTGAACCCGGGAACTAAAGAGAACAATAGCACTAAAGCCACGCAACTTTCTCATTGAGCTATTGGCACAGACAGCAATGTTGTATGGTGGAGTATCAATACCACTGCCGAATGACGTCAAGACGCTATTGAGACCTACGGATTTGTAAGAATAAAATTTCCTTCACGACATGTGTCACTGTATACATTGGGCCAAGTTTTGGCACTTGAGTTAGTTTTACCAGACGTATACCATGCTGTAACCATTTATTATTACCGCTATCGTATGATTTCAACAAAGACATGTATTAAAAGGAAATAGCAGTGGCATGTCGTGTCAACAAAGAGTTCGTCATCCAATCCAAACGGCTGTCCCCTGCTTTTCCTCCGTTGTTTCCATGCTTCACAAACTGAAGTACCCACAATGGAAGTACCTACAATGATTGTTCTACCGAAGTACGAGACCTTCGAGAAACGGAAGGATCTCGCCACTATCATTGTAGATACTTCCATTGTACAATGGTAGTACAGTGCTAACTTAGCTAGCTGTTCGAGAAACGCACCCCTGATGGGGAGAGCGCCACTATGAAAGGGCCGGGTGCATCTGTGACGTCACACATTGTATGCGCTATGAATAGTGTTGGCAGACCTGCCCAGAGAGATCACTGGTCGCCTGAAAAGATCCAATTATTAAGCCCCCCACCCCAAAAAACCTATGGTTTTTCAGTTAACTGGGCCACCCTCGGTGACTGGGCCCAAGAAAGCATGTTTATCCCCCCTTATGGACAGCCCTGAGTGTAAGCAACTGGACTTCTTGTAGTAGCTTAAAGACGTTTCACCTTTTCTTTCAAAAGTCTTCTTCAGTTCTGGCATGATGGTAGGGAACCAGGAGCTAAAAACTCTGGATCACTGGAGGTGGAGCCACACCCATCATCACATGACAAAGGGTCACATGAGTCTCTCCTCAAGGTGTGACTAACATGTTATAGCATATCTTGCTATAGCTGCTTTCTACATCTGGACCAATGATCATGCTAATTGCTCAGAAACTTAGAGTTAATTATAACTTGAGGAGGTTATGGATGATACAAATATATAATATAATATAATATAATGACCTCCATGGAATGAGTTTTAGCAGGTTGGGATGTCTGAAACATCCAGTTATAACAATGGGAATTCACAAACTAGCCCTTAATTTTGGAAAAAAGGCGAAGAAACAATGGAAACAAGTTGCAGTCAAAGGTGGATTGTAAACTGCAAATGTTTCATAATCCTGTGGTATACAAGCACAGCTAAATTCAATTGTTTGGAGTAGTGATTGTAATACTGCTGTTTATACTTTTAAATGTTCAGGGCAGCCAATGCAGCACTTAAAACATATAGACAAATAGATGGTGAGAGAAACATGCCCTTATCTTCACAGCCATGAAAGACATGATGTTGACCTGGATAGCATTTTAAAATGTATTGTTCCCTTTTAGATTGATGCCACTATTTCAGTTTTGAATGTAGGAGTAGTATGACTAATTTTGCAAGATTGGGTCACAGGTATTACAGTTTTTCACAATTGCACAATTGCTTTCTCAAAACTGTAAACACAAACTCCAATTGCTCACCTGCATTTCCCAAAACTCCTGACTCTTGTTGCAAAAGCAAACTCTGTTCTCAAAGCATTAACACAATTGTCAAAAGGAAATTACAATGAAGCAGTTAGTAAACACTTCACCAAAAAATGAAAAGCACGACGTTCAGATGTGTGTAATAGCATACGTTGTTTTTTTATAGGCCTGAAAATGCATTTTCAACTGAAAAATAGCACAATTCGGATGTATATGTATTGTACATAGACTAACATTAAGTGGTAATATTAGATTACTTGTTAAAATACTTCAAACAAAAATATATTTTGGGAATGCAGTACAAATGAAAACTACAAGTGCTGTATACAGTGCTGCAAACAAGAGATCACAGGGCTTTATCATGCCTTTGGGTTTGGTCAGGCCACAGCACCTCATTCACATTACAAGCAATGATGTCCCTTGCCAGGTAACAGGGAAAGAATGCCCTAATGTGTCATATCTATCCTGGACACTGTTCCTGGCCTATGGCACAGGCCAATTTTATGGCCTCTAAGAAATTTCATAGATCGCCATCAACCCATGGACGAGAATGTGATCTATAATGGTGACTCTAATTTGGTTAGCAGAAAAAAAACACTCTTCCTCTTGTTCTTCCTCTACCTCCTCTTCCTCGCTATGTCCCTCACTCTCTTGTCTCTGATTGGCAGCCATTTTCAAGCTGCAACCTTCTTGTGGCTCTCAATTGGCTTACATTGGTGGTGTCAGGTCATTTGAAATGAAGTAATAAAGTTTTGACTCATTGTGCTTAGCTACTGCCATGTGTGCTTTATTGATGATCAAATGGGGAGACGAATGTTCAACATTTTGAATCACATGTGTCCTACACTGCAAAGTGTGTTTTGACAATGAGAATGTGTTTAGAGTTTTGCAAAGAGGAGTCAGTGAGTTTTGCACATTGTGTTTTACTATGTAAAATGGTTTAAGGTATTGACAAAAGAGTGAGCAGTTGTGAGAAATAGGTTAAGCAATTGGGCAATTGGGCCAGCCAATTGGTTTTTATGCTTTAGCAATTCAGAAAAACTGTAAAATTAGACATCAGGGAGGCAATGCTGAACTTTGTTTAGTGGATAACAAATATGTTACCTAACCTAAGTTTGCATGCAAAATGTTTCAGTAAAGAATTTGGAGCAGATACATCTTATGCTTAATTTTCATGAATTCCCAAAGCTTTGTTGGAAATACACGCAACCTTCTTTTATGTTGTTTCTGTTATCATAGCCCTCTTAAACTGCTGTGCTGTAAAGCCTGAATTCCAGCGGTAATGCCAAAGACGCCAGTCAGCTATCAGACAGCTTTGTTTAAAGAGTCAACGGGAAGCCAAATGGTTGTTTTTGTATTTGTCTACAGCCAAAGGCCCTGGGGTATTACATGTGGATGCTGAAGTTTGCTTTTACGTAACTCAGAAACAGTCTTTGCCAAGTTTGCATGGTGCTAGAGACGTGACTGATGATGTGTTGTGCTTATGTAGTTCCTTTTGCAATACACTGCATCCAACTATCATATCAAGGTTAACAAATGTAACTCCTTAAAACTTTTGTTTTAAGGTGTAGTATCTGAAAATAGGAATTGAAACATCTAAAAATGTGTGACTTTCAGCGCTTAGGGAAGAGGTAAATCAGGATTTGTTGATTTTTTTGCTGTTGTTTACAAGGGTGCAAAGATTTGCCAAATCTGACTTGGACAAATCCGCCTTTGGTATAAATCAGTACATATGTGGGCGAGCTGATGGTGACTTTTTCAAATGATGTGGACTCTGCTGCTCTAAGCTGTCTTACACACATTATTAAATCACTGCAACTTAACAGTGAAATGAAATGTATGCCATACAACAGAAATGCGTTATTTGATTTTTTATTTTACATCCCTTTTGTGTTCAAGTGTTCAGACTTGGAGTTAGGATGACTGTAGGTGCAGCAATGATATGGGGCCCTTCGTAATATTAGTAATACTAAGGCACCTCGAAATTGTATTTTTTTCACCTGTGGTCCTGCCATGGTGGAGACCAAGCCAACACAATATGAGTCACCAGGTTATGTCTAAGAGTAACTCAGTCATGTGTAAGTTACCTGGATAGTTGAAAATGAGCAAGTTGTGCTTTTCAGTCAGATGGGCTACAGCAGGCAGAGCATGACAATGCTGGTGCGTGCTTCCCACCATCTGTGAAATTCAACTAGTGAGAGTCAAATAACACATTTCTAGTGAAGTTCTGGGTAATGCAATATTTTACTTTGTTTCTGGATCACTAAAAAACAGATATTGCAAACAGATGCAGCTATCATGCCCTGTTGCTTTTACAGTTTTTCTGAATGCTTAAATACTTATAGTGATTGTTGTAGCACAATTTCTAAAACTACTAATTCTTATAGCAAAACCCCTCACTGAGTTTGCAAAACTAATAGCACAAACTCTGCTTTGCACTCAGTTTGTAATTTTGTAACACACACTTCCACTGCACAGCACTCTTTTTGCAAAACTGTAAACACAACTCACTGCTTTACACACAACTTGCAAATAACCAACACACTCTTAGCGAACCTATACACAATCATGGCTATTATTTAAACTATTTTGCCAACTTTCTGGCCACACTGTCACGTGTGAAAACTCTTTTATATAAATAATTCACTTTGCAATCAGCCTGAACACTAGCAATACAGTAAGCCACAGGTAAGCTTTTGAGGTGGAGTACAATTTTGGAATAAAGAAGAGTGAGTTAGAGGGGAGCATGAGGATGTGGAGGTGAAAAAGCAAGGAAGGAAGAAGAGTAAGAAGAGTAAGAAACAGAATTTTTGATGACATCAGAGCTACTTTAGTGGACAGTGGAATGACCCTGAGGGAAGCTGGCCAATGGGTTCAGCCTAACCTGAGCCGCTACAGTGTAGCAAGCATCATAAGGCATAAGGCTATAGTATCATTGGTACTGAATCCGGACGTGCATACTCTAGGGCTGTGCATGGGCCTACTGTGCTGCATTTGTTTTGTCTTTTTCAGAGAGTGATGGAGCTAAAGCCAGATGCCATAGGTTATGAACTGATTCTTGTGGATGAGGCAGGTTTCAGCCTCAATATAATGAGGAACATTGTTGGACACCATAATCAATGTCGGACAACTTGGTAGCATAACTATGTGTGCAGCTATAAGTCAAAGTGGTGTTGTTCTCCTTCTCTGCCTTGCGCTAGAAGGTCTATGACCATCATCCACATCAATGCATGGACCTTCTACAGGCAATGGAGGAGGCATCCAGGGATATTGTAGTAAAGGGGAAAAAAGAGTCACCCCACCTGGATTTGAACCCAGGTCTCCAGGGTATCAAGCATGCACTTTGACCACAACACCACAGAGCCAGGTTTGTTGGTATGGTAGTCAAAGCATACACACAACCCTAGTGATGGCACGCCATCACAGACATTGACTAGGCCTCATGCCTTGATACTGCACTCTAGAGATATTTTTTGTCAGTGACTTTGACTAGAAAAGATTACAGCTGATGTTGACAAAATTTGTGGCTGGACCCAGAGAGACAACAAGATGTAGACTTCTTGGTTTTTTTTTTTGGTTTTTTTTTCTCTCAGTGAAATTGCTGTATGTTTTCTTGTGTTTCAAGTCAAAGTAACGCCCTTATTTTCTATTTTACAGTGTTTAAGTATGATTACTGTGTTTTGCATTTTATCCCTTAGTGTTTTGGCACATGACAATTGTGTTTAACCAGTTGGTTGCAAGTGTGTGGTCAATTTGTAGCTAGTGTTTTGAAATGGACAAAAGGTGACATTACAATAGCATCATGTGTGTAATGCGTGTAAGTGTGTGTAATGTTTAGCAAATCACTGTGTGTACTGTTTTGTAAAAAGTGTGAAGCTGAAAATGTGCTTAGAGTGGTGCCTACCTGAGCTGATGTTTTGTTATTTGAGTATTGGGTTTCATTAACTGTGGAAAACTTTAGATTTTAGCGTGTAAGCAAACATAAAAAACTGTAACTGCTTGGTACAAAAACACCATTTTTACAAAGGTTTGCAGGTTGCAAGGTATCTACAATGTTTTGCTAATTTGGTGAAAGGTTTTGTTATTTGTGTGTAGAGTTTTGCAAAAACAGCCAATAGGTGCAAAAAATGTGCTTAAGCGATTAGAAAAAACTGTTCTGGGGTGCGTTTCTCAAATGCAAAATTGCTAACTTGTTAGCCACTACCGTTGTTGGTACTTCCGAAGTACCGCCTCAGAGGCTACTTCGTGTTTCTCGAAGCCTACTATGGTTGTACATACTTCGGTAGTGAGGAACTTCGGAAGTACGTACTTCTGTTGTGGGGACTTCGGTAGTGAGGGACCTACTACGCGTTTCTCGAAACTTTCGTAGCAGAGATACTTCCAAAACTCCGAAGTAAAGTTGTGTAGTACCTACAACAGCTCGCGAGCCATTGTACAAGTGTTGTTTTGAAGGTTGATCCCACCCACGGCAAAACTTGCAGTAGATCTTCGACTGTAAAGTTTAAATATCTCGTAATCCTGCAGTACAAATGCAGTGAAATTGAATTGATATGTAGAGGACACTATAATACAGCTCATAGAACTTTTAAATGGCCAATTCATGTTATGTTATTTTTCTTGTTAAAACCGTATGACAAGACTTAATGATTTAATGGGTTGAACAGCAGTATTATAGTGACATCTACAAACCGATTGAGTTTTGCTGAGTTTGGAACGTGGGATTACGAGATATTTGCATTAGAAGTTGGCCTTCAATTGAAGCTTTTCCCATTATTGACAGCATATGTATTTGGTAAACAGAAACCCACGTGTGATTGTCAGTGGCGCAACTAGTAGCGCAGTCGCGAGCAACATGAGTTTTCTATCATAGATGTAGGTTCGAGACTGAGTGTAGACGAATTGTATGACTTATCTGTTTGTGTGGCCTAGCGTTTCCCAGTCATGTTAGTATGGATTTATGCTCTACTCTGAAGTTTGTCTGGGTTATTGATTTGGCTATGTGCTACCAGGCGTGCACTGAGATTTGAACCCGAGAACTAAAGAGAACAATAGCACTCAAGCCACGCAACTTTCTCATTGAGCTATTGGCACAGACAGCGATGTTGTATGGTGGAGTATCAATACCACTGACGAATGACGTCAAGACGATATTGAAACCTACGGATTTGTAAGAATAAAATTTCCTTCACGACATGTGTCACTGTAGACATTGGGCCAAGTTTTGCCACTTGAGTTAGTTTTACCAGACGTTTACCATGCTGTAACCATTTATTATTACCGCTATCTTATGATTTCAACAAAGACATGTATTAAAAGGAAATAGCAGTGGCATGGCGTGTCAACAAAGAGTTCGCCATCCAATCAAAACGGCTGTCCCCTGCTTTCCCTCCGTTGTTTCCATGCTTCACACACCGAAGTAGGAACAACAATAGTGGCCACAATGGAAGTACCCACAATGGAAGTACGTACAATGGAAGTACCTACAATGATTGTTCTACCGAAGTACGAGACCTTCGAGAAACGGAAGGATCTCGCCACTACCATTGTAGATACTTCCATTGTACAATGGTAGTACAAGGCTAACTTAGCTAGCTGTTCGAGAAACGCACCCCTGTTCAGGCCTTTGGTCTGAAATGAGCATGCTACATCTGAAAGGTGATTTCATTTCTACATGTCAAGTCAAGTTTATTTGTATAGCACATTTCATACACAAAGGCAGTTCAATGTGCTTAACAAATAAAACCAAAGAACAGCATAAAAGATAAAATAAGTGTAAAATAAGTTACTAAAATACATATTAAATAAAAGCAAACGATATAAAAGCATAAAAAATAAAATAGGTAAAATAAATGAATTATTGGTCTTAAGTCTGTATTTTTGATGTCTTTTGGAAGTTGCCCATATGAAAAAGAAATACATAAAACGTACAAAAGGATAGAAAACCTTTACTGTCAGCAACATATTTGGCTATATAGCACATACTCCAAAAGTGGCATTTCTCATTTCTCATTTTCCTCATATATGAGTAAAGCACACATCCACATGAGATGAGTAAATGAGTTATAAGATAACATGCTTTCATGACACACAATCTCTTTGGAATATATTAGATAATGTTTTTGTGTTTTACCTGTATGATAAAACACCATTACATAGACAGATTTGTGTATGAAATGCACCTGCAATATATATAAGATGTATGCAATCTTTATATGATTTTGAAAAGACTTTTATATGGAAACAGACTGCATTTATATAGTACATTCCTGCATTCAGCAGTGTTTTTGAAGTACTTTACACTGAATGGCCCACATTCACATATACACACACATGCAAATACCGGGAATCGGGACTCGTGATGGGCAACTCCTGTACCTAATGAGCCACAGCAAGAGAAAGTAGATAGATAGATAGATAGATAGATAGATAGATAGATAGATAGATAGATAGACAGACAGACAGACAGACAGACAGACAGACAGACAGACAGACAGACAGACCTACAATCGTTTTTATATAAGTATGTGTCTTACGGCCTATATGCATTTTATAATGTAAAGTGTATGTTTTGTATGATCAATTGTTTGTGTTATTGTATGACACAAACAATTGACCTTAACATAGCCTGCACATTTTCCTATAACAGCACCACCTAATTGCTGAATGGAACCATTTTTGGTTCACCTTCTCCTTGTTGGGTCCCAAGTGACTATGAAGTTTGGTTGGCAAATGTCAAATTCTTCATGTTGTATGATCTCACTTCCTGTTTGGCAGCTTTGCCATGAATTTTGGTTGGTAGTGACAGGCAAATGCTTTCACTGACCAAAGAACTGCTATGTATATGCTATGCTGCTTGGTCTGGAGATCGTCTCTGGTCTGGAGATCGTTTATTTTCATTTTCAAAATCTCGGCGACCACTATGATCAGTTTGGCATGAATTTGCAGTTTTTTACCGTTTACCCTTAGCACCCCCTAACTGATAGATGCCATTTCTGGTATGTCTTCTTTTTATTGGGTCCCAGGTGCCTTTGTCAACTTCCTGAGATATGACATTAGTTACTGTTTGGTTTGGCTGGTTTGGTTAGTAGCCCATGCCAGCAGCACATTTGAGCAATAAAGGCCGGTCTCCAATATAAGCCGTGTCTGATTTTCTCCTTGTTGTTGAATTTAGCTCATTATTAGCCGTGTTTCCGTTATAGGGAGGTTCTGAGGGTAGTATCTGGACTCGAGTAGGTGGGCCGAGGTGGGGACAGTGTTTTTTTTAGGGGCACAAATCCAGGGGGTGGAGTGGAGGGTGAGGGGTGTGTACCAAATAAATTTTAGGTTTTCATATCTAAGATTTTGCTATTTCTTCCAAGTAGTTGGTGTTGGTGATCCTCATAAGGTCGTGCACGCCTAAAGAAATTGTATATGTACTCGAATTATACTGGCTAAGACACATTTTTCACAAAATTTTGCACTACTACCGGCACAATATTAGGCCGAATAGCCCAATAGAGATGCACATCTGTGAGCACAAAGCGAGGCAGAAGTCATGATTAGATAAATGGCTGCAACTACAATGCAATGTTTGGGGAAATAATGAAAAAATATATTTATGTTACTTACCACCCAAAATGCATTTTTAGAGGCCACTAAATGTTATGTACTTTTTTGGAATGGAGGGTTTCATTTTTTTTTATCTCTTTTACAAGCAGCAGACACATATTAAACATAATTCAGATTCAGAAATAAGGCATGAAGCCCCACCCATGTATAACAAATTAGAACATGAAAACCTCTTCAAGTTACAAGTAAACTGTCTCAATTTGTGATAGAAACTGCTAAAGACGACAGACCAGTTAAAATATGAGCTAATCTTGTCTAATTTTGTGTTGGGAAATCAGCAACTTTTACTACCAAGCATACTTACAATGGCTGATTCTCTCAAAGTATTACACAATGTAATTTGGTCATAATACTTTTAGTAGCCTTGTCAATGTATTTAGTTTGATAATGCGTACATTAAAAACTGGTTTAGCACTTTGATAAAGCATCTCTATCTCTGTTTGCTTTCATGGTCTACTTGCACATACATAAGCAGTGGCTAATAGGCAGGCAGTTTTTTACTGTTTAAGAGGCGGGCTAGTGTATAGGTGCGCTGCTCTAATTTACCCGTGTAGAATGCTGCATCGCACTGGTTCCTGGTGTTCCTGGTATAAAATCTAAGGAATTCATAATTTTGAATTTGGTCAGCACGGAGTGGCCACAGGGGTGGCCAGGGACATGTCTGTAGATGCATGGACCTCCCCAGGCCTCTGTGTAGAACCGCCACTGGTTGTGAGTAGACCAGGTTTTGTTTTTACACTCAGTTGTTAATGAGGTTTTTTTTTGTGTCCAGAACCACACAGACAAGACAGTCCTCAGCAACTTCCTCCTTCAAGCAGACAAGCATATCCAGGATGGTTAGGCGTTACCCAGAACCCATTTCACCCATCACCTCTAATGCACTGTCCTTGGGGAACGGAGGTGCCAGTAATCACGGCCCTGGTCACTTGCACTATGGCCCAGCACTACAAGAGACAAGCGGGCAAGGGACTGTCAATAGTGCAGTGTCCCCAGCTGGTAAGAGATCATGGATTCTCAACACAGGCGTCAATTCCGGCTTCAGAAAAATAAAAGCCCTTTCATTACCTGAATAAGCCAATCTACCTGCCTGATTAATTGTGTGCTCATTAAGAGATTAGCTAAGAGAAGCTGGTTCAGAACATGGTTACCTCAAATATGTGACAGAGTTTTTACTTACTCAAGCCAGGATTGACACCTGTTATCCTTAACAACCCAACATGTTCTGTTGTTTGTTGTTAATGATGGAATATCCTTTTTTCTCAAAAAAGTTATACTGTTTACTGTTATAGTCCCTTTCAAAGTTGTGTTTTTTTTTGTTTTTTTTTTGACCACAGATATTCATAACCTTTTTATAAGAACTTGAGTTAGATTAAAATTATCTAAATATGAAAAGGGTCAAAGAAGGTAGTAGTTGTAGACAACAGCAAAAGTATACAGAACACAGAGAACACACACACACACACACACACACACACACACACACACACACACATCGAAAGTCTTTCGATGACCAGCCAGATTGTGGATATTTTCTCTCTTTCTCTCTCTCTCTCTTTCTCTCTCACTTCCTCTCTCTTTTCCCCACTTTCAATTTTTCTATCTGTTCCTGTCTATGCTTTCTTCTCTTTTAAAAGGCTTTCACAATGACGTATCCTTCCCCCAGCTGCAGCTTACTACTATCCAGACATTTACAATTGTGGCACATGTGGTGTGTGTGTGTGTGTGTGTGTGTGTGTGTGTGTGTGTGTGTGTGTGTGTGTCTGTGTGTGTCTGTGTGTGTGTGTCTGTGTCTGTGTCTGTGTGTGAGGAAAGTGCAGATGGTGTGTGCGGGACCTCTATTATGATGGCCACATACTCAGGCTCCTGTCTTGCTCTGCTCTGTCCCATAAGCTAACCTCACGTCTGGAGTCAATCGCATCAAGATTGTGTTCACGCCGATGGTGTGCCGTAGAACATGCTCTGGAGGCCAGTGCTCTAACAGCTGTGAGAAGGGGGAGAAGACCACCATCTTCAGTGAGAACCACGGCCAGCTGCCAAAAAGCCAGGGCTTCCGCCTGTGTGAGTGTGCTAGTATGCTGATTTCCTGCTCTTTTCATTGGCTCACCCACATTTAGAGTCTTGCAAGTGATTCCAACTTCTGTGGTTCTATAATACACATCGCTCAGTCACTGTGTAACACTCTTACACAGTTTGTATTTTTACAAAATTGTGATAATATACTGGGTGTCCTATACATTTGGCCCCATTAAAAAATCAATTAAAAAATGTGTCCAGAATTGATTACATAATGTTTCCCAATGTTGCCCAAACAGTGTTGAATCTCTGTTGTCTGAACCAAGTTGGTCTTAACCAACATAGTTGAAACAGCAATGTTTATTGTCGGAAGCAGAGAGAAACAACCCAAAGTACTCTATGACCCTTGTGAATGGGCTTTAACTGTAAATGACTAATTATACAGCCGATTATTTATAGGCTGTAATGGACTATTTGACATGTTGGGAATAACTGTGTATTAGGAAATAAGCAATGCAAATTGAATCAAGTTGACAGCACAAATTGTTACTGCACCATATTTACTGCTGGCTGTGTTCATTTGTAACATACCGTAATGTTCTAGGTAATATAAGTTACTGGGAATGTCCCACACTTTTAAAAAATGTGGAAACAGAAGGTAGTCTATATAAATGTTTTATTTTATTGAAATCACATAGGGTACCTATAATATAGTTTTTATTAGGCTTGTTGTACAAATAACATTATTCATCACAGTTACCCTGATTAAAATAGCTTTTTAACACGGAAAACAGAACAATACAGCCAAGTATGCTCCATCTGTAAGTGCACATGCTTATACTGTAGGTGACACACTACTACAGTAGGTGTATGGCTTACAATCCATGTAATGACTATTTTCACCCTGGTGACCTGCATTCTGCAGAAGCAGAGATTTTCGTTAAAGGGGTCCTTCCGTCAAAAAACACTGTTAGTAGCTCTATTTACAATGTGGTGTGTCACAACAAGCAGTATATGCACGCAGCATTCCAAGACGTGAAATTCGACCCTCATGGTTTTACTGGTCATTGAAGGGTCGAGCTAACCAAAACGAGCGGATCAGAGCATGCTAAACCTATCACTAGGTCGTAAGCCCCGCCCAGAGCCATGTATGGCAAGCCCACATCCCAAAGGATTGGTGCACAGAAGCTAGGTCAGCAAAAGACAGCGAATTTGCCCAATCAGACACGTCATGGATATTCACGAGGCACACCGGAAAAGCCAGTCGTTCAACCAGTAGACCTGTTATAGCTTACAGAAAACAGCGTCAAACAAGAGATCTAGGACATAATTTTTCACAGAAATGACGCACAATGCATTCAACCATAGTGGCGACACAGAAATATGAATAAAAATAACGATGGAAGTTCCCCTTTAAGTTCATGAACACAAGTTCAAGACTATATATGCAGGCTGGCATACATATTGTTCACATATACACGTTTACCCTGAAACTGCAATAAACATGGCAACTTAGAGAGTTAACAGTTTCACATTGTACCCTGTGTGTGCACCACACCAGGCTCGAACCAGAGTATCACCAACAAGTACAGGTGTACATGACCAGTGCTCTACCCCCTCCACCACAGAAGGAATTTGCAAGTGTTTGAAGTTTGGAGGTATTTGAAGGTACTGTAGGTCCACAGCATTAGTCACTTAAGGTAGGGTGCCAGATGAGTTGCAAATGCTTCCTTTTAGATTATACACTGCATATTCTGAGCAGATAAAATTCTGAGCAGTAAAACATCAAATAACTAAGATATTTAAAATGATTGAGGATTTCGAGACATTTAGTACACCATCTTGAATGCAGTTGAGACCTTCAAACAAAGTTGGTGAGGTGAAACTAAGCACCTAGATATGTAGTTGCAAACCTACCAACATGGTTGCAAACATTGGTGTTTTGAGAAATGCCTGTGTTGGCACTATGTTGGAATTATGTTGGTTTACACTATGTTGGTTCGAGCTGTGTTGGTTTACATGAACGAAGGCTTGGAGAAACAATTGTGTAGCACCGACACAGTCTGAACCAAGTAAGTTGGTGACAAAGTCAGGAACTTTGCTTTTGAGAACGGACTCCGATTGACTGCTACTTTTAAGTGTTATCTTTTTGGATGATAGAAAAGAGGAAGCATTCTTCCCTCTGTCATAGATGAACTGCAATACATTTCAAGCAAATGTGCAAAACGTAACTCTTTGACAAAAAGCAGCACATGGAGCTAAAGGAGCTAAACATGGCTCTTCGCCAAATAGCCTAAGGGTTGAATGGAGAAGGTGGTGAGTAAATAGGCAAGCTGGAGGCCCAAATGTGAAGCAGGTGCCTTGCTAAACCACATAATTTCTGGTGCGGTGTGACCAACATTGGACTTTGGGTTAGTTCACAGTGACTAACACAGCTAATGTGAGTATGTGTGTGAGACAGTGAGTCAGAGACAGAGAGAATCAGACAGAGAGAGGTTTTTAGCATGCACTTTATAGGGATTTAACCTACCATTATCCACCATGGAATGACATGAAATAACAATAATAATAATAATAATAATCTTACATACATTTGAAACAAAGGATATAGCTCAAAGTGTTTTAACAATTTGGCAGTAGAACACATTTCTTTTCCAAAAGAAATCCATCAGGGCACTGCGGAGAGCTCCACTTATGTCTCCCAAGGAGCAAGCACCAGGGCAACGGGGGTGAGGAAAAATTCCCTGTTTGCATTGGTATATTTGAGTTCAGGAAAAAGCCTCCGTGGCCCCCAGGGGAGCCAATCTGATGGGCTGGTAGAGGGACAGGAAGGGCAACAGTAATTACAAATACTGACTAAACTATTGACCACAAAGGCCATTGACTCCCTTATATCTGGCATCATGTAGCAGACTGGCTGTAGTTCCCGGCATGGGTCAGAAACGATATTTAGACAACCTGAGTCACTGTTTTCTGCTTTTATGACTGATACATGCACAAAAGAACAGCAAGTCTTTCAGTGTTTGAGAAGGGGAGCCCCTCTGTCGGGTTTAATTAGGGGGAAGGTCTCTCTCAGGGGAGTGTCTAAGAAGTCTTTGGGCAGGGCAATTAAGTGTCGGTAGGTCGGTTTATCGTTTAAGGTGTTAACGGATTCTGCCTCTCTGGGTAGATCATTCCTTGTCTTTAGGGTGTAGTATGTGAAGGCTGCTTCTCCAATCATTTTGGGTGGTGCCTCTGGAATCCTCAGCAGGCTGGCCTCAGAGGATCTTAGCGCTCATGCAGGAATGTAAAAGGATAGTGTGTCAGTGATATAGCATGGGGCTATCATAGGGCACTGGCAGCTACGTTTGTTCGTTCACAGCAGTACAGCTAGAGTTGTCCACCCATGGTGTCTGATTGGAGAAAGACTTTACAGACACAGTATCTGTAGCTTGGTCAGCCAGCATGCCAACATAGCTCATTGCTCACTCTGCAAATTCATTGATATCAGTGGAACTCTGATGGAACATATTCCAGAGAGGTCAGTGATGTGTCTGACAAGTGCTTCATCAGTCTATTCCTCTGAGCTTGTTTTACCAGCTTTTGTTTATATTTTGGTGTAAGGCAGATGGTAGCATGGTCATAATTTCCAAAAGCAGGTCTTTTTATAACCGTTTTATAACCATTCTTAAACTGAGTGTAGCTCGGTGGGATGAACCTGAGAGTTAGGCCCTCTAGTTGGACAGGTAGCACGCTGATAAGAAGTTTGGTAATATCTGACTAAGGCTTGACTTATTAAAGGCCCCTGCCACTATGACTGCAGCCTAAGGTTGTTTATTTTTGTTGTTTATGCATGAAGCGTAGATAGAGCCATACGTTTTTCCACTTGAGGTGGGATGTACACATAGTACATGACAGCACATAATCGTCAAATGCTTCAAATGGGGAGAAGAGGTCCTTGACAGAGTGGTTACATTAATGGGATCACACTATTTGTTATTGACCATGAAACAGTCTCCACCGCCTTTGCATTTACGGAGATCCTACTGCCAGATCCGCAGATACGGAGTGTACATTACAGTGTTACTGTATGCAGCATTAATGCATTTTACTTTGTATTTTCCCATGACCTACTGTCTGCTTTAAGAAAAGTGTTTCACAGCTTCAAAAATGGTGTTATCAAATTGTGATAAATAAATAAATATGTAAATATAATGGCAACACGGTAGTCGTGTAGGTGGATGACTGTTTTGTGTATGCGATATGGCTGAAAACTGTTGCTTAGTCATTAGTCCTAAGCTGCTTTCCAAAAAATGCCAGTGCAGTGTGGCGAGTTTTATGCATCTTGTTTTTTCTATAGTGGCATGTTATGTGGATGTCCTGAGTTTAAAAAAAGCTGTCTCCTTACATATTCAATGGCATACATAACCAAAAAAAAATGTCTAAAATTTCGCTCAGATGCTTTTTAAGTGTCTGACAGAATACATAATGCCCAAAATACATGCAAGCAAATCGTGTTGTCTTCTCACCACTTGCTCTGCTTTGAATGGACGTGTACCAACATCAGTGGAAGAGGCATAATGTTTAAAAGGCTAAAGAATCCTGAATGGTAATGGTTATTTTGTTTTAGGCACAGCAATAAAATGTTAATCAACGGTACTGTTAAAATGTTATGTACGTCCATTTTTAAATGTTTATCTCACCACCTGCTGCCTTCTAACTAAAAAGAATGCAACGTCATTTGAAACTATGTGATTGGTTACCACTCGGCAAACACCGCTCCTCATTTGCTCGCTGGCATGTGAGCCAGTGTAAATCACAGAATCTTAACAAGACACAAATAAAAAGTTGGGGTTGCATGACCATCATTTGTAGGCCAAGGGCTTGCATCATCAAAAATGAACATGGTATAATTGTTTTGAGTAAGCTAGGTTATGTGTTAGATGACGACAACAATATATGACGAATGGTGAAAATAGGTTAATAGGTGAAAAATTGCCTCACTTTCATGACTGCTCCGATAATTCAGATGAAAAGGCAGTCTAGTTTTGCATTCACTCTTTTCACCAAGTAGCACTACACTGCAAATGAGCACTTTTGGGAACTGTTTTTATACACATTCTTGAATTCTTGGAACCAACATACCATAAAAGTTTACTTTCCTTTTGTGCAACTGTTGTCAAAACTATAGGATATGTTATACTAGCACTGGAAGCAAACTGTTACTGTTTAGCAATAGAGCTCCCAAACTTCTCTGTGTTAGAATAAAAACACTGAATTGACAAAACCAGGGTAACAAATCTTTATAATTCCTTAGGCTTTACACATTTTAATTGAGTAACTAATTCACTAACTGATCAATTATATTAATTGCAACTTCCATAGGATTTCTTTGCCTGGCCTTGCCTGGAAGTTTTTCAAGTGTTTAAAAACAAATTACTGTCTCCTTTAAACAAATACCTAAATTAAAGAATGTATTTATCTCTGTATCTATCTTCTCTCGCTCTCTTTCTCTCTCTTCTTTTCTCTCTCTTTCTCAATCTGTGTGTGTGTGTGTGTGTGTGTGTGTGTGTGTGTGTGTGTGTGTGTGTGTGTGTGAGTGAGACATCATTGTGACTCTGGCTCCTGAAGGAATGTGTAGAGGACAGTAAACAATTCTGTCATGCTTTAGCTATGCCCTCTGAGAGGCAGTAAAAACCTGGCTCCTGTTTTTGTCTCCACTGATATCCACCCACCCACCAACTCCTGAAACATGCACGCACACAAACAGTATTTTAATTTTAGCATTTCTACAAAAATACTAAAGAATAAAGTAATATGTGACACTTGAAAACCCTAAAAAATTATCTTTGGTGTGTACCATATTTTGTTGTGTTAAAAGAGCGGGTGACACACAACTTGTTGTTTGTTGCTGTTGTTGTGTGCATGTATCGGTCGTAAAAGCAGAAAACAGTGACTCAGGTTGTCTAAATATCATTTCTGCCTTTGCGGAAGTTTAGTTTAGTCAGCATGTGTAATCACTGTTGCCCTTCCTGTCTTTACATTCACACTCTCCTGATGTCAGAGAGTCTGAAATTCCTGAATGCCTGTATTTGTTTGCCTTCATCTTATGTTCTCACGTTCAGGTGGGATTGTTTTAGGGCCAAGTTACACACACAGATGCTAGAAGTCTGTCCAGAGTTTGGGGGGGGGGGGGGGGGGCTGAGAGATGATTCAGTGGCATCATATCTTAAGGTTAAAATAAAAAATAAGCTAGATAAGTATAGAAATATTTTTTAATATCATTTAAATAGATATTAAATAGATAACTTAAATAATTAGATTTGTCTCACAATAACACATTATTCGCAATAATTTTGTGTGTTTTTTTCTTTTTCACCCAGTCTTTTGTCAAATACCATGTCTGAGTGGTGGTCGGTGTATTGGACAGAACCAATGTTGGTGTCCATCCAACTCCACTGGGAAGTTTTGTCACCTGCCAGCTCCACCTCCAAACAAGGCATCTTCGCAGGCTGCCAATGGAAATGGACAGAACAGCTCAACTCATTCTGTATACACCTTGCCACTTTCTAATCAGGAAGGTACATTTTCTGACTAGATTTGGAATGTTTCCCAATCAGTCATTTCATGTTTAGTGGTGTTTGCTGGCTAAAAGTAGTTGCAAAGCTCTATGGTATAGACAGCTAGCAGCTGCCCTTGCAAATGTTAAGTAGATGGTGTTATTTTAAGCAACTAACAAGTAATGAGCAACACTCTAGCTATAGCCATAAAAGTAAGAACTAAGTACTAAGCTCTTAAAATTACACAAGTGCAAAGAGAACAGGTAGAGAAGCGCACGATAAGTGGAAAGTAAAATTTTAGACTTGTTAAGATAATTAAATGAGTTTGCAAGAGTTTCTTGTAAATATAGAGAGATGTCTTGCTCTGGTAGCAACTGATAGTTTGCTGTACCGCTGAGGAACCACCACATGCCTGTTAGTAGTGCTATGTCATAGGCGAGGCAAGATATAACCATGACCTGTACCAAAGGTTTGGTGGGATGGAGTTGAGAACATCCATAAGGAGTGACATTTGTCGCCCCATCCCAGGATCAAGGCTAGTTACCACGCCAAACACTGTGGTGAATGGCTTATGGGTGAACTAGAACACAGTTTGTGTGTGTTTGACAGCATCTAGGCACCCATCCTTGGTAAACGTACACATCGAACATCCTCCAGAGACTGAAGTGCAGGTTCATGGGGTGGCTCACGTCAAGCATATTGAGGGTGTGCTGAACTATAGCCAAGAAGGATCCTCCCACTCTGTGCAACAACGCTCTCGGCCTGCCAGTGGCCATGGTAATGACTACAGCCTCAACAATGGACATGCTGATGGCAGCAAGATCGGTGCAGCATGGCCCTCCAGCAGGCAGAATGGACACATGGGAAGGTGCTTTCAGGAGACTGTAGATGGCCAGGTAAAGTCCTTCACAAGCTCTCACAATCACATTCAAGAAAAATATGTTAAATGTGTTGGAGTGATTGGCAAAACCACTCAAAATGCTGCAAGGCCTTATGGTATCACTTTTAATGAGCTAGTTTGAAGAATTTGCATAGTAGTTTACAGCAGTAGAATCTTGTAGCAGTAGTTCACTAACTCGTGCAGTTTGCGACGAGTAAAAATGGAGCTAGTGAAAATCAGGCAGGCGGTAATTGGTGCTTCTCTATTGCCAGGGTGGTGATTGATGGCTTCTCCTTCGGCAAGAGTAAAAGATAAGATGAGTGTTCAGCATAGGCATGCACTCTCCTAAAGTGATGAAAATTTGTACACTTTGTCACCATCGGCTCTTACACACAAAGCCTTTGTTGTTTTTTTCTGTTTTGGTACCACCATTTTGTGCTCAAAGCATGAGAGTTGCTGTTCCTAAAACACTCTGATGTTGGGCATGCTTAGTTTATGGGATGCAGATATGGTTCTCTTTTTTCATGATGATTCCAACTCAGCCTCATATAACAAACTACCTTTGAGAATGTTTTTGCAGAGCCTTTTAAAGGTGAACTTTCATCGTTATTTTTATTCATATTTCTGTGTCGCCACTATGGTTGAATGCATTGTGCGTCATTTCTGTGAAAAATTATGTCCTAGATCTCTTGCTTGATGCTGTTTTCTGTAAGCTAGAACAGGTCTAGTGGTTGAACGACTGGCTTTTCCGGTGTCCCTCGTGAATATCCATGACGTGTCAATAAGTGGCAAATTCGCTGTCTTTCGCTCACCTAGCTTCTTACCACTGTTCTTCCTCTGGGATGTTGGCGTGCCATACATGGCTCTGGGCGGGGCTTACGACCTAGTGACGTAGATAGGTTTAGCCTGCTCTGATCCACTTAGCTTGACCCTTCAATGACCAGTAAAACCATGAGGGTCGAATTTCACGTCTCGGAGTGCTGCGTGCATATACTGCTTGTTGTGACCCACCACATTGTAAATAGAGCTACTTAAAGTGTTTTTTAGCGGAAGGACCCCTTTTAACATACCTTGGAGTATGCTTTTTTCTTTATTTGTGAGGGTGAGAAACCAAAACCAATGACAATAATGGCATCCGCCAACGGCAATCGGCAATGACTAATGAATAAGTGAATTAAGATTCTTCTTGTTTTTTTGACTATTTTGACTTTTTTTTTGTTTCTTTTTGCAGAACACAACCTTGTCCCTTTTTGTTTTTTTTTGTTTAAATTAAGCTAGTTTCATTTTTAATTCAGCAGCAAGACAAGTTTCATTTTTAATTCAGCAGCAATCCCCCCTTTTCTTTTGAGTCAGTCGCTAGCCAAGCTAAATTAAGCACCCCTCATGGTTGTTTGCTGCGTTTGTTTTGATTGCTTCTATAACGAATAAAACATTCTCCTGGGTACGATAGGAAGGCTCTGCAAAGGGGTTGGAAGAGGTGTGTTTCTTCTATGATTAAGACTTGGTTGGATGGTTTAGATATTTCACTGACAAAAGTCTTAAATGGAACCATAGCACTAAAATCTGTCCCTGAAAATTAAAAGTGTTTTTTTTTTATTTTAGTAGGTAGAATACATGATGCTAGGACAGTGAAAATATAGTCGTTCAAAGCATGGCAATGGGAGTTCAGAGAAACTCTCAGTTGTTTCCTGAGGTGGTGTGCCCTCCACCCAGAAGCCACTCAGTCTCTGCCTCCAATTTACACTTAAGTTTGGTATTTATGAGCCCCTGTGCACCCCTGCGGTCTCCTGCTCCTGTGCCTGATGTGAAACATGTTATGAGTTACAGCAGGAGGGGAGAAGGTCAGGCACCAGTGTACACAGGGTAAAAAATGTCCCCCTGTTCAAGTAGAGACTGGTCATAGAGTGTTAAATAATGCAGTATATAGTGCAATTGTGCAATAAAATCAGTTAACAATAACATTTTGAAAAAGAAATACTATTGCTGTAGTGATATCCAGTTTCACCACAGCACATTGTGTGGATCGTGTTGTCCATAATACACCTTGAAGAATTAAATGTGAAGACTTTTAATATTGTTTACACACAGTTTTTAGTATTTTGTCCATGACTAACATCCAAAGGACAGCATTAGCTACACCTAACAGACTGTCATGCTCCAAAGATTTGTAATTGTTCTTGTTACATTTTATTAAGATGTTACAGCAGTGCCTCAGTAAATACCAGACGCCTAGTTTGGTATCAGGCACAGATGTATATCAAGTCGCCAACCAGAGCCCAATAAATGATTTGCCTGCCTGAAATATTCTTAACTGGGGATGTCTGAATAGAATCTTCATCCCTTGCAAGTAGCCCAGAGGCCCAAGTGCCAATGCCAGCTGTGGCTTGATCTATGCCAAGGACTGTTTTTTGTTCATCCTAATTAGACTCAGATGTTCTACTAGCAGAGAGAGAGAGAGAGCACAGCTGTAGCACCATGAACAGTGCACTAACTGCTAACTTAGCTACAGCTCACTGGTAGAACAAAGGAGAAATGGTCAGTGGGTTATAGTCAACTGATTGATTTGTTATTTTTAAGTTACATTTCTGAATGGTGGCAGAATTTCAAAAATATTTTGGAATTTCAGGCAGAATCATACATGTTGATTAACTTTTGTGTGCATCATGCACCTCAACTTAAAAGTACACCAAAAGGACTGGAAGACCTTGTTCCATTGGAAAACCTTGTTAGCTTTTTTAATTGTTTTTTTCACTAGTATTATTTGTGTGCAGTCAAAGTGTTTTGTACAGACACAAAATTATGTAAAAAGCTTACCACTAAAAATCCTGTGCTGATGAGATACTCAGTCAACATTCTGTTTCCGTAAGCTTTTAAGAACACACTAAAAAAGATCATGTGTGCAGACTAGTGTCTGTTGCATATCTGCCACCACTTCAAAGTCACACAATACTGTTAGGGAAAAAACAACTCTTTGTATAGGAAAAAACAGTAAGTTTGGAAACATACATGATTCTATAAAAAGATCAGAAACAAAAAAATCAGATGAGTCTATTAGCTCGTATCAGAAATGGTTTATGTGCCTGAAAATGCATATCACATTCCCAGCCCATTCACAAACACTAGGCATGTGTTTTCATCCAGAAAAGGGGCACATAATAGAATAGAGTCATGGAGGAGTGGTCATAAGTGATTAGATCCAATCAGGAAGCGAACTTGTGTGTCTGTATTACTGTTCTGAAAAATCTTTTTTTCTGTCTGTACGCAATAAAAGTCAACCTAGGTTTTCAGATTTTATCTGTGTTTTTTTTTTCAAAATGATCTAGGTTAGGGGCTAGAAATCTGTGTAGTTTTGATGTTAAGTGTAGAAAGTTGGTTTTCAAATGACAAATGATGTGTGTGTGTGTGTGTGTGTGTGTGTGTGTGTGTGTGTGTACTGTAGTGTGGGAAGCCACTGCCAGGTCTGACAAAGCAAGATGACTGCTGTGGAAGCGTAGGTTCCTCATGGGGACTTAATAAGTGCACTGATTGTCCTGTCAAACCAGGTAAAACACCTGTACAGAAACAAGTACACATCTACATAAACAGATACATCTACAAACATGCTTATTCACACACTTTTAAAACAAAGACACCCTCTACACATGCCATGCCTGATTTTACTTTTTCCAATCAACAGTTGTGACTCACAAATTTTAACATACCTCTTGTAAAGCTGGTTCATATGTCAGGTTTCATTGAATGTTGCTTGACAGTTTACATAGTGTGTAAGTAAACAGCTTACCACTCTTGATTATTATGCATTCCACTCACTGTATTTTTAAAGATTACATATTCTACTTGTGAACCTCTTCGAATCCCACTGCTTCTGAGGTCTAGAAATAGCCAGTGTGTGCTCTTTGTCTTCAAGAAAAAGACGATGGGTATATTTAGAAACCAAATAAGGCATCAAATAAAAACACATGTTTCCCATAAATAGCAAGCTCGCAAGAAACACAGGGACTTTGTGTCACTTATGTTGCAACAGCAATGCAATCAGGGTTCCTGTGTTCCCTAAACTCTGTGGTTCGTTTAGCCCAAAGTTTAGCATCTGGGCAAGTGTGATTGTGCACGGTATGGAAGATCTAATTTTATAGTCACTGCTGTCTGTTGTTCCTGCTGTGTCACTCTGCCAGCAGAGCAATGAAGCTATGAGACTGTCAAAGTATTTTAGACTACATCCTAGGTATGAAAAGCGTTATACTCATTGTTGTTGTCATTAATATTACAGTGCAAAGCACTGTACTGTTATACGGTGGCTTTTTTGCTAAAGCATGTAAAGTGTTGTAAAACAATGGTTTCTAGTAATGCCCAACGCTCAACATGTGCGTGAGCTTGCCTTCACAGTGACCTCTGCTCATCCATGTTGACTATGAAATTCTTGGTAACACTTTATAATAACTACTCCCAATAAATATGTATAATGTATTTGTTAACTCCTAATTAACACTTCGCTCATCATTTGTTAAGCTTTATTTCCTCATCAATAAATCATTTATAAACATGTTTACATTCTGTCTGCTTGTCTGTTGGCTGTCTGTTTCGAAACATTGCCTTATTTTTTTTATAAAATCTTTCTGAAGCAAAACAGAGTGCCGACAACCTCTTGTGGTACACTGCTCTTTAGCAACTGTGTTTAATAAAATTTTGTTGGATGTGCGCACCTCTTTTCTTCTTTTATACAGACAGGCAGATGAGCAGACAGAATAAATAGGTTTTTAGATGATTTATTGATGAGAAAAATGATGAAAATATGTTATGTTATGAAAGGTTAACAAATGATGAACAAAGTATTTATTTAGAATTAATACATACATTATACATGATTATGTATGCCGCTCGCGAAGCTAGCGAAAGCGGTCATATTAGTGTTGCCACAACTTTTTTCCCTTTTTCTTCTTTTTTTTAAAACAATTTTTCATCAGATTGCCAGGACACTGGAACTGTGGGGGACATAAATCTTTATAGGCATGTAGCCCTAGGACTTTTTGAGGACTACAAGCTTTTGGCCCCCAAGGGCTACCCCTGACTGTGCCAGCGTCTGTCAAAGAGGGGGAGATGGCTAAAAGTTTTGTTTAGTAACTCAATGAACCAACAACATGACATTTTTGTGATATGTCGGTGTTATCGAAGGATTTATCTTGAGATGATTAGTTTTAAAGTTACATGTCAATGAAAATTTGAAACGTAACTTAAAATTCTTCAAAAATCCATATCTTAGCTTCTAATGGCTCAAATATGATCAAACCTGACATGGCAATTCTAAACAGCTTTGTTTTAATATGCACCAAATTGTGTGACATTTCATCGTAGGGTGCGATATTTCTCGTCAAAACTAGATGTCCAAAAACAAGTTTTGTTAAATAACTCATCAAAATGTTTGCCCAAGACAACACTTTTTTCTTAGTAAGCCAGTGTTGCATAGGCATGTCAACGCAGCCCATAAAGACTCCTTTGAGGCATAGCGCCACCTAGTGATATGGGTAAATGTAAAAATGTGGATCTTGTGCCACGGAGGTGTGAACTAATAAGACATAGGCTACATACATACTGACAATATTTATCCTTTTCACAAATCACTCCTACACACTACACAACCACACAGAATGTAATTTATTCAAAACCTACTATTAAAGGAGTTCTGTCTAACACAGAGCTACTGAGGTGTCCTGACCGCGGGTAGTCGCTTGGCTGACGCGCTAGATGTTACTTCAATAGTAGCTTGATGAATGTGAAGGCCCTTACTGTGTTCTATGAAACATAGCCTGCAAACGGTCTTCTTTGCGAATCAAGGTTATCCATTTATTCCACAATGAGTGCGAAAGATACAGGTAGGTCCAAACTATTCACGGCACACATCCACAAATATCGAGCTTGGCGCCGTACCGCTTAGCGGTCAAAAAACCTTTGCCCTTCCGGGTCAGACACCTAGCAAGCAGACACACACGACCTGCCTAAATACCTGCATAGATTCGTAACCATGCGCCATCTAGAGCAAATTAAATTGAATTGCACCCAAAAACAAAATATACATTTTGGCTCCTACACCCACATCCATGCCCGCTTCCAGGAAATCATTTCCACACAAATTCTCACCTCACAACACTGCTCTGCCACACACTCATTATGCTAACAGTTCCAACATGTCAATACACTGCGGCGGTCATACCATTTACTGCTATGCGGTACATCTAGTTTGGAAGTATTTACGAAAATCTTTTGAACTGTGCAAATGAAATTTCGTGCTGTTACAGCTACTTCAACAGTGACATCCTAGGAACCACCATGACTACCTTAGGTAATCACCCATGTAAGCACACTGTATGAAAAGTGTTGAAAAAAGTGGACAGTTTAGACAAGTGTGAAAATGATTGGCAAAAACAATAGCATATTCCAAGCTACTTGTCTAGCAACTGTGAAGGCTTAATTAACTGTTTCAATGACTCACTGTGTAATTGGGAATTGCAAATGTAGTTATTATTGTTATTATTAAGTGTGCTTGCAGAGCACACTTATTGTTATCCCACCGTTTATTAAGTGTGCTTGCAGAGCATACTTATTGTTATCCCACCGTTTATTATTAAGTGTGCTTGCAGAGCACACTTATTGTTATCTCCCCGTTTATTAAGTGTGCTTGCAGAGCACACTTATTGTTCTCTCCCTGTTTATTAAGTGTGCTTGCAGAGCACACTTATTGTTATCCCACCGTTTATTAAGTGTGCTTGCAAAAAGCACACTTATTGTTATCTCCCCGTTTATTAAGTGTGCTTGCAGAGCTAAAATGCAAGCACACTTTTTGCATTTTCTGCGGGAATGCAGTCTAGTTATTAAGTGTGCTTGCAAAAAGCACACTTATTGTTATCCCACCGTTTATTATTCTTCTTCTACTTATTCTCCTGAACCAGATCTTGAAGACGTTACTATTCCTGAGGCTTTCGAGATAGAGACACCGTTCCAACTCTAAAACGACCGGCCCGGTTTGGACCAGAACGGCCACAATTCTGTATACCGTACCTCTTGTCGTTCGTCCGTTATTGTCGTTTTTCTGCAACTTTTTGGCCCATTGAAAATGAATGGCGGAATGTTCAGGCTGATGATGTCATAGTAAACTGGTCCACTGTAGCAGCCAGAGTGAGCTCTGCCCTCACTCTAACCTCCACTTCGTTTTTTAATGATTAAAACTTAACCACTTAACCACTTAACCTATAAACTTGATTTAAAGTTTGTAAGAGAGGTCTGGGATCTGACTGTGACCTGTGTAAAATTCATGTGGCAACTACTTAAACTGTTTGAGGCAGGACAGTTTAAAAATGGTGTCAGACAGTCTATGGGATTTTGCCATACATTTCATCATCTTACTGTAAACAGGTCAGGGTGCATGTCTGAAGTTTTAAATGATCAAAACTCAACCGTTTAACCTATAAACTTGATTTAAACTTTGTAAGAGAGGTCTGAGATCTGACTGTGAGCTGTGAAATTTTGATGCGGCAACTACTTAAACTGTTTGAAACAGGACAGTTTAAAAATGGTGAAAGAGAGGCAGACAATACTGTGGCAGTTGCACCTGGACCAACTGCCATTTTTTAAATGTGGAATGTTCAGGAATAGAACTCTTGAGTGATGTCATAATCCCCATGCCATGGCCTGCATAATGTTCTGCCATGGGAGTGTATTGCAGCCTATAGTAGTTATCTCTAGTAGTTATCTATGTAGTCAGTGCTGCTCTGCTAACTTACCAACGTTTGTTAGCTGTTATGCTAAAAAATGGTAGCAATGCTAACTATGTTAAAATGCAAAATAATTAACTGAGTTAACAGTGTTACTTAGTTAACTCAGCTAGTATTTGTTACCAGTTATGCTAACAATGTTAATTATGCTAACTATGCTAAAATGTGAAGTAATTAACTGTGCTTACAGTGTTGTGTAGCTATATTAGCTGAAGCTATTTAGCAGTTATGCTAACATTGGTAGTTATGCTAACTATGCTAAAATTCAAGCACACTTTTTGCATTTTCTGCGGGAATGCAGTCTAGTTAAGTGTGCTTGCAGAGCACACTTATTGTTATCCCACCGTTTATTATTATTCTCCTGTCCTGGATCTTTCAGACGTTACTACTCCTCAGGCTTTCGAGATAGAGACACCGTTCTAACTCTAGAACGACCGGCCCGGTTTGGACATGACCGCCTACATTTCGGTATACCGTACCTCTTGTCGTTCGTCCGTTATTGTCGTTTTTCTGCAACTTTTTGGCCCATTGAAAATGAATGACGGAATGTTGGCACGCATATTTGCAAGCACACTTTTTGCATTTTCTGCGGGAATGCAGTCTAGTTAAGTGTGCTTGCAGAGCACACTTATTGTTATCTCCCCGTTTATTATTCTTCTTCTCCTGAACCAGATCTTGAAGACGCTACTAGTCCTCAGGCTTTGGAGATAGAGACACCGTTCCAACTCTAAAACGACCGGCCCGGTTTGGACATGACCGCCTACATTTCGGTATACCGTACCTCTTGTCGTTCGTCCGTTATTGTCGTTTTTCTGCAACTTCTTGGCCCATTGAAAATGAATGGCGGAATGTTGGCACGCATATTTGCAAGCACACTTTTTGCATTTTCTGCGGGAATGCAGTCTAGTTATTATTATTCTCCTAGACCAGATTTTGCAGACGTTACTAGTCCTCAGGTTTTCGAGATAGAGACACCGTTCCATCTCTAAAACGACCGACCCGGTTTGGACATGACCGCCTACATTTCGGTATACCATACCTCTTGTTGTTCGTCCGTTATTGTCGTTTTTCTGCAACTTTTTGGCCCATTGAAAATGAATGGCGGAATGTTGGTACGCATATTTGCAAGCACACTTTTTGCATTTTCTGCGGGAGTGCAGTCTAGTTACTATTATTATTATTATTATTAGTAGTAGTAGTAGTAGGACTGTTATATTATTATATGATAGTAGTAGTAGGTTTATTATTACCTCCGCCAAGGAGGTTATGTTTTCGCCGGCGTTGGTTTGTTTGTTTGTTATTCGCATAACTCAAAAAGTTATGGACAGATTTAAATGAAATTTTCAGGATGGGTCAGAAGTGGGTTAACTTAGAACTGATTTGTTTTTGATGGTGATCCGGATACCCATCTGGATCCAGGATTTTTTTATTCAGTGAAGTTACCAGTGTAGCATGGAATCTACAGAGACTTTTATTTTGAAAGGATTAGATTAGATTTGTAGTATTATTATATGATATTATATTCTTGTGTGTGTGGGTCTGTGCATGTGTGTACGTTTGTGTTTGTGCAAGTGATTTTCCATCAACGATTGCCAGGACACTGGAACTCTGGGGGACATGAATGTTTTTAGGCATGTAGCCCTAGAAGTTTTTGAGCGAATAGAAGCTTTTGGCCCCAAATGTTTGTGATATGTCGGTGTTACAGAGGCGTATCGATCCAGCCCATAATCACTCAATAAAAGTATAGCGCCACCTAGTGATATGGGTAAATGCAAAAAGTGGGATTTTATATTGGCAATATCTTGGACCGAGAAGGTAGGAACTGCACAAAATATGTCATGCATAATCAGCACAAAGACCTCTAAAAGCACAGCACATGCCATAAAATTTGGTCCATAGGGGGTGCTGTAATTGTACAAAATGTTGTTTTACCTATTATCTAGAGAACAGTAATGTTTACAAGCAGTTCTTTTTTGTCGTAAAATCTATTGACCCTCCCGTATTGAAAATGCTGGTCAACGCCCACTTCCAACAAAAAGAATTTCCGTGAAATTTTAACATCACGAAAGCAAAACCAAACCAACTAATCATAGGCTGCTCATGTGAATCTCACCAAATTTGGTACATGTCATCTACAGACAATGTTGAAAAAAGTTATCAAAGGATTTATCTTGAGATAAATCGTTTAAAAGTTACATTAATATTTCAAACATAGCTTAAAATTCAACACAATATCATATCTTGGCTTCTAATTGCTCAAATTTGGCCAACGTTCACATGACAACTCTGAACCGCTTTCTTTTCATGTGCACCAAATTTTGTGACATTTCGTCAAAGGGTGCAATGTTTCCTGTCAAAGCTAGGTGTACAAAAACAGTTTTTGGTAAATAACTCATCAAAAATTTTGGCCAAAACAATGATTTTGTGTTAGTATGCCGGTGTTAAAGATGCGTATCGACCCATCCCATAAACACTCACTTGAAGCATAGCACCAACTAGTGATATAGTTAAATGCAAAAATTGTGATTTTGCATTGCCAATATCTTGGACCGAGAAGGTGGGAACTACACAAAATATACACAAACACACAGAATGTCATTCATTCAAAACCCACATCCATGCCCACTTCCAGCAATTCATTTCCACACAAACTCTCACCTCACAACACTGACCTACCACAAACTCACCATACCTACGGTTCCCACACTTCAATACACTGCGGCGGTCATACCATGTACTGCTATGCGGTACATCTAGTTCCAGTCAAAGCAGTCATCCCACTTATTGTTAAGGCAATTTTTTTCAGAAAATCTTTTCAAATCTTATGTAAGAGTACAGGTTTAATTGCTTGTGTTTGACACCCAGTTTATGTTACAAAAAGCCAAATTTAAACCACAGTAGGATGCCAATCAACTATTTTAGGCAGATTGAGCTGTTACATTTTATTGGAATGGTGTATGTGAGGTGTTTGGTGTTATGGAGATGATGACTGTAAAGACAATGTCTCCATTCTGTCTTACATCGGTACTAAGGACTGAAAGATGTTGTAGCTGCACTGGTTAAGAGAATTGCCACGCTTCATACAGGTGTTTACATGACAGTTTATTTTCTAAACTTCAGAACCATCAAAACATCATGACAACGTTAGCGCCTTAACCTTGTGCAGAGTCCATCTTCATTTCAGTACAAATATACAGCAGTACACATGACTCCTCTGTATTTGTCCCGCGCTTTCCCATAATACCCTGTTCATTATATTCGCCCCGCGTCTCTCCCTTACAACCAATCAATACATTGCATAGAGATCATGAGGTTTTAACAGTATAGAGTAATTTCTATTTTGAACATGATTGAAATCATATCTTTTTTTGAAAACAAATACACAAATAATAAATTCAAACAACACATATACAAATGACAATACTGTCTATTAGACACTCCCACCAATTACTATGATTTATGATACAGTTTCAGACAAATCTAGTAATTTCCTAATAAGTACAGGCATTGACCATTTACATGTATATTTGAAAACCAATGAAAACTTGAACACTTCATTATCAACATTTCATCTACTTTCTAAGAGCACAACTAACTTGTGAATGGGACGCTCAAAGATTGATGAGTTATTAACTCTTTGACCTTTTTTGTTCAAACTCCTATTTCCTATTTGCACCGAGGCCTTCCGTACCAGGCCATCTTTATCTGTGTACACCTCTGTCACTCTACCTAATTTCCACTCATTGCGTGGAATTCCTTTCTCTTTGACTATGACTATATCCCCAGTTTCAACATTTCGTCTTGGAGAATGCCATCGCCGTCTTAATGCAATGTTTGCCAAGTACTCTTTATGCCATCTTCCCCAAAACTGCTCAGTGAGGTACTGAACTCGTCGCCATCTCTTCTTGGTGTATAGATCCTCTGCTACAAATTTTCTGGGGGGGCGGGGGAGTGGAACAGTGGCCTTCATTGTAAGTAAATGATTTGGGGTAAGTGATTCTAAAGCGTCAGGATCATTAATGTTGTCAGTGGACGGCTGTTCACAATTGCCATTGCTTCAAAAAGAAAAGTCCTTAAAGAAAAATCATTCAAGCGGCCAACACTCTGAGAAAGCACACTGCTTAAGACGCTTCTTATGGTTCTAATTTGACGCTCCCAAACTCCGCCAATGTGGCTGGCATTTGGGACATTCATCATGAACTTGCACTGCTTGTGCGCTAGGTAAGTGGTTAGTCTGTCTTTGTCCATTTCCATTAGGGCTTTTGTCAGTTAATTTTTTGCCCCAACAAAATTAGTTCCTTGATCCGATACGATTTGTCTCACTGCACCACGAATACCAATAAAGCACTGTAAGGCATTTATAAAAGAATCTGTAGTTAAGTCCTCTAGCATTTCAATATGAACTGCTCTTGATGAAAGACAGGTAAAAATAAGACCATATCTCTTATGCTCTGCACGACCCTGCTTGACACAAAAAGGTTCAAAACAGTCCATTCCACAGTAAGAGAATGGCGGAGACGGGTCAACACGGCAGTCAGGCAGGTCAGCCATCTTTTGTGTTTCTGTGGGTCTGCAAACTTTCCTGCATAAGACACACTGTCTAATGTGATTTGACACAACTTTGACAATCCAAAACCCATTCGCTCTGATTTCATTTAGTGTTAGACCTCTACCTTGGTGTTGCGTTTTTTCATGACAGTACCTAGTGATAAGGTGAGTGATAACTCCATCTTTAGGCAGAATTGTCGGATGCTTCACGTCAATGGGCAAGTGGGAGTTCTTTAATCTGCCACCTACTCGTAGAACACCATCTTGCAGCACTGTTTTGAGTTGGTATAATGGATGACTAGATGACAATTTGCCATTTTTGAGTAATTGTATTTCTTCTTTGAATGCATGACCCTGTGCCAGTTTAATGAGCGTAATGCTTGCTTTTCTTCTCTCTTCAACCGTAGCAGGGCCTGACATTTTCGTTCTTTTTTCAAGTCGCTGGATTTGTGCTACAGCATTTATGGCTGTGTTCCATTTTGAAAAGCATTCAATCCTGTCAAGGAAATTTTCCTCTTTCTCAAGCTCTGTGTGCAAGACCTGTGTTGTCCTTACTTCCGGGTCTCCCACCATGAGCTCTGGAGAGAACTGTGAGGTGACTAATTCCCTCCTCCACATAAATTCTGATCCTTTAAGCCAGTTTGACTGTATCAGCTCCTTCACACTGAGGCCTCTGGAGCCGTGGTCGGCAGGATTTTGATCAGTGTGGACATAATACCACTGAGCAGGGTCGGTAGCGTCTCTGATTCTTTGCACCCTATTTGCTACAAAGACGTGGAACCTCCGAGCTTCATTGTTTATGTAGCCCAAGACCACTTGGGAGTCGGTCCAGTAATATTCTTTGTCGACTTGGAGCTCAAGCTCTTCCTTTAGCATGCTGCCCACTACTGAGGAGACAACGGCAGCAGTTAGTTCTAACCTAGGCACGGTTGTGACCTTGGTGGGTGAGACTCTGGCTTTGCCAATAACCAGAGAGCAGTGAACTTTTTTCTCACCCACAACTCGTATGTACGAAACTTGACCATATCCACTGCAGCTCGCATCTGAAAAATGATGCAGCTCAGTTCTTTGTATCTTCCCCACTTCGCTGGCGTAGAAGCATCTTGGTATCTCAAGGCTTGGCAGGTTTTTCAAGTCATTCATCCAGTTGTTCCATCTTGGCGCTAATTCTGTGGGAAGTGGCTCATCCCACCCTACACCCTTCTGACACATTTCTTGTAGAATTTTCTTCCCCAGCAACAGACAGGGCGCTAGAAAACCGAGTGGATCGAAAACCGAGGCTACGGTGGAGAGAATTCCTCGGCGTGTTGCTGGTTTTTCATCAAGGTTCACTTTGAAAGAGAAAACGTCACTGCTTACGCACCACCTTACTCCTAGCACCGTCTGAATGGGAAGCTCTCCAAGACTAAGATCTACATCGTGCACCCCACCTGCTCGTTCGCTTTCAGGAATTGACTCTAGCACTTCCTTGCGGTTTGAAATGAATTTCTGAAGATGCAGCCTCCCCTTTTCACACAAGCTTTGTGCTTCTCGGACTAACTGAATGGCTGCACTCACGGATTGCAAGCTAGCTAAGCCATCATCAACATAAAAGTTCTTCTTGATGAACTCCGCTGTTGCAGGATACTCTCCTCCATACTGACTTGCAAGATATTTCATCCCATAGTTTGCGCAGCCAGGTGAAGAGGCAGCACCAAATAGGTGTACCTTCATTCGAAACTCTTTTGGCTTTGTGCTCGTATCGCCTCCCTCCCACCAAAGGAAGCGCAGGAAATCTTTGTCGTCTGGTCTTACATGGAACCTGTGGAACATCTTTTCCACACCGCAGATAACAGCCACAGGATGTTTGCGGAACCTGCAGAGGACCCCTGTCATACCATTGGCAAGATCTGGTCCTGTCAGCAAGTGATCGTTCAGTGACGTACCCTCATACTTTGCAGAGCAGTCGAACAGGTAATGGCATTTCCAGGTGCCCCCCTGCGTTTTGGTGTACAGTGCTCTTCAACAACTGTGTGAACTGTATGTCCTCTTGTGATATGCTCTTATCACCATGAGCACTATCCCTGAAGTCGAACTCGAGGGCCCTAATTACGCTAGCTGGTGTCAATGGTGGGAGCTATTTGACTGCTATGCGGTGGCACAGGCCTGTCACCTCTGTTGACTGTGCACCTCGTGATGAGCTTCCGACTACACTCCAGCCAAGGTCAGTTTTGATGGCATATGGCTCGTCGTCCCTCCCCGTGATGACTTGTCGTGGTGCCAATGCCCTGGAACAATCGTAGCCAATGAGGGGGCCCACCTCACAATCCATCAGCTCTGGTATTTTGGGAGCAATTCCCTTCAAATGATTCTATCGCTCTGCCGTTTTTGGTGTGGGAATGTGGGCTCGTTCAAGGGGGATAAAATCTCTGGTATAGGTAGGCGTCAAGTTAATCCAGCTATCAGATGAGAATCCTCGAACCCTAAGGCCACTAGTCCTTGCACTGTGAACTATTGAATCCTTTCCCATCATAGTAGTCAGCTTCAATTTTACTGGTTCCAGACTTGCTCCCACCGTTCGGCACATGCCCTGATCGACAAAGGTGTTACTACTCTGAGTATCAAGCAAAGCATATGCAAGTATCTCTTTTTCGGGAGCTTTTGCTGAGGAAATCCAGACAGGTACGCTCATCGATGTGCTTCCGTCACCACCTCTATTCACACAGCAGGACAGGGAAGATGTGTTCTCTTCGACTTGCGCCACCTCTGGAAGTCTGTCAGCTGCTGACCGGTCTTTGTGAAGTGGTGTTGGATGATGCTTCTTGCATATTTTGCAGGTGGCTTTGTCCTTACAGTCCTTTGAGTTGTGCCCCCTTCTAAGGCAGCCAAAACATAGACTGTTGTCAAATATGAATTGTCTCTTGTCCTCTGTATGTTTGCTAGCAAACACCTGGCATTTGTGGATGGAATGTCCTTCTCCACAGCATATGCATTTCATAGAAATTGTGGGTGTACTAGACACGTTCTCCTGAGGACTGTTCTCTACGACACTATTTGTGGTTTTTATGTCTGTCATGAGTGTGTTAGCCTTTGGGCGCTTAACATCTCTTGATGTCTTTTCTTCAGGTTTTAAGGCATTAAGCGAGGTCATGGGGTTACAGGCAATGTCTGCTTCTAGTCCATCTTCATTTCAGTACAAATATACAGCAGTACACATGAGTCCTCTGTATTTGTCCCGCGCTTTCCCATAATCCCCTGTTCATTATATTCGCCCCACGTCACTCCCTTACAACCAATCAATACATTGCATAGAGATCATGAGGTTTTAACAGTATAGAGTAATTTCTATTTTGAACATGAATGAAATCATATCTTTTTTAAAAAAACAAATACACAAATAATAAATTCAAACAACACATATACAAATGACAATACTGTCTACTAGACAGTTACAGATGTGATCAACCAGTTTCTCAGATTTCTTAGAATTTTTCAGTATAATCAAACCCAGACAGTATAGATGAGACAAGGCTCTTCCTTGTCTTTTCCTCTTTAGACACAATGGACAGTTACAAGTGTTTCAAATAGATGCAGCACACATCTTGTAAGAAAATGACATAAATGTGACATAGTGACATAGATGCAATTTATTGTGTCATTGCATGATATAATTTGGGGGTAAAGGCATAACAGATCATTACAGGCCCATCGACATTTAGTTATTTTGATAGTTATTAGTCCTAAAGTTAACATGTTTGATTGATTCCACAAATGACACTACATCTCTGCCCATTAACCCATTATTGAGTAGTGCACACAAACTAGTAGTGAGTCTGAACACTTGCACAGCAAGAGTGCTGAACACACACACACAGAGCAGTCGACAGCTGACTCATCTTTAGCACCTAACAACCAATTTTACCTTATGTGTGTTTCTTTAAATAGATAGATAGTTAGGTGTGAAGTACTAAAAGACTTCCAATAGTGTGGCCTACAGAAGAAAGGAGTGTTTATACTGTAGCCTAGCTGCAGCGCACACAACCAGACTAAACAAATCAACTAGAGGACATAAAAGTTACAGAGCATTTGTGTCTTGGGTTTTTGTCTAGTGTTTTAGTTTCTTTTCTCAGTTTTGATTTGGTGCAAGCTTTAGTTTGTCTTGGTTTAGTAATACTTTTGGAGCCACAAACAAGACAACAGTCACTCTTAAAGGCACAGATACTGACTTGGATTACCCTGTCTGCTGTTAAGACATACAGCTCAGCAGCAAGAGATATTGATATTAAGTCACCTTTTAAAACAGTTTTTTTAAGTATCATTATTATGCATTTTTGATAAATCTTTTTATATAGAAACTATTTCAAAAGAAGTGTTGACTGCATACATACTTAAAACCTACCTATAACCGTTATGCCTTTGTTTCTGAAGTCTTAATTTAAGGGGTTAACAAAGTGTGTCATGCTTTTATCTGCCTGGAACATATCTTCCCTAACCGGCCCTCCATAACCATTTCCCACCACTCTTAAGAGACACCCATTCCAGGGCCCCAGGACATATTTCTGTGTCTGTAACAACAAGGCGATCATCTGCCTAAAGCTGTCTGTGGAGAAGGCTGTGCTGTGGCTCCTTCAAGAACCTCCATAAATCAGGCCTCTTGCACTGCCACCATAGCTCCCTTAGGTCAGCATGGTCTTAGCCATCTCTTTATCCATTCTCTGTTCCCTTCACACCCTGTTCTTTTCTTGGGGAACATGTTATCAAGGTTCAGTACAGTTCTGCTCAAGTACAGTTCTGCTCAAGTGCTATTGCTGGCATGGAGGATTAGGTTTTCTATGCAATTAAGTACATAAAAGCAACAGAGACCACACACATAATACTGTACAAACCACTACAAAAACTTAATCAGCCATTTAACAACTTAATGTCAGTTATGAGCCGGAGGTTAAGGAGTTAGACCCACAGCAGTCTTTTATCCATTGCAGAAGATTTTTCTTTCACCTTATCCAGAAATCCTGGTAAATTTCACACAGGGAAAAATGGACATGGTCACAAAATGGAAAAATATAGAAAGAAAATGTAATTCATAAGTTTGATTTTTGATTTCATTTTGTAAGTAAATGTCATCTTAAAATGCTTCTAAATTGAGACTATGCTCGTTTATTTACAGGATTGGAAAAGCTGGGGTTTCAATGCAACTACCGATAGAGGGAGTAAAAAAAATGTGATTTTCTGACTATGGCCATTTTTCCTGTGGACTCCTCATATTTTCCCCTTGAAACACCTCTTGCGATATACTTGTTTCTTGTCTGTCTCACTAGCCTATGCCATCATTGCCAATGGCCAAGTGGAGTGTCCCAAAGGATTCAAGAGAATGAACTTTACTCATTGTCAGGGTAAGTAGATTTTAGTTCATCGTCAGTTCGATTTTTTTGGTCAAATTTCAATTAACAATTTGTTTTATGTAACAGCAGGAGTGAAGGACCTCTGGAGCATGTTAGGCCCTCTCTGCAGGTTAAACCACTGTGGAATCCAAGAAAAACCTAATCATCAAGTTTTTGTGCATTACTTATGCTTTCTTTACATCCTCAAAGTACAATATGTGTTTAATCCATCACTGCTGACTTCTTCTCTTGTCCAGTACATTTAAAAGTATGCCATAGTACATTATATATATATATATATATATATATATATATATATATATATATATATATATATATATATATATATATATATATTAAATGGGTCTAAAGGTAGACCTTTCATGTGTTTTCAGTATCATACCATTGGAAAAGAAACTGTATTTTAGACTTACAGGCACGTTGTTGGGAAGGTAGGCTTCCATACAACTGCTTCGACAAAGTGCGCCGCTGTCAGCAGCACTTTTATGCTGGTGTGCGGGATTATATTGAAAACAATATAATGTAAACTAATAAAATGTTGGAAGCATAGGAAACTGTACATTACGTGATTAAACCAATGAAGTAAATTTGTGTCTGGGACACACCATGTATCTGATCAGCCACCCCAGTTGCCACCCAGTTTAGTCCATGATTGGACATTAAAACTTTGGAAGGCAGGACCTTTTTGACTATGTGGCTAAATAGCAAGCAAACATCCATCTATTTAATCTATCTATGATAGTCTTGTGTTACTTAATGATCATATATTGTAATTTAGCCTAATAAAGTAACAGTTTTATAGCATGATTTGGTTTTCAACACTCAAATACCTTGTCAAAACTCTACATTGCTACACTGATAAAAACAAAAACACTGTCAGTAGCAAAGGTGTCAGTCACAGTGCTTGCGTACTATCATAAACATTTTTGTTTGCTCAGCTATGCTAACTGACCTTAACTACATCAGTGTTTCTCAAAGGGCGGTCTGCAAGAAATCCCTAGTGGTAAGTGAGCAGATGTGTTAAAATATTATTTTTAATTTCATAATTATTTATTAATCTAACTAAGCTATGCACAATGCCTTTAAAGGACATTTACATCATCTTCATGCCATTCCACAAACAGGGGAGTGATGCCACCCATAGCCCTGCTGACCTCAGATAGCTATGACATTCATGTTTAAATGTTTAAACAAAAGCCTGTATATCTTAGGAAGCTATATACATTAACGAGAACCTACGATGCCCAGACATCATTCAACTTTTAAATAGCAGGTTAAGGTGTCCTTTAATCCAAGAGTCCATCAGTCTGAATAATCTATTAAAATAACCAGCTTGTTTGGTAGATTCCACTTCATATAATTTATACTTTTAAGTTAAATAAGCTGCTAATATTTAGTTATCTTGCAGTGTACACAGAGTTTGAAAACACTGCATTATAATGCTTGCAAAGCCTTGAAGTGTTTTTTGAAAGTTTTGAAAGAAAGTTCAAAGATAGGTTAATAGTCTTAACAGCATTTCATTTATTGCTGGTGAAAGCTCACTTATCATGAATTATCATTAGGCCAGACCACCTTGTACCTTCTCTGAATAACTGCAGTGCTCCTCCTTCACCCCTCTCAGTCTCAAGATCAAAAAACTTGGCAACACTTTACTTGACGGGTGAGTTCATAACATATTCATAGCAGCTGTCATAAACTTCACATAAAGCATTCATGACTGTTTCATGAGACATGACTTAACATTCATACCAGACCTTTCATGAATGTGGAAGACAGAACGACAAAAACTTGTCAAAGAAAAGTCCAACAGTCGCAAAGCAGCACTGCCGTTTTTTCCCCCCAAACCTCTTACCATCACGTCACGTCTGAGTCAATGGTCTATTCCAGTGCCAGAAAGACAGAACATTGCTAAACAAGCAATTTTTGTTTTGTAAAGAAATTATTAGTTTAATAATGTAACCTTTGCTGATGATTTATCTTTTGCTAATGGGAATGTCCAACCGTTCCAGGTTACACAAATATGGGTCAGCTAAACGTAGGCTGGTTTACCTCCTAATGTTAAACTCAGTGATTACGAATACTTTACTATACAAGTTGTGAAGTATTCGTAATCACTGACTTTAACATTAGGAGGTAAACCAGCCTACGTTTAGCTGACCCGTAGACTATTTGTGTAACCTGGAACGGTTATGATAATGATAAATCATCAGCAAAGGTTACATTATTAAACTAATAATTTTTTTACAAAAGAAAAATTGCTTGCTTAGCAATGTTCTGTCTTTCTGGCACTGGAATAGCCCATTGACTCAGACGTGACGTGATGGTAAGAGGTTTGGGGGGAAAAAACGGCAGTGCTGCTTTGCGACTGTTGGACTTTTATTTTGACAAGTTTTTGTCGTTCTGTCTTCCACATTCATGAAAGGTCTGGTATGAATGTTAAGTCATGTCTCATGAAACAGTCATGAATGCTTTATGTGCAGTTTATGACAGCTGCTATAAATGTGTTATGAACTCACCCGTCAAGTAAAGTGTTACCAAAGACTTTTTTTATAAAACTCAACAAACATTCACAACAAATATACAAACTTTAGCTCTAAAATAGCAAAACACTTGCTATATAAATCTTGACCAGCACCTTTCATGGTGTATGCAAAATAATGAAAATATTCCTTGCCACTAGCCCACAGTTATTCCACTCATCACAGGGTATTATTCGGCAAAAAACAGAAGGCGATTAAATATAGTGGTCACCCTGCCAGTGTTCATTTTAGAGTGAAAGTAGGACAAGAAAAGCGTAAAAACATTTGGTAAGTATTTAACTCCAGTCAAATCTTGCACTTGCCAATGTGGATTCTTCAAACTTTGTAACATTTCACACATTAATTTTTGGCCATGCATTTGCATTTGTAAATTGGACCTTTTTGTGTCAGGTTAAGATTTGTGGATTGACTAAATTATTTCTGGCAATGTTTTTCCCTGTTCTTTCTCTTGTTTTGACTGTCTCTGAGAATTCAAGGCTGTTTGTATTGTTCTGAGAAAGCACATTGTGTTTTGCCAGATGTAAATGAGTGTCTGATGCCCGGGATTTGTAAGCACGCATATTGCCTCAACACTAAAGGAAGCTACAGATGCACTTGCAAGCCTGGATATATGCTGGACACTTCCCGAAGTTACTGTGTCTGTGAGTCTTTCTAAAGATTATTATAGCCCTGGACCAATTCATATTTTACTATAATTACAGTTTTTCTCAATTGCTGTGGTGCTTTTCTCATCACTATTAAAATTTGCACCACAGTGCATTTCTCGAAACAATTAGTACAAACTGCAAAACCTAGTGGATAACCTGCAAAAGCATGTCACTTGCTCAAAATTGATAGTCCATTCCTCAAAACAAGCATTCATGCTTGTTTTTATTATGACAGTTTATTCATTCAGTGTTTTCCAATGCAAAAAAAGGTCAGAACTTGGTGACACTACCTGAAAATGCTCAAGACAGCACTATACACTACTTTACAACCATTTCAAAACTACAGTAAAGTTACATATTGCTGTAGTCAGGGGAGTAAGTGAGTACAAGACACTGAATTACTACGTTTCACATTTTTACTGTATATTCTCTTTGCAATTTACAGCATTGTGCAAAAGAAAAATATTCTTCAATATTTAATCATTTGTGCACATCATAGTAACAGTTTTCCTTCCTCTGAACAATTGCAAATTTGCAAATTGCTCTGAACAAATTCAAAAAATTTGAAACCAAACAAATGTGACGACAATGTCTAGAGGAGGTGGTCTTGGCTCATTTCCAGTCAGTCTCAGAATTGGTTTGTTTACAGTGTTAAAGCTATCGGGCCAGTGTAGCAGAAGAAGTTGCTTTTTGTAGGATACAAATAATATTAGGCTATGTGATTTTTAGGTATCTGTTTTTTCCCTATGAAGACTTGTATGATCTTTAATTTCTCAAGCTTTTCCTTTGTATGTCTAAATAAATCTCAGTTATGGGATATAATGTATGCTGAATAGCTACTGCTGGCTCAGTTAACAGCTTTATTCGAGAAAGTAATGTGCCAACTTGAGCTTTTTATTTGCTAACTTGATTTACTGATATGGCAGATTTTTTAAATTTATTGTAAAATGTTTCGGCTTGCCTAACCCTTTAGGGAATTATCATCTACAGCTACATCTGTTATTCAGGATAAAGTTTAATCGCAAGTGTGTTTGTTTACATCATTTATTCCATTCTAAATGTTGCTGTGTAAACACGAAACAAACCTAGGGACAATGGCAACATTTTGTTCCAATTTAACAAAAGAATTAAGTGTTTTCTTACATGTGTCTGTGTTGTCTTTGTTTTATTGTTTTTTTCCAGTCATTTTATTAAGCCCATAGTCAGGAATCTCACTGTTTTGCCCCTCTGTCTTAACCTAGCTGATAAAGCAGTGTCTGTTGCAAAGGAGGTGTGCTACCGGTCTACCTCAGGAGGGATCTGTTCATTGCCCCTCCCTCAGCGAATCACCAAGCAGGTCTGTTGCTGTAGTCGTGTGGGAAAGGCCTGGGGTTCCAACTGTGAGAACTGCCCCCTTCCAGACACAGGTACTCCATTGCAAGACTACCTACACCTACTTGGATACCATGTGTCTCCTCATTTTGTGTGCTGTCACTGCGTATGTCATCAGTTGAGGTGACAGAAGTGACAAAAGAGAAGACATTTATACGATATAAACCAACAAAAGTGGTAATACACCAAGCTTTATCTCATTAGACCATTAATAGTTGTTACACCTTATCTTATTTACTTAATTTACTATTTTTAGTAGGGATTTGGGTCATGTCCAAATGACAGATGACACTATTTGTAATTTAGTACTTTAAAATAGTTTTTTGAGACCAGCACACAGTTATAACGTGCTAACACATTGACCTGTCTCTTCCTCTCTGCCCTTTCCTGTCTGTCTTGTCATCCACACTGTGCATATTAAAGATCACTTCAGGGAAATATGTCCAGCTGGCCATGGCTACACATACTCACGCTCTGACATCCAGATTTCTCTCAGGAAGATGGAAGAGGAAGAGATGAATAGTGCTGAGCAACACCACACCTCTGGCTCCCCTCAGCCATCATCAACCCACCATACACAGCCATCCCACATCCCCAGCAGGCCTCACAAGCCTTCTTATTCACAGCAGCCTGCTAAGCCTAAATTGTCCCCAGATGAACCTCAGGTCCCTACAGAAGAACTCACACAGCCACTACCCTCCAGCGGCACACAGACATCTATACACCAGACCGTGGACTCACAGCAGACAGGCACTGTCCCTTTCAAACACACCCCAAATGGTGAGTGAACAGGGGGTCTTTAAAATAGTAAATAACCAGGGCTCTGAATTAACACCCGCCAACCTGCCAAATGCGAGTGAAGAGTCATATTTGCGGGTAGAAATAAAAACTTATTAGCCAGTTTGGCTGGGGGTGACTGAAGTAAATTGTCTTGGTTGTTTGTCCTGAGTAGAGTGGTAGAGAACGCTCTCACTATGGCTCTGGCCTACTCATGGCCATAAACAAATATCCTACATTTCCTGTGAACAATGGCATGACGTGGCAAACATCCATTGGCTGTGTGCTTACAGCGTGTGTGATGTACAGTCAAAGTAGAGGAGTGAAATTCAGACCCTCCCAAATTCAGTCAATCCCCACAGATTCATTGTGACCTCACAACTTTCACAAAACACCGCACCTTTCCTGCAAATTTTGGCCCATTATCATCATATCTTGCCAGACAGTCAGACTTTGTTAGACACAATTGTGGTTAAAAACTGCTCACTGCTCACTTTTGCTCACTAAATAAACATCCAACACCCAAGGTTGCCCTTGCATGTTTCACAAAAGTGAAATAAAACTATTTTGCACTGCATGTAATATTGTTGCAGAGCACAGGGAAGCCATCTACTGACAAACACCGTCAGGCCTATTAACGGAAATCACAAACTGCAAAAAAAGTAATCTCACGTAGGTATCTCTTCACAAATATAGACTAGATGTGTGAATAAAACATACACACACACACGCTTGTGTCATACATTTGCCCGTGCCTAATACCGCTACTGACCATAAAAGTAAAAGTGTTAGTGTCTGCCGTGTCAGTGTCTGAACTTTTTTATGTTTTTGTATGTATTCCCACAGGGAGGGATCCTGAAGAAAATGTAAGTTTCAAAATTTATCATTTCTGAATGATTTTTAAAAAGAAACAACAATATTATTTTATGTAGAGTTCTTTTTCAAAGTATTATTTGTCTTTCCAGGTCAGTTTTACTGACTCAACACCCCTTCATCCAGGTAAAGTAGAACTTGCTTTGCCCTCCTCTGCTGGAGATTTCTACTGGTTTATCATTTGCCATGATATTTGCAGTTAAGCATAGTAGAGAATGCCCATACAAAAAATCAGTTTAAGTGACTTAAACTCACAGCAATGGACAGAAAATGGTTGATTTAACCTAAAGCACTACAACTTACCAAAGAAAATAAACTTGATAATATGATATCTCTTCCCCACTTTGTATTTAGTTAACATTTTGCATCAGCATGTACGCTTAACACTGATTTTTGCTAAGCATATGAAAACCAATATTTGTCCTATTTGAGTACTCTAGTTCCCAGACTATTGCCAATAGTTTATAAAAAGACTTTGCAAAATTCTGAGAGCTATGTGGTCTTATAGAGGGGAGTGGCTTATTTACTTTTACCACAAAGTTACCCCTGTAGTGCTAACTGACCCTCTCTATAATAGGGTCACTCGCCATGTCATGCATGAGCAAAAAAAAGTTGCAGTTTTTTGTAGGGTGCAGTCTTGCATTGCATGGTTTGAAAGCCGTTTCGCTTAAACTTTGCCAACCATCACCACCAGTCCTCTGCAAAAACGTCAGTCATTTGCCACTGGATTTGAAGTACAGGTCATTATGGTTGCAGAAGTAATGGCAAATAGATTGCAGCGGTCAAGAAAGATGACAATGCCATCTTGTGAACACATACCAGTGAGAGACTGATTGTTGTGACAAAGGCCAAATAAAAATTAAGGTTAATTGTAATTCAGTTTCACTGATCTCTTGGCTGCAGGCTGTAGGCCAGGGCTATTCAATTAGTTTTCCATTTGGGCCATATTTCGAATCCAAGAACTTAAGTTGGGCCACAAATTATCCGCACTTACTAACAAGTGGTCATTTTTCAGTAATTGGCCTACATATAATAATAATAATAATAATAATAATAATAGTAACTGTGAGAGGGGGAACTTTTGGCATCTCTCCCTCTCACCGTTTTTACTGTGTTTGAGAATGAACTCTGTGTGCTACGCTTGCCACCACCTGGAGTGCAGCACGGTAATGGCGTCACTGGGTGGCGGTAATTGCACGTAATTGAATGCTCTATTTAAGAGACGAGGAATAAACGAACAGAGAAGAAACGACACGAGCAAACAGAAGGACGTCAACGACGAACAGAGACTGAACGAAGGACACGAACGAACGTTGAGAGAGTGTTTCAAGATGAACTTTGAAACAGTGTTTGACGGTTTTCTTTGTTGTTTTATGTTTGTTTTTGTTCGTGCCAGGATGCCACGGTTTTCGTTTTGTAGAAAATAAAAGACGTACATATTTTTGTAACAACGTTCGTGAACTTCGGATATTTTTGTAGCCTAGCCTATCACTTCACCCCTGCTTCCAGCCGGTTGGCATTCCTGATAGTGAGGAGCTGTTGGCTTCTTAACAATAACATCTTTTAGAACAGCAACACATTCGTTGCAAATCAAACACATTGGTTTGGCGTTGGCTGTCGGCAAAATAAACAAATATTTCACAGTCCATGCTGGATTGAACCGACGATTCTCATCTTCAATTTTTCGCTTGTTTACAATAGCGTGAGCTACCATGCATCATCACGTGTATGTTGCTAGGCACATCCACGCCAAATTGGGAATATTTGCTAACTATTTGCACTGTAATGAGTTAATAATATCTGGGAATGCAAAATAAATATTGTAACATTATTTATTGATTGATATTTGGTAAACTAAAATGCATATATTAAGTTCTGGAGACTAGTGAACGGTATTTTATTTTTCAAGCGCAACATCACCTCGGCCGCATCCGGGCCGCAGCCTTGCCGCGTCTGGGCCGCATGTGGCCCGCGGGCCGCCAATTGAATAGCCCTGCTGTAGGCTAGTTTGTTTGAAATAGTAACTCCAGCACGAGAGTCAGAATGCTTGTGAGACACAACCAACAGACACAAGACACAGCCAAGATCACAAACAGATAGCCCAACATAGTGTACATGGGCAACTGGAAGTTAGAAGGCTATTTCATAACATAACTAGAAAACACTCTGCCAAGGTATGCCCTGTCTCCCAATAATAAATAGACACCCTTAAAAATGTCATGGATCTAGACAGTGATTTGAATCACCACCAAAATTGAATAATTTCTTGATTGGCCCATTCCCAACCAGCCCTGAAAATTCCATGCAAATCTGTTTATTATTACATTGTGTAAAGTTGCTAACTAACAAACATAACCTCTTTGCCAGAGGTAATTAGCTGACTTAATACTCCGGCCTACACATGAATTTACACATTAATTTCTGTGTAAGACTTGCATTTCATTAATGTTGTCACATTTATGTGCATTAATGTACAAAACTTTGTGCTGTTGGTAATGGATGATCACATTTATAACAGTGCATAAAAATGCACTGTACTTTTCTTCGAAGTTGTCTTCTTCTTGTTCTTCCAAATTTTCTAAAATGAATGCGGCTCAAACCGTATAACATAGAAACTTTGAGATTTTCTACTGGGCAATCACGTAACCTGTTTTTCATTTTTGTAACATTCATACTTTTTGAGATATTGATTCAAAACTCCCCATAGACTTTACATTAAGCATTATGATATCACAATAGGGTCGGCAAACAGAGTTCTAAGTAAGAATCCTGAATTGTCCTAAAACCCTGAAATAAATATATTTACGAGCTGGTTCCAAAGTTGTTAGTTGTTAGTGTCTATCGATTGTTGTTTTAGTGTCTATCGATAGTTTGGGGGTTTGACAACTCTGAGGGGGTTGAACTTTGTAGAATCCATTTAATCCAAGTATTAATTTCATGAATAATTAGGGATGTGGTCAGTTTGCAGCTAGCCACCTTTGCTAACGTTAGGCTGAAAACTCTTTCGACTCTTCGGCTGTCATCGTATATTTTACAACCATATAATTTCCAGCATATTCAATGATATATTACATCCAGAATGTCTGGCGCTGCTGTTAATTGTTCTAACAGACCATCAAAGAATGTTTCTCTACATTTGTATGGTAAGTGACATTACACTACTGTTTATCTGTCATCATTACTAATATGTAGCATTGCTGTTAGCGCCATAGCCTGGAATCACCTCAGACATATTAGCATGTTAACTCTGGTATCAAACTAGCTCCTGACTGACTCTACTGCTACATAATATTATCCACCTGCCATTATCAAGCTTATTTGACTGCTACCATCAAGAGTGTTATTTGCCTAAGTCAGTAGAATAGCATTGAGGGAGTGTTTGATTTGAGTTTTGTCTCAGCCGTCTTTGAAGTTCCATACAGTCTAAGCTCTAAGCTGTTACCGCAGGCTACTTTACAGGCTACCTGTAGTAATGAAGTTATCGTTAGGCAATGTCATAAGCAACAATAGCATGAAATTATGTCCACTGACAAGGTTCTTCCTCTGTGCTATACTTAAGAGGAGGATTAGGCTACATTTACGTAAGAATGAACAACCTGGCCATACACATTGCTATGTATGACATCTGTTTTTTTATCCAAGCCATTATCTCATTACATTTTAAAGAATATTGTGACTGAATATTTAAAACATCTCTTGTCTGTTGTCCTCTCGGTGGCCCAGACAGGCTAGAGCAGTGGATGGTTAACTTGAGGCGACAAAACTGGTCTGTCTGTGCTGTCAGCACTTTGAGACCTCACTACTGATGCCAGGGACACTACCAACCTTTTTGTTGGAAATAAATATCAATATTACATTACATTACATTACACTTAACAGATGTTTTTATCCAAAGCGATTTACAAAAAGGAGGACATAAGCTAACAGAGGTGTAGAGGAACACAGAGTAAGCAGACTACCTTTATACATACAAGGAGATGCATGTGCCTAAGTAAGTTTCTCAGAGCAGGGACACTACAGACACACATACTTCATACACAGGCAGAATTATACAAGCATGAAGCACCTAGGGAGAGAGTTGGTTTAGTGGTTGTTAGTTTTGTTACACTGTAAACCTAAACAGTTCTAGCAACTCATTATCATTATGTATTTAATACTTAAAACTTGGTATTTAGTTGACCAAACATTAAATGTATTAGCTTTCTGAGCAAATTCAGACATTTTAATTGCACTGCAATTGATTTTTTTGAGTACACATTGCTTGATAACTAATATATTTTTAGTGTCATTCAGACGTGAGGTCTGACGTCATCGACGTTGTAGCAGGACGTGAGAACCAAGAGGGCAGGAACAGACACGGAAGTTGAAACACCCATGGGGCAAAAAATCCCGAAAAGGGCCCAGTAGCTGTCATGATATGTATGGGCCACCGTAGTGCCCTTACGTATGATGTCATGGAGTGACGTTCCAAATAAACTGTTAGTTCTTTCAGTACAAGCTACATGGTGGTCGCGTCTTTGGTACGCTCATGACATGGTGTCAGAAGTAGCGAATTTTATAATTAATTTCTGAGTATGGCGAAATTAGGACCTCCTGAAAAGTTCGACTTCACCCGCCCGGCGGAATGGCCGATGTGGCGCCGTTGTTTCGATTGGTATCGAGTGGCAACGAAACTGGACCAGGACAGCGGTGAGGTGCAAGTGAACACCCTGCTGTATGCTATGGGGCGGGAAGCCGAGGCTATCTACAAGTCGTTCATGTACGACCGGATCGAAAGCTTCGAGGATGAGGAGGACGATGAAGTAAGCCCTGAATTGAATTACGACATAGTGATTAAGAAGTTCCATGAACATTTTGTGCCCAAAAGAAATGTAATACATGAACGGGCATGAACGGGCATCACAAGGGTGTGCAAAAGCCTGACGAGCCTGTTGAAGCCTTTATCCGAAGGTTGTATGAGCTAGCACAGTACTGTGACTTCGGAGCTAACAAGGACGAGCAGATAAGGGATAGATTAGTGATTGGCATCTTGGACACGGGCGTGTCAGAGAAATTACAGCTGGAACCAGACCTGTCTCTCGAGAAAGCGATCCAAATGGCTCGTCAGAACGAACAAATCAAACAGCAAAATGTGTGCTTGCGTGCGGACTGTTCAGTGGATGCTATGAGGCAGAGCCCTACTCCCTGGCGACGCCACGTCGCATCCCGTTCCCTCTCCTCCCGAAAGTGGAAGCTGAATTGAGGCGAATGCTGTCCCTGGGCATAATCGAGGAGGTCACAGGCCCCTCAGACTGGTGTGCCCCTATGGTCCCAGTCGAGAAAAAGTGAAAAAGTATTCTCCACCCTCGATGCAACAAGTGGGTTCTGGCAGATCCCGCTGGAGGAGAGTAGTTGTAAGCTGACAACATTCATCACTCCTATGGGAAGGTTTTGTTTTCGTAGGCTGCCATTCGGGATAACGTCAGCACCAGAAATCTTCCAGAGGCGGATGTCCACTCTGCTTAAGGATCACAAGGGGGTGACCGTGGTAATGGATGACATCCTCGTATATGGAGCCACAACCGAAGAGCATGATCGTCGCCTGACTGCTGTCCTACAGACCATCAGAGACAGTAGACTGAAGCTGAACAAGGCCAAATGTCACTTTGCAAAGCCAGAAATTCAGTACTTTGGCCACCTCATCAGTGTGGAGGGACTGAGGACAGACCCCAGCAAGGTGAATGCAGTCACAGAAATGGCTAGCCCAACAAACGTCGAGGACTGCGTCAAGTCCTGGGGCTCATCAACTAGGTTGGGAGATTCCTGCCAGATGTCTCCACAAAGCTGCATCCGATCACAGACCTACTGAAGAGAGAAAACGACTGGGTCTGGGGTGAGGCACAAGAGAGCGTGTTTCAGCGCATCAAAGCCATGCTGGTGTTGGCCCCCTTTGGCGTACTACGAAGCTGACAGAAAGACTGTAGTGAGTGCAGATGCGAGCAGCTATGGCCTAGGTGCAGCGTTGATGCAAGTACCCGACGGTGAGTTGAAGCCAGTGGCATTCTGTTCCCGTACACTCTCAGAGGCAGAGAAAAGGTACTCTCAGATTGAAAAGGAGTGCCTGGCATGTGTGTGAGCCTGTGAGAGGTTCGCCCGCTACGTACAAGGCATGGCCAGCTTTCATGTACACACAGACCACAAACCTCTCTTGCCCCCCCCCCCCCCCCCCCCCAGGTGTCAGAGGCTCCTCATGCGCCTTCTCCGTTTCAACGTGGTGGCTGACCACATCCCAGGGAAACAGCTTGTGGTCGCCGACACACTTTCCAGGTGGCCCTTGTTGGAGGTACGCGATGGGGAACTGGAGCAAGAGACCTGCCATACTGGACCAGATTCACGGCCATCAGGGCCTCACAAGGTGCCAGGCACGAGCTAGGATGTCAGTGGGGTGGCCAGGCATCAGCAGCGAGATGACACAGACAGTGTCAACATGCCAATTCTGCATCCAAAACAAGCCCACTCAGCGACGGGAACCGTTACTCACCACTGCTCTTCCAGAGGGCCCTTGGCAGCGCATAGCAGCAGATCTCTGCCAACTAGGGAAACAGACTTACCTCATAGTGACCGATTACTACTCCAGAGACATTGAAATAGCTCACCTCACATCAACATCAACTAAGGGCCACCTTAGTGCCCTTACGTATGATGTCATGGAGTGACGTTCCGAATAAACCGTTAGTTCTTTCAGCACAACCTACATGGTGGTCACGTCTTTGGTACGCTCGTGACAGTAGCTTTTAGCATTCCATATATATCCATTGATTTTAGCGTTGCTTTGACATGAAATAACTTCACATAGGAAGCACTAGGGCTGTGCGGTATATTGAATATACTTGATATATCTCCGAAATAGATTTGTGAGATACATAAAATTAGTTAGTGTAGGTGCAATTGGTACTCCTAGCTTGGAGCTCCATAATTAAATGTAGCCAATCCTCGCGCAGGGGCACCAATTACATATTTGGGTATAATTGGACTTAATCGATCAGTCTCATAAAATCAATTCCATTAATATTACCAATAATTCTTATGTTTAATAATAAATTACCAAACAGTTAAATTGATGATATTATTGAGTATATTACCAAAATGTTATGCTTATACTACAGCTATAGTAATATTGTATTACTTACAGTATCACACTACACTACAGTCAATAGCATTTACACACACTTGGACTGGATGAAGGCAATTGGAGGTTCTTAGACTGGGTGGCTTCAATGAATACAGCAGCAACACAGACAAAACACAGTTTATTCCAAAGGTATAGTTTATTAACTAATGAACTACAGGTGTGAACTAATGTAACAGGTTATGCTGGTGCATGTATATACAAGATAATAGGGTGGTGTGTGTGTGTGTCAAAGAAAGAAAGAAGAGAGGAGTAGGGGGGAATAACTTGGGGGGGGGGGGGGGGGTCCCAGTTGGATCGCCAAATGGTCAAACGAATGTGTCAGGGGTTAGCCTTGTGCCAGATAAGCGCGAGAGCAGGGGAAGGTCACATGATTAACTTACTTTGAAACAATAGATTAGTTCTACTAGGCTATCGTTAGCATTCCTTTTCACCAGGTATCTCAGTATGGCGCATGAGATAAGAGTTAGTAAGAGGGGGAGAGAGAGAACGAGAGAGCATGCATGATCTATCTACCAAAGTAGCAAATAAAAGAACATTACAGATGGTCACTCAAAGTCTACATAAAAACAGTGTGTATATTTAAATCAGACAGTTTAACACTTTCTTGCTGTGCTAAAGAATATCCTAGCTATGCCCAAGTGCTCACGTGAAGGTTGCCTTTTCATTTCCTTTGTTCCTGGTTGTTGTTTGGGGAATCCTTGTTGATTCAGGGGAGTCCAGTTGAGGTTACGTTGCCTCGGTTCCATGAACGATCTGTAGTGATCTGATGAAGAAAGGGTCCTTGTTTCAGGAAAATTCTCTCTCAGCCTGTAGCTGGGAATCGACTTCGCGATTAAGAGGTTTCCTGCGGTGGTTCGTCACACATAGACATTTACAGAACTGTACTTCCTCAGCGTCTAGCTGGGAATCCTGTGGATTACAAGAAGTCCGTTCCATTCAAACTCAAAATGTTGCTTGTGCAACGGGTAGCCTAGGGGAATCCGCTCACCCTGTTCGTGGCTATACGACTGAGAAAGGGAAGCCGGTTGCCTTTCCAGTAAACTTGCGTACTCGAGTTAAAGTACTTTGTCACCTTGTGCAAAGGCCATTCTTTGTCTATTTACTTGCGCATGCTGACGAAATCCATTGTCTGTCTGCTTGGCTCCTTGGCTGGGGGCAGGGCAGAGAGTGTGTCTCTTTAGGTCCATGAGGTCTGATGACCTACGAGACAGAGAGGCCGAGCAACAGGGATGGAAATTAACATTTTTGTTCACCTGCCCCTGTGGCAGCTAGATTCTAAAATCTACCAGCCACTCAACATTTTTACCAGCCACTTTATATATTCAACCCTTCCACACATTTTAATGCCAAGTATAACACCCAGGGCCGGTTCTAGGCAGACATATATAAGGGGGCAGTCATAAATGTGAAGGGGGCATCATGTACACATCATGCTCCAGCACTTTTTTTCTGTACTGATAGTAACAGTGTTTTGGTGGGCAGTCAAAGTCTAAATTAAAGGTAATTTCCTGCATTCTGGTTCATTTTAACAGGTTGTTAAAATAGCTTAATTTTAAGATAGCTTAATGTTATCCTTCTAAGTGAAAGGACAGCAGAAAGAAAATCCATGCTTTACATAGACGCATGTTAAAAAAACAAAAAAAAAACCTGTTATTTAGGATATCACTTAAAAATAATGCAATTATGTTGTATTTGATGTTTGTAGGCTAAGGTCTAATTAGGCGCCTAAAATTTCCCCTGATGATCCTAACATGAAAGAAAGTTATGTTCTAACTTCGTTTCTATGCAAGATGCTAGGAAATCAAAGGGCTAGTGCAGATGTGGATACATTTGATTATATTTTCGACGGAATTAATTAATATTCCAAAACACCTTGAGAAGACTCTTGTTTGTGTTCAGTGACGTACGTAAGTTGTTTGCCAACAGGATCCATCCAGGTGTAGCCTACTGGGGTGTTTAATAAGTTCTGCAGTGAATAGTCAGTTTTCAGTATTAAAAGGCATACTTCTTGTGTTTTGCTATGTTTGTAATTGCCATTTTCTTAGGTCAAAGATTTGCAAATGCTAACATAAGGCAGCAAATGCTAACCCAATTGTTGCATTTACCCATATCACTAGGTGGTGCTATGCTTCAAGTTAATGTTTATGGGCTGGGTCAATACGCCTCTGTAACATCAGCATACTAAAACAAAACTGTTGTCTTGGGAAAAATTGTTGATGAGTTTTTTTTTTTTTTAAACTGTTTTTGGACACCTAGCTTTGACAAAAAAACATCGTCCCCTTTGACAAAATGTCAAAAAAATTGACGAGCATGATAAGAAAGCTGTTTAGAGTTGGCATGTCAATTTTCACCACATTAGAAGCCAAGTTCATTAACATATAACTTTTAAACGGTTTATCTCAAGATACATCCTTTGATAACTTTTTGTCACCATTGTGTGTAGATGACATGTACCAAATTTGGTGAGATTCACATGAACAGCCTATGACAAGTTCGTTTGGTTTCGTTTTCACAATGTTAAAATTTCACTGAAATTGTTTTGGTTGGAAGTGGGCGTCAACCAGTGTTTTCAATGAGGGAGGGTCAATAGATTTCACGGCAAAAAAGAACTGCTTGTAAACATTACTGTTCTCTAGATAATAGGCAAAACGACATTTTGTACAATTACAGCGCCCCCTATGGGCCAAATTTTATGGCATGTGCTTTGCTTTTAGAGGTCTTTGTGCTAATCGTGCATGACATATTTTGTGCAGTTCCCACCTTCTAGAGTAGAGTGTTTATGGGCTAGGTGGATACGCCCCTGGAACACCGACATATCACAAACAAATCATGTTGTTCAGTGAAACATTCACTGAGTTATTCAGCAAAAACTTTTCGGCGTCTCCCCCTCTTTGATGGACACTGACACAGCGGGGGGGGGGGGGGGGGGGCCCTTTGGGGCCAATAGCTCCTATTCGCTCAAAAACTTCTAGGGCTACATGCCTACAAAGAATTATCTCCCCCAGAGTTCCAGTGTCCTGGCAATCGTTGATGAAAAATTGGTGAAAAAAAAAAAAGGGAAAAAAGTCTCGGCAACACTATCATGACCGTTTTCGGTAGCTTCGCTAGCGGCGGTCATAATTAGCACACAATGCGGCAACTACACACTAATGGTATCAATGAAAAACACATCTGGCTTTTGGTTTCTCTGTGCACAAGATATTTTCAGTTTGAAGTCATACACAGGGATCCAACTCAACACACAGGGATTCAAAGTTCAAGTATGGATGTTCATTTACACACATCAATACAAACCATTTTTTTCCAAGTGAAAACACAAGAAAACATACAGTAATTTCACTGAGAGAAAAAAAAACAAAAAAAGCAAGAAGTCTACATCTTGTCATCTCTCTGGGTCCAGCCAAAAAAAATTTGTCAACATTAGCTGTAATGTCTTCTAGTCAAAGGCACTGACAAAAAATATCTCTGGAGTGCAGTATCAAGGCCTGACATGAGGCCTAGTCAATAGGGTTGTGTGTATGCTCTGACTACCATACCAACAAAACTGGCTCTGTGGTGTTGTGGTCAAAGTGCATGTTTGATACCCTGGAAAGCCAAGTGGGGTGACTTTTTTCCCCTTTACTGCAATATCCCTGTATGCCTCCTCCATTGCCTGTAGAAGGTCCATGCATTGATGTGGATGATGGTCATAGACCTTCTAGCGCAAGGCAAAGAATGGGAACAACACCATTTTGACTTATAGCTGCACACATAGTTATGTTACCATGTTGTTGCACGGTGTCCAACAATGTTCCCCGTTAAAGTGAGGCTGAAACCTGCCTCATCCACAAGAATCAGCTCATGACCTATGGCAGGGCTATTCAATTGGCGGCCCGCGGGCCACATGCGGCCCAGACGCGTCAAGGCTGCGGCCCGGATGCGGCCGAGGTGATGTTGCGCTTGAAAAATAAAATACCGTTCACTAGTCTCCAGAACTTAATATATGCATTTTAGTTTACCAAATATCAATCAATAAATAATGTTACAATATTTATTTTGCATTCCCAGATATTATTAACTCATTACAGTGCAAATAGTTAGCAAATATTCCCAATTTGGCGTGGATGTGCCTAGCAACATACACGTGATGATGCATGGTAGCTCACGCTATTGTAAACAAGCGAAAAATTGAAGATGAGAATCGTCGGTTCAATCCAGCATGGACTGTGAAATATTTGTTTATTTTGCCGACAGCCAACGCCAAACCAATGTGTTTGATTTGCAACGAATGTGTTGCTGTTCTAAAAGATGTTATTGTTAAGAAGCCAACAGCTCCTCACTATCAGGAATGCCAACCGGCTGGAAGCAGGGGTGAAGTGATAGGCTAGGCTACAAAAATATCCGAAGTTCACGAACGTTGTTACAAAAATATGTATGTCTTTTATTTTCTACAAAACGAAAATCGTGCCATCCTGGCACGAACAAAAACAAACATAAAACAACAAAGAAAACCGTCAAACACTGTTTCAAAGTTCATCTTGAAACACTCTCTCAACGTTCGTTCGTGTCCTTCGTTCATTCTCTGTTCGTCGTTGACATCCTTCTGTTTGCTCGTGTCGTTTCTTCTCTGTTCGTTTATTCCTCGTCTCTTAAATAGAGCATTCAATTACGTGCAATTACCGCCACCCAGTGACGCCATCACCGTGCTGCACTCCAGGTGGTGGCAAGCGTAGCACACAGAGTTCATTCTCAAACACAGTAAAAACGGTGAGAGGGAGAGATGCCAAAAGTTCCCCCTCTCACAGTTACTATTATTATTATTATTATTATTATTATTATTATTATATGTAGGCCAATTACTGAAAAATGACCACTTGTTAGTAAGTGCGGAAAATTTGTGGCCCAACTTAAGTTCTTGGATTCGAAATATGGCCCAAATGGAAAACTAATTGAATAGCCCTGACCTATGGTATCTGCCTTTAGCTCCATCACTCTCTGGAAAAGGCAAAACAAATGCAGCATAGCAGGCCCATGCACAGCCCTAGAGTATGCACTTCCAGATTCAGTACCAATGATACTATAGCCTTATACCTTATGATGCTTGCTACACTGTAGCGGTTCAGGTTAGGCTAAACCCATTGGCCAGCTTCCCTCAGGGTCATTCCACTGTCCACTAAAGTAGCTCTGATGTCATCAAAAACTTCTTCCTTCCCCTTCCCCTTCCTCTTCCCTACCTCGTCCTCCTCTTACTTTGTCACCTCCTCATCCTCTTCCTCTAACCACCTCCTTGTCCTCGTCATCCTCTCCCTCTTGCTTTTTCATCTCCACATCCTCATGCTCCTCTCTAACTCTCACTCTTCTTTATTCCAACATTGTACTCCACCTCAAAAGCTTACCTGTGGCTTACTGTATTGCTAGTGCTCAGCCTGATTGCAAAGTGAATTATTTATATAACAGAGTTTTCATGTGACAGTTTCGCCAGAAAGTTGGCAAAATAGTTTAAATAATAGCCATGATTGTGTATAGTTTTGCTAAGAGTGTGTTGATTATTTGCAAGTTGTGTGTAAAGCAGTGAGTTGTGTTTACAGTTTTGCAAAAAGAGTGCTGTGCAGTGAATTGTGTGTTACAAAATTACAAACTGAGTGCAAAGCAGAGTTTGTGCTATTAGTTTTGTGAACTCAGTGAGGGGTTTTGCTATAAGAATTAGTAGTTTTAGAAATTGTGCTACAACAATCACTGTTAGTGTTTAAGCATTCAGAAAAAACTGTAAGTTTCAAAATTATGTCTCTCATCAAACCGGCCCGAACCCGAGATTGACATGAGTCGGGCCATCGTGTGTGCTTTGGGAATGGACCCGTCTTCTTCTGAAAGAGGCGCTATTAATAGGTTACGTTAAAATCACAGGTTAGTTTTTTAAATGAACTTGTGCGCATATGGCGTTATCATCAACGTGAGAAGGCAATATACTGATGCATTCCTGCTTGACAGTTAGGCTATAATCATCATGACTGAGCTTTCATTAGCCTACCTCAAAATGGTGAAGTTGCTTAGATCATATTTGAAATAACCACGCGCCCCTGTGCTGGATGCCAAGAAACGCTCCGTGAGTGTTGCTTATCAATAAATAGTAAACTTATACGCAGCTGCACTGTCTACTAACTAATAGCTACGCTACAACATGCGTGAGGGAGTGCATTCATAGACTATATCGAACTTGGCTGAAGGCATTTGCACATCCGCCACAGTGGCAGGTAAAATGGCAAAATTCACCCGCCATATTTACCCGCATTTGGCGGGTGGTTAATTTCCATCCCTGCCGAGCAATAGCCCGCCAGTGGTTTTAAAGAGTGTGAAACCTGAGAAGGGTTTATCACCTGAGGTGTGGCTAAGGAAGAAGAATCATGGGAAGGGTAGTTCTTGTGTGGTTGTACCTACAGTTAGTTAGAGCTTTATTGATCCCCATGGCGCAATTGTATCTGCAGTACAGTCGCAGACAGACACAGACAGGCATATCAACAACAAATGAACACATACACTAGCACACACTACATTGGATGGTTTATCACTTGGCCTCGTTTAGTGCTTTTATTGCTTGGGGTACAAAAGAAAACCTTGACCTATTTTTGGACAGCAGGGGGGGACAAAAACGACGTCCAGATGGCAGGAGTTGAAATGAAGAGGACAGCAGATGTGTGCTTTGTTCAATAATGTTATCAGCCTTTTTAACAAGTCTGTCTCTATAGATACTCTCCATACTTGGCAGAGTGATCCGAAGCAGCTTTTCTGTGCCTCAGTGGCATTGCCAAACCAGCAAGTAATACAGAAGGTTAAAACATTTTCAATAAAAGCAGTATAAAACATATGAAGCATCCGTTTATCAACATTAAAAACAAGCAGTTTCTTTAAAAAGTACATTCTTTGCTGTGCCTTGGTATGCAGTAGATCAGTCCCATTTCAGCTTATTGTCAAGTACGATGGCAAGGTATTTGTAAGTAGAGACAGTCTGAATCGTCTCTCCCATCACAACTGTGGCAGAGGATGATTGTGACCTTCTAAAATCAATGGACATTTCCTTTGTCTTTTTGAATCTAAAACTGGGCCATGATCACTTTCTCCATCTTCTAACTTTACAAAGGTTCAGAAACGTGTTAAAAATGTCAGTAAAAACAGGGGCCAGTTGTTCGGAATCGGCACAGTTCTTTAGCACACTGCCACAGATGTTGTCTGGACCAGGGCTTTTCCGAGGGTTACTATGCCTAAACATCCTAAGAACATCAGATTGTCTGATATTATATTGTCATCTTTTTTAAGCAGCAGCCGAGACTCGCCTTGCTTTCATGTTTAAAACATTCTCCGGTGGCTTTTTCCTTCTTTCTCAGGCAGTAACGTGAGTGAGGGGTAAAAAAAACACATACTCTCGTCAAACACTCACCAAGAAATCCCACGCGACATCTAGGTAGGGAAGGGAGGGAATTTCGTTTTCTAATTTCTTTCGGTTTGCAGGCAGCGCAAACACCGGCTTGGCTATTGTACAGTACGTCCTAAGTCACAGACGAACAGCGTGTTACTAAATGAACTAATAAGGAATCAGTGATCTGGAGGTTTTATGGCTATCAAGAGGAGGGTGTAGAGCAAGTCACACCAATATGCAAAGTGTGCAGAAAGAACTGTCCTGATAAAAAGGCACCACAAACATGTTTTACCACCTTGCTCAAAACCCACCTGGTAGAGTATGAAGAGTTTATTATGACCGGTTCTAGCAAAGCTAGCGAAAGCAGTCATTATAGTGTTGCCGAGACTTTTTTCCCTTTTTTTTCTCACCGATTTTCCGTCAATGATTGCCAGGACACTAGAACTCTGGGGGACATGAATCTTTGTAGGCATGTCACTCTAGAAGTATTTGAGGGAACAGAAGCTTTTGGCCCCCAAGGGCCACCCCCCTGCTGTGCCAGTGTCCATCAAAGAGGGAGAGACGCCAAAAAGTTTTTGCTGAATAACTCAATGAACGTTTCATCGAACAACATAAAATGTTTTAAAAAAAAACAACTTATGCTATTATACACATCTGAACGTTGTGCTTTTCATTTTTTGGTGTAGTGTTTACTAAACACAAACAAAATTTCATTTTGACAATGGTGTTTCTGTTTTGAGAATAGAGTTTGCTTTTGAGCACATGTAAAACTGTTCTGAGGCATCAATGTGCTTTTGCAACAAGAGTCAGGAGTTTTGGGAAATGCATGTGAGCAATTGGAGTTTGTGTTTACAGTTTTGAGTTTTAGCAATTGCGAAAAACTGTAAGCAACAACAGCCTTTTATTGTATAACTTAAGTTGGGGAAAAATAAAATGTTAGCATGTTGGAAACATTCTCAAACGTTACAGTTTTTCTGATAGCTTAAGAACATTTGTTGTACCTATTGGCTATTTTTGCAAAACTCTACACACAAATAAAGAAACCTTTCACCAAATTAGCAATACATTGTAGATACCTTGCAAAAGCTAACACATCTTGCTTAACTCTGCAAACCTTTGTAAAAATGGTGTTTTTGTACCAAACAGTTAACACAAACCGTCATATTAATTAGCACACAACTACAACACTGATGGTATCAATGAAAAACACATCTGGCTTTTGGTTTCTCTGTACACAAGGTGTCAGTTTGAGGTCATACACAGGGATCCAACTCAACACACAGAGATTCAAAGTTCAAGTATGGATGTTTATTTACACACATCAATACAAACAAAGTGTTTTTTCCAAGTGGAAACACAAGAAAACATACAGTAATTTCACTGCGAAAAAAAAAAACAGTCTACATTTTGTCACTCTGGGTCCAACCACAAAATTTGCCAACGTTGAATGCAAAGTCTGCTAGTCAAATGCACGGACAAAAAATATCTCCTGGAGTGCAGTATCAAGGCCTGACATGATGCCTGGTCAATGTCTGTGATGGAGTGCCATCACTAGGATTGTGTCTGCTCTGACTGTCATACCAACAAGCCTGGCTCTTTGGCATTGTGGTCAAAGTGCATGTTGGTACCCTGGAGACCTGGGTTCAAAGCCAGGGTGGGGTGACTTTTCTCCCCTTTGCTACAGTATCCCTGTACGGGATCCTCCATTGCCTGTAGAAGGGCCATGCATTGATGGGGATTATGGTCATAAATCCTTCCAGCACAAGGCAGAGAAGGTGGATTATGAACAACAGCTTTGTTTCTTATAGCTGCACACATAGTTATGTTACCACCATGTTGTCCTCTGATTCTGGCACGGTGTCCAATAATGTTCCTACCAAGTCTCCTCATGAAAGTGAGGTTGAAACCTGCCTCATCCACAAAAATCAACTCATGACCTATGGCATCTGCATCTATCTCCATTATTCTCTGGAAAAGACAAAACTAATGCAGCACGGCAGGCCCATGCACAGCACTATAGTATGCACGCCCCGATTCAGTACCAATTATACTATAGCCTTATACCTTATCATGCTAGATACACTGTAATGGCTCAGTTTAGGCTAAACCCATAGGCCAACTTCCTTACATCAAACATCCTTACATCAGTACATCAAAGAACATGATTTCTGTACCTGTGCACTATTGGAGGATAACAATGCATTTTGCCGAATGCAGAATCATAGAAAGAAATAGAGTACATTACTGTAGGTATTTGAAATGTCTCTCTCTATTGTCTCTATAAGTCTTCTTTTAACTTGTAACATGTAACTCCATCACTCTCTGGAAAAGACTAAACTAATGCAGCACAGCAGGCCCATGCACAGCACTGTAGTATGCACGTCTAGATTCAGTACCAATGATACTATAGCCTTATACTTTATGATGCTTGCTACACTCAGGTTAGGCTGAACGCATTGGCCAGCTTCCTTCAGGGTAATTCCATGGTCCACTATGTAATGTAGCTCTGATGTCATCAGTAATTCTATTTCTTACTCTTCTTACCCTTCCTCCTTCTCTTTCCATATCCTTGTCCTTCTTCTTCTCTTCACCTCCTTGTCCTTTTCCTCTACCTTCACCTCCTTATCGTCATCCTCGTTGTCCTCTCCATCTTGCTTCTTCACCTACACATCCTCATCCTCATTCTCAAACTCTCCCTCCTGCGCCTTTACCTCCACATTCTCTCTCTTACTCCTCTAATTCTTACTCTTCTCAGTCTTCCCTCTCCCTCCATTGTACTCCACCTAGAAAGCTTACCTGTGGCTTGTTTATAGTGCTAAGACTGACTGCAAAGTGAATTAATTATGTACAATGATTTTCTCATTTGTCACTGTTGTCAGACAATTGGCAGAATAGTGTAAATAATAGCCAACAATTTGTATAGTTTTGCTAGGAGTGTCTTGATCATTCGGAAGTTGAGTAAAGCAGTGAGTTGTGTTTACAATTGTGTGTTTAAGCATTGAGAAAAACAACTAACACTAAATGACCAACGATTGTCTAGAATACAATTATTATCGCTAAATCTTGGAATCATTGGAAGAAACCATTTTTCTAGTTTAATTTTTTTTACACGTTGATCACAAATGTCATGTCAAACTTACCTCTATGCTGGACTGACTTTTAGCTCTGCTTCTCTGCCAAGCCAATGTTCTTCCACAACAAAACTCAAAAAAACGATGCCACTCGCTGATTGGATGGCTGACAAGAATGCAGGCTTCAGAATATAAACATTGAAAAAATATTGATTTATTTTTTAATGCTAACACCTTAAACCTGTTTTTAACATTGATTTATTACCAGCTTTTCAAAATTAAAATTCCAATCGTAAATAACTATTGAATCAATTTTGAGTTTTCAATCTCAACCAAATATTAACCAATCTGACCATAATTCAACATGTCACGAAACAGGAACTGGGAGGACAAAAACAGGAGCGGACCCAATAGCATAGGGTCCGTGTACTTTTTCGTTCATTCATACTTCTATTTTGGAAGTCACATGGAAAATGAAAAAGGAGTTGTATATGAATTCTTACGATCGTGTATGACTTCTTAAATCGAGCCGGGCGCCATGTTTTGTTATTCTCTTTCTTATTGAAAATTAATAATTGAATCTTCAAAAAAATAAAATAAAATAAAAATAAATCCCGTTCTTAATTGCGTTTCTGTATTTTGGACATGGGTTTTGGGTGACCTGGGAGTATAGCCTAGCTCGTGGGCGGGTAGGCGCATAGCCTATGGTTTGGTATTTTCATCCATGGCGACATAATTTGCGAGATGTTGCGAAGGCATGCAACGCATGCGGACATTTCACAGCATCTAAAAGATATTGGCGCAGGACGTGGCTGCTCTGTTATGAGTGTAAGGAGGTTTTGTAACGCTCACAACCTTCAAATAAAAGTTAATTGAACCAGTCAAATCCAGATTGTAAAGTTGTAGGTTACTTACTCCATACCATTGAGTGACCCATATATTCTCCATTGAATGGTTTGGCAGGTCTGGTGCAAGCGGTGAAATTTACTTCCGGGTAAATATAGAATCAGCCAAATGAAATTCAATAAAAGAACAGATAAATATTACAAATTTAAAAATGATCAGAATATAGCCGGCTTTTCTATCACTACTGTTTGATAATGGCTATACATTTCGAAAACACAATACAGTCATTTCTGCTTGTGCTGTTTTAAATGAAACACCAGGGTGCGCCCTTTTTAAATTTTCGTCTGTCATTTCAGAATAGAATAATGAATGAACGAAAAAGTACACGGACCGCATAACGTGCCCAAGAACAGATCTTTATTAAGGATTAAGGGAATACAGGGAGTCCAATGCCCCGGGGTGGGGACGTAGATCGTGGTTGAAGGGAAGCCAGAGCCAGGGGTCAGAGAGCCAGGGGTGGTCAGGAGTCGGGCCGGGCCGAGGACCAGGGGTTGGAGAGCCGGACGTGGTCGGGAGTCGGGCCGGGTCGAGGACCAGGGGTTGAAGAGCCGTGCGTTGTCAGGAGTCGAGCTGGGTCAAGAGCCAGGGATCGGAGAGCCATGCATGGTCAGGAGTCAAGCTGGGTCAAGAGCCAGGGATCGGAGAGCCGTGCGTGGTCAGGAGTCGAGACAAGTCAGAAGCCAGAGACCGATCCGAAGAGACAGGGGAGGAAACACTGGGAAGTAGGGCTCAAACAAAACACTGAGGACTAGGCACAGGCACGAAAAAACAAGAAAACAGGAACACGACACGACACGACACGACACGACACGACACTGGGGAATCACGAGGCAGTCAGGAGTCAAAACGTAGCTGTAGAGATACACACCATGGTTAGCAGACGAACTGACAAAGAGGAACTGAACGTGGGGGTTTAAATACGGGTGCGGTGCAGGTGAATGTGATAACTAGGTGATGGTAAACAAGGAAGTGCAGGTGCAGTGCATGATCACTCAGACGAGGACGAGAGGGAACACAGGTGAGGGCAATGATCGTGGTGGTGAGAGGGAACAGAGTGTGGAGTGAGTGATTGAAACTAATAATGAGATAAGTGACGGGAATAGTGGTGGCAAGAGTGAAATAGCTAGAGGAAAAAACCCAGACGGAGAACCGCTGAAAATCCATTGTTTGCTATCTGGGTATTAAACTATTTAACTATTCATCTTTGTCAAACTGTCACCCGTCATCAATTATGTCTCCAGTCTACTATATTAAACCATTTATCTACCTCGCAACCGTTAAAATAAAGCAACTATGTCAAAATTAGCATGGCAACCAACACAACTACCCTACCACCATAACTACACTAGTAACAGCCAAGCAACCAACTCAGGTACCCTTTTGACTTCCTAGTAATGCCTTCCACAAAGACAGCCTCTTTATTCAGCCATTCAAATTGTCAGATGTCATCAGCTATGCCTCAAGCCTATTGTTTTCAACTGTTTTTAAAATAAAAGCTCCACTGCAAGAATATACAAATAAATAATTTAACAAATTAAAGTATTGTATTTTCAACTGTTTTGCCATTCCAACTGTCAGTTGTCATCGCCTATGTCTCCCACCAACTGTTTCGTTTGCCTACAACTGTTTCAAAATAAAAGTAATCACTGCAAAAATTCGTGTTTAAATAAATTAACTATTAAAACTACTAAACTAGTAAACTGTTCAGGCATTCTAACTGTCAATTGTAAACTATGTCTCCAACCAACTGTCTGCTGTGCCCACCACTTTTGCAAAATAAAAGTTAGCATTTTCATGCACTGGTAATTCCATGGAATTACATTCTCTAGTTATTCTCCTAGACCAGATTTTGCAGACGTTACTACTCCTCAGGCTTTCGAGATAGAGACACCGTTCCAACTCTAAAACGACTGGCCCGGTTTGGACAAGACCGCCTACATTTCTGTATACCGTACCTCTTGTCGTTCGTCCGCTATTGGCGTTTTTCTGCAACTTTTGTCGCCATTGGAAATGAATGGCGGAATGTTCAGGCTGTCACAGTACATTGTCACAGTACAGTACAGCACAGTGTCACAGTACACTGCCACTCTAGCAGCTAGAGTGAGCTCTGCCCTCACTCTAACCTCCACTTGATTTAAACTTGATTTAAACTTTGTAAGAGAGGTCTGGGATCTGACTGTGACCTGTGTAAATTTCATGTGGCAACTACTTAAACTGTTTGAGGCAGGACAGTTTAAAAATGGTGTCAGACAGTCTATGGGATTTTGCCATACATTTCATCATCTTACTGTTAACAGGTCAGGGTGCATGTCTGAAGTTTTAAATGATCAAAACTCAACCGTTTAACCTATAAACTTGATTTAAACTTTGTAAGAGAGGTCTGGGATCTGACTGTGAGCTGTGAAATTTTGATGCGGCAACTACTTAAACTTTTTGAAACAGGACAGTTTAAAAATGGTGAAAGAGAGGCAGACAATACTGTGGCAGTTGCACCTGGACCAACTGCCATTTTTTAAATGTGGAATGTTCAGGAATAGAACTCTTGAGTGATGTCATAATCCCCATGCCATGGCCTGCATAATGTTCTGCCATGGGAGTGTATTGCAGCCTATAGTAGTTATCTCTAGTAGTTATCTATGTAGCCAGTGCTGCTCTGTTAACCTAGCAAACGTTTGTTAGCCGTTATGTTAACAATGGTAGCTATGCTAACTATGCTAAAATGCAAAATAATTAACTGGGTTAAAAGTGTTACTCGGTTGACTCAGCTTGTACTTGTTAGCAGTTATGCTAATAATGCTTACAATGCTAATTATGCTAACTATGCTAAAATGTGAAGTAAGTAACTGTGATAACATTGTTGTGTAGCTATATTAGCTGAGGCTATTTAGCCATTATGCTAACAATGCTAACTATGCTAAAATGCAAAGTAATTAACTGGGTTAACAGTGTTACTTGGTTAACTCAGCTAGTATTCGTTAACAGTTGTGCTAATAACGCTAATAATGCTAACAATGTTAATTATGCTAACTATGCTAAAATGTGATGTAATTAACTGTGCTTACAGTGTTGTGTAGCTATATTCTATTTAGCAGTTATGCTAACATTACTGGCAATGCTAACTTTGCTAAAATGCAAGCACACTTTTTGCATTTTCTGCGGGAATGCAGTCTAGTTCTTCTTCTTCTTCTCCTGAACCAGATCTTTCAGACGTTACTATTCCTCAGGCTTTCGAGATAGAGACACCGTTGTAAATGATGGTGTTTGTAAATGATGGTGTTTTTTTGTCAAATGTCTTTTCACAGATTTGACGGAAATTTCAACCCCTGCCATTACTAGCCACCTGAAGCCAGATTTGAATAACAAGGACAAAACCACTGCCTCCATAAATGAGTCCACCCAGTTGATAGGTGAGTCATGGGTACTGATTAAAAGATTCAGCCCTGAATGCACAAAATGTACAAATAACTTAAAATTTGGCTGGATAACAAACTTCTTTGAAACTCACTTAAATGTATAATTCAGTAAGGCCAAATGTTGCATTGGTTTTCTGTTTTTAAATCTTCCTTTACTCTAATACATAAATACATATAAAGACAATAATACATAAATAAAACTATTTGATTAGAGTAAGTGTAGTGAAATCAATTCCAGACCTGAGTAAGCAGTGTTATTCCAATTAAAAACAGGCAAAAAATAACCGGATTACCTAAACAGAACAGTTAGAATTTGTAATGGTGTATACTTTTCACACTCAGTGATGTAGTTGAATGAAAGTCGCATCAAACTGCCACTTCTCCGCAATAAGAGGACAGATTCCTCAGCAAAGAAAGGGTTAGGGTTAGGGTTACTAGAAACAACACAACACTGTCAATTTTTAATTTTTCTTGGTAGATTTTATTTTGGCATTTTTTGAGCTTTGATGACATACCACAATACCATAATTTTCGGTAAGTGCAACAGGCAGAATTTGATTTAAACAGCAAAAGTGGAAAGCACACTTAGACAGTTTCAAGTAGACAGTAGACATGGAATACAGTGTGTGATTATAATCTGAATTAAATAAATCTTTATTGTGCTTGTGTCCTTTACTGTATATGTGGTACAAGACCATTAGATAAAGTGTTTGTGTAACAGATTCCAACTACCATAGTTTGGCATTAGAACATCACTAAGCTTCCCTCTGGACACTCAAGAAGCTACACTTCTGACTTCATACATAGCTCTGATATTAGCTGACTTGGTAGCCTGTCTTCCTCCCAATCTGAAGTTGTTGTGAGGTTGCAAGTTTGAGCCTGAGACAGGACTGTGCAGGATGACCTTGGTTACAGTTGTGCTGTGTATCCATGGGAATGAGGTTTAACAGGGTAACTGTAACGGATGCCAGCTAGCATAACTCATCATTACAACATTGAAAAACCTCCTGACAGAGAGGATACACCATTGACTTAGCTAGCAGCCCAGCTTGTAGCTGACTTTGTAGAGCGGGTCGAGCCTGGGGCTGGACTGCACAGGATGACCTCAGGCAAATGCTCTATTACCAGCCCAAAATAACATTTAATTATATATAAAATATGGCAAATTCCATTAGGTTTTACTTATAAAAGGCTCTGCCTTAACTTTTCTTTGTTGTATCTGCTTTATCTGTCCCCATCCAGACATTGACCAATGCCTCCTGACCCCCACTACCTGTGGGCCTGGTCAGTGTGTTCCAGTGCAGACTGGGTACAGATGTCGATGTGACCCCGGCTATCAGCTTAATGACTTACAGACTCACTGCATTGGTAAGTACCACCCACCTCAAATCCTCTTAAAAGTCACATACAATTCAGGGATGCGTTTCCCATACAACGTCCTACGTTAATGGTTTTCTACCATAGTACATAGTAAGTTTCTACTCTGGTAGTGGCAGAGTATGATTGTTCTGCTGTTGTGCCAAGTATCATTCCTACTACAACCTTACCTAATGTGTGAAGTGTGGAAGCAATAGAGAAAACAGAGAAAACTATTCTGCGGTCCAAAGGCGTTGTTGCTAACTTCCTTAGCAACGTTGTTGGTTTAAACAATGGACTTACGATACTGCTGTTTCCGAACTGCATCATTCATACTATGCAACTAACGATGTTTACAACTACCTTAGTCCGATGGATCGTTCAGTGATGCAGGTGTTTCCCAACAGCAAGGTTTGGACGATGCATCGGAAGTTGCATAGTTAACTTCTGTCAATCAAACGATTAGCTTGGACCTGTCGTTAGAGCATTGTTTATGTACATGTGACGTCTTGCTCGCCACCTTTTGCCTTCTTGGGCCAGATTAGGCACCATTCGTTGCTTTACCGCCACCCACTGCATGAATGATCTTACTTTAATGCACTTCATTTTAGTCCTGGCACTTGCCAGATCATGTAAAATAAGATAGAAAATACACCCCACAACAAACAAAAAGCTGTTGCAAAATGTTGTTCATTTACTGATCTTACAGATTGTTTCTAATAATGTGATGTAGTATGGTTACGTATCATGGATCCACAATCAAGGTCATTCCATTATCCCAAATCACTACATTTCTGTTGCTTACTGTCGCTGTGTCGATTGTGTTGTGTATCCGCAATGAATGCATCTGGAATACACTTTGAATGCTTCCGAAACATCTGGACACTTTGCAGTTTGAATGACAGAAGTCCAAACTAACATAGCTCATACGTCTGTCATAGTTTGGTGGGTGGAGATTTTTGGGAACAGTTAGACTCGTTGTTTGGGAAACACACCCCTGGAGTCCGTTTCCAAAAACCGTCATTGCTAACTTCCTTAGCCACTTCGTTGGTTTGAACAATGGACTAACGACACTGCTGTTTCCCAACAGCATCATTCATACTACGCAACTAACGATGTTTACAACAATGTTAGTCTGATGGATCGTTCGATGCAGGTGTTTCTCGACAGCAAAGTTTGGACGATCCATCGGAAGTTCCATCGTTAAGTTGTGGCCTTCTTGGGTCGGATTAGGCACCATTCGAAGATAGAAAATGCACTCCACAACACAAAAGTTGTTGGAAAATGCTGTTGTATTATTAAAGTTATTTGCTGATCTTACAGGTCGTTTTTAATACTGTGATGTAGAGTATGATCACAAAATGGATCCACAATCAAGGTCATTCCATTATCTCACAGATCATTCCACATGTTTCGAATTGATTACCATTTAGCAGGATTCGAACCTGTATCTCTCCGAAAAAGTGAGAAGGTCTGGCTAGTGGGCTGATGAGCTAACCACTCAACCATTGCACCACATGAACTATCCTATGTGGCCTCAGTTATATTTACATGTAGATCTATGTAGGGTAGTATAAATGAAACACACGATCATATCATAACAATCTTATTCAGTCACTGCTTTTTAATGAGTAAGGGACATGATTTTGTTGGGAAACACGAATGCATCTGAATACTCTCTGAACGCTTCTGAAACATCTGCATACTTTGCAGTTTGAAAGACAGAAGTCCAAACTAACATAGTTCAGACTTCCGTTGTACGTAGGTGGTTGGAGATTTTCGGGAAACAGTCGGAATCTGGCTGTTGTGTCGTTTGAACCTACATCGGACAACGGTGGTTTAATGCTAACATCCGTCGTTGTTTGGGAAATGCACCCCTGGTCTGGGATACAATGGAAGTCTTAACTATGTTAGTTTGGACTTCTGTCATTCAAACTCAAAAGTATGTAGATGTTTCGAAAACGTTCGGAGAGTATTCGGATGCATTCATTGAGGGTTTAATGACAGAAAGGACACAACAACAGTAAGCATATGGGACACTTCGTTGTGTACGAAAAAAATATGCAGGGGTGCGTATCCCAAACAACGACGGAGGTTAGCATTAATGTCAGCTTCACATATTCATGACATTCGGTTGATGGCTACTAAAAACAGATACATCAGCGAAATGACAGTCATGTATTTCCTTTGAGGATACGCAGCCAGCATGTCTCAGTTTTGAGCTCCAGATGCATTAAAAAATTTTTACTCGTCCGACAGATCCTAGTCAGACAGTACAGCCGGAGATAGCGTTGCTATGGTGCCAGTAAACAATCTGGTTGGGCTGGTTGGGCACATATTATTCCCATAGTGATAGACGTTGTCAGTGAGGTTACAAATAAGATGAATGGATAGCATGACAAAATAGAGAATACTTTATGATATTTTGGTGGTATAATAAATTATGTTAAGATAAAGTCCTCGTCATGTTATTTCCTTACATGATTACACGTTTTTTTTTCGATTCTATTGAAGTAGTACGACGTCCACTGGGGGGCGTGTTGCGAAATACAGAACTAAAGCTACGCAAATATGTGAAGGGGGCATAAGCCACCCTTGTTTGTTGGTTCAAACCAACGAAGTTGCTAAGGAAGTTAGCAATGATGCTTTTCTGAAACAGAGCCTAGTACTTTCCCTTACTCTCCCTCCTTCTCCCACATACTTACAAGATGTATCATAGTGATGCCACATATTTTCTGAAAGCTTAAGGTCTCAGGAATCTATTTCTGTTAAGCATTAATGCAAGATTTGTGGGTTTGTCATGGACTGTATTGTAAAACATACATTTGATCCTGACAACCTTGGTCTTGAAATGTCGGGAAGAATCCATAAAAAAATGAAATATCCATACTGTTTTGTCAATAATATATTCATTAGATGGATAATCCAACAAAAAGTGCTGCTTTCAACAAAGCAGACTTTTCAAAGCATGAGAATTCTACTTCTGTGTTTTTACTCTTTACGTTTGTATAGCAAAACATGGAAACAAATAGAGCAGGCTCTCCTAAATCCATATAGCCCACCCACTTGCTTGTGTGTGTGAATGACCTTCAATTTACAGGTTTTTTAATGTTTGCTTACACATTATAATCTAAAGTTTTTCACAATCAATGAAACCCAATACTCAAATACCAAAACATCGGCTCAGGTAGGCACCACTTTAAGCACATTTTCAGTTTCACACTTTTTGCAAAACGCTACACACAGTGATTTGCAAAACATTACACACACTTACATGCATTACACACATGATGCTATTGTAATGACACCTTTTTTCCATTTCAAAACACTATCTACCAATTGAGCACACACTTGCAGCCAACTGATTAAACACAATTGTCATGTGCCAAAACACTAAGGGATAACATGAACACTGTAAAACACTGTAAAATAGAAAACTGTGGCATTACTCTGACTTGAATATAAATGTAAGGCAGTGTTGTAGCAAGAGGAAGAGAAAGAGGGACAGTAAAGATTAGAGTGAGATGACATGTAACAAGAGGAAGAGGTAAATACTATCACTGCAAGGTACAATGTGAGGAGAGCAGATGGAGAAGACAGAGACTAAATCGATCACATTGGAATGACATTGGTTGACTACCTTGAAAACCCTAGGTTGAGATTTGCCACCAAACTGGCCAGAGATGATACTTAGAGTAACTTTTTGTCCAACAACACTTTACTTTGTTATACTATGGCTGTGAATATGGTTCTCAGTGGTTTTCAATATGCAACCATGCCACAAGCAAACACTTTAGCATTTTGACTGATTTTGCATTACATAAAAGTGAAAAAAAATCTATTGAAATATGTTTGGTGAACAGCATTTATCATATGTTGTGTTTCATGAATGCATTCATGTCATTTATCAATATGTTTGAAAAAATGAAACCCAGATCATATCATTAGAAAAGTCAAAATGTTACGAAGTGTGTAGGATTGATTACCACACTGTGTAACTCACTGAAACACAAATAGATCATATGAATTATGTGTATATGATTTGGAAACAAAATCACATTTTTATAAATAAGTATATAGTTTTGTAAGCAGAATATCATTTTGCAATAGGCCAGGGGTGTTCTGTAAATTGAGTGTATGGTTGCATTAACTGTGTGTAGTGTTTTGAAAAAACGGGCACAGTTTTTAAAATTGAGCTTAAGCAATAAAAAACTGTAAGAAAACATCAGCTCAGGTAGGCACCACTCTAAGCACATTTTAAGCTTCACACTCTTTCCAAAACACTCCACGCAGTGATTTGCAAAACATTAGACACACTTACAGTACATGCATTTCACACATGATTATATTGTAATGTCACATTTTTTCCATTTCAAAACACTAGCTATTAATTGACCCCACCCTTGCAACCAACTGGTTAAATTGTCATGTGCCAAAACAATTAGGGGTAAAATGGAAAACACAGTTATCAGGCTTAAACACTGTAAAATAGAAAACAGGGGAGTTACCCTGACTTGAATATAAATGTAAGGCAGTGTTGTAGCAAGAGGAAGAGAAAGAGGGACAGTAAACATGAGAGTGAGATGAGAAGTAACAAGAGGAAACGGTAAATACTGTCACTGTAAGGTACAGTGGGAGGAGAGCAGAAAGATGACAATGACTAAATTGATCATATTGGAATGACATTGGTTTGACTACGTTGAAAACCCTAGGTTGAGACATGCCACCAAATTGGGCAGAGATGTATCCAACAACACTTTACTCTGTTTGGTTCTTTGTAGAAATGGTTTTCAATATGCAACCATGCAACAAGAAAACACTTCAGCATATTGACTGATTTTGCATTATGTAAAAGTAAAAAGAAAAAAAAAACAATTGAAATATATTTAGTGAATAGTATTAGTCATGTGTCGCGTTTTGTGAATGCATTCATGTCATTTAAGGAAACCCAAATTATGTCATAGGTGTTTAGAATTGATTACCACAGTGTGACTCACTCAAACACTCGATCATATGAAATAGATCATATAAATCATGTGTGGGTTATTTGGCAACAAATTAGCGTTTTTATAAATAAGTGTATAGTTTTGCAAGAAGAATATAATTTTGAGACGTGGGGTGTTATGTTAATTGAGTGTATGGTTGCATTAACTGTTTGTAGTGTTTTGACAAAACAAGCCCAGTTTTTTTAATTGAGTTTAAACAATTGTAAAAAACTGTAATTAGCACACAATTCAGCAACTACACACTGATGGTATCAATGAAAAAAAAATCTGGCTTTTAGTTTGTTTGTGCACAAGATATGTCAGTCTGAAGTCATAAACAGGTATCCAACTCAACACATAGGGATCCAAAGTATCCAAAGTATGGATGATCATTTACACACATCAAAACAAACACAACGTTTTTTCGAAGTGAAAACACAAGAAAACCTACAGCAATTTCAGTCACTACGTGCACATGGATTGGATATTGGATTTCTCCAAATCCGATGTTGCTACCCAATGGGTGGTCTGTCCCAAAATCCAAGTGCACATGGAGTTCAGGTAATCAGACAATGGTCAGAGACCTGGCTGACTCTGTTACGCTAGGTGGCACTGTAGTCCTTTCAATAAGTGCTGTTAGAACTACTTCCGGTTGATGGCTACTAAAAAAAGGAAATAAACTATCTGGCGGCATACAAAGAAAGATGGTTTTCGAAGAGTTTGACAGAGCACCATTTGTGTACAGGAATCCGATACGACACCGTGCACAAGGCGGCACCAAGTGGATTACCATCGGCTTAAGCCAGGAGTTCCTATCGGATTTGTGAATGTAGTCCCTATATGATCTTTAGCCTGTGCAGATATGATTCAAATCTATTTACAAGCGGATTAAGCACATCCATGTGCACACAGTGACAGAAAAAAAACGTCAAGATTGAAAGCAATGTCTTCTAGTCAAAGACAGAAACAAAAATATCTACTGGAGTGCAGTATTAAGGCCTGACATGATGCCTGGTCAATATCTGTGATGGAATGCCATCACTAGGGTTGTGGGTGTGTGCTGACTGCCGTAACAACGAGCTCTTGACTCTTTGGTGTTGCGGTCAAAGTGCATGTTGGCATTCTGAAAACCTGGGTTCAAAGCCAGGTGGGGTGACTGCATTCCCTTTCAATACAATGTCCCTGTATGCCTTCTCTATTGTCTGTAGAAGGGCCATGTGTTGATGGGGATGATGGTCATAGACCTTCTAGAGCAAGGCAGAGAAGACGAACAACAGTATTTGGACTTATAGCTGCACACATAGTTATGTTACCACCAGGTTATCCTCTGACATTGAGCACAGTGACAAACAATGTTCCTCATTATACTGAAGTTTACAGTTTTTTTCTGATCACTTAAGCAGATTTTGTGTACCTATTGGCTATTTATGCAAAACTCTACATAGAAATTTTAGGAGCTATTTTAGGAGCGCACAACGCTTTGAACCCAGATGTACCTGCTGCTGCGCCAGAGAGGCGAGATGAACTGGCAAAAAAGTTCCAATATGTATAGCCTGTATAGCCATATATTTTTATGTTTTAGTAAGCAAACAGGCACAGATAATGAGAATATAGCAATGTTGTGCAGTTTATAGCAATGTTCTGCAGTTTATTATGACCGCCGCTAGCAAAGCTAGCGAAAGCGGTCATTATAGTGTTGCCGAGACTTTCTTCCCCCCTTTTTTTTTTTTAAATTTATTATGACCGCCGCTAGCGAAAGCGGTCATTATAGTGTTGCCGAGACTTTTTTCCCTTTTTTTTATTTATTTATTTTTTATTTATTTATTTTTTCACCGATTTTTCGTCAACGATTGCCAGGACACTGGAACTCTGGGGGAGATGAATCTTTGTAGGCATGTAGCCCTAGAAGTTTTTGAGCGAATAGGAGCTTTTGGCCCCCAAGGGCCACCCCCCCGCTGTGCCATTGTCCATCAAAGACGGGGAGATGCCGAAAAGTTTTTGCTGAATAACTCAGTGAATGTCTCACCGAACAACAAGATTTTTTTGTGATATGTCGGTGTTACAGGGGCGTATCGACCCAGTCCATAAACACTCACTTAAAGTGTAGCGCCACCTAGTGATATGGGTAAATGCGAAAAATGGGATTTTATATTGGCAGTATCTTGGACCGAGAAGGTGGGAACTGCACAAAATATGTCATGCACGATCAGCACAAAGACCTCTAAAAGCACAGCACATGCCATAAAATTTGGCCCATTTTTTTTGTCGTGAAATCTGTTGACCCTCCCACATTGACAATACTGGTTAATGGCCACTTCCAATGAAATTAATTTCCGGGAAATTTTTAAATTGCGAAAGTGAAAGTAAATGAACTCGTCATAGGCCGTTCATGTGAATCTCACCAAATTTGGTACATGTCATCTACAGACAATGCTGACAAAAAGTTATCAAAGGATTTATCGTGAGATGGAATGTTTCAAAGGGACATGTCAATCAAAATTCAAAACATAGCTTAAAATTCTTCAAAAGTCCATATCTTGGCTTCTAATTGTTCATATTTGGTCAAAGTTGACATGACAACTTTGAACAGCTTTCTTTTCATGTGCACCAAATTTTGTGACATTTTGTCACAGGGTGCAATGTTTCCCGTCAAAGCTAGGTGTACAAAAACAGTTTTTGTTAAATATTCGTGCAGTGCTGTTTGTCGGATCAGATTCCATCGTTTTCTTACCAGCGCTCCATGATAGCATAGTTTTCAGAATGATTATGAAGAATGAAAGAAGTTTTATTTAGGCTACATCGACTGTCTGAGAGGGGGAGTTGAGGTGTGCACACGATTCCTCTTTTGTGTGTGTGTGTGTGTGTGTGTGTGCGCGTGCGTGTTGTGGTTTAAAACTATGTTATGTCTATGCGCTGTTTTGTTTACTGTACGGCAGGAGAGGGGGCTCAACAATAACCAACAGCGAAAATACCGTAACGATTTCACTCTGATTCGTTATTTTGACGTTACAATCTGTCTCCCCATTCCTCTTCATTGCATTGCAACGTATAGTGGCTCCATCCACAGGGCGGAACGGGCCTAGGCTATCGGCTGCCAAAGGAAACAGGGAAACTCGGGTGACTCTGTAAATGTAGATAGATACATAGATAGATCTAAAGTGTAATGGAGACGTGTGTTCCAGGTTGATCTGCATAGATGAAAAAAAAGGCTTTTAAAAAAAAACCACACACACACACAGACGTGCGCAACTCTCCCGCTCTATGATCACTGAAGGAGCGGGATTAGAATAAAATATGCGCAATTCCCGCAATCGCGCACCCAAATTCAGGCCCTGGATAACTCATCAAAAAAATTGCCCAAGACAATGATTTTGTGTCAGTATGCCGGTGTTAAAGAGGCGTATCGACCCATCCCATAAACCACCTAGTGATATTGTGATTTTGCATTGCTAATATCTTGGACCGAGAAGGTGGGAACTACACAAAATATACACAAACACACAGAATGTCATTCATTTAAAACCCACATCCATGCCCACTTCCAGTAAATCATTTCCACACAAACTCTCACCTCACAACACTGACCTACCACAAACTCATCATACCTGCGGTTCCCACACTTCAATACACTGCGGCGGTCATACCATGCACCGCTATGCGGTACATCTAGTTTACAATTTCTTTTGTCGTTTTAAAGAAACAGCGATTGCAATGTTCTGCAGTTTATTTCCGATTTCTTTTGCCGTTTTAAATAAACAGTGTGGCAAGTTGTAAGAAATAATATGGACAAATCATCAAAAGAAAACTAATGGTTTGATGGACCTTCCCCTTCCGTTTATTTTTGATGTTTCCTTTGAGTTTAAAGCTTTTGTGCTCCGTCTTCTAACGTTGTTGTACCGGTTTCGGCACTGTTCGAAAGTTCTCTTCTTGCCAAAGGAGGATACAATTACTGAAGATATTTCCTCCCATACGTCTTTGACCCGTGGAGGTTTGGGGAGATTCTTTCCATCCCCGAATATTAACTGCTCACGCGCTTTTACTTCATGCACGAGCAGATCGGTCTCCTCTACCGAAAAGCTCCTCCCGTCCGGGTAAATCCGCCATCGTAATAGCAACAGACCATGGACAATGCGCCCGCTGGCTCTTAAAGGGAATGAGAGTATAAATTCTCATTGGTTAATTGTATGTTACGCCCAAAAAACACCCATGACTAATGAAGTAACTTAACCCAACCCTTTTGAACGATGCGCCTGGCGCAATGTTCGCTTTTTCCGCCGTGAAAATACCAAATTGTGTCGAGAACGCCCCCAAAGCAACTTGCGCGACAGACTTTAGACAATGCGCATATGATCATGAAAATAGAGCCCTATGAGTTGCTATATAGTGGAGCTCATAACGAACCGAAAAGCTCCTCCCGTCCAGGTAAATCCACCAGCGTAATAATAATAATAATAATAATAATAATAATAATAACCTTTGCTTGTATAGCACAGTTCATACATACAAGATGCTCACGTGCATCAGGCCACGGACATTGCACCCGCTGGCTCTTAAAGGGAATGAGAGTATAAATTCTCATTGGTTAATTGTATGTTACGCCCAAAACACACCCATGACTAATGAAGTAATTCAGGACCAACCCTTTAGCCTGGCGCAATGTTCACTTTTCCCGCCGTCAAAATACCAAATTGTGTTGGGAACGCTCCCAAAGCAACTCGTGCGACTGACTTTAGACAATGCGCATATGATCGTGAAAATAGAGCACAAAGTGTTTTTTCCGAGTGAAAACACAAAAAAACATACAGCAATTTCACTGAGAGAAAAAAGTCTACATCTTGTCGTCTCTTTGGGTCTGGTCACAAAATTTTGTCAACATGGGATGCAATGTCTTCTAGTCAAAGGCGCTGACAAAAATATCTCCTGGAGTGCAGTATCAAGGCCTGATATGATGCCTGGTCTGTGATGCAGTGCCATCACTAGGGTTGGGTGTGTGCTCTGACAGCCATACCAACAAGCCTGGCTCTTTGGCGCTGCGGTCAAAGTTTATGTTTGGTACCTTGGAGACCCAGGTTCAAAGTTGGATGGGATGACTTTTCTCCCCTTTGCTACAATATCCCTCTATGCCTGCTTCATTGCCTGTAGACGGGCCATGTGTTGAGGGGGATGATGGTCATAGACCTTCTAGCACAAGGCAGAGAAGGTGAATGATGAACAACAGCATTTTAACTTATTGCTGCACACATAGTTATGTTACCACTGTGGTGTCCTCTGATTATGGCACAGTGTCCAATAATCTTTCTGCCAAGTCTCCTCCTGAAAGTGAGGTTGAAACCTGCCTCATCCGCAAAAATCAACTCATGACCTATATGTATGGCATCTGCATCTAGCTCCATCACTCTCTGAAAAAAAAACAGTTTGGACATTGTACTGTACTCCAACCAGAAAGCTTACCTGTGGCTAGTTTACTTTGCAGGCTGACTGCAAAGTGAACTAATTATCTACAATGGCAAATGGCAGAATAGTGTAAATAATAGCCATCAATGTGTATCATTTTAGTAAAGTATTGAGTCAGGTTTACAGTTCTGCAAAAAGAGTGTTGTGCAGTGGATTATGTTTACTCTTTTGTACAGTGTGTGTTTCAAAATTACAAACTGAGTGCAAAGCAGAGTTTGTGGTATTAGTTTTGCAAAATCAGTGATGGGTTTTTGTTTAGATCACGGATAGTTGTTTAGGTATTAAAGGGGAACTTCCATCGTTATTTTTATTCATATTTCTGTGTCGCCACTATGGTTGAATGCATTGTGCGTCATTTCTGTGAAAAATTATGTCCTAGATATCTTGTTTGACGCTGTTTTCTGTAAGCTATAACAGGTCTAGTGGTTGAACGACTGGCTTTTCCGGTGTCCCTCGTGAATATCCATGACGTGTCAATAAGGCACCTCTGATTGGGCAAATTCGCTGTTCGCTGTCCACCAATCCTTTGGGATGTGGGCTTGCCATACATGGCCCTGGGTGGGGCTTACGACCTAGTGACGTAGATAGGTTTAGCATGCTCTGATCTGCTCGTTTTGGTTAGCTCGACCCTTCAATGACCAGTAAAACTATGAGGGTCGAATTTCACGTCTTGGAATGCTGCGTGCATATACTGCTTGTTGTGACCCACCACATTGTAAATAGAGCTACTAAAAGTGGTTTTTGACGGAAGGACCCCTTTAATAGTTTTAGAAATTGTTCTACAGGAATCACTGTTAGTGTTTAAGCATTCAGAAAAAACGGTAACTGCGTCTTCAATTTTGATTGACGTGATTTTGAAACAGCTCATCTCAAGATAAATCCATTGATAACTTTTTGTCAGCATTGTCTGCAGATAACATATAACACATTTTGCAAGATTCACATGAATGCCTTATGACGAGTTTGTTTACTTTCACTTTTGTCATTTTAAAAATTTGACGGAAACTGTTTTTTGTTAAAAGTGGGCATTGACCAGTATTTTCAGTGCGTGAGGTGTAATGGACTTTAAAACAAACAAAAACTGGTTTTAAACTGTAGGGTTCTCCAGATAATCGGAAAAATGTCATTTTGTACAATTACAGCACTCCCTACAGGCTGAATTGTACAGTACATGCTTTTAGAGGTTTTTGTGCTAAACGTACATGGTGTATTTTCTGCATACGAATGCAATGTACATAAGTTGAAGAAGAATGAAGAATAATAATCTTCCAAAAAGAATAAATACACTAAAAACACAAAACAAAAATCCACACACAGAATCCTGACAAAAACACTAAGCTTCATGCTATGCCTGTTGTAAGCAATGCGTGTAAATAAACAAAGCTTTACTTTCACAGGCGGAAAGTAAGCTACATACACAAAGTTTTGCTACAGAAATACAGGGGACCCATACCAAACTTTTTTTCCTTTCTTTGTGATTGATTGTCCATTATTCCTGGTTGTAGGTTGAATTAAGCTTCTCTGTTTAGATATTAATGAATGTGAAGACAATGTCTGTGGAGAGAAGGCCGACTGTGCCAACACCTATGGCTCCTACACCTGCCGCTGCAAGAGTGGGTTCAGCCTGGTCATCACACAGAACAGGAAATTCTGTCTAGGTTGGTGTGCCCATGCTGACACACACTGGTAATGTTAAACTAAGTTTTCCCACATTAATCCATTTTATTTCACTACATCTGTAAGTCTTTCCTTTTTTACAGATATAAATGAGTGTGACATGCCCAATAAGTGCCCAGGAGGGGAGTGTGTGAACACAGAGGGGTCTTACACATGTGAATGCAAGACTGGCTTTACCAAGAACTGGAAAAGCCAATGTGAAGGTACAGTATTGTACATAGTGTTGTCTATGCTAGTATCTAGTGATCTAATGTGACTTTTAATGGTTGCTTCATGTTGTAATCCTACAGGGTGATTGTAGCATGATTGGATTGGATTTTTCGTCATTTGTATTTGGCATCAGGTATATTAATTTGTGTGTTATGTTATGTAGAGTTAGTATTGCCTGAAATTTTGGCTTGAGTAACACTTAGGTACTTTAAGTAACACTTGGGTACTTTAAGTATTAAGTGTGTCTCAGTTGAGGTCTTGTGTGATTTTACCATTTACCATTTGTACAGAAGTCACTTTTAAAGTGATTCCAGTGTGGTGTTCCCATAGTGATACTAGTTAATTCCTGGACCCTGGTATACCCAAAAGCAGAGGTTAAAATAAAGGTGTAAAGGACTTGTGGTGTCACAGTCAGAAAAGGACATGCTGAATGAAAACTGTCAGAGAAGAGATGAAAACCAATTAATGGATCAAACAGGCCAAAAGGAGACAAAACCGCTAACTTAACTTGGTGAGAAAACCAAAGGTCTGATGTACAGTATGTCACAAAAGTGAGTACACCCCTCACATTTTTGTACATTTTTAATTATATCTTTCCATGTGAGAAGTCTGAAGATATAACACTTTGCTACAGCGTAAAGTAGGCAGTGTACAGCTTATATAACAGTGCAAATTTGATGTTCCCTCAACATGACTCAACACACAACCATTAATGTCTAAACCACTGGCAACAAAAGTGAGTACACCCCTAAGTGAAAATGTCTAAATTGTGCCCAATTAGCCATTTTGCCTCCCTGGTGTCATGTGATCCATTAGTGCTACAAGGTCTCAATTGTAAATGGGTAGCAGTTGTGTTAAATTTGGTGTTATCACTCTCACATTCTCTCATACTGGTCATTGGAAGTTCAACATGGCACGGCATGAAAAAGAAGTCTCTGAGGATTTTAAAAAGAAAAGTGTTGCTTTACATGAAGATGGCCTAGGTTATAAGAAGATTGGCAACACCCTGAAACTGAGCTGCATCACAGTGGCCAAGACCATACGGCACTTCAAGAACACAGGCTCTACTCAGAACAAGCCTTGCCATGGTCGACCAAAGAAATTGAGTGCATGTCCTCAACATCCTATCCGGAGGCTGTGTCTTCAAAATAAGCGTAGGAGTGCTGCCAGCATTGCTGCAGAGGTTGAAGGGGTAGCTGGACTGCCTGTCAGTGCGCAGACCATACGCTGTACACTGCATCAAACTGGTCTGCATGGTTGTTGTGCCAGAAGGAAGCCTCTTCTGAAGATAATGCACAAGACAGCCCACAAACAGTTTACTGAAGACAAGGAGACTAAGGGCATGGATTAGTGGAACCATGTCCTATGGTCTGACCAAAATTAACTTGTTTGGTTCAGATGGTGTCAGGTGTGTGTGGCGGCAAGCAGGTGAGGATTACAAAGACAACTGCGTCCTGCTAACAGTCAAGCATGGTGGAGGAAGTGTCATGGTTTGGGACTGTATGAGTGCTGCCGGCACTGGGGACCTACACTTCATTGAGCGAACCATGAATGCCAATATGTACTGTGACATACTAAAGCAGAGCATGATGCCCTCCCTTTGGAAACTGGGCTGCAGGGCAGAATTTCAACATGGTAACGGCCCCAAGCACACCTCCAAGATGACCACACCTTGGGTGAGGGTGAAGGTGATGGCTTGGCCTAGCATGTCCCCAGACCTGAACCCAATTCAGCATCTGTGGGGCATCCTCAAACGGAAGGTGGAGGAGCACAAGGTCTCTAACATCCACCAGCTCCGTGATGTCGTCATGGAAAATAATGGTGGCCACACAAAATATTGACACTTTGGGCACAATTTGGACATTTCCACTTAGGGATGTACTCACTTTTGTTGCCAGTGGTTTAGACATTAATGGTTGTGTGTTGAGTTATATAAGCTGTACACTGCCTACTTTACGTTGTAGAAAAGTGTTATATCTTTAGCCTCTTCCATGGAAAGATAGATATAATAAAAAAGTACAAAAATGTTAACGGTGTACTCACTTTTGTGACATACTGTATATTTAGGCACGTACAACAGACATACAGAGGACATTTAGTATGCACAAGTCTGCCCTCTGCCTTCCTTGGAGAATTTACTGAAATGTGTTCTATTGTCAGCACTAGGTTCAACCATTATGATTGTATGTGATTCCATGGATTTGATTTATGATATTATTTTCCTTGCTGTACTTTTACCACCACCCAGCACTGCTATTTAACAGGTGGTTGACAGATACTGCCTACCCCAGCTGCTACCCTACAGCTGCTGCTGTTTTCTCAACTTCTGACAACTACCTACTTACTTCTCATGTGCTCATATGTGATATTGTTAATAAACATAATAGCAAGCCAAAGGCAGATTTTGACATCACAGTGCCTGCAAAGTAAATAGAATCACATCAAAACAACCATGTAGCAACTCATAACGTAATAACGGCTCTTAACGTAATAACTGAAATGTAATAAATGTTCATAACGTAATAATCGACTCTTAATGTAATAAAATCATGAGCGCATAATGTAATAACATCTTTGCGCATAACGTAATAATGTAATAACCTATTACGTTATGAGCTCCACTATATAGCAACTCATAGGGCTCTATTTTCATGATCATATGCGCATTGTTTAAAGTCTGTCGCGCAAGTTGCTTTGGGGGCGTTCTCGACACAATTTGGTATTTTCACGGCGGAAAAAGCGAACATTGCGCCAGGCGCATCGTTCAAAAGGGTTGGGTTAAGTTACTTCATTAGTCATGGGTGTTTTTTGGGCGTAACATACAATTAACCAATGAGAATTTATACTCTCATTCCCTTTAAGAGCCAGCGGGCGCATTGTCCATGGTCTGTTGCTATTACGATGGCGGATTTACCCGGACGGGAGGAGCTTTTCGGTAGAGGAGACCGATCTGCTCGTGCGTGAAGTAAAAGCGCGGGAGCAGTTAATATTCGGGTATGGAAAGAATCCCCCCAAACCTCTGCGGGTCAAAGAAGTATGGGAGGAAATATCTTCAGTAATTGTGTCCTCCTTTGGCAAGAAGAGAACTTTCGAACAGTACGCAAAGCGGTACAACAACGTTAGAAGACAGGAAACAAAAGCTTTAACCTCAAAGGAAACATCAAAAATAAAAGGTGGAGGTCCATCAAACTATTAGTCCACTAGTTTTCTTTTTGATGATTAGTCCATTTCATTTCTTACAACTTGCCATGCTGTTTATTAAATAAACTGTAGAACATTGCAATCGCTGTTTATTTAAAACGATAAAAGAAACTGCAGAACATTGCTATAAACTGCAAAACATTGCTATACTCTTATTATTTGTGCCTGTTTGCTTACTAAAACATAGAAGTACATAGCTATACAGGCTATACATGTTGCAACTTTTCTGCCAGTTCAGCTCGCCTCCCTGGCACAGCAGCAGGGGCATCGGGGTTCAAAGCGGTGTGCGCCCCTAAAATAGCTTTTCAGCAATGCGCGAAAAACATGGTTTATGCTCATCATTGGCGCAACTGATTTATGCGTCCTCATAATAGCAGACCAGACCACACCTCTTCTTTTCGCTGCCACACCCGTGAGGGCGCAGTGTCATTCGCTATCTAGACAACGTAATTTTTTGCCTGAAAAAATGAACGATACGCCGGCACAAAATAGCAATGACAGCATGCGCATGTCGCGAATGCACAATGCGCCGTGGCAAAATAGGGCCCATCATGTAATAAAACCTCCTAACGTAATAATGTCTTATAATGTGAGAAAAGCTGTTAACACTGTTTATCTAAAAAAGGAAAAAGAAATTTGCATTATCATTTTTTTTACCTTTGCCATTGCTGCAAGGTGAAACGTTAACGGTTAACTAGCGCTTTTGAATCAATCCTATTGTTTATTAAAGGTGCACTGTGTAATATTTTTAGTAGTTTATGTCCAGAATTCATGCTGCCCATTAACAAATGTGACCTTTTACATGAATACTTACCACAACCATCAAATTCTAAGTACTCATTGTGACTGGGAAAATTAAACTGTTCATGAATGAAAACCACGATTTTCTCCATTTTTCAAATTTGGCCATAGACAGTAAGTTTCTATTTTTTGACATTTCAATTTTCAATCAGAAGAAATTAATTGACTTCTGAGTAATGGAATAACTAATATGTTAATTAATGTTAAGCAATACATTATAATAACTCAAAATGCACTTTGAGCTTAGATATCCATCTGGTCAGTTCAGTCACCCTTTGTGGGTAATGAAGTTTCTGTTTATTTTGTTTGTTTGTCTGGTTTTTGTTGGTGGTGTTGTAACCACTGATAGCATATAAAAGTATAGACAAACCCTGGCAAAACATAACCCCCCTTGGTCGAAGTACCTAAGAATAATTGTTATAAATGTTATAATATATTGTTATAATATATTGATATAATTGTTATAATTCATAATAACTAAATAATATTGTTAATAACTGTTAATTCATGTTTAATAATTCATCATGATTATGAATCAACAACTAAGAATCAACTAACCAACATTATTTAATCAATTAATGTTAGTTAATGACTAATGACAAAATGTAAGAATACAAAACTATCAAATAAAAGGCTACTCAGTTTCTCTAATTTACATATAATATACTGAAAACCATTCCTTTTTTAGATAAACAGTGTTAATGCAGCTTTTCTCACAGTATAAGACATTATTACGTTATGAGGTTTTATTACATTATGAGTTGCTATATAGTGGAGCTCATAATGTAATAGGTTATTACATTATTACGTTATGCGCAAAGATGTTATTACGTTATGCGCTCATGATTTTATTACATTAAGAGTCGATTATTACGTTATGAACATTTATTACATTTCAGTTATTACGTTAAGAGCCGTTATTACGTTAAGAGCCGTTATTACGTTATGAGTTGCTACAAACCATCACCTTGGAAAACAAAGATTAATATGAAAGGAGAAATCCAGTGTGAAAAGAATTTGGAGTATATTACATGATAACGAGTTCAAACATTCATTGGGGAGCAAACCCATGCTAATCCAATGCATTCCAAACCAGGTGGCTTTTAGCTTATACTTCCAAAAGGGTCACAATCGAAGGACCTGTTTTTTTTTTTACATTGCCATAATGGAAGCCTGTAGATATCATAATTTCTATAGTATTTGCAACCGCCAAAAATTGGGGTGTGTGACATGATATGTTGCCGCCCTGCATTGGCTATAACCACACTAAGTAAGTTTGGAGGAGTGGACCGTCTCTCTGTAGTTCTCTTTACATTGGAACCCCGCTATTGTTTTGGCTTCGAAATCCTGGGTTCACGTCAGGAAAGCAATGTGAATGAAAGACGTGTTGTCTGAAGCCGAGTTCAGGAGCCGTAGCTTAGTGGCACCGCGTAACATAGGGGTGTCCAAACTATGGACTATGGCTCACACATAGTATTGTAACTGTCACGGGACATCAGCGCAGCAGGCCATTCAAAACAACAACCAATGACGAGTTCAGTAGAGTAAAGTTCAGTAAAGTTTCAACTTTAGCCTAGTAATTACCAGTCTAACATGTCTTTTGCTTGGTCACGTGTCCACTTCGGTCTACTGTGCAAACTCCTGCTGATGTTGAGTGACGTCGGCCAACGAACCCAAATGTTATAAATTGAAGAGTAGATGCTCAAACACAAATCAGACAGTATACGATCATTTTTGTAATGCGTGTTTTTCTACCATTATCGTTGCAATCACTTTTACTGGAGTGGAAAGCTAATACTGTACTTGGGTATTCTACTAACTGTCGTTCCAGGGAGTCTTGCAAGTTACCATGTCAAGGGCGCTAGCTAGTTAGCACGTCCATACTAACCTGCAGTGTGTAGCTTAGCTTAGCCATCTTTCTTTGGGCTTCATTTGCATCGTACAGTAACATCCAAAAAGATTACAGTTCCTCTTACAAACAAATACCAATTCGGATGCTTATTTTGCTGGAAATACAGCTGAAAATGTTTCCCTGAAATGAACAAAAATGTAAACGAGCATGATTATGGGTATGGCTTGTTATTCAAACAGTACAGTAAATTTCCTTGTGTGCGACAGAAACTCACTAGCTGTCGCATGATGTAAGAAACGTTTATCTGAAATTGTGCTAAAAATGACGTCACACAAGACAATGACATAAGAGGTTTCCGATCAAGGCAAATAGGTTTTGCAGTTGTTTTTCCGGTGTCTAACAATACCAACATCAAGGTGTGGCGTGCCTCCTATGTGAAGTTGTTTCATGTCAAAATGACGCTGAAATGAATGCTAAAGGCTACTGGGCCCTTTCCGGGTGGGCCCTTTCGCACATGAGGATTCAACTTCCGCGTCTAAACCTGCCCCCTTGCCCAAAACCCTGTGTGTGTTGCCATGTTCACATTAAACCCGCCCTGGCAAAACGTGTAGGGTTTGAGGCGGGTTGATTGCCGTGTCGATTGAACACCGGACAATGTGATCCATGATGTGGTACAGGCACCACAGTTTAAGGTGATAAATGCATGATATTCAGCAGTGTGAAAAGGTCTTATGAGAGACAATTCCGCTTCCAACCTGTAGGGCGACTTTAATAGCCCACACTTAAAGTAGGGCACTTTAATAGCCCACACTTATTGTTCTATTTTCACAAATGGGAAGTCATCTTTCCTAAAAGGCATCATAATACACATGTGCACAAGCATAGATGTATACTTTTTTTCATTTCAGATGTCAATGAATGTCTGACCTTAGGTGTGTGTGCTCATGGTCACTGTACAAATTTACAAGGATCGTACAAGTGCGTCTGTAATTCTGGATACCAAACTGGTCCTGATGAAACCAGCTGTCAGGGTAAGTCAACCACACACACATACATTCACTTATTTACACCATAACACACACTTACACAAATACATCATAAAACATTTAAGGTGTTGATTTTTACACATATACAACACTGTGTAACTCCTAAGCCACTGTTAGTTTGTTGTTTAGCAAAGTGAAAATTTTAACTGGCCATCTAGTCATTCATTCATTCATTCATTCATTCATTCATTCATTCATTCATTCATATCTATTTATTACATGAATTATGTACACAGCATTAAAAAAGAGATTGCCAGAACAAAATGGCCTCTGCATACAAAAAAGTCTATATTTAGTGTGATCATAAAGCTGCCAGATGCTAGGTCTCATTCAGATTTGTACCCGTGATCCATGTTTTATGTGTTTCATGTGTTTTATGCCATGTGTTCTGTATTCCTCTGTTTTCCACTTTATGTTTTGTCCTTTTCTTGCAGTTCCTCATTTTCTCTCCATTATATTTAAACATCTGCTGGCACTTTGCCTCTTACAGTATCTAACCCCTGTCTTTTGTTTCTGTGTTGTTGGATTATATCCTATCCTGTTGTCAGTTTTGCATGTAGTTAAGCCTGTTTTTGTCAACTCATGTCTTGTCAAGTCCTGTCTTTGAATCTTGAAGCCTTCTTTTTGGAAAGTCAAGTTCTGTTTTTGGAAAGTTAAGACCAGAGTTTTTTTTGTGGCAGTATGTTGTGTCTCCTGTATGTGTGCATGTAGGCTTGTTTGTGTGTGTGTGTTAACACAACTTTATTAAGCATTAATTGTTTTGTGTAGATGTGGATGAGTGTTCCTTTCGTGGAATGTGTGATAATGGGGAGTGTGTCAATCTGCAAGGATCTTATAGCTGCAGTTGTAAGCTTGGCTACCAGGTCTCTCAAAGTGGCAAGGCCTGTCAAGGTGTGTATTTTGTTGATTATAATTATTGCTATATTAATATTTAGTAAATGTAAATATACTACTATATTGTGTAATTGTTAATACACATACAAAGTACTAAACTCTCTTTCTAAACTCGACATATCATAGCTGCTGCTTGTGTTAGTGTAGCACAGTCATATAGACTTTTAAAATGTTTTTTGGTTTGTTTGTTTGTTAATCTCTCTCTTTATATGTCCTTTCCAGTCTTTTATTATCATTTCTGACCTCGACTTCAGTTTACTGACATGCAACTACTTATGATACTGTTTTTCTTTGGCATTATACTTTATGTGTGTTTAGGGGATATTAATAAAGATCCCAAAGTTAGTGTGGTGTATTCACTTGTTAAACAGATATCAATGAGTGTACCTCTAGAAATGCCTGTCCCAGTGGAATATGCACCAACACAGAGGGTTCCTATATCTGTACCAATTGCAAGCCTGGATTCATCAAATCAGCTGATGGCCAGAGATGTGAAGGTATTAATGGATGCACAGTGCACACAGAAGAACCTTTGCAATAATTTTTTACCAGTTTAATTCAGCTGTGCAGTTGAACCATCTTTTTTATACAGTATATGACCTTGAAGTTCAATACAATATCCCCCTTCACTATGACCCCAGGACTCATATATTCTTGTATTGAGGAACAGTCTGTGTTGCCTCCTCTGCTTTAGACATTGATGAGTGTGCACAGGCCTTTTGTCTGGATGGAGTTTGCACAAATACAGAAGGCTCCTACACGTGCACCCAGTGCCAATCCGGCTACATGTTGTCCCTGGACCACCAGAGGTGTGAGGGTGAGTCAAACTGCACTTCTGTTAGTTATTAATCAATTTGAATGTGATCGCATGCTGCAATGAAACCTCACACAATGTTTGAGTTTGTGAAGTGAGTTTTGAAGACAGTGTTCTCATTCATGAATTGTAAAGTTATATAGCCTAATCCATGAAATATAGTAGACAAAACTTATCTTGTGCATTACCACCTTCCCTGTATGCAGACTATGTTGTTGACAGATTTAATCATGTGGTAGGGATTGTTAATTAATATCGATAAATTATCGATATATTCGATATGTCGATAATATCGATATATATATATTTTTTAGTTGAACAATGTATGCTATCTACAATTTCATGGGCATTTGCTAAAGGGGCTGTGTAATTTTGTATTCATACCCATTTTAAGTCTATGTCAGATTTGACAGTGAAGTAAAGTCTAATTTTTAAATCCCACCTTTCCTGCTTCCTTGGTGGTACCTGTCAAAACAGGTTTCTCTGCATCCATCTGCAACATCGCAGTTTCTATCTCGGGGCTAAAATAAAAGTCTGTTTTTACACGCGTTATGCACTATCATGTTGTAAATTCTATGGCCACGGCCTTTGATTTGGGCTATTGTGTAGTCATTCCAATGGCAGTATTATATCTAACAATCTTTTGGGCTTAATCGTCCGGATTTAGACTCTGTGAAAAGATTGTCATCTAAACCAAGCACTTAGAGATAGCATATTAGTCTTTCCTGATTAGTTTGTTTCCCTTGTAGGAGTCAGTATTGTGAACACCTCATTTCTTTAAACCTTCACACAAAGTGAACAGTTGGAGTTCTTTGGAAAGAATTTCAATAACAAAAGTGACATTTTTTTTTATTTTTAGATATCGACGAGTGTTTCTCTGCATCCATCTGCAATAATGGCATCTGTCTGAACTCAGAAGGCTCATACTCATGCTCAGCCTGCCCCACTGGATATCTTGTGTCACCAGATGGCGAGCTCTGTGAAGGTCTGCATGCTCCTTTTCAGAAGTCCAGCTCATAGTTGAATTTGCAAAATGACCACACAGCATGCAGGACACAGTCCTTGACACCCCCCCCCCCCCCACACACACACACACACACACACACACGACTCAGCCCCCTCACCACTAGATGTTATTGACCCCCCAACGCACACACAGCACACAGCACGCCTGTCACAGACCTTGCGTCCACCATCCCACCCCACACACACACACATACACATACAAAGCATACAGAATACAGCCCTCACGCCCCCCCCCCCCCCCTTCACATACACACAGAGCATGCAGGACACAGTTCTCACACCCACCTTCCACACATATGCGCAGACCCCTGACCACTAGATGTCATTGGACCACCTCCATAGCATCCTATGACTTTTTGGCCCCCCATACACAGCCCATCATCATCGACGCTACCCCCCACACACACCGCCTTGTACCCCCTCTCCTCACACACGTTTACCCAATCCCCACCCCATCTCCACCTTTGACCCCCCCCCCCCCCACCCAACAGAACACATAACACATAGCACTCACCCCCCCCCTCACACACACACACACAGCACTGCCCCCCCCTTTCTACACACTTCAGTCCCATTCTTCCCACTTACACCCAACACTCCTCTTATGCTCCCTCATGCTACCCCATGCCTATCTCAAGACAGCCCTATTCTCCCCCTCTCACACACACACATATCGGACATAGCCCTCACTTCTGCCACACCAACCCCCCAATACCATGAAGGACACAGCCATTTCCGTTTCATTTTTCTTTGTATGACATCCTGGGTTCAATCCCCAGCATCTCCAAGGACGATCACTCACTGTTGTTTTTTTTTTACTGTGTTGTGTGTTGTGTTGCAGATGTAGATGAGTGTCTTTCTCCTGGAGCTTGCCCCCTTGGTCTCTGCATAAACACTCCAGGCTCATTCTCCTGCATGGCCTGTGACACTGGCTATGCACTGTCCTCTGACAGAGTTACATGTGAAGGTACAAAGTACTTACAGTTTTTTCTGATCGCTTAAGCACATTTTTTGCACCTATTGGCTGTTTTTGCAAAACTCTACACACAAATAACAAAACCTTTCACCAAATTAGCAAAACATTGTAGATACCTTGCAAAAGCTAACACATCTTGCTTAACTCTGCAAACCTTTGTAAAAATGGTGTTTTTGTACCAAACAGTTAACACAAACCATCATATTAATTAGCACACAATGCGGCAACTACACACTAATGGTATCAATGAAAAACACATCTGGCTTTTGGTTGCACTGTGCACAAGATATTTTCAGTTTGAAGTCATGCACAGCTATCCTACTCAACACACAACACACAGGGATTCAAAGTTCAAGCATGGATGTTCATTTACACACATCAATACAAACATTTTTTTTTTCCAGTGAAAACACAAGAAAACATACAGTCATTTCACTGAGAGAAACAAACAAACAAACAAAAAAAAAAACAAGAAGTCTACATCTTGTTGTCTCTCTGGGTCCAGCCACAAAATTTTGTCAACATCAGCTGTAATGTTTTCTAGTCAAAGGCACTGACAAAAAATATCTCTGGAGTGCAGCATCAAGGCCTGACATGAGGCCTAGTCAATGTCTGTGATGGCGTGCCATCACTAGGGTGGTGTATATGCTTTGACTACCTTACCAACAAACCTGGTGTTGTGGTCAAAGTGCATGTTCATATCCAGGTGGGGTGACTCTTTTTCCCCTTTACTACAATATCCCTGTATGCCTCCTCCATTGCCTGTAGAAGGGCCATGCATTGATGTGGATGATGGTTATAGACCTTCTAGCGCAAGGCAGAGAAGGAGAACAACACCATTTTGACTTATAGCTGCACACATAGCTATGCTACCATGTTGTCCGACATTGATTATGGCACAGTGTCCGACAATGTTCCTTGTTATAGTGAGGCTGAAACCTGCCTCATCCACAAGAATCAGCTCATGACCTATGGCATCCGCCTTTAGCTCCACCACTCTCTGGAAAAGACAAAACAAATGCAGCACAGCAGGCCCATGTACAGCCCTAGAGTATGCACGTCCGGATTCAGTACCAATGATACTATAGCCTTATACCTTATGATGCTTGCTACACTGTAGTGGCTCAGGTTAGGCTGAACCCATTGGTCAGCTTCCCTCAGGGTCATTCCACTGTCCACTAAAGTAGCTCTGATTTCATCCAAAATTCTATTTCTTACTCTTTCTTCCTTCCCCTTCCTCTTCCCTACCACGTCCTCCTCTTACTTTTTTCACCTCCTCATCCTCTTCCTCTAACCACCTCCTTGTCCTCGTCGTCCTCTCCCTCTTGCTTTTTTACCTCCACATCTTCATGCTCCTCTCTAACTCTCACTCTTCTTTATTCCAACATTGTACTCCACCTCAAAAGCTTACCCGTGGCTTACTGTATTGCTAGTGTTCAGGCTGATTGCAAAGTGAATTATTTATATAAAAGAGTTTTCACACGTGACAGTGTGGCCAGAAAGTTGGCAAAATAGTTTAAATAATAGCCATGATTGTGTATAGTTTTGCTAAGAGTGTGTTGATTATTTGCAAGTTGTGTGTAAAGCAGTGAGTTGTGTTTACAGTTTTGCAAAAAGAGTGCTGTGCAGTGGAAGTGTGTGTTACAAAATTACAAACTGAGTGCAAAGCAGAGTTTGTGCTATTAGTTTTGTGAACTCAGTGAGGGGTTTTGCTATAAGAATTAGTAGTTTTAGAAATTGTGCTACAACAATCACTATACGTATTTAAGCATTTAGAAAAAACTGTAATAGTAGCATGTAATAGTAGCAGACAGCATTTATGTGTTTCCCTGGTGTGTTACCGAATGATTACTGCCCAATCTTGTTGTTCTGCTGACTCCGCCCTCTCTCCCTCTTCATCAGATGTGGATGAGTGTGAGGATGTTGTCAGCTGCGTGGGTGGAGAGTGCACAAACACACCTGGGTCCTTCACCTGCTCCTGCCCTACAGGGTTTGAACATCATCAAACTGGCTGCAGAGGTAAACACATATGCAAGGCTGGAGTGTTATGGCCACAACAACCATGTCCATCGTTGCGTCTCTCTCAGAGTTATTTTTTGTACTGCTTTAATAAGCTTAAGGTCTTTGATTTTATGCTATTTACTATTGATGAACATTGGAAGGTATTTACAAGCTTTTAAGGAGACAACTAAAAATAGCAGACTGCTTGACATCCATTATTGATGTGAATGGTCTTTCCTCAATCATCTTTCTCTCTACCTCTCTTTGTTTCTCTCACCCTTCCTCTCTCTCTCTCTCTCCTTATATCTGTCTGTCTCTTTCTCCCCTGTATCTCTCTTTCTCAATGTGGGTATGCCTCTGTGCTGGTCTTGATGGAAGATGTGAATGAGTGTGTGACAGCTGGGGTGTGTGGTGATGGAAACTGCCTGAACATTAAGGGCTCCTTCCTCTGTGTCTGTCCTGTGGGATATACCCAGGCCAAAGATGGACTTGGCTGCCAAGGTAAGATTCTTTTACTGTGAGTCACCCATCCTATTACTCAAATACACTACATTACTATATTTCCCTGTGGTTACTAAAAAAATGGTTGATAAAGCAACACTAAATCAAATGTATTGAAAGGACCTATTTGACTGAGAGCATTGCACACCCTCTGTGAGCTAACCTTGTTGTGGGCACGCTTAAGTGTTTCTCTTTGTCTGAGCAGTGTTGAACAACTTGGCAAGCAAAGACCTCTCAGCACTGGAAGTCTCTGCAGAGACCCAGACCCAATTCTTTGCTTTCAGACTGCCAAAGAAAAGATGGCTGTCTGTGCAGAAACAGGAGGCTCTATCTAGTTATCTCATCCTGGCCTGTGCAGCTACATCCCAATACACTCCACCCAGTTGGCTGTGTTGATCCTAACCATGGAAGCCATCCAGTATATGCCTCTTTCCAGACTCAGCATGGCAAAATACTTTTTTGCGCTACATTTGTTTCATTTTCCCTTCACTTTGTTTCTCTCTTCTATTTCTCCTCATACTCTGATACAGTAAAAAATAGAAACAAGTAGCTGATGAAAGGAATGTGGAAGGAAAGAAGGAAAGGTAATATAGAGGGGAAAAATTTAAGAGAAATAATGACACAAGTAATAATTCCCCTATCTTCATCTTCACTCACATAATGACTCCAGATTCAGTGCTGTCCAATGATTTTGCACCATTTACAGTTTTTCACAACTGCTAAAACTCAAACCTTACTCCATTTTCTCAAAACTGTAAACACAAATTCCAATTGTTCACATGCATTTCCCAAAACTCCCGACTGTTGTTGCAAAAGCGCACCACTGCCTCAAAACAGTTTTACGTGTGCTCAAAACCAAATTCTATTCTCAAAACAGAAACAACATCATCAAAATGAAATCACAATGAAACAGTTAGTACACTACACCAAAACATGAAAAGCACAATATTCAAATGTGTTTACAGTTTTTCTGAATTGCTAAAGCACAAAAACCAATTGGCTGGCCCAATTGCCCAATTGCTTTAGCTACTTCTCACAACTGCTCACTCTTTTGTCAATACCTTAAACCATTTTAGGTAGTAAAACACAATTTGCAAAACTCACTGACTCCCCTTTGCAAAACTCTAAACACATTCTCATTGTCAAAACACACTTTGCAAAACTCATGCCTCCTCTTTGCAAAACTCTAAACACATTCTCATTGTCAAAACACACTTTGCAGTGTAGGACACATGTGATTCAAAATGTTGAACATTCTTCTCCCCATTTGATCATCAATAAAGCACACATGGCAGTAGCTAAGCACAATGAGTCAAAACTTTATTATTTCTTTCAAATGACCTGACATCACCAATGTAAGCCAATTGAGAGCCACAAGAAGGTTGCAGCTTGAAAATGGCTGCCAACCAGAGACAAGAGAGGGAGGGACATAGCGAGGAAGAGGAGGTAGAGGAGGAACAAGAGGAAGAGTGTTTTTTTCTGCTAACCAAATTAGAGTCACCATTATAGATCACATTCTTGTCCATGGGTTGATGGCGATCTATGAAATTTCTTAGAGGCCATGGAATTGGCCTGTGCCATAGGCCAGGAACAGTGTCCAGGATAGATATGACATGTCAGGGCATTCTTTCCCTGTTACCTGGCAAGGGACATCATTTTTTTGTAATGTGGATGAGGTGCTGTGGCCTGACCAAACCCAAAGGCATGATATAGTAAAGCCCAGTGATCTCTTGTTTGCAGCACTGTATACAGCACTTGTAGTTTTCATTTGTACTGCATTCCCAAAATATATTTTTGTTCGAAGTATTTTAGCAAGTAATCTAATATTACCACTTAATTTTAGTCTATGTACAATACATATACATCCGAATTGTGCTATTTTTCAGTTGAAAATGCATTTTCAGGCCTATAAAAAACAACTTATGCTATTATACACATCTGAACGTTGTGCTTTTCATTTTTTGGTGTAGTGTTTACTAACTGCTTCATTGTAATTTCATTTTGACAATTGTGTTAATGTTTTGAGGATAGAGTTTGGTTTTGAGCACACGTAAAACTGTTTTGAGGGGTGTAGTAGCTTTTGCAACAAGAGTCAGGAGTTTTGGGACATGCATGTGAGCAATTGGAATTTGTGTTTACAGTTTTGAGAAAACGGGGCAAGGTTTCAAAAATTGAGTTTTAGCAATTGTGAAAAACTGTAATACCATAAGTTGTTTTTACAGCCCTGAAAATACATTTTCAATGGAGAAATAGCACAATTCAGGATGTATATGTACTATACATAGACTAAAATAAACTGGTAATATTAGATTACTTGCTAAAATACTTTGAACAAAAATACATTTTGGGAATGCAGTAGAAATGAAAACTACAAGTGCTGTATACAGTGCTGCAAACAAGAGATTACTGGGCTTTATCATGCCTTTGGGTTGGGTCAGGTAACAGCACCTCATCCACATTACAAGCAATAATGTCCCTTGCCAAGTAACAGGGAAAGACTGCCCTCACGTGTCATATCTATCATTGACACTGTTCCTGGCCTATGTCACAGGCCAATTTCATGGCCTCTAAGAGATTTCGTAGATCGTCATCAAACCCATGGACGAGAACGTGATCTATAATGGTGACTCTAATTTGGTTAGTAGAAAAAATCACTCTTCATTTTGCTTTTGCTCTACCTCCTCTTCCTTGCTTTTGCAATTTGTAAGGGCCTACACATTAGTATTCACTTAGCCCATCTTGCCGAGGTGTTTTGGCAAGATGTCTGGAGTGATAAAATAATTGACTTTGGTTTTGAAAAATCCACAGTGGACTGCAAAAAAGCATTATCCTAACAGCTGTTTGCATTCATGTCGATTTCAGTGTGGAGTTGAGAGATTAAGAGAGAGAAAGCATGTATGTGAGAGACTGTATCAGAGTATGAGTGTGAGACTGAGTGACTGGCTGAGAGAATGTGACAGAGTGTGTGAGTGAATTTGTGACAGAGTGTAAGAGAAAGTGAAAAAAAATATTTGAGGGAGAAAAAGAGTGTTTGTAAATGTAATAGACTCTAGAGTCTATTACATTATATGTGTGGGACTGTGTGAGTCATTTATCAAACATGTGTGCGACAAAAAATGGGTGTAAAATGGACATATGTTGATTTCTATGCAAAGTGCGGTATTTATGAATTTGAACACAATTGCAGGCTGCAATTGTGGCCAGAAAAAAAAGTCTGTTTTGCATGTATTTTGCACCTTCTTGTCATACATTTTAAGGACGAGGCGTCTGAACTGAGAATATATTTGGGCATGACATTGAAACTACACTCGTTTTTAGGTGCATTTGCTGCATTTATGAACAGATGCTCATTCTTATGATGGGAGTAGAGTGATGCATGTTTTGTAAATCTCATGTCATCCCTGTCATAAGTTGATTTTTCTGCTCAAATTTGCGCCGATTTCTTCGATTGTGTAATAAAAGTGGGCCAGTGTGTGAGTGAAGGAGGAAGTGTGTAAGGAACTTGGTTATGGTGCTAATGAGTTAGCTGCCATCACTTTCTGTCCCTCTCCACTTTACTTTGTTAAAAAAGCCAGCAAATATTCTAACAAACATTGTAAAGAAAAAAATGTTGCATATTTGTGTAATGTATCATGTGATTGTATTCCCTTCTCTCTCCATTTACCTTTTTCACCCTTTTAGATGTGGATGAGTGTGAGAAGGGCAATGTGTGCTTTCAGGGCGAGTGTCTGAATACAGTTGGCTCGTTTCAGTGTCTGTGTGAGGCCGGTTACAAATTCTCTGCACACACAGGAGACTGCGAAGGTACTGTAAGCTGGTGTCTTTGTGTGTTCACTCACACAGGTCTTTGGTGCATCATGCTCACTGAGATGTCACTGTGGGATAGAATGTAGCCATAGAAAAAATGCAGGTTGAAATGTACCAAGCCAAGCACGGTTTTCACAGAACCACAATTCTTTATGTGGAACAGAAGTCTGGTGCCTTATAGTCTTTCTCAAGACACCTGTCTGTCTATACCCTACATAATGTTATGTGTATGTGATGTGAACAATTATGTCTGTTTCTAGAACAGAATAGAATTTGTTGTCACTGCTTGTTGTCACTATTTTTTCTTTTATTTAAGAATGCCTTTTATTGTCTGTTTTACTGTCTGTGTGTGTATGTGGTATCGACAGATCTGGATGAGTGTAAAGAGTATGGCAGTGACGTGTGTGGAATGTGGCACTGTGAGAACACCATAGGTTCCTACCGCTGCTTCATTGGTTGCCAACCTGGTGAGGAGACAGAGGAATGTGGTGAGTATTAAACTGTCTATGCCAATGACATTATATCCCATTTAATACAATACTGATAAAGCAATTTATTTCAATAGTATGGCCATTAGTGCAATGTTTGTAGAGTTTCCTGACCTGATCCTGATCTTTCCTGATCTTTGATTACAAGAATATTCAAAACTGATTTTATTCAGAGGGACATTAATAAAACAATGTCATTGATGCTAACACTAGCCAACACAGGTATCAATAGTAGGAGAGTAGCATTGTTGGAAAAATACCGATCTTCTTTTTACTTTAACTTTTTTTCACTCATTTTAAAATAATAAGTAGTAAGTAATACAACACAAGATGTCTATATGAACAGTGTTGGAGTGTAATATAACATATTAAGCTGTGACATGGTTGTAACCTACAAAGTGACATATTGAGTAATCTCTCAGCTGCTTATTAAAAATAGACATTTAGCATTACATCACGTTTACAGAGTTGCTGGTGGTGACTTCTACATATATTACAGCAAGCAACTGTTCTACAGCCAGAAAATGTATCAGATTACCAATATGCATTTCATGAAAAATTCTTGACATATTTCAGGATACAATGATTTTGATCAAAAATAACAGACCTGTGAAATAACCCGTTGTTTTATAACAGTACTTACACATGTGATTCCCAGCTGACTATGTGCATGATATATGGCCAGTGTGTCTGTAATATGCCTTTAACGGTATTCTTTATTAAAGTTGGCCGGTGCTGTTGGTACTGATATCATACATTTCAAACACAAAGTAGTTCTGAGCCTTTGAGTGATGAATAATCCATGCTAATGATTTGCTGATGAAACACTAGTCAGATGTCTTTCCAAGCACAGTTCTTATGTGCCTGTTGGGGATTTGAGGGTGTAGAGCTCCACACATCAGACACACAGCTACTAACCTCCTCCCTTGCACCACCCATCTGAACTGAATTCCCCTCTCTGTACAACAGATATCTACTGTACCTTCTATTCAACCAAAATTACTGTGTTAACAGAAAACAGATACAGATCCAGTTATTAATTTTAAGCTATGACAAGAAAGGAGACGTAATTACATTACAATGATAGGCGATTGTTGCAGAGCGAAGTCAGACAGTAGTTCAATCACAAAGAAAATAGAATAGCAGCAGCTGTTGTGAAACAAATGTTTCAGTGTCTGCATGCCTGTATGTGGTTTTTTGTTTAGCCTTTTGTGTGTATGTGTGTGTGTGTGTGTGTGCTTGTGTGTGTTTTCAAGATCATGTTTTTCTAGAAAAAACATCATCCACTTCCAAACATCATCCATTTTCTACATGGATGCCTGCTTCGCAAATGAATTAGTTTGTCATAGGTGATGCACATGTTTTGGATGCCCCAAATTATATGTTATTATACAATAAAAATTTGTCACTTTTTACTATGTATGTTTTGTAAAATGATGGTCGAAGGTCGAACTGTAACCAATTGCAAGATAGATATAACAAAGTGCATCATAACAACAACCACTGAGCAGATTTAGTTTTTTTAACCTATGTATGGCACAGTAAGTAGACCTGCAAAGTGTGCTTACCCAGCTAGAAGTGAACGTTCTGAGAACCTTATCTAACGTTCCCTAGAGGTTCTCTAAAGGTGTCGAACGTCCGGAACCTTTAGAGAACATTCGGGACATTCTTAACACATCCTCTTAAGGTTATGAAAGTACAACAATTCAAAGCAACCAAAATAACTGTAAGGGAACGTCCCATTTTGGTTATTTTTGGTGACACTGCAACATTCGGAAGTGAAACATTTGGAACATTAATGGAACATTTTCATTTAGTTTACGTAATAACGTTCCCTTGAGAACTTCAGAGGGACGTTTCTCTTGGTTATCTTTTGGTGAAACTGTAACGTTATAAAAATAACATTTGGAACATACTGGCAACATTCCCATTTAGTTCTCGTTTGGTCACATAATAACGTTCCCTTGAGGATTTTAGAGGGACGTTCTCTCTTGTTTATCTTTTGGTGAAACTGTAACGTTATAAAAATAACATTTGGAACATACTGGCAACGTTCCCATTTAGTTCTCGTTGGTGACATAATAACGTTTCCTTGAAGACTTTAGAGGAATGTTCTCACTTGGTTATCTTTTGGTGAAACAGTAACGTTACGAAGATAACATTTGGAACATCCGACAACGCTCCCATTTAGTTCTCGTTTGGTGACATAATAAAGTTCCCTTGACGACTTTAGAGAGACGTTATCTCTTGGTTATCTTTTGGTGAAACTGTAACATTACAAAGATAACATTTGGAACATGCCGACAACGTTCCCATTTGGTTCCTTGTTGGTCATGCCATAATGTTTCATTGGGAACTTATGAGGAACATTTTTTTTGCTGACACGACACAAAATCCCCCAATTTCTCTGCAAGGAAAAGCTTGTTGCATGGCTACATGGTGGATTATGTGGTCTAAACTGAGTATAAAATGGCACAAGACATTGCTATAGTCGTGACAGGCCAATAAAATTCAGAATGGAAGCTCCCATGTTATCAAAAAATGTTTGTGGTTTTAGGCACATCAAGAGATTCCAACGTTTTTTTTTGTGATTTCAAATTAAAATGACAGTGATTTTTATCTCCTATTCATATTTCAAACCTGTAGCCAAAGAAAGTAAATAAGTGTGCTAAGAAAGGCTAAAAAATAGTAGCCTTCCATGACTCTTTGATAACCAGCCTTTGAATTGCTATTGGTTGTAATGAGACTGCTCCTATTAGGCCATGGGCCAGACCAGATATTGGTACCATCTGAGGTGGCAAAACTTTTGGGGTGGCACTTTGTTTCTAGGGTACATATGAGTATATTAAGCCATGATAGACTTTCCAAAGGAGTAGCTTTTCAGCGTTACATGCCATGTCAATATCCGTCAAATAATGTGTTTTGCTGTCTACTGTGTTTCGCGATTTCAAGTGTGAAGTATGGTAAGGATTTCCCCTGGGTGACTTCCTGCGCCCTTAGATAAGCTTCTCATGCTACATTTGTATTGATTTTTCAGATTTTAAGGAGAAGAAGGTTGTTTTGTTGCTTTTTCAGATCTTGATAGAATAGAGAGTTGTGTGTTATTGCCATTTTACATGGTAGTTATTGCGTCCATGTACAGGTATGTGGAAATATATTAATGTTTAGTTAAGATTTAATTAAGATTTATTTAAGATTTCAACCTAATTCAACATTCTCTTTTTATTGAATGTTTAATGCAGGCTGGAGGCATGGGGTGATAACAGGAAAAAAATTGTCAAGAAGCTACTTTCTGCAGTAAGGAGAATGTTCGTTAGTTGAGATTTCTCTTCAGATGCATTCATTTCTTCAATTTTGGTATATTTGCAGGTCCCAAACGTTAAGAAATGAGTGAAGATGGATGTAGCACAGGGGCTAGAAACCAGTGGCAGCACAGCACCAAAGTCGGCACGCCTGAAATGCCTCATTCATTCGCCATCTCAAGATGAAGACGCAGCACTGGTATCACCAAAAGACATTGGTTCCTGGAAAACCTTGCTGAGAGCTGCAGAAATCAGACAGCATGCACCAATCCTTGACTTGGCAAAGGACTTACCAGATGATGTAATACCACCTGTCTCCTATCATAGGCAGTGTCGGAGCATCTTCACTCTAAAAAAGGACCTGGATGCTATTATTGCCAAACAAAAACAAGATAATACGCCCACAACAGAAGGTCCAAGAAAATCAGCCAGACCTTTTATGTGTCTTTTGTGAGAAAGCCAACAAGTACATAAAAGGACAAAGGACAAGAGAACCTCTAACACAGTGTTGTGAACTCCGTGCAGATGAAAAAATCAGGGCAGCTGCAACAAGGAAATTAGATAACAGAATCCTTGCTATTGTCAGTAGAGATTTGGTTGCTGCTGAAGGCCATTATCACAGGTCTTGCTACCGCCTGTACACCAAAGATGTGGGACCTGTAGCCACCAGCACTACATCAGATGGTGAGGCAGCAGATAGTGCAAATGATCCTGACGTGCAGTACAATGATGCAGAGAAACAGTCATACAGTCATCTATGTTCATATATCAGAGGAGAACTGTTTGTCAACCCTATTGTGGTCCCACTGACTGATCTCACAAATAGGTTGGTGTCTGGTATGCGTGAACTAGGTATCAGAGGTGAAAGCATCAACAAAGAAACATATCCGGCGCAAACTGGAAATTGAATTTGGAGAGGCTCTCCATATCATCCCTGATGACAAGGGAAAATTACTTGTTTATCCAGACAATCTTTCTTTGTCTGAGCTTGCCAAATCATACCAATCTCTTCAGGCGGAGCTGCATGTCTTGAAGTCAGCAAAAGCAGAGGACATTATCAGTAAAGCAGCACTAAGAATGCGAGATGATGTCAAAAAGCAAGATCATATCCAGATATGGCCACCCCAAATATCAGAAGAGGAGAAAGACGTTAACATTCCACTGTCAATGACCAGGTTCCTCCTCACATTACTGACAGGCTCCCTTGACAGTACTCAACCTTCCCAGAGGGCAGAGAGACTTTGTAACTCCTTTGGCCAAGATTTGGTGTATGCCGTTACATGTGGCAGGACAAAACCAGTGAAGCACATCATTCTGCCATTTGCAGTAAAGTCTCTCACAGGGAATGTTGAGCTGGTACAAACACTTAACAGGCTTGGTCATAGTGTATCATACTCCCAAGCTGAGGAAATTGACACAGCTCTGTGTCTTCAAAAGCTGTCATTGTCAGAGGGATGTGTTGCCCTGCCCAGGAACATCCATCCTGGGGTGTTCACCACATTAGCATGGGACAACATTGACAGACTTGAAGAGACAGTGAGTGGGGAGGGCACTTCCCACCGAGTTAATGGCATTGCTGTCCAGGCTAAAGTCAGCAACCCTCAACCACCCAGAGCCATGCCTGTGCTGGAGAAGACAAAGAAGAGAAGCATCAGCACTGACCCTTTGCCACCACAAACCCAAGCCATAGATGGCAACACTACAGCAGTCATACAAGATGCAAGAAAAAAGAACCTTGTGTGGCTACTGACTCGCATGTCAGACGAAGAAGAAAATCAAACAGTCAGCAGCTGGACAGGCTTTAACATTCAGGTCCGTGATGGAGTTGCAGTTGTTCAGGACAGCGTGGGTTACTTACCAACCATCAATGCACCAGCAACACAAATGTCAACAGTGAATGAAATACTGAACCAGTCGCTCAGCATCATGGAGTCACTCCAGCTTAGCACAATAGTATGTGTATTCGACCTGGCACTATTTGCCAAAGCTGCTGAAGTAATTTGGAAGCATCTGCAGAAATTCAAAAACATCGTCATTCGAATGGGTGTTTTTCATACCATCTGCTGTCTCATCTCAACTATTGGCAAGAGGTTTCAGGATGCTGGCCTGAGGGATCTGTGTGTTGAGGCAGGTGTCGTTGCTGATGGTTCCGTGGCTGGTGTGATGGAAGGAAGGCATTACAACAGAGCAGTGAGGTTGCATAAGCTTCTTTACGAAGCGTTCATGAGACTGGCTTGGAAAGGTTTCTGCCAGTGGTTATCAGACAACCACAGTGAAGACTCTGTTCATCTAGATGAAACAATCAGAGCCATTAGCAGCCTCCATGATGACGTCTCCCAAGCTGCATTCCAAGAGGTCTTGGAAAATAGATCATGCACACACATCCTACATCTGTTTGATGACTACCTTAGCTACCTCAGAGAGGGAAATGGAAATATGTCTGCATTCTGGATGTCTTATGTAGACATGGTTGAGGTGATGCTGGGTCTAATTCGGGCATCAAGAGAAGGTGATTGGATGCTGCACCTGGCGAGCATTCGCACAATGCTTGTTTGGTGCTTTGCATATGATAAGTTAAACTATGCACGCTATCTGTCCTACTACTATGCTGCAATGTCCAGACTACACATAGATCACCCTGATGTGTATGATCACTTCATGCAAGGTGGCTTCGCTGTGCAGATTGGTAACAAGAATCCTTTCGGTCGAATCCCTGTTGACCAGGCTATTGAGGAGACTATCAACAAGGACACACAAACTCCTGGTGGCACCAAAGGATTCAGCCTGAAGCCAGGAGCTGTTAGCAGATACTACCTAACATCCGAATACAGAAGCTCCTACTTAAAGTGCCTGAGGGATATGATTGGCCGTGACAGTTCCCGTCAGCTCAATCATCCAGATCTGCAACTCCCCAGGATCAAGAGGGACGAGAGTGATGTCAATGCGTTTGTGGACCTGATGGAGAACAGTTGGATAAACCCATTCAGTCACGACCACACAGATCTGGTCAACTTGTCAACTGGGATTTTAGCCCCACCAGATGTTGCCAATGATCTGTTGAAAGCTGCAACTGTGGGAGAAGCAGCCTACCAAACTTTCAAGCTGCAGCGTTTGGAGACAGAGCCACCCACGGTGAAGTTCCACAGCACACTGAAAAAACAAAACTTGAAAACATTCCAAAACGTCAAACAAAAACTGTTCATAAAGCTGAAGGGAAACAGGTGGTGCTCAAAGCTGACAGAAATTTGTTTGGGCACATGATCATCATTGCTCAGAACAGACAACTGCACATCAGTGATGTTTTAGCACACCCACTGGGGCCGTTACCATGGTCACTCTCAAACAGTGATGGTTCACTCCGTAAAACCAATAAAGCTGCTCTCGCCAAAGAGCTGGTAAAGAACGTGTCACCAGCAGAAGATATGCCAGAACCTTCAGTGTGCATAATTGATGGAATGAGTCTTGTCCAGAAGTTGAGGGGAGATGGCAAAACATTTGAACAGCTGGCAGATAATGTCCTCTCCATGGCACTGAATGAGGGTGCTAACAGTCACAGGGTCGATGTCGTGTTCGATGTCTACTGGAAAACGTCTATCAAGAATGCTGAGAGGTGCAACAGAGGTGCGACCAGTGGCACACAGGGGAAGAACATTGCTCCTGGGCACAATATTATGCAATGGAGAAAGTTCCTCAGTAATCCCGAGAACAAGACGAGTTTGGTAGAATTTTTGGTGGAACAGTGGAAAAAACAAACCAAGAGAGAGAGGCTCCAGTATGTCACCTGTGGTGAATGTCACCTGTGGTGAAAAGTGTTTCCTGTTCACCAAGAATCATTGGAACGAGATCCAAGCACTCGAGTCATCGCAAGAGGAGGCTGACACACGTATGCTTCTTCACGCCCTACACGCCTCAGATGAAGGATACTCTTCCATCATTATCACTGCAGAAGACACTGATGTGCTGGTACTGTGCCTTTGCTTCAAAAACAAGATTGCCTGCCCTCTGTACCAGAAATGTGGTACACAGAACCGCACAAGATATGTTGACATAGGAAAACTGGCAATCTCCCTTGGTGATGAAGTCTGTCAAGGTCTTGTTGGACTACATGCTATTACAGGGTGCGACACGGTCAGTGCGTTTGCAGGTCGTGGAAAGCTGGGTGCTCTGAAGCAACTAAAGGAGAACAAAGCCTTCCAGGAAGCATTCAAATGTCTTGGTGAAGCATGGAATGTATCTGCAGATTTATTTGACAAGATGCAAGCCTTTGTCTGTAGGTTGTATGCATCCTCCTCCAGCACCTCTGATGTTAACAAGCTCCGTTATCAACTGTTCTGTGCAAAACGGGGAGAGGTGGAATCCAGCCAGCTGCCTCCATGCAAGGACTGCTTGCACATGCATGTCCTACGTGCAAACTATCAGACTGCTATTTGGCGATGCTCTCTTGTAAGCAAACCTACTGTGCCAGATCCCATGGGCTGTGGCTGGATCAAGAGAGAAGATGACAGTCTGGAGATAGAGTGGATGAAGGGTTCGCCAGCACCTGATACAGTCTTGGATCTTATGTCCTGCAAGTGTGTGCGTGCCTGCAAACTTCCAGATTGCGCATGCTTGGCCAACCAACTAAAATGCACGGACATGTGCAGACTGCGTACATGCACCAACCAAAGGGCTGAGGATGAAGAAGAAGAAACTGCAGTGGAACTCGGTGATTCTGACACAGAAGACGAAGATGATTAAAAACAATGACCACAAAGCACATAGAAAGCAATGACCACATAGCACATAGAAGTTATGGGGTAGAGTATTGTTCAGTCATAGTATATATGTCATACTGTCGTAATGTACATGTAGGCCTATAAATGTGTGTTCAAACGAACTATGCAAGTAGTTCTAGATAAAAAACACACTAATTGCATGTATGAAGAAGTAAACTTGTTTAATACTTTTAATTATAGCCAGATAGAGAGTTTAAGATATGTTGGTATACTACATACATGTTCATTTGTGCTTTAACCCTGTAAGTCACAGATCACCAATAAATATCCACCCAATGGTTGAATTTGTGTTGGTTTTTCAGGTATAATGTATATTGATGACACGTTTTCGGGCCTCCAATTTACGCTTTCGAGCAATATTTCCATGAAGATTTCTATGACTAAGCTACCACTTTGGAATGTCTATCATAGCAAAATATAGTCTATAGATATATACTATTCCAAAAAGCAAGAATAGAATTTGCCACCTTGGATGGTACCAATAAGTGAAAATTCTTCCCTGGGCCCATGGCCTATATTGTTCAATATGAGTGAACAAATTCTGAAGAGGTCATTAAAAAACTGGGTGGGCAGCTGTGGCCTAGTGGTTAGGGAGTTGGTCTTTGGATTAGAGGGTTGCAGGTTCAAATCCCATCTAGTGGTTAGGGAGTTGGTCTTTGGATTAGAGGGTTGCAGGTTCAAATCCCATCCTAGCCATGGTTGAAATGCCCTTGAGCAAGGCATCTAACCCCACACTGCTCCAGGGACTGTAACTGAAGCCCTGTAAATAACTGTAAGTCGCTCTGGATAAGAGTGTCAGCTAAATGTTCTGTTGGTTCCCCAAACATTCTTAAAATGTCCTGAATGTTCCCTAAAAGTTCCTAAAAAAACCTTCCCTACATGTTAAAGGAACTCCACAAAAAAACGTGGAGAGAACATTGTTTGAAAACAGACAGGGAACGTTCCTTCCACCAAAGAGAACGTTCTAAGAACGTCCAGGGAACATGAAATTTCTAGCTGGGATTGCGCCAGGCGCATGGTTCAAAGGGTTGGTCTTAAATTACTTCATTAGTTAACCAATCAGAATTTATACTCTCATTTCCTTTAAAATCAAGCGGCGCATTTTCCATGGCCTGTTGCTGTTACGATGGCGTATTTACAAGGACGGCAGGAGCATTTTTCAGTGAAGGAGACCGATCTGCTTGTGCGTGAAGTAAAAGCATGTGAGCAGTTAATCTTCGGGGATGGAAAGAATCCCCCCAAACCTCCGTGGGTCAAGGAAGTATGGGAGGAAATATCTTTAATTGTATCCTCCTTTGGCAAGAAGAGATCTTTTGAACAGTGCCGAAAGTGGTACAATGACGTTAGAAGACGGGGAAACAAAAGCTTTCAACCCAAAGGAAACATCAAAAACAAACGGGAGGTGGAGGTCCATCAGCGTGGAGCTGACACCTGCAGAGGATAATACCGCATCTACCCTCACCACTGAAAGTGTAGAGGGATTCGGAGGGGTAGAAGTACATGCCAACAACAGTGCATGAATTGTCATTCAATCGAAAACACACAAAAGCATACACTGTCATAGAGGGAATATACTGTATGTGATTGTGATTCCACATGAAAAATATTTGTATAAACCCTGCTGCACTCCTGTTGATGAGAGAAGCAGGGTGTGCACGCATTGTGAACGCTTTCACATCCCAAAGCCTTGTGTGCCCCTAAAACACCTGACTACAGACCAGGTTTTTGTTAGTCATTGGTGGATTTGGTTTTTGCATCCTCATAATGGCATCTGCCGCGCTTTGGCCAGACCACACCTCTTCTTTTCGCTGGCACACCCATAAGGGCGCAGTGTCATCTGCTATCTAGTGATTTTTTGCCTGAAAAAATGAACAATGTGCTGACACAGATTAGTACTGACAGCATGAGCATGTCGTGAATGCACAGTGCGCCACGGCATGATAGGGCCCATAGGCTGCCCCCTCTGTTACCCACACAGTTGTCAGAGATTTACAAAATCAGTCTATCATAGGCGGTAATATACAGTTAATCATCAGGACATTTTGATGTACATGCCTTTAAAATACATAATGCAGTGCCATAAATCACATGACAGAAGTAGTCATTGTATTGGACCAGAATGATTTTGTTTACGTCACTTAGTTGCTCCCCTCTGGTCAAATGTTGGAACTGAATTATGCTGTTACAATGTCAATGTCCTAGAAACTGTGAGGTGCAGTTAAAAGAAGGTTTCTATTGACGAATGACATTTCATTCTGTAATACTTCAGTACAGTTCAGTTGTACTTAAACATGGCCTGACCTAGCATTACAGATCAATTTCAACATAAAAGTCCTTTGCAACACCAAAGCAATCTCAACAATTGTCCAAGCAATTTCCATCTTTTAACTTCCAGCACGAATTTCATGCAACCGTGGTAATTTTTAGTCAACTAAAGAAAGGTAGAAGTACTGTTCACACTAAATCAGTCTTGCACTATCTATAGATTAAGAGATTCATTCATCTTGTGTACCTCAATAGTCATGGAGTCAAAGCGATGTGAGCCCCATTGGAGACACTTCCTGGACATGGCTAGCCTCAGTAACATTATGTTTTAGTAGGCTAATTTCTCACAATGCTATATGTTACCTTGTAGATATTCTGGCTGCAGTTATGGTCAGTTCCTTGATTAGAGGAATACTCAGGCAGGCATATTTAGACAGGTCCCCTGGAGCAACCTAGGGTTAGATGCTTTGCTCAAGGGCACGTAAGGATGAGGGTGCAAGCGAGCACTAGTCACTCTCAAGCAAGCACTAGTCACTCTCCCTATTATAGTCCAGCTATTATAGTCTGTCTGTATTCATTTGATATGTTTTTTGTGTGAGATCCTAAACTGTGTGAAAGCTGTAGTGTGTTACAGTAATGTTTGCTACAAAATTAAAAGCTTCAATCTTCATCTTTCTCCCTTTTTTGCTCTCCAGATACAGATGAGTGTGTCAATGAGACAATATGCGGAGAGCATGGCTTCTGTGAGAACACGAAGGGGTCCTACAACTGCCACTGTTACAGTGGATATACAAATTCACCAGATTTCCAAGGATGTGTGGGTAGGTCTCGCTCACAGTGTGTACACACAGGAGAAAATAGTGGTGTATGCTGTATGTTTCTACATGTTTGTGTGAATGACACTCTGTGTCTTCTCTGCAGATATAAATGAATGTGAAACGAGCACAGATTACTGTGGAGAGGCCCTATGTGAGAATGTGGAGGGGAGCTTCCTCTGCATCTGCCCCAGTGAAAATGAGGAATTTGATCCCATCAGCAACCAGTGCCACAGTCTAAGGGCAGGCTTAACTGGTAAGACATTAATGAAGTGGTTGTCTTCTTTAGTTATTCTGATTCCCCCCCAGCCCCCCCCCCCCCCACACACACACACACACACACACAAACACACACACACATAGCAGGAATTCTGCAATGACCTTCAGCTGGTCTGGTGTTCAAAATGTCCACCATTTTCTAAACTCTTCGCAGTTCATAGTGCCTTTTTAAACTATAATGTATGCTTCTAAGGCATTTACCAAGCCTATGTAATTCATACTTTGAGTAATAAAAAATTGCATCCTCACACCTGGCTGTTCTGATATGTTGCCCGCATGTCATCCTTGTTGTGGACATTTGCATGTAAGGTGTGCAGCTGAATTTGATAGCTAGATGATGTCCACATCATTTTTGATTTAAATCTTGTATGATCTCTGTAAATTAAAATAAATGAAACTCCCCAGCTATATCTTGTTCTAAGCAATTAATTTCTCATGTTACCTTACACAAACAATAATGAAACAGACCTACTTGTCTGTAGATTAAACCATGCACTCAACTTTAACTACATCTCCCATAACTGCCATGAGCTAAACCACAATGTGATAGGTGCCTTCTATCATCTTTAATTTGCAGGTTAACCATAACCCTAAAATCATCTACCCAGCCTAGGTGCAAGCTGAAAGCATGCTTGTGTTTAAACAAATAACAATAGAAGCTTTCTGTCACTGAACAATTTCTCAGAAACCATAGAAGTTCCCCTTCCCTCATCGGCACCCTCACATGGAAAGGAGAGGAAGGAGTGCTACTACAACCTGAACGGTCCCAACTTCTGCCAAAATGTCCTCTCACGCAATACCACCAAAGAGGAGTGTTGCTGTACAGTGGGTGCTGGCTGGGGTGACAACTGTGATATCCACCCCTGTCCGACTGGCAGAGGTAAATAATGCCATTGCCAGCACCTCACAGACACCTGTTTGTGACTATCAGCAAGAATGCTGTCACACATTACTATTTTCTTTTGTAGTACCTCAATGGTGAAGTGATTTGGGTCCAGAATTTGCTGAACATTTAGTGATTTTCAGAAGACTTTTAAAGACACATTTCTTTAGTTGGTTCTTAGTTAATAAATGAAATACCTGCAACTACAGACAATTTTTAGGCATATCTACTTATTTTTGAGCATGGTGTTCTAATTAGTGATTGTGCTGTGAAGTACAATAATAAAGTTTCTAATGCATGTCTGTCAAGAGTCAAACACAAACATATACATAAGAATCACACATAAACATAAATATACAATGTAATCTATAGACTGATCTAAGAAGAAATGACAGGACATAGGAAGATGAACTCACACCTGTTTTACCCTTCTGTTCCAGCTGAGTACGACCAGCTATGTCCAAAGGGTAATGGTGTGTTGCCTGTGACCACGGACCTTGGACACCAGCTTTTCAAAGGTGCCCACTGATGTTTGCCTCAAGATCTTCAGATCCCCTCATACACTGCCTTGTGCCTCTTATCTGCACAAGTTGCCAGTTTGTATACTTATAACTGTCACAGGGAAAGCAACACTAGAAGAGCATTTGTGCCTTGTGAAGAATGAAGTTTGATGCTTGTGTCACAAAGTAAAAATGTTAATACTAGTGATGGGAAAATGGAGCCTTGTGAAACATTGATGCCTCACTCAGAAAATTGTGTCAAATGTATCGAAGTGTCTGAGGCCTTGCAGAAACACTGACCTCTAGTGGACAAATTTAATCATCCCAAACCATGGGTCGCTTTTTTACACTTGTGGATGCCAGGGGCGTTGTTAGACTTGGGCATTCGAGGCTAAAGCCCCGGATCTTGTGGGAATAGCCCCGGATCAGTGGCGGCTGTACGCACAAGATGTATGTTGGAGAGAGTTTTTTTTTAATTATTATTATTGTTACCGCAATGCAACATATGATGTCATGCAAATAAACCACATTTAAATTTAAATTGAATTTGAGAGAGAACTGAACACGATTCAATACACCGAGTTTAAACAAACACTGAGTATGCTTTCGGTGGCTACCCCTCCCCCATTCTCGAGTTGTTTTTTTAATAGCACATTTAAACAAAACAACAGAGATGTCCCAAAGTGCTGCACAACACAAGGATGAAAAATAACACGGCAAAACCATAACCCAAAGATCATTAATAAAATAAAGAAATATTATTTTCATTGCATAAGTCATTTGACGTAGGATTTACCATGTACTTATTGTGACTTCTACTAGCGCCAAATTCATAGCATCACAGGCTAGTCACTGACAGCTGGCACCACCCGAATAAACTTTTGACCACGCATGTAAACCTATTTAGCTAGTAATGAATTGACCGGTTGGTTGGTCACAGACAGACGCATCTGCCCCGAATCCATCTAATAAGAAGAACAAGAACAAGATGAAAAAAAACTAGTAATAAAATAGCCATGTAGAGGATACTTTTGTGTCGTTGCATTACCAGCAGCCACAAGTGCAGCATACGTAGCCAGTAACCGCAGGAAAATCTGACCTGACCATAGGCTATATGGGCAAATTTAGATTTTTTTGTCGCAAATTCAGCGTCGGTATTCTTTCTTCTCTATATGCAGTATGCCAATGTTTAATAAGCTATAGGGTATTTTAATGTCACTTCACAGGCTATCCAATCTTTAATGTAAACTTGGGACTACTTGTGAGTCGTGACGATTAACCTTTCCTTTCATTCTTAAACTATGTTAAAATTGCATGTTCATCAGCCCAATTTTCAAAAAGAAGCCCCCCGAAAAAATACTCTTCTGGGCTATAGCCCCGAATGTTCCTAGCGGCGCCCCTGCTGTAGCAGTTTAGCGCTCGTCAAACCACGGAAGCGCGCTGACACTCGCAGAGCGGAACACTCACTGAAACGCGTCGATACATTGAAGTGGCTGACACGCAGAGCGAAGCAGTCGGGGGAGGGACCGACACTTAGACACTTTGGTCACGTGAGCGGCAGCTGCGAGACAAAGTCAGAGACGGTAGGCCCGTTCGAGTAACAAATCGGTCTGTCTACGTTTGTCTAACTTCGGCTACATACATCAGCAAGAACTCCGCCTCGCAGCATGGGCGGGTGTTTAAAAGGCGCCGGTCAAGTCGGACACAAGTAGCCGTGTTCGGATGAGGGTAAATGTCTACAGACGGATGTAGCCGCATGTAGTCAGCGATGCATTGTGGGCTGAAAATGTTGCATTATGGTTAGACTTTGTGTCAGAGTTGCCAGAAAGGCGTGGCGCTGTCACAAAAACGTCACAAGGTCAGATGACCTAAAAACCCATGTGATGTAGCCGCTTGTAGCCGCATGTAGACAAATCGTGCAAGCGCTTGCAGTTGCTTTTCCGCGGCTACAATCGTCTAACTAACGCCTCCGTGGTGACATAACTTTGCCCTGGTTGGTTTAAAGTTCATTGACGTCTGGACACGGATGTTGTGTAGCGCTCTGTCACGGAACTTCTCATCTTATATGTACGTTATTTTAGTCCAGTTTGAAGACATATCTTTTCTCTCTCTTTTTAGCTTGTTCTGGGGCGTGTATCTGATGCTGTCAAGCTCAATCTTTTATTTATTTATGTATTTGTTAATCTCGTTTTTATTGTATTGCTTTGTGTCAGTAGGCTATACCTATTAATGATCTTTGGGTTATGGTTTTGCCGTGTTATTTTTCATCCTTGTGTTGTGCAGCACTTTGGGACATCTCTGTTGTTTTGTTTAAATGTGCTATTAAAAAAACGACTCGACTTGACTTGAAGTCTCAATGCACCCTACTACAACCGCCCGCCCCCTCCTTGTCCCTCACACACAACACATGATCTCTCCGCCATCTACTACGAAGATCAGGTGGTGTATACGAAAGACTTGTGTCCGACTTGACCGGCGCCTTTTGAACACCCGCCCATGCTGCGAGGCGGAGTTCTTGCTGACATATGTAGCCGAAGTTAGACAAACGTAGACAGACCGATTTGTTACTCGAACGGGCCTAGTCTTTCGTTTACACAATGGGTTAAAGTTCTTAAGAATGTATCACAATGAGAAATTTAACCAAGCTGTGGTATATTTATGTTATCGTACTGTTGTAATACATGTTCTATAAAAATGAGCATATTTTGACCATATTGCTAGTGATTTGAAAAAAGTACTATCCATGCATGTAAACTTATACATAAATGTCTACATACATTCTGCTGAGTTGACATCCAGAAATCCATGCTTTTTCTAGATGCGGATGAATGTTCAATGTTTGGACCAGAGATTTGTAAAAATGGTATTTGCACTAACCATTTCTCGTCATACTCATGCTACTGCCAAAATGGCTACTACTATGATAATATCCGTCTTGAATGTGTGGGTGAGTATTTTAGTCTTTAAATTTGTGTTTTAACATGGGTTTTCCAGTGTACTATTGTAACATTCAAAGTCATTTCTTAAATTGCCTATGAATAACTAAGTGAAATCTTAAAAAATTAAATATGTTTCTTTGTGTCATAGACCATGATGAATGTCTGGAGGAGGGGGCATGCGAAGGAGGGATGTGTGTGAACATCGCGGGCTCCTTCAACTGCTTCTGTAGCCCTCCGCTAGTTTTGGACAGCACACGGCACCGCTGCATCTCCATAAATGGCTCAGACAGTGAGTCTTGTACCCAGAGACCCTTGCAATCCATGACACTGACATGCACAAAGTTGTGGTAGTATGTTTTCTCTTTGTAGTTTCAGCTATGCTGCCAGAGGGGAAATGTTAGGATGATTGCAAGGGCCCAACATTGAGAAAGGACTCTTTGAGGATATGAGGGTGGGAAATGGAAGGGTTTGGGAGCTTTGTATTCTTTCATAGCACCCAAAATTTCTATTGGCGTCAGTGTGTTCTTAGTCTAAGAGTCTGGTTAGAGTCTGACCACATAGGAGTAAGTAGACATGCATAAACACAAGCTCTCCTTGCTTTGTCTGTTCTATTCTGAACTCAACTCCCAGCTTTCTCTTCATCGGATGGACTGGGTCTGGACGACGACATTCACATGGACATCTGCTGGCGGGAGCTCACTGATGATGAAATGTGTTCCAGCCCTCTGATTGGCACCAGAACTACCTATACGGAATGTTGTTGTCTCCATGGCATTGCTTGGGGCAAACTGTGTGCCTTCTGTCCCCCCAGATCATCTAGTTAGTATTGTTTTCTGCTCTGGCATAGGTTGACTTGGACTCTTAGCTTAGGGGAAAAATTCTCTAAGGTGAATACTCCAGGTCTGCAGTCAATATCATTAAAATTGAAGTCCGTTTAAGCTACAAAAACCAGGGACAAAGTGGGTTGATTACGTGTTTTACTGGGGACAGACCACCAAAACCGGTGACTGTTTCCGAGAAAATGGGGACATCAGGTTACCCAGTTGTAGTTAGATGATGAGTCAAATATAAATAATCATTTGGGTGGCTTTCCATAGAGTTTATGTCTGCCCCAATGAATACAACGCAAACATGTTCTTTTATTGTATGTGTGTATTTGTGCATGCAGATGACTTTGCCACATTGTGTAACTTGCCAAGCAGAGGCTCAGATGGTCTGCACGAGGGACCTGCATATGAGTACGGGCCTGATCTGGCGCCACAAGGTCCATATGGACCATACTGGAATAACTATGGGTCACTAGGAGAAGAAGGGGGGATGTACTATGATCCTGAGGCACCCCAGACGGTGCCACTGTTTACAGACTCCTCCAGTGATTATGATGACAGGCAGGAAATCCACGGGCCTGTTCACCGGCCTAGAGAAAGCCCACCCCCTATGCTTGTGGATGACATTACAGGTAAATCAGAAGTACCCAATACATGAACCACTTATATTTTCAGTTCTTGTTTGTATAACATTGATATTAACTAAAGTTGTTTTGCTGACTATTTATTAAGCATAGCGTTAGTTATGGCAGGCCATAGAGTCAAGCTAAGGTGTCAGCTGTTGGCCCAGCTTGAAACACAGCTGACCAAATGTCCTGGTTGATCAGCTGAGTACTTCCTGATGCTTTGTTTGCTGAGATGACACCGGGCGCTACTACTGTATTTCAACTGCTTGAGAACATGGCTGTTCTCGCCGCTGCTTTTTGAACCTCCTGAGAACATGGCTGTTCTCACTCTCTTTGCAAGTCACTTTGCTACCAACCTCCGTCCCAGCTTCACCTCATTGTGTACCTGACTTAATTAATGTCTGTTGTCATTAATGCTTGCTCTATTCTGTATTCCTTGTGGGGGGATCTTCTTTGCTGCTCTCTCTGCCTTGGCACATGGAAAGGCAGGGGGGTTAATAAATGATTTTTAATAAAAAAGTCCTGACTGAAATAAGAAATTATAGATGTGCCATAATGTGTGCACACATTACCACTTTTTAAGTGGTATGCGATGTATAAAGGGAAAAAGACACACATCCATACAAATTTCTAAATCAGAACACTACTGTTATATTGCATGTGCTTTACCTTGGTTTAGAGAAAATCACAAAATAACAGTATTATTAACTTTTATGTTTAGATGTTAGCATTCCAATGCAGAAATTATTTTCTCTGTCTTTAGACAGCTGGAGGACATAAAGGTACATATAAGCTCTCCATATAAATCTCTCTGTGCCTGTTTACTTTTAGATCGCCATGACAGCTTTGAAGGTCTTCAAGCAGAGGAATGTGGCGTATTGAATGGCTGTGAAAATGGTCGTTGTGTACGTGTACGGGAAGGGTATACATGTGATTGCTTTGATGGCTTTGAGCTCAACCTCACCAAGATGGCCTGCGTAGGTAGGAAGCCTGTTTTTTCCGGCAAAAGTGGTTGCCACAATAAGATGTGTAAGACCAAGTTGCTGCAATTAGTTAGAAAAAACACCTCTTAGCTCAGACAGTTGAAAAAGTCTCCTCAGGGCATCATCTCATGTGGAAATACAGTATCTTACTAAAGTGATTACACCCTTAACATTTCAGCAAAAAAATCTTTTCAAGAGACAATGCTACTAAATAAAACTTGTTTTTTGAGTAGTCATCATAAAGGCTGTGTAGCAGTATAGATTTTCTGCCCTCTGAAAATAACTTAACACACAATCATTTTTGTATACATAGCAGGCCACAAAAGTCAGTACACCCCACAGTGAACATGTTCAAATTGTGTCAAAATTGTTAATATTTTGTGTGACCACCAATGTTATCTAGCACTGCCTTAATATGAAATTCACCAAAGATGCACAGGTTTTTAAAAAGATGAGGCTCCAGATCAAATAAGGTATTTAAACTACACATCTTAAAAAATGAGCTGTGTACACAATATGAGATAGTGTTGTACATTTACGGGTACATTTCAGTGTGGAACACTCACCAGCGCGAAGACATCCTCGATTCCTTAGTTTAATCCTTTCCTCTGTCCTCGTCCCTCCTCCCTTGAAAAAAACAAGGTAGGAACGATGGGAGGATGGAGGAATCAAGGACAATCGCATAAGAGAAATGAGACCTCCTTGGTCACTCAGGTGCCATGTTAATACGTTTGACGTCAGTCAGGGGTGGATCCCACAACATTTGATGTCACTCACATCAGCAGCAGCACAGGCAAAATGTGCGAACCTGTCCATTGATAAAAAGCATTACATCTCCTCTGTTCCTGCGTCAGACTAAGAGGGCTACCAGAACTCCTTTTTTTGTTTTGGGGTTATAAAGTAGGATATTCATTTATTTTTTGTGTTACTGGCTTTATTTGTCGTTTTACTTTTGTTACATGGTGCAATACTGACTTATAGCTAATAGTCGAGGCTGTGCTACTTGCCTTTCAAAGGAAAAAAGTCCCTGTCTGTTTCTGTAGTCTTTGCCAACTTTTTTCCATCAGAAGCAAGGTACAACTACAGTAGCCTGCAGTAAAACAGAGCGACAGTGCATCCCTCCACCCCCTTTATGCCATGAATAAAGTAATTTTTTGTATTGGTTTGTTATTATTCATAAACATGCATAAACAAAGTTAAATAATAGGCTAACAACAACAAAAACATATTGCATTTATATAGCGCCTGGGATAGAAGTAGCTCTATTTGTCATGGATGGGCTTTCTATCAGAGTACATGTCATACCAACGCATGATCTGGTGGAGCTGCTGGAGTGGATACCACACATATGCAACAACTACTGCCTTCATCGTCTGCTTTTTGTGTGTGTCGGCCCAAGCTAGCCAAATTCTTTTATATTCTTGCAAAACCAAGTAAACATTTAATTATGTCATTTAATTATGTCAGTTGACATTTCATCTTAATTAAAAGAAGAGCTACAAAGCCACTTCAATCAATGGAATAATCAATCTATAAATCAAATCAAATAGTTAATCCATGTTCCCTTCCTACTGTTAATTAGGCTATGCATTTGCAAATTGCAATAGTAAAGGCATAATACATTTTCGCCAATACCACGACTACCTGCACTACACTACAGATTCACTCCTTATGAACGTTGTTATGGCTCTGGTTTACTTTCTGCTTGTCCCGTACGTCGTTTAGGACATTCCCTTGCCGTCAAGAGCTGCTTGTTAATTGTTTCGGGGGTTTGTATTGTGTTTTTGCCAAATTTGTCTCGCCGCTTGTACAAGTGTTTTGTGTTTACACATTTGCAAAAGTGTTTTTTTTATGAAATGTAAATTTGTTTTCAAGATTTAAATGTGTATTATAAATGTAATTTTGTTTTTAAACGTGTTAATGTGTGTTGTGAAATGTAAATGTTTTGCACTTGATGGCCACCGTATAAGACAGAACATAAAAGCATTACCACTGTTACAACTATGTGTTTGTCTGGGCAGTATGACAACATTTTCCGTTGACGTAGTCACTGCACTTTGCCTTTTGTAGGGCAGATGATTGTGCAATGAAATAAATATTTTTAATTCAGACTTAAATATATGTTCTATTAACGTACCAATCCAAAAGCAAGCAAGCAAATTTGGTGTCTTTTAATCCCCTTTTCCTTAAACATGTCTTTTTATATTTGAAATGCAGCTCCAAAGTTCATTCTTTTTTCTGATGCCGGTTTTTTGCTTTTTTCAATATTATTTTTCTTTTCTGGGGCGAAGACAAAGACTCCTGTTCCTGAAATTTGGATTTTGCATATGTGTAGTCGATGTTTCCTTTTTCAAACTTGCTGGGGCCGAGAAGCGACAATACGTGTACCTTCTGTTCATTGGATTTTCTAGTTGAACGTAAAACTTAAAAAAAAAAAAAAAAAAATGATACAACTTCCACATTTGTGTCTCAGTAGGGTCCGTGGTCCGTGTACTTTTTCGTTCATTCATAGTTCTATTTTGGAAGTCACATGGAAAATGAAAAAGGAGTTGTATATGAATTCTTACGATCGTGTATGACTTCTTAAATCGAGCCGGCGCCATATTTTGTTATTCTCTTTCTTATTGAAAATTAATAATTGAATCTTCAAAAAATTAAAAATAAAATAAAAATAAATCCCGTCCGTGTACGGTCCGTGTACTTTTTCGTTCATTCATTATTCTATTCTGAAATGACAGACGAAAATTTAAAAAGGGCGCACCCTGGTGTTTCATTTAAAACAGCACAAGCAGAAATGACTGTATTGTGTTTTCGAAATGTATAGCCATTATCAAACAGTAGTGATAGAAAAGCCGGCTATATTCTGATCATTTTTAAATTTGTAATATTTATCTGTTCTTTTATTGAATTTCATTTGGCTGATTCTATATTTACCCGGAAGTAAATTTCACCGCTTGCACCAGACCTGCCAAACCATTCAATGGAGAATACATGGGTCACTCAATGGTATGGAGTAAATAACCTACAACTTTACAATCTGGATTTGACTGGTTCAATTAACTTTTATTTGAAGGTTGTGAGCGTTACAAAACCTCCTTACACTCATAACAGAGCAGCCACGTCCACGCCAATATCTTTTAGATGCTGTGAAATGTCCGCATGCGTTGCGCAACATCTCGCAAATTATGTCCGAATATGCCTCCAAAGACGCCATGGATGAAAATACCAAACCATAGGCTATGCGCCTACCCGCCCACGAGCTAGGCTATACTCCCAGGTCACCCAAAACCCATGTCCAAAATACAGAAACGCAATTAAGAACGGGATTTATTTTTATTTTATTTTATTTTTTTGAAGATTCAATTATTCATTTTCAATAAGAAAGAGAATAACAAAATATGGCGCCCGGCACGATCGTAAGAATTCATATACAACTCCTTTTTCATTTTCCATGTGACTTCCAAAATAGAACTATGAATGAACGAAAAAGTACACGGACCGCTTTTCTATCACTACTGTTTGATAATGGCTATACATTTCGAAAACACAATACAGTCATTTCTGCTTGTGCTGTTTTAAATGAAACACCAGGGTGCGCCCTTTTTAAATTTTCGTCTGTCATTTCAGAATAGAATAATGAATGAAGGAAAAAGTACACGGTCCGTGTACTTTTTCGTTCATTCATACTTCTATTTTGGAAGTCACATGGAAAATGAAAAAGGAGTTGTATATGAATTCTTACGATCGTGTATGACTTCTTAAATCGAGCCGGGTGTCATTTACATTATCTCAATTACGGATGAGGGGTTGCTTTAAAATGAGTGTCCAAAGGTTTTGCACAGAGCACAAGTGCGCGCCACAAGGTCAGGTATAGGATGTGCACTTGAAGATTGAAACTAGATGTGCCGCATAGCGGTACATGGTATGACCGCCACAGTGTATTGAAGTGTGGGAACGTAGGTATGGTGAGTTTGTGGTAGGTCATTGTTGTGAGGTGAGAGTTTGTGTGGAAATGATTTGCTGGAAGTGGGCATGGATGTGGGTTTTGAATGAATGACATTCTGTGTGTTTGTGTATATTTTGTGTAGTTCCCACCTTCTCAGTCCAAGATTGGCAATGCAATGTTTATGGGGTGGGTCGATACGCCACTTTAACACCGGCATACTACCACAAAATCATTGTCTTGGGCAATATTTTTGATGAGTTATTTAACAAAAACTGTTTTTGTACACCTAGCTTTGAAGAGAAACATTGCACCCTCTGACGAAATGTCACAAAATTTGATGCACATGAAAAAAAGCTGTTCAGAATTGTCATGTCAACTTTGACCAAATATGAGCAATTAGAAGCCGAGATATGGACTTTTGAAGAGTTTTAAGCTATGTTTTGAATTTTGATTGACATGTAACTTTGAAACAGTCCATCTCAAGAGAAATCCTTTCATAACTTTTTGTCAGCAATGTCTGTAGATGACATGTACCAAATTTGGTGAGATTCACATGAACGGCCTATGACGAGTTCATTTACTTTGTTGTCAATGTGGGAGGGTCAACAGATTTCACGACAAAAAAAAAAATTGGTTGTAAACATTAGCGTTGTGTAGATAATAGGCAAAATGACGTTTTATACAATTACAGCGCCCCCTCTGGGCCAAATTTTATGGCATGTGCTGTGCTTTCAGAGGTCTTTGTGCTGATCGTGCATGACATATTTTGTGCATTTCACACCCTCTCGATCCAAGGTCTTGGCGATGCAAAATCCCCATTTTTGCATTTAACCGTATAATTAGGTGGCGCTATGCTTCAAGTGAATGTTTATGGACTGGGTCGATACACCTCTGTTACACCAGCATACTAACACAAAATCATTGTTTTGGGAAAAATTGTTGACTAGTTTTTTAAAAAAACTGTTTTTGGACACCTAGCTGCGACAAAAAAAACATCGTCATCTTTGACAAAATGTCACAAAATGTAATGTGCATGAAAAGAAAGCTGTTTAGAGTTGGCGTGTCAATTGTCACCACATTGGAGCCATTAGAAGCCAAAATATGGACTTTTGAAGAATTTTAAGCTATGTTTCAAATTTTCATTGACATATAACTTTTAAATGGTTTATCTCAAGATAAATCCTTTGATAATTTTTGTCATCATTGTCTGTAGATGACATGTACCAAATTTGGTGAGATTCACATGAACAGCCTATGACGAGTTTGTTTGGTTTTGTTTTCGCAATGTAAAATTTCTCTGAAATTGTTTTTGTTGAAAGTGGGCGTCGACCAGTGTTTTCAATGCGGGAGGGTCAATAGATTTCACAACAAAAAAGAACTGCTTGTAAACATTACTGTTCTCTAGATAATAGGCAAAACGACATTTTGTACAATTACAGCGCCCCCTATTTGTGCTGATCGTGCATGACATATTTTGTGCAGTTCCCACCTTCTCGGTCCAAGATATTGCCAATATAATTTTTTTTTCCATTTTTTGCATTTACCCATATCACTAGGTAGCGCTATACTTTAAGTGAGTGTTTATGGGCTAGGTCGATACGCCTCTGTAACACAGAGCGCTAAACTGCTACAGCAGGGGCACCGCTAGGTGTTTAGAACATTCGGGGTTATAGCCCAGAAGAGTATTTTTTTCGGGTTCTTCTTTTTGCAAATTGGGCTGATGAACATGCAATTTTAACATAGTTTAAGAATGAAAGGAAAGGTTAATCGACTCACAAGTATTTCCAAGTTTACATTAGGCTATGCAATGAAAATAATAATTCTTGTGACTGTCTTGGTAACTAGTGCCACAGCAGGCATATGATAAAGGAAACCCACTGTCCCACCTTAAGTTGGTGTAGCTATGATCCATTTGTCTTTTTGCTAACCTATCCTGACATCTTACTTAGTTTAACTAAGTTTAGTTTTATTTCATCATCCTTAGTTCTTTTATTGTTCTTTTATTGTAGGCCAAGCATGTTGGTATATTCTGTATGCGAGCAATTCTCGCTATTTGAGCAACCATAACTCGGGATTCACCCAGTTGTGCATGTCTAGTTAGTAGTTGTAGCTGACTGGAGGCAGTAGCTGACTGGAGGCAGCCTGCGACGTAATTCTTGACTGATGTATCATTATTTATGAGAGTGGGGGAGGGGTAGCCACCGAAAGCATACTAAGTGTTTGTTTAAACTCGGTGTATTGAATCGCGTTCAGTTCTCCTTAAAATTCAATTTAAATTTAAATGTGGTTTATTTGCATAACATCATATGTTGCATTGCGGTAACAATAATAATAATAATAAAAAAACTCTCTCCAACATACATCTTGTGCGTACAGCCACCACTGATCCGGGGCTATTCCCACAAGATCCGGGGCTTTAGCCTCGAATGCCCAGGTCTAACAACGCCCCTGGCATCCACAAGTGTAAAAAAGCGAGCCCATGGTTTGGGATGATTAAATTTGTCCACTAGAGGTCAGTGTTTCTCCAAAGCCTCAGACACTTCGATACATTTGACACAATTTTCTGAGTGAGGCATGAATGTTTCACAAGGCTCCATTTTCCCATCACTAGATTTCAGGAATTCATGCTTTTGCACTGCATGTCTTCAGCACAGCTTTCAGGCTTTTTTGTGATCAAGCTTTACACTGGCTTTCCTCTGTGAGGATGACCATGCAGCCCAAGCACATTATTTGAGCTCTGACAGGCTGACCTGTCACTTCTGCAACCTCTGCAGCAATGCTGGCTGCACTTATGCATTTATTTTTAAAGCCAACTTCTGCATCTGACACTGAGTGTGTGGGCCTAACTTCTTTGATTGATCTTCTCAATGCCTGTTCCGAGTGAAACACATTTTAGAAAACCACTTTATGACTACGACCACTATGATATAGCTCAGTTTCATGGTGTTGCTGATCTTTTATAGCATAGGCCATCACTGTGTAAAGCAACAATTCCATTTCTTAAATCCTCAGACAGTTTGTTGCCATTAGGACCCATGTTGGACATCAAGTGGCTAGTATAAGAGAATTACAGCCAAAACATTAAAATGAATAGCTCTAATACATGAGACACATTTATATGGTGCAGCTGAACAGAGCAAAACACAAAAAATTGTGAATTTGACAAGTGGACTGTCATGGTTGAATGATATGTACAGTTATTATTCAAGGTGTACTCACTTTTGTGGCCTGCTATTTATCTGAAAATACCTGTGTCTAAAGTTGGTTTTAGAAGACAGTAAATTAATACTGCTACACAAGCTAGAAGAATAAAATGCCTTCCACAATGAAATTAAGAGATACTCACTTTATAGTGCAAACATGTACGTAGGATATTTACAACACATATTGACAACATATAGTAAAAAAGTAAGTATTTGTGCAAGATAGTATAATGATAGAAGAGGCAGTGGGGAGAGGTTGACAGTTTTGAGGTAGAGATAGATTGCACATTGAATTAGTATTGCACATTACATTTATATTGCACAGTTGTAGGATAGAACACAGAGAGAAAAGATGTGCTTGAGTTTTCCTGGGCTGGGACATTCAGACTGTGTATGTGTGTAGTCAGTGCCTGAGTTGCCCAGGCTGGGACACCCAGACTGTGTGTGTGTTCAGTATATGTTCAAAGTGGTTATGGCTTTTGGGAAGAAACTGTTTTTAAGTCGATTGGTCCTTGTTTTGATGCACCTGTAGCACCTCCCTGAGTGCAACAGGTCAAACTGTTCAGAGCTGGTGTGTGTGCTGTCCTTGATAATGATAATGTTCTGCTAATGCAGCATGAGGAGTAGATGTCCATCAGGGAGGGTAGAGGGCAGCCAGTGATCTTCTGTGCTGTCTTGACTACCCTCTGGAGCCTCTCCCTGTCCGCCATGGTGCAGCTGCTGTACCATTCTGTGATGCAGTAATTCAGCAGACTCTCGATGAACCCATGCTAGAAGGTCAGCAGCAGGCCGGGTCCAGGTTGTACTTCCTGAGGACTGTCAGGAAGTGAGGTCGCTGCTGGTCCTTTTTAATTATTGCTGCAATGTTTTCTGACCATGATATGAGAACACAGAGTAACCAGAAGGTGTGGACCCTCTCCACACATTCGCTGTTGACGTAGCAGGGGGCTAGGTCTGTGCTGTGTCTCCTAAAGTCAACAATGATCTGCTTGGTTTTCTTGGGGCTCAGAGCTAGGTTATTCTCTGGACTTCTTACTTCTGGACCATAGACTGTTCTGGACCTCCTCTCTGTAGCCTGCCTGATCTTCCTTTGTGATGAGTCCAACCACTGTTGTGTCGTCAGCAACCTTCACAATAAGGTTACTGTCATTGGCCGGGCTGCAGTCATGGGTACAGAGACTGTACAGGAGGGGGCTCAACACACAGCCCTGTGGGGATCCAGTGCTCAGCAAGTGGACGAGCGGTGGGGTCCTTTATCCAGGCACATGTGAGGGTGGTGGACGCCAAGAGTGTTCAGTTTACTGAACTGAACTGAATGTTGGGAATGATCAGGTTGAAAGCTAAGCTGTACACTGACTACTCAAAAACATACCCAAGTTTCATTTCTGTAGTATTGTTATTATGACCGCCGCTAGTGAAGCTAGCGAAAGTGGTCATTATAGTGTTGCTGAGACTTTTTTCCCTTTTTTTTTTAATTAATTTATTTTTATTAATTTATTTATTTATTTCACCGATTTTTCGTCAACGATTGCCAGGACACTGGAACTCTGGGGGACATGAATCTTTGTAGGCATGTAGCCCTAGAAGTTTTTGAGCGAATAGGAGCTTTTGCCCGCCAAGGGCCACCTCCCCGCTGTGCCAGTGTCCATCAAAGAGGGGGAGACGCCGAAAAGTTTTTGCTGAATAACTCAATGAACGTTTCACTGAACAACATGAATTTTTTGTGATATGTCGGTGTTACAGGGGCGTATCAACCCTGCCCATAAACACTCACTTAAAGTATAGCGCCACCTAGTGATATGGGTAAATGCAAAAAATGGGATTTTATATTGGCAATATCTTGGACCGAGAAGGTGGGAACTGCACAAAATATGCCATGCACAATCAGCACAAAGACTTCTAAAAGCACAGCACATGCCATAAAATTTGGCCCATAGGGTGGTGCTGTAATTGTACAAAATGTCGTTTTGCCTATTATCTACAGAACAGTACTGTTTACAAGCAGTTCTTTTTTGTCGTGAAATCTATTGAACCTCCCGCCTTGAAAACACTGGTCGACGCCCACTTCCAACAAAAAGAATTTCCGTGAAATTTTAACATTGTGAAAGTGAAACCAAACGAACTCGTCATAGGCCGTTCATGTGAATCTCACCAAATTTGGTACATGTCATCTACAGACAATGGTGACAAAAAGTTATCAAAGGATTTATCTTAAGATAAACCGTTTAAAAGTTACATGTCAATGAAAATTTAAACATAGCTTAAAATTCTTCAAAAGTCCATATCTTGGCTTCTAATTGCTCCAATGTCATGAAAATTGACATGCCACCTGTAAACAGCTTTCTGTTCATGTGCATCAAAGGGGACAATGTTTTTTGTCAAAGCTAGGTGTCCAAAAACAGGTTTTTTTTAAAAAAACTCATCAACATTTTTTCCCAGGACAGTGATTTTGTGGTAGTATGTCGGGGTTACAAAGACGCATTGACCCAGCCCATAAACTGTCACTTGAAGCATAGCGCCACCTAGTGATAGGGGTAAATGCAAAAATTGGGATTTTGTATTGCCAATGTCTTGGACTGGGAAGGTGGGAACTGCACAAAATATGTCATGCACAATCAGCACAAAGACCTCTAAAAGCACAGCACATGCCATACAATTTGGCCAATAGGGGGCGCTGTAATTGTACAAAATGTCATTTTGCCTGTTATCTAGAGAACGGTAAGGTTTACAACCAATTTTTTTTTGTCGTGAAATCTGTTGACCGTCCTACATTGACAACACTGGTTAATGGCCACTTCCAATAAAAATAATTTTCGGGAAATTTTAAAATTGCGAAAGTGAAAGTAAATGAACTCGTCATAGGCCGTTCATGTGAATCTCACCAAATTTGGTACATGTCATCTGCAGACAATGCTGACAAAAAGTTATCAAAGGATTTATCTTGAGATGGACTGTTTCAAAGTTACATGTCAATCAAAATTCAAAACATAGCTTAAAATTCTTCAAAAGTCCATATCTCTGCTTCTAATTGCTCATATTTGCTCAAAGTTGACATGACAACTTTGAACAACTTTCTTTTCATGTGCACCAAATTTTGTGACATTTCGTCACAGGGTGCAATGTTTCCCATCAAAGCTAGGTGTACAAAAGTTTTTGTTAAATAACTCATAAAAACTTTTGACCAAGACAATGATTTTGCGTTAGTATGCCGGTGTTAAAGAGGCGTATCGACCCATCCCATAAACACTCACTTGAAGCATAGCACCACCTAGTGATATAGTTAAATGCAAAAATTGTGATTTTTCTTTGCCAATATCTTGGACCAAGAAAGTGGGAACTACACAAAATCTACACAAACACAGAATGTAATTCATTCAAAACCCACATCAATGCCCACTTCTAGCAAATCATTTCCACACAAACTCTCACCTCACAACACTGACCTACCACAAACTCATCATACCTGCAGTTCCCACACTTCAATACACTGCGGCGGTCATACCATGTACCGCTATGCGGTACATCTAGTTTGAAAAGATATAGTACATTTTTGCTGAAATGTGAAGGGTGTACTCACTTTTGTAAAATACTGTTTCACATTTGCTAAAATTCAATTGTAAACACAAAACTTTATTCTCAAACTGAAATTACATTTCAATGTCCCTTTGTCTAGCTTTTCCTCAACAACCTCTCAACTTTTTTTTTCCCATTCCTGATATGGATCTGCAACCGCCAACGACTTGTGTGCACTCTGAGCTGGTGTATATTGAGTGGGTTACATCATTTGAAATATGTTTTGTCTATTTCAGGGGTTGTTTTTACTTTGCAACATCTATGCTTTATTTGTGTATTCCTTTTGCCACTTTCCGTTATTACGTATCACAAATCACTCAGCTGATTGCTTTACCTAATTTTTTGCAGAAAAGATAGCATTTGCCATTTGCAAACTGTTAACAACTGCCACGGGTTTTTTGCATAAACCATATGTAGCAACACTTTCCTCATTTACTCCTTTCATTAAGACTGAGGTATCCTTGCTCCTTTCTCCTAGTCTAAAATTACATGATGATGCAATACTAACTCTGTTTCTTTTTTTAATCATAGATATAAATGAGTGTGAGGATATCAATGACAAGGAGGCCCTGTGCAAGAATGGAGTTTGTGTTAACACAGACGGTTCCTATAAGTGCAACTGCCTGTCAGGATTTGTTACCTCTGCCAACTCTGACAAGTGTGTTCCAGAGCCCCAGAATATGCCTCCTGGTGAGAAAGAGAAGTAACTGCAACTCCTTACCATCACCCACCAAATTGCCCTGTTTGCTTCTTCAAGTTTGTTTCCTGCTTTAGCAGAGAGCATAAAACCCTGACCCACTCTCTGTACACACATGGACACACAGGTCTTCATTTGTTTTGTTGTACATAATATATCTCAGCTGGTCGTTGTAGTTCTTTAATCATGTCATTCATATGAAGAACAAATGTTTTGTAATGGAAACTGACACTAGGTATAAGTTGATGACTAACAAATGCAAAGGGGGAATAGCAAAAAAAGTAAAATGGGGATATTTATATTATTGTGGATGGACGGTGTGTAATGCTTAATTTGATTTTCATTAAGATTTTTAACAGAAAGCAATAGAGAGCAACAGTTGCACTATATCTGTAGTAAATGGAAAATGGACAGCATTTATGTAGAGCTTTTTTATAATCAGCAGAATACCCAAAGCTCTTTACAAATACCTGTAGTGGTTTACTGTACCATTTATATGGAGATAGTTTTGTGTCAATATTATCAAAAAAAAAATCACACAATTCACAAATGTTTCTTGATTCAACAACAAATGTAAAGAGATTTACAAATATCATTCATGCCTTACAAATAAGTCGTGTCTGAATACAACTTTGTTCAAAATTGGGGATGCAATTATCTTGGTTCCACTTCCAGCTCCTGACCACCTCTACTTCTGGTGAATCCTGCTTGTGTCCCTGACCCTATATTGTGAGCACTGCGTGGCTTTTATGAAAATGATAAAGCACCCATTTGTCAGCAGATCTTCATGTAAAATGCACAGCCATGGGAACTCTGGTCACTCCAACAGTTTAATGTCCGAAAGCAATGACCATGTGTTAATGCTATGTTAGGCATTTTGGATGTACCCCTTCCCCAGCCATTATTGTGTGGCATTGATGGAGACAAACCCATATAGTCTATTGGCACACCTGAACATTCTCTGGTCAGACCACTACAATGTGCAAATGTAGCGCAACGTTGTCAACAATAAACCATACTCGAACTTCAGTTCATGCGATTGGTTGTTTGAAATAGAAAAAAAAACTCCACACATTTGTGCATCGAGCGCTGTGTTTGCAAACACAGATTTATACATTTGGAAATAAATCTAACTGCACTGACATTTGTGCATCGCTTAACATTTCATTCGAGAAATGCATTTGTGAATGGTATTTCATTTATTTGTAAGTCATGAATTATATTTGTAAATCTCGTTACATATGTTGTTGAATCAAAAAATATATTTGTAGATTATGTGATATTGATTTGATATTGACACAAAACTATCTCCATACATTTATGTTATACCAGTGCTCTGTATTGTTAGTCTTCACTGGAGTGCATCAGTCCTCATGTGCATGAACAGTGTGTAACAGGCTCAAGTGTTCCAAGTGACTTAAGTACTTCATGTTCTTGGTACATTATACAACAAATATACTACTAGAGACAGCTTTACCTGAGGAAATCAGAATGACCATATTCACATACATAAACACAACAATTAAGTCCAACAAGTGTGCAATTTTAATGTTCAGGTAGATACCATATGAGAGGATTCACAAAAATTGTGAAAGGGCCATTGTGTCACAAAAAAGTAATCGCCTGCCTTTTTCCTCAAGGTTTTGTTATTATGATCAATGATCCATATTGCATGTGAAAGATCCATGCATCAAGTCAGTCACTTTTAGTTAGTTTTTGAAAATCACATTATAATCACGTTGACATTAAATTTGATACAGATGTTTACATAGCTTCAGAGTTAAAGGCCAGTGTGTAAGTTCACGGTCACTACCAATGACAAGCTCACTCGCAATTACTTCATCTCAAGTTTCACACAAATATTAACTTTAAGGATATAGTAATTTAATCGATTTTAAAGGGCAGAGTTCATAGTCACTCTGGTTCTCTGAGAGAACGTAACAGAAGCCACCCTCAGGCACAGGTAGATTACACAACATTTAAACAGCCAATCCCTTTGGCTTCCATTATATTGTTCCCAGATTGCAATAGCCATTCCTGACCATTCAGTTCTGAACTTGGTTAAAGCTATGTATACCTTTGATTACTTTGTACAGATAAAGTCAGCATATCAATAGGTAGTTATTACTCAGTTAAGCTATAAAACCTATTAATAGTTCTGAAATATTTTTTATATAAAATGAAGAAACAGCAACCGAACAAAATTAACTGTTCATTCCTTCAACATTTGTAGATTTATTATATGTACAAAATGTGTTTTATATCTTTATATCTAACGTAAGTGGTTTACACTGTACAAGACAAAAAATGTGTGTATCCTGCCCTGTGGAGCAGAAATGTAATTTTAACCAAAGGCAAAACATTTTAGTGATGGTTGTAATGCTTTAAAAATAATCTGAACAGAAAGTGCTCCTCAGTCAGTTTTGATGTGATGTAAAAACACTAGCACTTGCTGTCTGCAATCAATTGTTGCACAATATTTACTCTGCTGAACACAGAAAATCTCAGAACCACAGAATTCAAACCTGATCAACTGTTTGTGACAGGACAGATTTGTCAACTCAGAAACTTATTTGTTCTGTTGTGGAAATTTCACATGGTGATGGAGAGCACAATGATTCCACTGCAGTATCAAGCTGATATATTGTACAGTACTTACATTGTACTTACCAAAGCCAGTGAGCTATTTTGGTGGACTGGGGCCATCACTGTTTTTGCTGTAATAGTTAAAACGAATAATGTACATCTGTCATGCCTATTTTATGGATGTCTGCCTGTATGCAGCTGTGGTCAAGAAAATAAAGCCTCACACTTCATCTTCAGTCTCTGAATTGAAATAAAAGATTTTTGACATGCAAGTGAACTGTTTGTACATTCAAACCTGTGATACAGAAAACACTTAATCTAAACTATGCATTAAATAACACATCCTCACATGGCAAAATGCAAAATAACTAACATATACATACTTTATTCAAACAGAGCAAACCGGATTTAAAATGAAATCAGTGCTTTACAGTTTGGCATAATGAAATGGCGTAGTGTCATAACAATGCAATGTCACAACAACACAATGCCCCGTTGATGTGGGCTCTTGTGCAACACAACAATGCCATATCACAACAAGGGAGGTGCATGTGTCAGAACGGAACAGAGTTTCTGCAATAAAGGTGTGAAAGTATTATTGGAGTAATTGGATTATAAAAAAAACTACAGCATTGACTTCCATAGTAGATTTCAGGAATTTAATACATAGTAATTTTCCTTCTTCAAAGTTTTTCAGACAATCGACTTGGATTTTAATACAAACACAAATGTATTATTTTAAAGCATAGTCCCACATTTGACTTTGTAGTTATGTTTTGTAACCCATGCAGGTAATCCTAAAATAAGGACCATGTGCACACAGAAGTCATTTCTGACTGTAATGCCATGTGCCTTAAGAGCGGTTGTCTGTAACTATCAAGGATGTCGTGCAGTTCGCAAAAAATCGAATTCTTTTTTTTGTACCCAAACGATAGCATTTGATGACTTATAACACCTGTGAAAGTTTGAGTCTGAGCAGATAAATATTTTGGGAGAACGAGGGCCTAGAAGTTTTGGGCGGAATCGGACTGTATTTTACGCTAATTTCGCCATGCTTGACATTTTGACAAAAATATTAAAATAGAGCAGGAATTTTAAAACCAAAGAGTTCCACAACAAAACTAGAGATGTTTGTGAGTAATTTGAGGTGTTTTATTAGTTGGTATGACAACATCCGAATATTTTAGGGATTTTTACTTTATTTTCATTTTACGCTTAGAGTTTATGCTTGGTCAAATTCAAAGGCTTATAAACCCAAAAGTACGCAGAAATTGTCACATTTTAAACTTCGCAGTCGAAGAGTAATACTTTTACTTGGTATTCGTGAAATAAAATTTTTGGGCACTGCAAAAACAAATCTCTGGGAAGACCCGATTCAAGTTGCGTTTTGGATGATTTCGGCACTCTAAAAGCTTCGTGTGGTCACGACCTGATCGGACATGGATCTCAAATACTAACTTCCCAAAGACTTAGAAACCAGTTCAAATACTTAAAAACACTTTTAATGAGCTACTGTTTCACTTACAAGCCTCATTGTATGGTACAGAATTCAATTTTGAGCTTAGCATTCCCTGGGAACTCTACAATAACAAAGTGTATATGCTTATACCTTCGACACATAAACATTGAAACACGATGGAAAACAGCTACATTTGAAACTAGATAGAGGTAGAAATCAATGCCAAACAATGTCTATACCTTAAAGAGGACGATCAATGGGAAATCTAGCTGTATTGTAGGCCCATTCGTGAGTATTATTGTGCTGATGATTTGAATCACACACAGTCTCTCACACACAGTCTCTCACACACTGTCACACACTGTCTCACTTACACACACTGTCTCACTCACACACACTGTGTCTCACTCACACACACAGGGCCCTATTTTGCCGCGGCGCATTGTGTGTTCGCGACATGCGCATGCTGTCATTGCTATTCTGTGCCAGCGCAACGTTCATTTTTTCAGGCAAAAAATCACGTTGTCCAGATAGCAGATGACATTGCGCCGTGACGGGCGGGTCAGAGAAAAGAAGAAGTGTGGTCTGGCGCAACGCGCACCAGATGCTATTATGAGGACGCATAAACCATTTGCGCTTTGAACCCCGATGTAGCTGCTGCTGCGCCAGAGAGGCGAGCTGAACTGGTAGAAAAGTTGCAACATGTATAGCCTGTATAGCCATGTATTTTTATCTTTTAGTAAGCAAACAGGCACAAATAATAAGAGTATAGCAATGTTTTGCAGTTTATAGCAATGTTCTGCAGTTTCTTTTGTCGTTTTAAATAAACAGCGATTGCAATGTTCTGCAGTTTATTTAATAAACAGCGTGGCAAGTTGTAAGAAATGAAATGGACTAATCATCAAAAAGAAAACTAGTGGACTAATGGTTTGATGGACCTCCACCTTTTATTTTTGATGTTTCCTTTGAGTTTAAAGCTTTTGTTTCACGTCTTCTAACGTTGTTGTGCCGCTTTGGGCACTGTTCGAAAGTTCTCTTCTTGCCAAAGGAGGACACAATTATTGAAGATATTTCCTCTCATACTTATGACCCGCGGAGGTTTGGGGGGATTCCCGAATATTAACTACTCACGGCTTTGTACACTTTGTACATGTACACTTTGTTATTGTTTGTAGAGTTCCCAGGAAATGCTAAGCTTAAAATTGAACTCTGTACCATACAATGAGGCTTGTAAGTGAAACAGTAGCTCATTAAAAGTGTTTTTAAGTATTTGAACTGGTTTCTAAGTCTTTGGGAAGTTAATATTTGAGATCCATGTCCGATCGGGTCGTGACCACACGAAGCTTTTAGAGTGCCGAAATCATCCAAAACGCAACTTGAATCGGGTCTTCCCAGAGATTTGTTTTTGCAGTGCCCAAAAAATTTATTTCACGAATACCAAGTAAAAGTATTACTCTTCGACTGCGAAGTTTAAAATGTGACAATTTCCGCGTACTTTTGGGTTTATAAGCCTTTGAATTTGACCAAGCATAAACTCTAAGCGTAAAATGAAAATAAAGTAAAAATCCCTAAAATATTCGGATTTTGTCATACCAACTAATAAAACACCTCAAATTACTCACAAACATCTCTAGTTTTGTTGTGGAACTCTTTGGTTTTAAAATTCCTGCTCTGTTTTAATATGTTTGTCAAAATGTCAAGCATGGCGAAATTAGCGTAAAATACAGTCCGATTCCGCCCAAAACTTCTAGGCCCTCGTTCTCCCAAAATATGTATCTGCTCAGACTCAAACTTTCACAGGTGATATAAGTCATCAAATGGTATCGTTTGGGTACAAAAAAAAGAATTCGATTTTTTTCGAACTGCACGACATCCTTGATAGTTACAGACAACCGCTCTTAAATCTTCTATTTTTTCCCTTGAGTGACATCCATGTAAACCTTTAGAAGCATTGGCATAGATGCAATAGCAAATGAACAGTTAATTTCATGTCTCCACAAAAGTCAGATCTGCCCTCCTTCAGTAACTTCTAAGTAACCTGGATCAATAACCAGCTGATGGAGGGCTCTAATCACAGAAGTAGAATATTCACATCACTATGACACTCATTTCTTCTGGAAGAAACCCATGATGGAGGCCTGTTTTGCTGGTTTATTTGAGACTGCGCTAGTTTTTTTTGTAGTCTTCTTTCCCTCTTCTTTTTTAGCGGGGACTGGCAACACGAAAGCCTTCAGTTGGCTGGACGACTGGCTGGTGTTCACTTCTTCATTCTCAGAGTATGACTCGCTCTCGTAGGCTTTCTCAGTGACTGAAATGGAATTCGTTCATTACATAAATATATTACTAATGTTGTAAATTACAAAACAATGAACTTTTGCGCACCTCTACAGGAGCGTTGGAGGTGACCCACAGTCTACATTTTAAATTAGTTTGATTTACGACATTAATAAAAAAATGTCCCGCACACTACCTGTTCCGCAAGCAAGACTTTATTCACAACTTTTTGGAAGTAAATTAAAAAAGTTTTTTTTTTTCACATTTACTATTTTTGAAACGCTCTGAGTTTTTGACATCCTGACCACCTGCATACTTTTCACCAAACAACCAGACAACATGAAATGAACAGAATTAAAAATGCCCTACCAATGCAGCCCTCGTCATCAAGAAATGTTTTGGACTTTAAAACTCGTCTCCTCTTCCTTTTGTTTTCTTCTGGAAGGACCTAAATGAAACATTGTGCTGAAATTGGTACTAAAATATAGTAAAATGGGGAAACATTTAAACAAACATATGAGAAACAAGACATATGGGACAAATATATATAACTTGCCTCCAGAGTTGAAGTTTCTATTTTTACTTGGCTTTCAGGGCTTCCTGTTGTCACAACAGCAGGTTTAGCTGGAGCATCTGTCGTGGTCACCAAATTATCTTTATGACAGTAAATTCTGCATCATTATCGTACTGAAAATGCAACCTTGAGATGTTTATAAGGTTGATTTGTCATACCTTCATCACTGCTGTCTGACTCGGGCTTCTTTATTCTCCGCCTCTTCTTGCTCTGATTACCCGTCTCAGTCCTCTCATCATCACTATCGCTGAGATCCAGTCTCTTTGTCTTACTAGGTGTTGGGTGAAATAACAGATCACAGAAGACAGAAAACATCAGAGGATGACTACAACATTTAAAGCAAACAATATTTTGCTCCAAATGAAACTATAATAATTGGGAGCAAACACAAAGGAGGATGCAGAAGAGCACAGTATCCTACACCAATGCAAAGGTATTCGAACTTTAAACATGACAAGGTTACTAAATACGTCTTTATAATTAGTCTTTATAACATAAATGAGTACAAATCTTTAATACCAGTGAGGTCAGTTTAACAACCATGGTATGATAGGTGATAACACAACAGATTTAACCACCTTAAAATAATTGAACAGAACTAAAACAGACCTAAAGTAGAATGCAGGGTGACATACACAAAGAGTTATTTTAATCCAAATACACAGTAGTGCTTTAAAAAAAAGCAGACTTGTGAAATAAAGTGCATTAGTGGCTTTACTATAATGAGTCTGTAACTACCTCCTAATATCCTTGTGTTCTCTCACAGCTTTAGAATCGTCACGTTCTTTCACCACCTCTTTATCCAACTTGACTGGAAACTTGGAATGGTTACTTTCCACAGGGGAAGACTGTGCTGATGACTCTTTTTTAATGAATTTGTCCTGGTTTTCTATTCAACAAAAATAAGTTAAATATGATAGTCATGTTCAAGTATTTATGGCCAACTCAGATCATATCAAAACAACCTTGATCACATGATCATAAAGGGCACTGTGTAATCCAAGTCTGCCTAAATGTCAGCAAACAAAGGACCAAACAGTCAACTGATTTACTACAGGAAAACTGTAGGTAAGTAAGACTACTACAAAAATAGTATAATGTCCAGACTAGAGATGCCCTCGTGGTTAAGTTAACTGAAAACTGATTGAGATGGTAGTGGTACGCTTGAACTGCAACAATGGTCATCCACTACTTCTACTGCCTCTGCCACCGCAACCATCCATAATCTAACACAACGTCTTGGTGACAGCCCCATTCTCTGTATGTGCATTTTTTACACAATTCAGTTTGTCATTTAGCAAGCTTCAATAAATTGAGAGCAAAAGTAAAAACATAAACATTTAGTAAGAAAATATTAAAAAGAATTTTTACAAATAATGCAGTAAGAATTATCCATGTCACAGTAGATATGCTCAGAGATGAGCTTTTAGGTTTCTTATGAAGTATGCATAGTCTTGCCTATTAGTTTATAAGGAGACTGATTTATGTTAGTTAATTTTATGTTAGCTGAAGTAGTGGACTTCATGTTACCTTTGTGTGTTGTGTAGAATGTTTGGGTTAGGCACAAATAATCTTGGGCCAAACTGGAAACAGTTCATATGAGGTTCTCAAGTGTTCTCACAAATGAATTAATTGCAGTTTACACTTACTTGTTGATTTTCCAAAAAACATGCTCACAGCTGTACTCATGCCTGTAGGTTTAGAGTCTGAGGCCTCAACCTGTATCACCAATTAAAAACATGACTGTCACATTCCTGACACATCCCTGTTGCATATAGAATAATCAGTGGAAACAGATTACGGATAAACAACTACCAAAGGTGTATCTGCTTTCCTTTCCAGTTTGACTTCCAAGTTAGCCACCAGATTCTTTGCTGTGGCTTTGTTTGCAAACATCCCCATGATACCTTTGCTTGTTTTACCATTGGCTTTAGCAGCTGGAACATGAGCTGTTAATCCAGATTTGCTGCCTTTTTCTGGGGATGAGTGCTGTTGTATTTCTTGAATCAATTCCAATTCCGCAGCAGACATGGGAACAGCTGCTTCACAATAGATTGCACTGTACCTACATTCATGACAGATGTTACAGAATAACTAAAGTTGTTACCCCCAGAACAAATTCAAATAGTACACTTTAATCAATACCCTGTACTGTGTCACAGGTTGTGAACATTGATGTGAACAGCAATACTGTTCAACCCAGCAACAACATTTTTAAAATTATTTTCAATTTAACAATCAAATTAAGGTAACCCATAGTAACCACATATTACTGTGCCACAATTTTAAAAACAGCACATCAAAGAAAGGTCAATGCCTCAATACCCAAGTACAGTTATACAATCTATGCTCAATGTAGTTAAGCTTATTTTAATTTCAGAACTTGCACCTACTTGTTGCAGTTTTTAAGATTGTCCCTCACAGCATCGTAATCTGTACTGTACAGAGTGCTGCTGTCCTTGATCTCAGCTTTCTGAATGCTGTACACATGTATGCTGATTGTTGAATTCATCCTTGACTTTGTCTCTATAATTGTACAAACATTATTTATATCAACAACATCTAAAAAGAAAAGTCATCGTCATGTTTGATTTAATCACACATGTCTAACTGCAAACACCACCACAATTGACCTAAGCGCCTCCCAAAAGCGGCAACTGACCAATTTTGAGTTACTGTAACTAGGCAAGGGATGCACAAGACGCTTGTGAATATATGTGTGAATAGGTGAATGTGAAATATATATAGTAAAACACTTTCGGTAGTCTGCTGGGTATATGAAAGTGCTACATAAATAAATGCTGTCAAAATTAATATGGGAGACCTCCGTCAAAATATAAATAAGAAGATGATTACATTTTTATGTAAGGAGCTAACAGCTGACTAATGATCACCTCACTCACCATACTTTCCAAGCTGTTTATTTATCTTTGCGTGCCAAGTAAGACAACTGCAAAACAGATAGTGTGTTCGCCAACCAAGCTCAAACCACGAATGGAATGGACAAATAAGACCATTGCGCATGAAAATAAAAGTCTGAACATTTTATTTTTTGCACAGCTGTCAATGAACTGCATTCACTCTAAGAGACTGTAGTCATCTTTACTGCATGAGATGCATCACAAACATTGTAGTGTTGAAATGTTGTTCCAGTATGAGAGTGTTGACAATATTTTTTATAAAAATATGTGGCGCCTGGTGCTTACTCTGTGACCTATACGATTTTTCTCTAACTACATTGTTGACAACATACATCACATATGTAGGCTTCAGAAACTGAAAATGATTTCTATTGGTACTTCAGACACAAATATAAGTAAAAACATATTAATTCCTAATCAATTGGCATGCCAGGAGCAAACGCTTGCATAGCACAAGCTCAAAGGTCATGCAGTGAGACTGCAATGACTGAATAGCAAGAGCAAATTACATTACATTTAGCTGACGCTCTTATCCAGAGCATCCTACAGTTATTTAGGTACAGGGTACAGTCTCTGGAGCAATGTGGGGTTAGATACCTTGCTCAAGGGCACTTCAGCTATGAATGAGGGTGCAGGAGAGCATTAGTTATTTACTCCCCCACCCACATTCTTCCAACTGATACGGGATTCGGACCTGCAACCATCTGATCCCAAGACCAACTCCCTAACCATAGGTCTCAGCTGCCCCATACAACTAACGCTCTTACCTTCAAGTTGATCTTCACGCACAACAGACACCTTATGACACTAGGGGAAAAAAATATGTCAACTACTTAAAGAAGATATTGTAACACCTTTTCTAAAAAACACAGATAACTTGTTTAAGTTTACTTGTTTAAATCAAACATTCTTCTATCAGACCTGTGCTACCAATCAATGAATGTATGTGGTATGGCATCGTTTGGTAAACAGGTGTCAGTTTTATAGTTGTGCTTTTGTCCAACTGACAAAAACTTGCAAATATTTGGTCAAATGAAATTGCAGACACTATGGCTGATAAAAGTCGTGATGAGCAAAACCTGAAGTGACTGTTCATCTCCATGTGTGACAGGTGAGCTACAACTTACAGACTAGTCCAAACCTATCGGTAACATTCAATAGCAGTTATTCTTATAATGTTTCCTGACAACGTGAACCACACTAGCCTGGTAAGCCAGCCCCTCGTACTTCACTTTTTGTGTTAAAAAAACATTTTAGTTTATCAGCCCGTTTATGTCCAGTCAATGAGCTTGTGGAGGGCTACTACTAGTAAACAGGGTAAGTCTGAGAAAGACAAGTAGGGTACTGTGCTACAAATATGACAAAAGATTATATGAAATACTTAAAAATATAGGCTACAGCATAGGGACTACCTACCAAGCTACCATTCTGAACACATTTTCCAGAGACAAGATAGGTGGCATGAAGTGGAGTTTTTGATCCATCCTTTCTACAACGGTCTAAGTAATGGTACAGCATTCTGTCGAAAATAATACGTCAATGACAAATGCATCTTATATTACTTCTTCAAATGTACCCATAATAAATCAATTTAAGATCAAACGGGCATACTTACTGTTTAGCAAGATTTACATGGATACCAAGTGCAAGACTCAGCCATTTATACGTTACCTGTTAACAAACAAATAAGCAAACAAGTATGCAAAACCGGTAATCTCTGAGCAAACACTCAAATCAACCCATGTTTTAAAAACAGGCCACTGTGCCTTAAAATAACACCATGTCGCATTGTCTAACACAGACACGGTGTTCCGACACATTGCCAGGTATCAAATAGTTCAGTAATACCCGGGCTATACAAGCCGCGACGCTAATGCTAAAACGCGTGGCCTTGATTGAAAACGCATAAACTTACTATTTTATTGTGGTCATTTATGAATTCGTCAATGTTGTCTAAATATAGTCCATCCATTATTTCTTAAGTGCTTGATCGGGATATATCTTGAACCACTTAATACGCGCGGGAAAATAGTCTTTGCTGAAAGCTCCGTAATTTGTAAACTTCCTGTCACGTGTTTTTCTTCGCTTGGTGGTTCGTTGAAACGTATGGTTTCAAGACACTAAAGATACCAACACCGCCACCTATCACACGCCGTGTCCAAGTTTGGAAGAATTTTGTAGGGGGAGATAACCTTTGGGCTACAAAGCGCGGTTTAATCAACTGTGACTTAACTCGTGTTTAAACTGGGAACACGTGTTTAACATAACACGGTTATCTCAGGCGGTGTTGATCGGCACTACACAGCTATTTAAGATGACCAGTAAAACCATGAGGGTCGAATTTCACGTCTTGGAGTGCTGCGTGCATTATACTGCTTGTTGTGACCCACCACATTGTAAATGGATCTACTCAAAGTGGTTTTTAGCGGAAGGACCCCTTTAAAATATAGCCTACAAGATGTACACTCATCTAGGCCTATACTATCAATATAGGCCTACTTGGTATCCTCTAGTATACTTAAAGTATACCACAAGTACACTTATTTATATACTGCCATTGTAGGCTACTAGTTGTAGGCCTACTTCAAGTTCCTATTTTTAGTTTATTATAAAGTAATAAAATAAATGAAGTGATTCCCATGTGTCATTGTGATCACACAGCACACCACAGCACACACAGCGCACACAACGAAATTCAGCCTCTGCTTTTAACCCATCACACATGTGACCATGCTCAGGGTACCTCAGTCACAGTGGAGGATGGAGGAGAGAGCTGGTCATTCACTCCCTCCACCCACCTGTCGGTGTCGGGATATTGAACCTGTGACCTTTTGGCTGCAGGTCCAGCTCCTTAGCCGCTAGTTAATGGGCCATGACTGCCCCATTCAGTATATTTTTATAAACTTTACTTATTTTACTGGTTTACTTGTTGTTATACTTTGAGTTTGCATGGCATATTACTTGTAGCTTACTACTAATACTTGAAATATACTCCTTAAAGTACTCTTAACAGTGTGATGCATTTACAAAATCGGAAGACATAATGTTGAAAACAAGTTTGATATATTTTCAAACATACAAACAAAAACAAAGGCCACCCTTAGCAAAAAGAAGTTTATTAAAGTTTACTATAAGTATACTTATTTTATACTAAAACCGAGGAAGTATACTTGAAGTTGACTTTTATAAACTAGGCCTATATTTTATATACTTATAGAATAGCATAGTAAAGTATACATGGCTTATACTGAAACTTATAGGCTAAACAAAGTCTAAGACTAAGTACATTTATATTTATTCAATTGACTAAAGGAAAAGTATATGTTTTCATTTTAAAGTATAAGTGTAAGTCTTAGTATAAATGTACTTAGTCTTAGACTTTGTTTATAAGTTTCAGTATAAGCCATGTATACTTTACTATGCTATATAAAATATAGTTTAACTGTGCCGACCCAGCCATGACGACCCAGGCTGCACTGACTGACTTGTAAGATTTTCTTTAGCCACTGTTTTGCGATGTGGAATAACCGGAATGAGAGGTGAAAAGTTCAGTCTCCTCTACTTGTCGTCTGTATGCACTGTAGGCATATGTGTGCAGTGCTGTAGTTTGCTGTTGCGTATCTTACCTACGTAGCAGCTTTGTTGTGGGCAAATGTTTACTCGTGTTACCATTATTGTAGTTATGTGTCGTTAGTCGCGTTATGTCCAACATTGTAGCAGCTAGCGTTGTACATCTTATCAGCCTGGGTCGTCATGGCTGGGTCGGCACAGTTTGACCGATATCTTTGGCATTTGTTGCCCAAACAACACGAAACTTGGCACTGCACACGCTGGTAACATTATGATGACGCCCTCCAAATTTGAGATCAAGCGGATGAGTGGTTCAAGAGTTATGCGTGGAACAGACGTTCCTTGCATTAAAAGATAATAAGAGAAAGATAGAAGTTGACTACAGCGCCCCCAGCGTAGTGGAAAGGGCCAGGTCTCTGACCGAATCCGCTTAGACGAACTGCATGTGAACAAGGATTTGGGGACAGACCACCCGTTGGGAAGCAACACCCAAACCAATCCCAAACCAAACCAATCCCACCATGTGAACGCAGTGACTGTTTGGAGCAGGCCAGTAGATGCACAGAGTAAGAAACAGTAAGAGCAGTTAAATAGAATCTAGGTTCTAAATGTAGAACATTACAAGGATTGTTTATTATCACATGCATAGACATAGCCTAGGCCCTTGAGTATGCAGTGAAATTGATGATTGTCTAAAACTGTGCACATGGAGGGGAGAAATACAGAAAATACTAAAAATGTAAACAGAGAACCTACCTAAGAAAATGTAGGCCTACAGTTGCAAGATATAACAAATAAATAAGATGCAGAGTATGCACAGCAACAAAGTGGTATTGCACTACAAAGTTACACAAAGTCCAAGTATTGCACGACACATAATAATATTGCACAGCAGTACTGGTATACACTGAGGTGCAATGTAGCAAAAGAGGTAGAAAGTGATACAAGGGCACAAGGATGGTTTATTGTCTGGGTAGAGTAGGACAGGCAGTGAAATTGGTGAAGTGATCATTGGTGATCATCAAGTGCTGTGGTTGCAGCATATACAGGGTATAGACAAAATCATTGGAACAGTGTAAATTCCCCCCTTTATATTTCAATGACCTATTGTGTCAAGAATATTGATTCAAATTTCATTATGGGAGTTTATATCCACTGTAGAGGTTTATTTATCTACTTAACTGTATATTTTTTATTCTTTTTTCAGATTGTAGTAAAATTTAAGTTAAAATGCGTGACCTAACTGAGTTTGAAAAAGGGCAAATTGTTGGAGCTCGTATGGCAGGAGCCTCAATCACCAGGACAGCTGAACTGCTTGGTTTCTCAAGAACTACCATATCAAGGACCATGACGGAATTCAAGAAGCAGGGAAAAACCTCCAGCAACCGGCGTAATTCCGGCCGGACTTCCAAGTGTACTGACAGAGACAGACGTGCATTAAAACGCATTGTGGGAAGAAATCACTTTAGCGGCAGTAATCCTATGATTCTTGACACAATTATAGGTCATTGAAATATAAAGGGGGGAATTTACACTGTTCCAATATTTTGTCTATACACTGTATTGTGCTATGGGTGTGTGCTAAGATGTGGACATAGTCGATGCTAGGGAGTGGATGAAGTGGATGCAGCAAGTCCTTGGGTTGTGAGGGGGGCAGGTGCCCAGAGAGTTCAACAGTCTGATGTAGGTGGGGTAACTGTTCTTCTTGTGCGGGCATGCATAATCCTTTATGGCCCGGTCAAATAGAATACTCTTTTCTGATTGGCTGGCGGGGTATGCATTAATTCCGTTCAACCGTTTAACTATGGAAAGTAGTTCTAAATGTCTGGCAAAAAGTTAAGGCACTGTTACTGTTTCATATTAATGCTGCACAAAATGGTAACTATAGCAACCATTTAAGCTATATCGGTAATTTTACAGTTGCTTTTTTGCTCTACTTTTCCACAACAGGTTGCAGACAATGATTCTTCATAGTAAAGAAATTGTAGAATAATCTAAATATTTTAACATAGCATTTTAGATGTTTCCTAAATTCTCGAGTGTGGTAACCGGGCCAGAAGCGGGATTAATCAACTTGACAGAACATAACTTATTTGTTATTGTTCTTATTAAGTTATTTGTCCCTCAGCATTGATTAATTCATGAATCAGTGGCTGTTATCCCTTACATAGCACTTCTCAGATGGCAGCAGAGTAGAGAGCCTGTGACCTGTGGGTATGGTCCTTATAGCCTGGTAAACCAGCCTCTCGTACTTCACTTCATTTTGTACAGAGGGTGCTGCGGTGCTGTATTGAGAAACGTTTTTCTTCCTAGAGGTGTGGACTGCTGAAATGTAACGATTGGATCCGCCTTTACCCCAATTGTTAACGTCTAATTGTGACGTTATAGTTGTTAGTTGTTAGTCCGGATACTAACAGACTAACAACTAACGGAGCAAGCTGGAAAATGAAACTGTCCCTCAACCTTGTGGGAAGTAGGGCCCTGATGTCGCTTCCACAAATGAAACTCCTCAAACATTCTTCTTGCTCCGATTTTGCACTTTGTTCTCCGGTGCCATTGCTGAGCTACATCCACAGATAGACTACAAGTGAAATGATCTGTCCGCTGATTGGCTAGTATTAAATCTGTACTACAATTGGGGCTCGGAATGATGCCAGCACCAGACCCTCTGTACAAAATGAAGTGAAGTACAAGGGGCTGGTTTACCAGGCTACCTTCAGTAACATGTTTTTTGCTCTGCCTGCGCACCGTGTGTAGTGTATCTCCTTTCGTATAGGGAGCTGTGCAGTTTTGATGATGCGTTGTGTACCGCTAAGTGAAACAAAGACTTTCTAATGTTTCTAATGCTGTGTTATTTTTTTCTCTTTAGGCCAGCGGAATATCAATAAACCCAGTGACAAGGCATGCTAAGACAAAAAAGAAAGCAATGTAAAAATATATATATATATTTCAGGGAAAGTCTGCATACTCTACAAAAACTAATATAAATAGATGTCACTTTAAGAAATCTGATTGCAATCGGGTGGGATAAAGTGCATACACTGCATTGATAGATTTCATTTATTCTTTAAGGGTAGATAAAGAGTTTTTTATGCATCAAGCACATCTGATTGAGCGGTTGTCAGTGCAACTTTATTAATTACATAATGTTACTGCATGTGTTTTAAGTGACTATTGACACAACTGTACATAACTGCAACAGTTACAAATGCTTTACACATGCATGTTAAAGCTGTAGGGAAATATAACCAATTAATTTATTGTTAACCATTACAGTAGTCTACTCCTGCGAAATGTATCTTGTAGGGCATGTATTTCCTCCTGAAACTTTGTATGCCTTCCTGAAATAAGCAGAAATACATAAAGAGTGCCCAAATTCAGCTGGATCGAGACATACAATACAGAGGATTACTTTTACTACAATTAATTTTAGGGATCATTTATTTTATTTATGAATTTATAATATGTGCATTACTGTAATATTTGCATAAAACACTATTAATCATGTGCCTGTGTTCACTGGTTTCTTGTCTCAATGTAAATGGTCAGTTTATTAGAATTATTAAAAAATGTCTACAATACACATTTTCTTGGCAGCACCAGGTAGAAGAATGTTTTCCCTTTTCAGCTGCAGTGGCCCATGTCCTGGAGTTGCAGGGCTGTGGCATGCAGTGTCACTTTCCATCTCCCTGCATGCTTTAAAGGAGTGCCTCAATGGGACGATAGGCAGCCAGCCCTCCACTTTTTTCTCTTCTCAATAAGCAGATGGAGCCCAATTAGCATTTCACTAGTCCCTTTTGCCTTTCAATCGCCACCTTCCCTGCCGAGCCTGTGCTTTTTGTGTGGATTGCCCTGTTTCTGGCCCTTGTCAGCGTTGGCAGGGTGACAGTATTCGAGTGTGCAAACTTGTGCTATTGTCCCTGGTCCAGGAGGAGCCATGGAGACCCCACTAATGTGACACAGGAAAATGTTTGCTGATGGCAATTCTATGGGCTTTGTCGTACTCTTTCTCCTTCACAACGACTCGATTTAAGTCTCTAAATGTTAAAGAACAAAATGCAAAAGTGCTGTCCAGCTCCCGTCTCTTCTATCTTGTGAGGTTTGAATGAGTAATTCAGCTTTTGTGTTGCTCAATTGAGGGGGCAAACAGAAAGACAAGATTCTTGAACGCTTAAGCCCCTTTCCATGGATATATGTGTGCATCTCAGTCCTCTCCCTACCCCCCACCCCCCTTTTCTGACATCATTCTTGAGACAAGAGAACATCCTCAGATCAGAACTGGATCCAATGCAGAGTGGTACTTAGAAGCATCTGCCTTAATATAAACATTTATCCATAGACCAATAATTTCCCTCGACCAAATTCAATTTAAGTTATGTAGTGCCACTGAGAGGTAACAATATTTAATCAATTTTGTGTTTAGCTCAACAGAAAGAAACCACAAGCAAACTCTGTGAGTCTTTATATGTACCATTACATTATATATAGATTAATTAGATTATAATTGTTAGACACCTGCACAGAGATAAAATAGATCTATGTTTTGACCCAAAGGAATAAATCTGTCCCCAAATTATTTGTTTTACATCCTGTATATTGCTGTCAGGCATGCTATACTCTCACCTTTAAATTATGTAAAGAAATTAGTTCTGTTTCTTTTGTCTTAGGAGAATTTCTTCCAAAAGATTACCACTTTTAGTCACACAGTGTATATGTATGCTTCCATATAAAGGCGTCTTAGATCATGCAAAACTGCCTGTTGAACCTAGTAAATTGAGTAAAAGCATATACCAAAATAACTGCCTAATTCTTTCTACACTGTAGCATGGGGTATGTTTTGGTATTGTTATCCTTCTCCTGGTATATTCATATAGGCTACACCGAAACCAATACTTGGGGGCAATGTGACTGAATGCTTTGTCTTCTATGGCACTAAAGTTCATGTTTGGTATTTTAAGTAAACTTTGTAAGGAGGACCACAGTGAGTGGGCAGGGCTGTAATTCTCTATTTGGTCAGTGAGGTAAGTTGGAGAATGGTCATAGAGCCTTGTAGATTAGGAGGATGATTTTAGATTTAAAGTGAGTGAGTTTTTACACATTGAAGAATTAGAATGTGTTCAATAATGCAAGATTCTAAACCTCCACATTTTTATGAACTCCAACATTGTTTAAAACTTTCATCCTTCAAGTATTCCCAAATTAATTTTGAAATGTGAGTGGGAGCCAGTGATGCCTTAATTTTTGAACATGATCACATGATGATGACACGTAATGACACAATCCTGGCCTCAGGAGCCATTGGAGTAGATTATTGGGGATGTCACACAAGACAACATAAGTATTACAGAGGACTTCTACACTCTGCTAAACGAGGGCGTAGTCTTGCTATATTCCATAGTTGAGAAAGGGCACTGTGAGACACATTGTTGATGTGTGCATAATAGAAATACTGTCTTAATATTACACCAAGGCATTTGAATAGAGCAAGGTATGATGCAGTAGTAGTGCTTTGTAGTAGCAATTACAGGATGAGGTGGTTTTGGTGGACCTACAAAGATGGGTGTTATCAAAAAATCTGTATGCCATGCTGGCTAAGGATAATGCCTCCTTTGTAACAACAAATCTCTCAGGTTTGGAGCTCATTTATATTATTTATTGTTTTAATGGTGATTCTAAGGCCACTGTATTGTGACTTCATTTAAAGCACCCCAAACAAGGAATGCGAGCTAAGCACACACACACACACACACACACACACACACACACACACATGTGCGCACCACATTCTTTATTACTTCTTAAAATAAGGATGATATAATTTTCAGATGTAGTTAAAACTAGAAATATATTGTATTTTTAGTTTTTAATACATTCCCTTAATAACGTAATTATAAGGTAGTTAACTTAGGAATGTGTAAATACCTCAAAAACTCAGAAAACACATTGGCCTATTTTAGCTGAATATGCTAAGGTAAAATGGGCCACCTTTTAATGAGAATTTCTGTCAGTATTTTCCACTTTTTTACAACAATGTGACCATGTGTGAGGAGAAAAGTTTGAGACATTTACGAGACATGTTTGTGGTAATGTATGCACCACTTTTATGTGTGCAATAGCAGACATGCGCTATGTAGGCTAGGTATAGCTTAAAGCAGGGGTGGGCAGCAGTTTTTGTTGAGGGCCACACATTGGACGGTTGCAATTAAAGATGGTTACAGAATTGTACAAATTAATTTGATGTAAATTATGTATTAGGCTGCCTTGACTTTGCCAACATATTTGACTGGCATTTATTTTTGCTAGCCTTTTCTTACATTTGCTACTCTAAAGGTAAAAACTGGATTGGAAGGGTTCAATGTTCAGCTTGTTTAGCTGTCAATAATACCAACTATAGGTCTTCAGTATAGAACTAGTAAAAAGAAACTATAAATATGTGTGCAGATTACATTAACATACAGACTTAAGACAGACTGGCTTGGAATGATCAAATTTAACTTAGGTCTAATTAGGTTTAATTTAGATTTCTGTCACACATATTTGGTCTAAATCTTTTATGAAATATATACAACACAATTTAAATGCTGATCAACTTCATCACTCTTGTGTTATCTTAAAATATTGAATTTTGATTTAGCTGTATCACCATCTATGTAGAATGTATAACAATGCCAACCTATGCAACTAAACAATGATGTGACAATAGCATCCTGAAGGAAAGTCAACTGATCCGTATATGGAATGTATAAACTATTTTAGAAAATGTTAGTGTTGCTTTAAGCCTAAGTAGTTTTTTCCACCATAAAATAATGTTTCCCAAGCTGTTGCAATGGTTTGTCAACTTGTAACAGGGTTAACAACACTTCTGAATTCGCTTTAGATTCCTCCATGGGCTATAATCTCACTATGCAAGTTTGCAGAAGTGGGTCGCTCCAATTTGTAGTTCAAATGAGACATAAGAAAAACAATTCTGCTTCCAACCTGCAGGACAACCAAAGATAAAAAGTGCTTTAGTGTTGCTTTAAGACACAAGCTGTTATATAACCTAATAGGCCTGCTTTTAAAGTGTCACTGCACCACAACATCATGTGTTAATATCATGAGATGACTGATACACGATGAAACCATCAATGCTTACATTGGCAAAAATTGCCTGAACTGGGGTTAATAATTATTAATAGGCCTATAGGCCTTAAAAGCAATAAATTGTTAAAATGTTAAAATTAAGACTTCCTTGTGCTCTCATGAAATTCTGTGCCTTGTCCTTCAAATACAGAATGTCTTGATCACAAAAGAAGCTTATTTACAGCCTATTTGCTTGCCCACTTTACCTGAAAAGGTGGTCCATTTTACCTGACCACAAATTTTCTCTCCCAGGAAAGAGCACCTGACATTAAAACACCTTAATATTTATATATATTAGATAGAACACATTTTTGTTACCAAATAATAATAGAATACAAATGACTTTATAGAAACAAACTTAATTTTTGTTTTTTATTAATTATAAATTCATCCTGAGATTTCATGGATTATTCCCAAATTTGCCAAAAAGTGCCCCAATTTATCTGAATTCAAAAAATTCATAACATAAATAGGCTACATAAATTTATTTACATGCACGTGCACGTGCGTGTGTGTGTGTGTGTGCGTGCGTGTGTGTATGTAAATGAATTTATGCATTTATGTTATGTATAAAAAAACACATGCACTGAGCTCCTCTAAAAAAGATCCCTTAAAATAGTTTAGGTAAAATAAGTGATATATGCTAAGGGCCTAGCTGCCTGGGATCTAGCCTCTACTGAAGAATAGCACCGATTCTTTACCAAAGGAATTCTGCATCAATTAGCCATTCATCTGGGCAATCTCCATGACAACATTTTGCTGCGACAAAGAATTGGATTTCGGGGAGCTTGGTTGCTTATTGGGGTGAATAGTAAAAAAGTGAGGTTGCTGATTGGTCCAAAGAAAGCCGCTTAACTACATGGAGTTAGTCATTCAACTTGTTCAAGTGCTTAAACTGTTTCTGTGACAGTCGGACCAGACAACTCCAGCTTCAATAGGGGTCATATTCGAAGATGAGAGATGGACACGTAGACTATTTTTGTCTTTACAGCTGAATGAATAGGTCTACCATTCTCTTTGTTGCAGGGGAACTTCTACCCCACGGTCCGTATCTTATACTCATCACTTGGGTCCACATAGACACATACGCCAGGCTATTTAAACCGCTCATACAGTCCGAGCTGAAATGGATTGAAGCGTCAAAGTGCGCGGCTATACGATGGCAACTGCGGACAGTGAGGTCAGAACACTATTAAACTTTGTTAATTTGGCATCCAGCGACATCAAAGCGGCGCTTGACAAATCAGCTCCCTGTCGGCGCTCAGTTGACCATAGAAAGTACCTGCAAAAACAACTAAAGCGTTTTTCAAAGAGGTATTCAAAGTTACCTCGTTGTCGTGCGTACAGAGCAACAGAACTAGGAATGACTATCTCAGAGGACAACCCTGCGGTGTATTCTCTTGACGGCATCCATCAGTCAAATGTCAGAGGGAAGAAGGAACCGGTGACATCGGACCTGCCCCAGAAAGCTTCATATTGCAAGCATGGAGATAAGAACCTACAGGTGCCTATGAGGAAGCGCCAACTTCCAGCTTCTTTTTGGAAAGAGCCTTCATCTTCTCAACAAAATTTAACTTCTTCTCTGGACACAGTTGCTAAAAAAATGGATAGTTCAGGAGAGGCGATACCCGTGGGTCCGGACGGTGGGGCCAACGATGGCAAGTCTTTACGCACTGAAAATGAATCTGTGGGGAGCACGCCGCGGAAAATGGACTTGTCATACAAAAATGCAAATTTGTGTGGATGTTATTTCCTTCAGTATCACGGGCACATGTTGCAAAGGCACTTTATTGTTCCACGCACTGGTTTCCTCAACGCTGGTGCGCTTGCGTCAACGGCTATTGATCCACACATTTCACCACATACGCTTGAATACCACGCTGGCCACGTCCTTGTGAAGCCAATTCCGACCAAACCGGCATTCTCTTCATCAATGCTTAGTATGTTCTGATTTATTTAAGATGAAGTAGGTATCTGAGCTACTGAGCCTGGATTGAAGTGGATTTGATAGTTATGGTTACGAAATGCTTGGCTGTCGTTGGTTTTTCATTTCCAAGTCTGAAATAGACTAGCTTTTAACTGTACATGCAGGGCATCCTACAGATCAATTAGCCTCTGGTCAATTCAGTAAACTGTTACAAGTTAGTCTAGCTGTTTTACAGATGTACAGTAGCCTCATTGCAGTTTTTAACAGCTCTCCACTAGTTTCTACTTATAGTTGTTTCTCCTCAGTAGGCTACTGCATGGACTGATACCAAAGAATACATTTTCAGATGATTCCAGGTATACACAAGTGTTTCACCTACCACTTACAGGTAGTGATGAGGTTGAAATTACTTGCAGGTTTTTGTTGCTGATTGTGTTTAACTCTGTTTTCCACTGCTTTATTTTTTTTGCTGCCTGCAAATGCCTCACTGGTGTTTATTTGCTTCCCTCTCATGTCATCATGTACTCTAATCTTAAGTGAAAAAAGAACGCAAAAGAGTTTGTCTGTTGTTAAGAAAGCCACTTTTTAGTCTACATAAGCCTAACCTTTTTAATGAATTTCACAGCAGAAAGAACCGACAAGTCATAAGGAGGGGTGAGCTGACCAATCAGGGCATTTTTGACAGAAACGAGCAGTATAAGAGAGATGATATATTTTGATCACTGCATGTATATCTAATAGATATGTGAATAGTATGTGCAATAAAAATGAGCAGTGTCTGCTGCTATGTGTAAGAAATGTATGGCAAGTAATCATATTATGGCCCTGATATGTCACCAGAAATTAAGGAAACATCTTAAAATTAAAATATTGAGTACAGTCAAAATTCACACTTACATTCAAAACTTATTTAACAGCTCGCAAATTCTAATAATCTTTTCATTTGGATTTTGCCTCTTGCCTCTGGAGAGGGAACAAAACTTAAGTCTTTTTTAATTTGACAGCCGAACCACAGTACTTCTACATATAGCACCTTCACGTAACAAAAAAATACTTTTACTCCTTTGGGTTAGTGGTTCCAGTTCTTGCCAATACATTTATTTGTACTGGAAGAGGTTTAAACACAAAAACAAAATGCAGCAACCTAAGTGTTCAAACTTGCAGAATAATTCTAAAGAATGCTTGTTTTAAGTTAAACTGGAACTTGAAAAGTCATAAACCAGACACGCTAATCATACATTTAACTATTAATTGGAATATAAGTTTTGATGTTTTGGGCGATTATGTAAGTAAACATCGCCTGTACAATCTTAGCACACATTCAACATGAAGTGTAAAAAATGCATTTAATTTTCTGATCAAACTGCTACATTTTTGCCATATTTTTTTTTACAATGAAAGAACGAAACTCTCCATCAGCAAACAAAAATAAATTAACACATTTTGATGGGGTCAATGTGGCCCATTTTATCAAATGTGTGAGCAAAAGAACATCTAGTACAAGGTGGAGATGCACCTTTAACATATACAGAGGTATTCTTTTTTTTACTGAAACACCTCAACATTCACACAAGCCGCTGGAGGTGGAGGAGGCGAATGTCAGGGCTGTTGAACTCTGGGTCCTGTTTGTCTGGAGGGATCTCTTCAGACTTGAAGTGTTGCAGGAGCAGCTGATAAAGAACATGACAAGTTCCTGTTACTGATGGGCTGAGGTATATCATGGGGAGCATCGCAGCATCACATCACTACTAACTATGAACTTCGACAAGTGAAACAGAAAGAAAAGAACATGTATTAACTTTATAATAATAATAATAACAATCAGAAGTTTAATAAATAATAATAATAATAATAACTGTATTTGCATAGCAAAATATGTACAACATGCAGCTGAAAGTCCTTTAACAGTGGCAAGAAAAACACAAGACAGCATTTGCTGCAGCCCAGTAGCAAAAAAAAAGAGGAAGCTGTTTGGAGCGCTGTCAAGAGTTCCTGCTAGTGTCTACAGGGCCGACAGGGGTGAGGAAAAAAATACTAACTCCGTCTGCATTGATTTGTTTAAATCTAGGAAAGAACCTCATTGACTCCATTTAGCAGAACCAGGGGTGCCAAGGCAGTGGTGTCTGTTTTTTTCATGCTGTAATGCAGAATCAATCCTTTAAATAACTTATACTAACCACTAGAGCTTCAGCAGAAGGGCCACCTGGATTCAGAGGTTACAATCCAATGCCAAATCACCTGGGGCCTAATTTATAAATGTTGCGTACACCCAAAAAAAAGGGGCACACCACTTTTTACTCAAACTCTGGAATTTAGAAAAAGGATACTTGATGGGAAAATGTGCACACCACCATGCAAGGTCTGACCCATGCTTACACAAAAAAGGGGAAAAGTGCAACATCAAAAGGAATTGTTAAAAATAAAGTGAAGATTTAAAAATGGGAAATGAATTAAAAACAGTGTCTATCTTGTGATGACAGTTTGTCTGAAATTCATACAAACATTCTTTATAATAAAGTAAAACTTAGGAGAAGCTGTAAACATGCTCGGACGTGCACTCAACAAAATGTGATATATGTGGTAATTACAGGAAATGGACATATATACAGTGCCTGACAAAAGTCTTGTCGCTTATCCATTTTGTAGAAACAAAAGCTTATAACCTTACTTTTAATTAATCCATTGGTTTTAGAAATGTCTAAAACCAAACAGCCCGTGCTTTGTTAATGAACCACCATATGACCTTAATGCATCGTGCCACATTTAATATTAAAACACTTGAAAGATGGTGCACTTTCAGGAACCAAAAAATGTGTTGGCCAATGGTGGATGGAAGGGGCTGATCATCCGATTCTGATTGCCATGAATACATGTGCTTCCTTCTCTATAAATAAATAATTTTGGGTGTTTCATGCTCTATATATAGGCTGTGGGTGTGGCGTGATCCATGCACAAGTGTCTTCACCTTTACAGTGGTTGTCAAGGGAATTTGGTGTGGAATGTGCATATGCACACTTTTATGAATCAAAATATTTTTGTGCGCATGCACACTCTGATTTCGCCATCTTTCAATGCAAGTCATGTGCAAAGGGTTATAAATGGGACTCTTGGTTCTGCCTGTACACTTAGTACATGCGATTTTACTAAATAACTTTTCTACCTGGCTGAAGAGTTTTGCTAGTTAGATTGGCTGAAACGGCTTTGTGCTCCTTAGTTGTAGCTTCAGCAGCCAGGTTGCCAATCACTGATCTATAACGTATCTAAAAAGTTATCCCCTAGGAAGAGATATACAGGGTGGACCAAAAAAAATGGACCACTTTTTAAATGGCAATATCTTGATCATTGATGTTACCACAAATAATTGTGGCAGCCTCAGTGATTGAGGGGATATTGCAATTTAAAACTCATTCAGTTCTCTTTACATTGATATCATAATTTATTACAAGTTTCAATTAAATAGCTGTGGTGGTCATCGCCTTCCTTTCATGCTCATAAACCATATCATCACTGAAAAGAGAACTAAATAAGCTTTAATTTGGTTTAAAATTGTAGTAGCCCTAATGATTAAAATATAATCATTTAAAAAATGGTCTAGTTTTTTTTTCTGGTCAACCATGTACAATTGGTAGGACCAATAGAACTAACTGAATGTAAACTTCTTTTTTTCAATTAGGATTTGTAGAAGTATTGAAACAAGTTTACAGTACTGTTTGTTTTTATTCATTCACCTCAAAGAACCTTCTCTCCACCCCAGGATTCACTCCTTCAGTCCGCTGTTCATAGCAGCAAATAATGCATGTATCCACACCAGCAAGAGCTTTAAGGGTATCCACAAGAGGCTCCACAGACTATTGGGTGATCATTAAGAAAACAACAGCAAAACAAATATAATAACATACACACTAAGAACATAGCCATCCACAAGTGTTTATAGTAGTATGCAAAAGTGGGGGTATTACTAACAACAGGCAGTATTTATAATTACATGAGATTTTAAAGTAGCAACTTAATTCTGGTCTATAACACATACTAGAAAGGCTGCTATTTGAGTAGTGAAATAAAATATACTTAAAGGGGAACTTCCATCGTTATTTTTATTCATATTTCTGTGTCGCCACTATGGTTGAATGCATTGTGCGTCATTTCTGTGAAAAATAATGTCCTAGATCTCTTCTGATTGAGCAAATTCGCTGTCTTTTGCTCACCTAGCTTCTGTCCACCAATCCTTTGGGATGTGGGCTTGCCATACATGGCTCTGGGCGGGGCTTACGACCTAGTGACGTAGATAGGTTTAGCATGCTCTGATCTGCTCGTTTTGGTTAGCTCGACCCTTCAATGACCAGTAAAACCATGAGGGTCGAATTTCACGTCTTGGAATGCTGCGTGCATATACTGCTTGTTGTAACCCACCACATTGTAAATAGAGCTACTAAAAGTGGTTTTTGACAGAAAAACCCCTTTAAGTAACAGAAACAGTACATTGTGTATTCATTAAAAAAATCTCACTGCCTGAGAATGTCATTCATTTTACTAAATTGAAATATTTGCTACAAAATAAAAACATCCTACAATCCAGTGTTGTTACTTGAGATTGAAAGATTTAAACTGTCTGACAGAAAGCAAGGGGTAATATGAAACAGGCATAAAAATGACGATGACTGCAGTCAGGAGAACCATGCAGCACCTGGAAACCGCCATCCCCTGACTTCCATCAACTCACAAGCATGAAGTTGTTACTGGTAGACAGTGAGATTGTTAAAGTGTTTAAAAGTTTGTTTTGTCATATACTGAGTAAAAATGGCAACAAATACTGAAGATTATATGACAGACATTCCTTTAAACGGCTCATTTGCCCAAAATCTAAAAATACCTGTTCATAGTAGATGCAGTCTGCCATCAGAATAATGTCAGGCGGAGGGAGGAAGTCGGTAGCGTTTTCACCCCTGCAAATCAAATGACAACCAAATGGAACGAGCAACTGCAATACTTTAGACGGAAAATTATGGCAAGAAGTGTAAGGTGGAACAAATCACATTACAGATGGAGTGGGACAGATAGTTGTATTGTATAATTCCTTGATCCCCTGCTAAATATGAAAGCTTGGTAACTTGGAAATGAATACAGATGTGTCAGTCTCGGATTCAGAAAGTAAAAACCCTGCCACATTTTCCTTCTAACACAGGTGACTTCACTACTTAGCTGATCTACCTGTCCTAGGTGCTCATTACAACAATTATTTGCATAATAATTAAATGAACTTGATTTCAAGTGTGACATTTTAGTGTCCTACACAGAAACGCTACACAATGAACACAGTTCTCTAGGTAAAATCAGGCAGATATTCACAGTTCATCCTCAGTGCTGTGCTGTATTGCCTACAGACAGGTGAAGCATTCTTCATGCAATGGGACCTGCTCCTGTAGACTGAATGCTCAATCTAAACTGACAAACAAATTATAGATATTTTTCAAACAGTGTATGTAGATAAAGACGTAAATGTAGGCCTACTACATTTTATGGAATCTTTTAAACAGCTTAATTTCTTTCAATTACATAAGATATTCCTCAGAATAGGTCTACTTCGCCAGTAAAGGCAGGGGAAAGGGTATTTGAGTAAGCTTGCTGTAAGATATGCCACTAAAAAGGGCAAACTGGGAAAACTTGTGAAATACAAACCATTTCAATACTTTAGCGGTGGCAGAGCCGGTAATCAGCGCCTGGTTATCCCTGATGTTTTTTTTAAGAAGATCCTGTAGGTCGTCCAGATCAGTTAAAATCACATGGGCTCTAAATGACAAGCTTGATTAAGCAAAAGGAAATCTTGTTACCATTAATTTTGACCCTCAACACTTCACAATCTACACTCACCCTAACGTCGCTGCAACAAGTCCCACGATACCAGTGCCTGCTCCCAGTTCAAGTACATTTCTTGAGGTCAACACATTTAACCCGGTGTTTGAATTTAAAAATGCTTTTGTTTCCAAATATTTCGCCAAAACAATCGCTGCATCCCATACCACATGTCCCACATCTCCTTTTAAACATTGGCTCACTTTAAGGACAGAGCCATCATGTTTTTCAAGCTCTCGTACAAAATAAAATGGATCTTCATCAGACTGTTCCGACGCATTCGCCATACTCTGTACTGACATTTTGAGCTAGTTTTAAAACACGTACATGTGGGACAACCGGGGACATACAAATTCAAGTCAGGTCTCGAACTACGTTTTTCGTGAATGGCAGGCAATTGGCTTCACTTCTGGTGACGTTGAAATACAATGTGCCAAAATTCAAGTCGTCCATCAGCTAAGTATTTTAAGTAGCCTGCTTGACCAATGATTTAGCGGCAGACGGTTTCTTTACCTTACCAGCCAGCAGATTATGAATTTTTCACTTAAATAATTTTAAACAGTCTACCACTGCAGGCGAGAATGACTTAAGCGGAGTCCTCTTATCAGTACTATTATTTGCTTTACTTCAACACATTTGCATGTCATTGTATGTTATCAGGCCACACGAGACCTTTATTTTAAATTCGCCCCGGAAGTAAAAGAATATTGACGATTGTTACTGACGCAACTTTCCACATCCTGTCAATGGACACAACGCAGCGGTGCAAGTGGACATTAGCAGAAATAAAGTATTGCGGCAAATTAGCTTTAGAGAATACTCTGTTTTGTCGGCAGTAACGGAGGCTAAACGAAATGTCTAGCTTTCAGTACACATTGGTATACTCATGAGCATATTGATTAGGAAGCCTTGCGGAATAGTTCACTCACTTGTAAGTTTTACGTTCATTTTTGCCAGTGAGCTAGCCAGCTAATAAACTTAGCTAATCAGCTAAGTTAATTGCTATGTTGTGCCTCGCTCTCACAAAGTCTTGTGTATTTATTGTCTAGACTCATGTGAAAAAGGATCCTCTTTGGCGTGTGAGATTCCTCTGGCCCGTCGAAGGAGAGCATGTCGTCATTGGAATTTCTACCGACCCAGTGAAGTGTTCCGGTTGCCTTAGCAAAGGGGGACAAGGAAAAACTGAGGGAATTTATCTGGTCCCGAGAGGAGGTCGAAGGTGTTATTCATAACATTAACATGTGTACATGTTGCCAGATTAACGAATGATTACTTTTTAAACTATTTTGTCAGTCACGTAATTTTGCAAGATTTGTCAACATATGGGCTTTCGTACAACAACGAAATCGGTACAGATTGACCCTCGGCGTACAATTACAATCTAGCCCACATAGCCTAACCAGAATATCAACACATCACAAGTACCTTGCTGAATCTGAATTTAAAGCAATAGCACCGTGATATATCCTCACAATCTGCATGTTTGTGTGATTGATTTTGACTACTCAAATATCCAGACCAAAAATAATTGACTTTTATACTTGGATGCAAGTGATGAATTGCATGCATTCGCCCTTCTACTTCTAAATCAGAAAACGTTGATGCAATCAATTGCTCATCAATCAACTTAACAGGCAACACAATAAATTGCAAGGTGCCAAATTAGGATAGCATCCAGAAAACTTTAAGCAACATACCTATGCACAACTCACAAAATGGGGAAAATGCTATCAAAGATATTTGGAAACAAGGAGATGAGAATACTGATGCTTGGACTTGATGCTGCTGGTAAAACCACCATTCTTTATAAACTGAAATTGGGACAGTCTGTTACTACAATCCCAACTGTTGGTTTCAATGTGGAGACAGTCACTTATAAAAATGTAAAATTCAACGTGTGGGATGTAGGTGGCCAGGACAAGATCCGTCCCCTGTGGCGACACTACTACACTGGGACTCAGGGCTTGATCTTTGTGGTGGATTGTGCTGACAGGGATCGGATCGATGAGGCCAGGCAAGAACTTCACCGCATCATCAACGATCGAGAAATGCGCGATGCCATCATCCTTATTTTTGCCAACAAACAAGACCTTCCAGATGCGATGAAGCCTCACGAGATCCAGGAAAAGCTCGGTCTCACACGTATTCGGGATAGAAATTGGTATGTGCAGCCTTCATGTGCAACCACAGGGGATGGACTCTATGAGGGCCTGACATGGCTAACATCAAACTATAAATCCTGACTGAAATAGGAAAAGAAAAGTGGTTAACATAACATGACTTATAATGCAGATATTATGTAACAGGAACTCTGGAAAAGAATATGAATCCATGTATCATTTTGTATTATAATAACTAGATCTAATAATTTCCAGTACACTGGATGGATTCAGTTGGTCTTTAATTTATCTGCTTTATAGTATGCTGACTGTCATGACTACTGTGGCATGAGCAATATGATTAGTTAATTATGTGATTTTTGTCCTGTGGTTTTTAAAGTGTTATCTTGGTATGGTTAAACAGTCGAAGCAGACTGTTGACAAACTCGGGCGAAGTGGTGAAAGGGTTGTGAGAAACAATATAAACATAATTGGTCTAAGAAACTAGACGTGTGATACTCATTTATATACTCATTCACAACTCTAGACCAATACACCAGTGTTGCCTTTTCACAGCAGCCAGTTTTGTTGATTTACAGTGGCACATAGCGACACAAAGCAAAGTGCATTTCAGTATGATTGCCATTATTATTTGCACTAAAAATACAATTTAAGGTATATACTTATCCGTGTTGAGGGAGGTAAACAAGCTACACAAGCCTGTAAATGCCATACTGTCACTTAGTGAGAACTGTTGATGCAAAAATAAATGTTTTAAATTGCCAATGTGTTAGACCAAGAAGGTAAGAACTGCATCTCATTCGTTTTGTATCATCACTGGGATGCCCTTGGGCAGCTTCATGAAGTTTGAGCCATAAGTACGCTCTTGTCACACAATTACATTTTGGCTGATATCTGTGTGACTGCATGGTCTAAGAAACAAGGTCCATCTTCACAGGGTCATCTGTGGGGTGTGTTTTGTCATCACTTATTTGTGCTTTCCACTAATACAGTGGTTCTTAACCTTGTTGGAGGTACCGAACCCCACCAGTTTCATATGCTCATTCACTGAACCCTTCTTTAGTAAAAAATGAAATATGATTTTTTTTACTGGTGCAAAAAATGAACCATGCATTAACATCACCTTGTTCAAAGAGGCTCCACCGAACCCCTGAGACCGACTCACCGAACCCCTAGGGTTCGATCGAACCCAGGTTAAGAACCACTGCACTAATAGTTGCTGGGGTAAGTTTGAATCAAGGCATATATGCTAATGATTGTCAGTCTCCTGCAGGGCCATGAGGTGGGGCATGGCCTTCTGCTGGATAATTTGACAAAAGAGAGGTGCATTGACTTTTGATGTAAGCCTTCAACCACTGTTCCAGCTGTCATTATGTAACAGCAGTAAATTGCATTAAATATGTCGTTCCTGAGATAGTTTTAGAAAAGGAATACATCACCCTCAGTTAAAATCGAGTCTCTCCCTGCAGTTCCTAGAGTTGGATAAGTGAGCAGAAGCGTTTTCTAGTAGACCGAGCCATTGTCCGAATCCGGCAGCACTGACCTTAGCTTAGCATAGTCGCTGTAATCTAGTGTTGCCAACTAGCAAATTGTGGCAAAAGTGAATCAATTCACTCAATTTTTTTTTTTACTTCTCGTGACCTGTGCATTGAGATTGAGTACAAATGTCAATGCAAATTAACACGAAGGGGTTGACTAAGCACAGTAGCGGTTTTAGGCACGGCGAACAGGGCAGCCGCCCGGGGCACCATTTCGTGGGGGGCGCCACGAGCACTTGGGGGAAAAAAAGAGGTGGTCTCGCCCGGGGTGTAGAACACTATAGAACCGCCACTGACTGAGCAGCATTCAGATGGGGGACTATATTCCGTGGAAGCACAGGCAAAGCACTGCTGAAAAGCAAACTTCATTTTGTACAGAGGGTCTGGCTCTGCTGCACTGAGAAGCATTGGTTTCCTGGGGGTGTAGACTCTGTTGAAACGATTGGATCTGCCTTTACCCAATTGCTAACGTCTGGTCATATACAGTTAACCTGGCTATAAGCCTGCCTACACACTACAATTCAAATTTAGCACACAAAGTCAATGTCATCACTCACAAACACTCCCAGTGTTTGTGGATGGGTCCGGTAAAGATTCGAATGGAGTCAACCATGTCAATGGAAGCACACCCAGACTACCACTGTAGGAAGAACACAACCAAGCAGAAGTGCGTAGGCAGGCTTCATTAGTTTTTTTTTTTCTTTTTTTCTGCAGATTATTTTGATGTTGATTTGTTCATACCCTAACAAAAAGCACACAAGATGCAGTGCTATATATTCCTAATTTAAAAACAGGCCCAAGACCTCCAGTTCTATTACAGATAGAACGCATTTATGTAAAGAAAGTCTGGACAAGCAAAACATTTTTTTCTTTAATTGTCTTACCCTCTAGCAAAAGACATTGTTTAAAAATATCATAAACAAAACATGACTATAGCTAACACCAGATTTTATAGCCAAATTGTAGCAAAAAAAAAAAAACTCCAAAGTGATGAAATATTGCTCCACCAATTAAACAAATTGACTACTGGTGTCAAAAGAAAGGTCATTCTGCATTTAAACTACAAATAGACCTTACATCCCCCTCTTCACCAACAGTAACTGTACATTATGTTTTCCTCATGTAATGGTAGCCTAAGTACTATTTTCCAAACCATGAGTTTACAAACATAAGAAAACATAGACGTTCTGAGTTGGAACTGGAGCTATTAGACAAAACTTAGTAATATTTGCGCAAATAATAACTGAACTAGAAAAGCACTCAGAAAGCGCAGACCTCCGCCAAGGCAGCTTAAGTCTCCACCTTATTGTCATTCTCACCTTAAGACATTAAAAGACATTAATCATGTTAAAACATGTTATTACTGGTGTAATAGTTAACTAGTGGGTTCGTTCACTCATGCTCACACGAACGTGGTTGGCTCTTCGGTGCAGGTGGGTTCGTTCACTCATGCTCACACGAACTTGGTTGGCTCTTCGGTGCAGGAAAGTACTTTATCTAATTTCCACTGCTAACATGAACTACTGGGCTGCTCACCACTACCGCTCTAACTCTCCTCTGTCTTTCACTGAACCCTAACTAAAAACTCAACAACCCCTTGACCCGCAACAGGAGCCTCATTTCCGTAGCAACCTATATTCCCTCCTTTCAAAATAAAAGTCTCTGTCGATTCCATGCTACACTGGTAACTTCACTGAATAAAAAAATCCTGTATCCAGATGGTTATCCGGATCACCACCAAAAACAAATCAGTTCTAAGTTAGCCCACTTCTGACCTATCTTGAAAATTTCATCAAAATCCATCCATAACTTTTTGAGTTATGTTGTTCACAAACAGACAAACCAACGCCGGCGAAAACATAACCTCCTTGGCGGAGGTAATGAGCAGAGGCATAATAGTTTACCCATTGCTTGCGCACCGTCCCGTTTCAAGTGTTCACCGTTCTTATACAGTCTATGGTGTTAACGGTGTTAACCAAGCGGCAACGTTCCAGGCTGAAAAATGAAGCCGGAAGTAAACGTTGTAAGGCTGCAGTACCTATTTTGTCCTTTGGGGGCTGGCTCCAAAACAGAGCAATTTCCCATAGACTCCCATGTTAAAAAGTTCATTTTTACAGCTAAAATAAACATATTTACAGCCTGGTTCAAAAAATGGTTTTAGTGTCTTTCGATAGTTTGGGGGTCCATGACACCTCTGAGGGGGGTGAATTTTTTTAGAATCCATTTGCTTTAAGCACAGTTAAGTTTTAATTTTATTAATAATTAGGGGCGTGGTCAGTTTGATTGACAGCAGCCAGCCACCGCTGCTGACGTGAGGCTGAGATTCTCAGCCAGAGAACTCTGTCGACTCTTCGGCTGTCATCGGATATTTCACGACTATATCATTTCCAGCATATTCAATGATATGTTACATCCAGGATGTCTGACGTTGCTGTTAATTGTTCTAAAGGACCATCAAAGAATGTTTCTTTACATTTTTATGGTGACATTACACTACTGTTTATCTGCCATCATTACTAATATGTAGCATCGCTGTTAGCCCCGTAGCCTGAAATCACCTCAGAAATGTTAAATAGCTCCCGAATGACTCTACTGCAACATAATATTACTCAATCTGCCATTATCAAGCTTATTTGACTGCTACAATCGGTCAGTAGAATGACTATAGTAGAAAGTCAGTAGAATATCGTTGAAGGAGAGTTTGATTTGAGTTTTGTCTCGGCCGTCTTTGAAGTTCAATACAGTCTTAGCTCGCACAGCTAGCGCAAGCTACGTTACAGCCTCCTAAGGTTCGTCAGCTAGGTAATGAAGTTGACATAAGTGACAATTCCGTCAAATTATGTCCACTGACTCAGTTCTTCATCTGTGCTATACTTAAGAGGATGTACATGTGTTAAAAACATAGACTGTGTTAATACAAGAGAGAGAGAGGGAGAGAGAGGGACGCTTTAAAGCACCCTTGCTTGTAAAGTTTATTGAGTAGCTAAAACTTGACTTCTAGAATTACGTAAGAAAAAGTAAAAAAAAATAGTACAAGCCTACATTCACGTAAGAATGGGCAACCTGGCCTTACACATTACATTTTGAATAGTATTGTAAATTAACATTTCAAACATCTCATCAGTTTTCCTTTAGGTGACTCAGACAGGCTGGACAAAGGGATGGATGGTTAACTTGAGACAGAACTGGACTCCACACCAGAACTCTCATCTGTGCTGTCAGCACTTCGAGACATCACCACGGATGCCAGGGACAGTACCAACCTTTTTGTTGCAAATATTTAATATATATATCTTATTATTTCTCCTCCTACAAGTTTTCTACATCCTACCAGACTACAAGCTTAGAGTATGCTATGGATTGTCCAAATGTCTGGGAAACTTTAAATATGCTTTAAACATTTATTTTATACAGTGATGGAGTGTTTTATGGTAGTGACATACAATTACATTACAATTATCACATGCTTTTATTCAACGCAACTTACAGTAGAGGACACAATGCCCATTTATTCTTGACTCCATTAGGCCACAGATGCCCTTTGCTCCTATCTTGATGTTCTCACTTTTGCTTACTGCTTTTCTTGCTGCATTTGATACTTACCAACCTGCCACTTTACTGTATTACACATAACTTTATTTATTCACTTAAATGTTCTGATTTCTTTACATGTATGGGTAAATATCAATGTATTGTCTAGTCAAAATGTCTTGTCAATATTCCAATGAAAAATATGCTTATGAAAAAAAAGTTGACACGTTCGATACTTATTCATCTTGCTTTACATGCCATATACTGTTTTTTTTTTCACTTTGCTCATTGACTGCAGTGTATGTTTAATGCACTGCTTTTGTTTACAATGACACTAAGATTTTCCCTTTTATATATTAATAGTAATTGTTGAAATAAGACATTTTGATTTGATTCATTCTTGGTTTAATAAATATATTACAAATTCCATATACATTTCAAGTGTGACTTCAGTGCAAATCAAAATCAATAACAGATTTGTGGTAGAAAATGTTGTTTGTTGAAGCGGTTTCAGACATGTGCTGTCCTTATATTTAAAGTTATCACAAGTTTGACATTCATTCACCAGGCAAAGTATTACAAGTTCCTGTACATTCGAAGTGGGATTTTAGCGTAAAGAATTCAAAATCATTAGTACTGATATCCCCAAGACAAAGCTAGCCATTACAGATCACACAAGCCCTGCTTCAAGCAACAAGATGATCACTTGTCCAAGGTCATTCCCGCCGCAGTGGATGAGCAGGACATATAGGACTGTTTCTTCTTGTAGGGCCTGGGAGAAAAACAAGAGGATGTCACACCATCTTAGTCCACCCAGGCCAAATCACCTCATCTGGGCATGAAGTCCCAAGTTGGTGGCCAGGGACCTCCTTGCAGCCTCTTCCCCTCTGCCAACCTAGCTGTGCCCCAGAATTTATGAAGTTGGAGCTGTAAATGCAAAAATGAGAAAAGACAATATTAACATACATTCAACGAATTAGATTTTACAACTACCACCAGTTTCATGCAAAATGTAATAGAAATACCAAAGTGGTCATAACTATTAGCTGTTCAAGTTTTTAAAACGTGAGGTACGGCGGCATTTGTATATTTTCTTAAGGTTTTATTATATGTCATATTAAATAATTTGAGCATTTGTTATATGAAACTGTGTGCTACATAAGTAATATGTAGTTGCAATCCACTATGTTGGATTGTCTTCAGTCGCTTTGAAATGGCACATTTGTACATTTGAACATTAGGCCTATATGCATTCAAGCTACGACAGGTCCTGATAAGAAAATGTGAGAGCACGGCACACCTTAATTTATAAAGTCCACAATGTACACCGAATAAATTAGCAGGACTACATCAACAGCTGAAAATGACGACTACAGATTTATACATGAAAAAGACGGATGAAACGGGTTGGTTAGTCGAAAGGTTTCTATCACACGACAACAGAACAAATTCCATGATATCATGAGCACGTTACCGATAATGCCACAAAGCATGCACTAGTTAAGACCTCTCTTATTAAATCGTGTGCAAATGGGCAACGTTAACGACCAAAATCATAAGAAAACCATAGTATCAGTTTGTGGCAGAGTTAATCTAAGTTATTTAAGTTCAAGTTTAGTGTGATTTTTAAGAAAACTGTCTTTGCCGTTTGAAGAAAGCATTCCATATCAGGAAGAGCCTGAAAAGTGGCGCTGAACCTCAACAAATCTGAGTGCGTCCACGTTCTTAAAAAACGTCTTCAGTTCGTCGTTCCCAGAAAAATATGGTTGCACTGTTAACTGAACGCGTTCATTTGAAGTCGCACTTAGCACAATTGGACACAATTTAGAGACAGGTTTCAGATATATATCATCACACTACCAAATCAAGCATGGTTTTCAGCCTTTAAAGTAAGAGACACTCATGTAAGAGGTTTGCTAAGCACTGTTATATACAGTCATTGATCTCAGCATGTCTTTGATTTGTATATTGCAGAATTTTACTACGCTTCCATGTTCCCTATTCATGGAACACTCCTAGCTACTGTAGTTGAGGCGCGTGTCTGAATCAAGGCTTGGAACGTTTTGAAGGAAGAGCCTGTGACACAGCCACAGCTAAGTCAGTCTTATATACAGTCGATGGTCAGTCCTGAATATTGAAAGTTAGCTTGTGTAAGCCTGATATACGCGCATTTGCTGTCCAGCCTGAGGTAGACAAAGATTCTCTCTCACTCCTGAACGGTTTTTTTTATGACGGACAATCAGTGTAAGATCTGTGGTGAGATCCTGTTTCAGTGAAAAAGGAAATGACCGAAAAGGCGGTAATGTCAGGTAACAGCCCTAAAGCTGCTGTTACATCTTTTAACGTAAAAACTATTGGGCCGTCACACTCTTTTTTTTCTTCCGAAGACGTTCAGTCATCCCCATCACTTTTAGGCCCTCACAACACCAAGAGTTCGTGTCCCCTTTCATCAACGGAGGAGACTCCACAGACAGACACCAACGGTAAGTTAGCACTATCCTAACTGTACTTCCTGCTAAACTGCCAGGCCTCCACAGTTAACCTCACTCAGCGAAGTTCAACTTTGTATGAGGGCAGAAGTCAAAGTAAAACTCTGCTGTAGTCTGTAGTCCTACTCAAACCCACACATTGTGTACAACTACAGTGAGGCCTATCTGACACTAAAGCTTCATGTCAGTTTTGTGCAACATGCAATTTTTATGCGTGGGGGAAGTTCTGAGAGGTTATTACACTATCGGCACAGCATATATTTTAATACAATGGTATGGCATTAAGCATACGTGCCTACAGAAAGACAACGTTTTGTGTAATTTTGTGTTTGTAAGTGAACCAAACATGTTTTCAAGTACAACTTTACTTAGAATACGTGTATTCATCATCACCATCCAGTGTTTATTTAGGAAAATTGACTGAGCATCAAGCTCTTTTGCAGCAATGAGTATACAATCAAACAATTTTTAAAAATCAACGCAGGAAAAGAAGAAACATTAAAAATTCAGATTCGTATTATATGTGCATCTTACAAAGTTCTGGTGCGCCATTTGCACATGACAAAAAACAATGAGAATTGTGTCACTGTGTGTCTCAATTCTTGTGCCTAGCACTAAAAAGCACGTAAGTAAGCTAAATTCCTCACGAGCTGTTTTGAAGAACACAAGTAGAAAAGTAAAATACATCAGTAAGGTAGGGTAAAGAGATTTTGTAAATTATTTTTATCGGTACAGCCCTGATCTGGTTCAGTCATTGTTATTGCTGTTTGTGAAACTAATCACCAGCAAACAATGTCTTGTTTATTGTTACTGCTATGTTTGCTGCTGTTTTTTCTGTTATTTAAAACAAAACAGCTTCCGGTCAGTTGAACCAAACCTTCAGATCAATCAAGCGCAATAATGGGACTCCAAGGTTGAGGAGAACACCAAGAACATCAAGTGCTCAGACCCCTCAAACTGACCACACCAGTAAGCCTGAACTAAGCTGTTTCTTTGTCTTTATGTCTGCAAAAGTTAGCATCTGCCCAGTTATATATACATAATAGAAGATAATAAACATTTCGCACCTGATAATTTGCTGGATACATCTGCTCTTTTAATGAACAAATTTCTCTATTGCCTTCTGTGCTGTTGTTCAAATATGTGACTGTGTGGCTTTGTCTTGTTTATTTGTCTCAAAGCAGTAACAACTGGTTCCTCTGCAACATCAAGCAATGCTGTTTCAGTGATAGTTGCTTTGGTGGAAGGACGTGGTTTGGCAAGAGGTGAAATTGGAATGGCAAGCATTAACCTGAAGTGTCCTGACCTTGTGCTATCACAATTTGCAGACACTGGTACCTATGCAAAGGCGAGTATACAAGTGAATGGTATGTTTATAAGTGAGTGGAACATGATGTAACGTCTTTTTTATTTTTAGTGTTTCGTTGTTGTTGGTAGAATTCAGTAGTGTTGGAAGCAGCTCACTGGGATTGTCAACTAGTGATCCGCAGATTTAGGTTAGGTGTCCAGTGAAGTTACACATTAGTAGTAGGACCCACTAGATTACAGTGACTATGTTAAGTTAAGATAAGGTCAGTGCTGCCAGATTTGGACAATGGCTGGGTCTGCTACAAAACGCTTCTGCTCACTTATCCAACTTTAGGGACTGCGGGGAGAGACTCAATTTCACCTGGGGGTGGTGTATTTTAGTGATTAACCCGGTTTAATTAATCCAATGGTAGTTGTAATCCTGATAGAAGAGGAGCTCAGCCTTTATTCTCTTACCTTATCAAATGCCAATGGGCCCTTCTTCTGTCAGGTTTACCACAACCTCTGTCTTATATAAACCTGGGATTGGCCACCTTTGTATTATATCCCCCTGAGGGAACAGAAGTTGTTCTGCTACCCTACATGTCCTCAGTGGAATTTTGTTGTGGGTTTCATCTTAAAAATACATACATGGCATTAAGATAAACAGTAAAACCATGAAACAACAACCACTTAAACAATAAAACAAGAAAAGTAAAATCTTGTGGGGGAAAGAAGTAGGGAAATTATAATATGAAGCTGGAATAATGACAAGGTGAAATGAAACACTAAAATGTATGCAGAAGGGCATGTCATGTCTGGCAATTTTGTTAAAGACACACTTTCAAAAGCAGTCCACACAAATATCTGTTATGAACACAACCATCTAGGGACCTCCTCCTCACTTGAGGGTGGGCATACATGTAGGAAGCTCTGGGAAATCTGGGAATGATTCTTTTACATCTTCGCCATCGCTGCCCCCACCCTCTGGAACTCCCTCCCCCTGGCTATCCGCAACTGACACACTACTCTCTTTCAAATGCCACCTCAAGACCCACCTGTTCAAGAGTACATATGACACATGACCACCCCCCCCCCCACCCCCCCCTCCACCACCACCACTGATCACCCTCTCATTTTCGTATTTTGTGTGTGTGTGTGTTTGTGTTTATGTATGTGTGTATCAATCTCTTTGTAAAACGTCTTTGAGTACTGTGAAAAGCGCTATATAAAACAGAGGTATTATTATTATTATTATTATTACATCTTTGCATTGCAGGTGATAACCAAACTCCACATCTTGATGCCTTTGGAAATTTTGATGCCAGACACAGCCAGTGATAAAGGCAAAGGCACAAAGCTCTATAATTTGATCACAGAAAACTTTCAGGTACAAACCAAAAATTACCACTTTGCATAATATAAGTGGGCATTAGAAACAAAAACCCTGCAAGCTTTGTCAAAGCAGAAAAGATCACACTTCCAGACACTGTTCAGGATTGATTTACATGATTATTGTAAGAAGTAACATAAGGCATAGTGGCTGCCAAGTTGACCTGTTTTGTGGAAATAATGGGCATAAAGTGTATACAGACATCAACAATAAATAGACATAAGACATACAGGTACACACATAAGCTTTCAACAGGAACTACTTATATAATCAGTTGATTTGCTACTTTATAGCATCTGTTAAGAAAAAGTAGAGCCCATAGACAGTCATTCAACCATTAATTTGACTACTAGACTTGTTATGGTTACTGTTCATAAGTACATTGATATGGAGCAGCAGTTCAATTTTTCTTTGGAGGTCTACGTCAAAGGTAGCATGTTCCTAGAAAGGTAATGCCCACCTCATCAGTCAGTCAGAAAAGAGAATGCCATTGCTAAGTGAGATAGAGGTATTATAAGCGAGGTACTTTTTTGTTCTTTTTTTGTCTAGAATGTGACACTTACCACTGTACAAAGAAAATATTTTAATGAGAGAAAAGGTTTTGAATACATCCAACAACTTGGTGCTCCTGAAATCAGCACAGTTTTCATGGAAGTTCAAACTAAGTAAGTTACTACCTTGTTTCTCATCACATGCCTGTGCAAGCATATAGACACAGCATTTTATGATCTTCATCTTTAAGCACACAACAAAATAGAGTAATTAAAAGTTCAAAACATGATCTGTAGTGTTTCTAATAAATATTGTTAGATACTAAAAATGTGAAATGTGAAATGCTCCACATCTTGCTACACTGTAGTTAATGATGAGGGATGTACTGTATATGAGACTACAGCTAGCATGTTATCAAATTTCAGTAACAAGAACACAGCTTCATTACATCTGGTTCATGCCATGCAAAAAAAAGCAAATTACTTATAATTTGAGAAGTAGACCTGTGCTTTTATGAACGGGTGTCTCATTTGTACATCGCATGGCATGTTTTTGGCTTATGTTATGAGAAAATTACGCCAGAATTATGTGTCCCTAGGGTGTTGTAGAGTAGAGGGAAAGATCTGCACACTGCTTGCAAAGACTTGGTTTATTGTAGCAACGTTTCGGTCAATAGACCTTCTTCAGGCATCTTACAAAAGTTAAAAAACAGTCAGTATAAATAGAGAAGGCCATCACTATTTATACTGACTGTTTTTTAACTTTTGTAAGATGCCTGAAGAAGGTCTATTGACCGAAACATTACTACAATAAACCAAGTCTTTGCAAGCAGTGTGCAGATCTTTCCCTCTACTCTACTATTGCCTCTTTGATTTGGCACCTGCTGATGGGCCTCCTTTGGATGTGCGCGCCCTACGCCACAATCTGTCCCTAGTGTGTTGTAAAATGTAGGGTTAGGAATTGGGTTTGACTATGATTAAATTTTATGAATGAATTTCAACAGACCATCTGTGATGTCTTGGATTATCCAAAAAAGGTTTGCACAATGCAAAACCTTTCAATAAGCCAACAATTAGCATTCATAAAGCTGCTGAAATGTCAAGTCACTTCCAAACAATGACATCGTCAGAGATGAGACCAGATAAAGTGCAAACAGAATAACATTTTTGCAAAGTCTAACAGTGACAGAATTTTTTTTGCCTTTGCATGACATGTCAAGTAATCCTACAAGGTGTGCTTTGTAGTAATACAGGAAGTAGGCCTAGGTCACAAGTAGAAGTGGTAGGATTATTACCTCCAGCATTTCTTTTCTCATAAATAGGCTGCCCCCATTTATAGCCTGCACAGCTAATCTGATTTTTTCTAAATCAATGTATGTGTTAATACTTAATAGTTGTGTGTTTATAGCCGGTAAATTGTGGTAAATCTAAATCCACTGTATCACTGCAATGCTTGTGTGTCATCTTATTTCTTCAAGGTATTACTGTCTTGCTGCTTCTGCTGCCCTTCTGAAGTACTTTGAATTTATTCAGAATTCTATTTATGCCCCACGATCCCTAAAAGTGAGCTTCCAAGGCAGCGATCAAGCTGCTATGATAGACTCGGCCTCTGCCAGCAACCTGGAGCTCGTGGTCAACAACAGAGATCACCGGTCAGTACAGATGTAAAAGATAAGATAAGATAAGATAAAACTTTATTGTCTGTTACACGTGAAACAGAAAATTGTCTTTTGGTGTGGCTCCAGTGATTCTCACAGACATAAGACAAGACAAGACAAGACAAAACAAGACATGACATGACAGGACAAGACAATACATGAATGTTGGTAACTGGGTAGTTGGTATTGTTCATCTGCTGTTGAGTAGGGCTACAGCTGAAGGGATGAAGGATTTTTATATCTGTTTTTGTGTGCTAGGGGTACTTTGTAACGCTGACCTGATGGAAGTAGTTGGAAGGAGTGGTGTAGGGGGTGAGAAGGGTCCTCAGTGATCATGTTGGCTTTCCTGATCATTGCAATGTTGTACAGTTCAGATAGGGAAGGTTGAGGGGAGCCAGTAATTTTGATTGCCTGATTTACTACCCTTGTGAGTTTGTTCTTCTGTCTAATGCCAATTAAGTTGTACCAGGAGGAGATGTTAAAGGTAAGGACTGATTCAGTAAGGGAGTGGTACACTAGGGTGAGAATGTCCTTGCTGACTTGGAAAGTCCTGAGTTTCCTGAGTAGGTGGAGGCGTTGTTGTGCTTTTAAAAATTGTGTCCACGTGTTGTGACAAAGACAGGGAGGTGTCGATTTCTGTACCCAGGTACCTGAAGACTTCCACTTGTTCCACTATCTGTCCTTGCATGGTAAGTGGCTGGAACAGAGGTGTTGTTTTATCTCTGCCCCCACAGCACAGTTCCGTTGTCTTTGACACATTCAGCTCCAAAGACAGTTGTACAAATGTTTGGCTAAGGTTATTTACGACCTCTTGGTAGCGAGTCGGGGCATCTTGGTCAGACATATGTGCCACTAAAGCAATGTCATCAGCATACTTAAAAAGTGCCATACCTTCCTTGTGACACACGATATTATTTGTGTACACTGAGAAGAGGATTGGGGATAAAACGCAACCTTGGGGCAGTCCAGTGTTTAATGTGATTTTTGAAGATTGTACTCCATTGAAGATCACCTGTTGTGGTCTGTCCAGCAGAAAACTCTTAATCCACTGGGTGAGTGTTGGGTGGATCTGAATATTGCAGAGCTGCTGGAGGAGTGTGTCTATGTGCACGGTGTTGAATGCAGAGGAAAAGTCCATAAACAAGATCCTGGTGTGTGGGTGTCCTGAGTCCAGGTTTCTAGCCACTGTGTCCAATAGTGAAAGACTCGCATCCTCCACTCCTCGGCGTTCCTTGTAGGCGAACTGGTGTGGGTCCAGCTGGTCTGACACCATGCCAGATAGAAGGTGGCACACCACTCTCTTCATACATTTGCAGAGCACAGATGTTAGTGCCACTGGCCTGTAGTCCTTGAGCTCCTTCTCCGATGACTTTTTGGGGATGGGAATGATGGTGGATTCTCTCCATTGGTCAGGGGCGCAGCCAGAGTCCAAGAGATGCTGAAAAAGCCTAGCGAGTACACCGCTGAGCTGGATAGAGCATTCTTTCAGCACTCTCCCCCTGAGCCTGTCAGGGCCAGAGGCTTTGTAAGGGTTGACTTTGTGCAGTATGGAGGTGACTAGGTGTTCGTTAATGTTGAGAGGTTGGAGGTCAGAGTTGTGGGTTGGGGGTTCCCAGGTGACAGATGTGCTACCCCCATTGAAGCGTGCGAAAAAGATGTTCAATTGCTCAGCAAGAGTTGTATCGGAGCATATAGCCCCTGTCGGCTTGGGTGCTCTTCCCATGATGGTGTTCAAACCTTGCCATGCCTCCCTTGCATTTCCAGATATTAACTTTTGCTCCACCTTGTTCTTGAACTTGATCTTAGCTACCTTGGCCTTCCCCCTAAACTCTTTTTGCAGCTCCCTCACCCTGGCCATATCTCCCTCCAGAAAGGCTTTTTTCTTCTGGACCAGACAGATCTTCATGTCCCATTTTTTATTATTAGGGAAAATGCGTATTTGTTTAGTAGGTGTTACAGTGTCCTCACAGAATGAAATGTAGGAGGTGATCACATCTGTTAAAGTGTTAGGATCATTGCCACAATCATTGAAAAATAAATCCCAGTCTGTTGCCTCAAAACATCCCCTTAATGGTTTGGCTGAATCCTTATTCCAAACCCTGACGCACTGTGTTATTGTTTTTGTTTTCTTAAGCTTCGACCTGTAGCTTGGCAGCAATAGAATGACGTTGTGATCAGAATGTCCGAGGGGAGGACGCGCTTTTGAAACATATGCGTCTGTGATGTTGCCGTAGCAACGATCAAGCGTGTTCTGCATTCTAGTGGGGATGGTGACATATTGCTCTAAATTTGGCAGAAATGTAGTGATATCGCACCTGTTAAAGTCGCCCAGAATGAAAACTGGCTGCTCTCCTGTCAGGTTCACGGCTCTGGTGTAGCTCTCAGCAATATGCTCTGCAGCTAAACTAAAGTCAGGCCCTGGAACATATACTAATAAAACTGTGATCTGTGAAAATTCCCTAGGTAGATAATGGGGTCTAAAGGACACAGTCATTAATTCATAATGCATGTAGCACATAGTCTCTCTCAGCGTGATATTCGTTGCCCATTTGTTGTTGACCGCTATGCAGAGCCCGCCCCCAATTGACTTTTGAGCCTGTGTTGCGTCTCTGTCCAATCGAATGATGTTAAAGCCATCCAAGTTAAACTGTACATCCTTAGTGAGCCAGGTCTCGGTGAAACAGAAGAGGCTAGTTTGGTTGTAATCCATGTCGTATTGGACAAGTGTTAAAAGTTCCTCTGTTTTGTTCCGCAATGATCTTACATTCGCGAGGGTTATGGCAGGTAAAGGTAGCCGACTGCCCCTCCTCTTCAATCTGTTCCGTATTCCTCCTCTCGAACCTCTTAACCTTCGTATCCGCTTCCTCTTGAGTCCTCACAAAAGTTCAATTGGCAAGTTGTCTGTGATCGGATCTCCATCTACTCCCGGTTGATATCTCAGCTCTAGGAGGTCTCTGCGTGAGTAGGTGCGTCTTCGAGGGTGTGCGCTGGTGGGATGCGCCGGTTGTAAGCCGAATCCGTTTGCGCAATTCAGATTGGCGATCAAAACACAAAAATAATAAAAGTAATAGAAACAAAAGTAATCGAGATTAAGAACTCCTTCATTCAACATCCCGAAAATCAAGAAGTTGAAGTATGACATGCAATTAAAACATAAATATTAACTTTAAAACAAACAAACACTGGGACTTGTTTTTGTTTGAACCTTAAAGGGTAAATGTTACCGTCACACCAGTGTAATGAGAATGTTGGGAGGATGAAAGAATGTTGGGCTCTTAGATTTTTTTCCACAGATGTTTTTGCTGATGTTGTATGTATTATGGCCATATGCCATATTCTGTGTGTGAATTAGTACATATTGCTGCTTTTATTATGATGTTCACCTACAATGTAGCAGTCACATGAGTATAAGGTGTAAAATCAGTTAGGGAAAAGTGCACCTGAGCACCAGTAGGGCAGCATGGAGAGGGGGAGAGTAGGGAGAGCACATTTTTTGTTGATTGATGGCACACTCACTTGCATTGACACATCACACTGGGTTTGATGGCTTTTTGAATTTGAGACAAACAAATTTTGCCTGGGTTTGGATGTTTTTTTTTTTTTTTTTTTTGCTTTTTGGTAATAAAGGAGGAACCAAGCTGGACAGGGCTAGCAGGGGGGCGTGATTCTGTCCGATGTTTCTTCCTCAACTAAAATAGACCAATACAAACAGAGACTTTTTCTCTTGACATTTTCTCTCTGCCTGTGTGTCTACCCAGAAGTGATCAGTGTCTGTTGGGTGTGCTAAATTACACCAAAACCCAAGGAGGTGAGAGAAGACTCCGTTCCAACATTCTGGAACCTCTTGTAGATGTTGACACCATCAATATCCGCTTGGACACAATACAGGTTTGCCAGCCCTCAGCAAAACAAGTCTGTGATCATTTCTGTTTAATTCTCAAGAAAACACTTGCTGTGCTGTGCTAATGTTATATTATTATTTCACAAAATTGTCTTGTGAAAAATAATTTAAAGTTATGTAGGTCTTAACAAAATGAAGAAAAGCTCAAAATGAACATTATTTGTGTGTTTTTATTTTTTAAAAAAATTTACATGATCCTCTTTAAAAATGTACAAATGCCATTTTAGGGAAACTGAGGCATTTTCCTAATTGCTAATTAAAAAAGCCTGCCATGTGCTTTCATTTATGAACACATGGGTTTATCATTCTTCAGAACACAGTGGTAAACAATTCTGCTGCTTAAGAACACATCAGAAATCTGATGTAGAATTAACTCTTCAAGCAACTTAAACAGTCCTGTTAAAATAAAGAAGAGTTTGATCTTCCAGATTTTGAGAAATTTTCTTAAGGTTTACTTTGTCTGAGAGAAACAGTTTGGGATGCATGACATGTTCCTTTTCCATTAGGGGTGTCCTAATTTATGTCCGTGTTGTCATTTGCATGTTTTTCGCAAAAACTTTCTCATGCAGTTACATACGCAAAACTCACTTGTACACATTGATAAAGTAATACTGTGTCACATTTCCCATACGGTTTTCACTGAATAAATTAATATGCAGTCCTGGTTTTCTACCCTTTCCAGGAATTTCTGGAAGATGAGGAGCTCTTCTTTGGTCTCAAGAATGGTAAGACACATTTTTCTAAAGGTCCCATCGCACGATTTCTCATGTACACATTTTTTGGATGTGTCTTTGCTATTAGTCTTGGAAAGATTAAAAACTACAGCTCTTTTTTAACCCCTGACTAAGGAGCCCAGCTCACGGTAGGCCAAGTTGTCACACAACCACAAATACCAAATGAATTTAACACTTGCTTTGAGACAAGGGAAGCTGAACTTTCTTTAAAAGTTTATAAAATAAATGCTCAAATTTGTACTGTTGAATTAACAACTTTGTCATTCTTAGTCAACTTTCTGATGCTGATGCAAGTTTTCTGATGCAGTTTTCCAATTATACATTCTTTATAGTTCCTTCTTATCCAGCTCTTTACAATGCTGACAAATGTCCCATCAATATTTAATGGGCCACTTCAACATTCAGAGGGCTGATATTTTTGTATAGTGACCGCTATCAATTTTTTTTTTCCATATCGTTTTTTGGCAAGTAGCCATGTAATAAGCGAGATAATGTTCAGTGAGGCGGTCATTCTAATGGAACAAGCCCCTTTAGAGTAATTTAGGACCCCTCTGCTTTGTGGGTGCTGATGGGTCCTGCATCACTCTGTTGGGCCTTATTTTAAGAATGAATGTCTTGCTTAACATTATCCCTTACATATGCTTTTACAAATGCTGTAGATGTAGACCTCTGTAATTCACCATCAACTTAATACAATTTTGTTATTTTACAGCCATCTCACATTTTCTGGACATAGATCAGCTGCTGTCCTTTCTAATTCAGATCCCAAAACAGGAGACGGTAAGCCAGTTAGCGCCACTGAGGTTCTCTGCACTTTTCACTGTTAACTCTCACTCCCACATTCAGAAACCCTTGCTTGTGACTGTATAAACATTTGAACTCTCCAATAGGTACATTAAGATGTTATCATGGACGAAAGCTAAATTAAAGCCTATTTGTCACAGCTTTTTGTTTGGTTGGGGATGGGTGATTTTAAGAAACTGTAACTGTACTAAAAATACATAGTATTCAGCATTTCTCTATCCAGTTCGTAAGGTAAGATTACATTTGCAAAATATATACAAGTTTGTTTTATTATTATTTTATTGTTTTAAGCAAAAAACAATAGAGTAAGAATACCATTTTACCATTTTAATTATTTTCTCTTTATGTATTGAAAGAAAACTGTATTTTTTGTCACTGTTGATAGAATAGATATACAATAAGGTTTTATGAAGTATTGCATCTGTACTTTATGTCTGGTTACATACATTGAATTATGACCCTTTTTAAGGTTCAGATTGCTGAGGCCAAGATCACTCATGTAATTCAATTAAAACACACTCTGGAATTGGTGCCACCTCTGAGGGTAAGATGTTCTTTCGCATACTCTACCAGATGCGGTTAAATATGACAAGTAAAATTAGATTAGCCTGCTTGTTTTGCATACATACAGTACCATAAGTACTTGCATAACTTTGCTAATGTAATGTGTATGACATCTGAAATGTGTAAGTAAATAAATGTTAACAGGTGGTGCTTAGGAGCTGTAAAACAGCACTGCTTTCAGCCTACTCCTCTATGCTGGAAGATGGCAGGTGAGAGGACATGTGTAATTTATGAATTGTTCATTCATCAAATTATCAAATTTTTTGTACATCATGTTTAGGAAATGCAATGAAAAGCTATCAGAAGCTTTAGATTAAGTCAGAGTATTTCATTGTTACATGTCAATTAATATTTAAAAAAACGTTTAGTATTCGAAACCTTCCAAAATTGCAAAGCGCACATTTCCCTAAAAGGCATGAAACATAAAACTGGACCAGGAATAGGTAGAGCAGGTATTACATTTTCTGTTTTAGCAATGATAGAAAGTTGGTGAAAGATTACTGACTGATGTAAAAATACAATTTATTTAGTCATCTTCAGAACTTTATTCTTTTTGACTCTCAGATTTGAACTTATTCTGGAGCAGATCAAGACAGTGATCAGTGATGACATCAACTACATAAGCGGCAGTCTGAACATGCGTACACAGAAGTGCTATGCTGTACGGCCTAACATTAACGAGTTCTTGGATATTGCTCGCCGAGCATACACTGAAATTGTTGATGACATAGCAGGTATATTGAGGCTTTTTGTTTTTTTGCAATAAGCACTTGTATCAATTGTATGAATTATATGTAACAAATGTAGTGATAACATCTGTAACTAGAAAAGCACTCAGAGAGCGCAGACCTCCGCCAAGGCAGCTTAAGTCTCCACCTTATTGTCATTCTCACCTTAAGACATTAAAATACATTAATCATGTTAAAACATTTTATTACTGGTGTAATAGTTAACTAGTGGGTTCGTTCACTCATGCTCACACGAACTTGGTTGGCTCTTCGGTGCAGGAAAGTACTTTATCTAATTTCCACTGCCAACATGAACTACTGGGCTGCTCACCACTACCGCTCTAACTCTCCTCTGTCTTTCACTGAACCCTCTAACCAAAAACTCAACAACTCCTTGACCCGCAACAGGAGCCTCATTTCCGTACCTATATTCCCTCATTTCAAAATAAAAGTCTCTGTAGATTCCATGCTACACTGGTAACTTGAATGAATGAATTGATCTTTATTGTCTCAGTGTAGAGAAATTCGTCTTGGGCTTACAGAGCTTGGTTGCTTATTGGGGTGAATAGTAAAAAAGTGAGGCTGCTGATTGGTCCAAAGAAAGCCGCTTAACTACATGGAGTTAGTCATTCAACTTGTTCAAGTGCTTAAACTGTTTCTGTGACAGTCGGACCAGACAACTCCAGCTTCAATAGGGGTCATATTCGAAGATGAGAGATGGACACGTAGACTATTTTTGTCTTTACAGCTGAATGAATAGGTCTACCATTCTCTTTGTTGCAGGGGAGCTTCTACCCCACGGTCCGTATAGTATACTCATCACTTGGGTCCACATAGACACATACGCCAGGCTATTTAAACCGCTCATACAGTCCGAGCTGAAATGGATTGAAGCGTCAAAGTGCGCGGCTATACGATGGCAACTGCGGACAGTGAGGTCAGAACACTATTAAACTTTGTTAATTTGGCATCAAAGCGGCGCTTGGTAACTTCACTGAATAAAAAATTCCTGTATCCAGATGGTTATCCGGATCACCACCAAAAACAAATCAGTTCTAAGTTAGCCCACTTCTGACCTATCCTGAAAATGTCAACAAAATCCATCCATAACTTTTCGAGTTATGTTGTTCACAAACAAACAGACAAACAGACAAACAAACAAACCAACGCTGTCGAAAACATAACCTCCTTGGCGGAGGTAATAATGTTCCTTTTTTGTTTTTGAAAGATTCTTTTTCTTTCTTCTGCTGCACTCTGCCTTTTTTGAGACACTTTCCATGCACAAAAACAAGAATATTTGTACACACATTGGAACTAATGACTGTTTCTCAGTGACAGAGGCTTGGCTGTGGGAATGGTCACCAAAGCGTCCAATTTTCGTATATACATTGCATTAGCCATGCGCAACAGAAAGTAAGGTAATCTGTTTGGACACATGATCAACTTAAACAAACCTTTCATAGGGTGTTAATGTGAATCTCACCAAATTTGCTATATGTCATCTGCAGACAATGCTGACAAAAAGTTATCAAATGATTTATCTTCCCTTAGCAAAAAGTAGTACACTTAAAGTTTACTTTATGAAGTATACTTCAGTATAAGTGTAAGTATAGAACAGAAGTACACAGACCATGTACTTTTAGTGTACTAGAAAGTATACTAATTTAATACTTTTTTATATTAAATTGGAACACTTTACGTTTATAAAAGTATTCTTTAAGTATATTTTAAAGTTAATTTTAAGTTTACAAAAGTACACTCTAAAATATACAAGATGTACACTCATCTATATACTATCAATATACTTGGTATATCCCTCTAGTATACTTAAAGTATACCACAAGTACACTTATTTATATACTGCCATTGTACTAGTTATGTACTTCAAGTTGCTATTTTTAGTTTATTATAAAGTAATAAAATAAATGAAGCAATTCCCATTTTTCATTGTGATCACACAGCACACACAATGAAGTTGAGCCTCTGCTTTTAACCCATCACACATGTGACCATGTTCAGGGTACCTGAGAGTTGGTCATTCATGGCCTGTCGGTGTGACCTGTGACCTTTTGGCTGCCAGTCCAGCGCCTTAGCCGTGAGTGCTCCATTCAGTATATGTTTATAAACTTTGGTTATTTTACTGGTTTACTTGTTGTTATACTTTAAGTTTGCTTGGCATGTTACTTGTAGCTTTGTAGCTTTACTCAAACTGTAGAGTGTGTTGCATTTAAGAGTGTGATGCATTTACAAAATCAAAAGACATAATGTTGAAAACAAGTTTGATATATTTTCAAACATACAAACAAAAACAAAGACCACCCTTAGCAAAAAGAAGTTTATTAAGTTAACTTTAATAAACTTCTTTTTGCTAAGGGAAAGTACTTAGTCTTAGACTTTGTTTAGAGGTTTCAGTATAAGCCAAGTATACTTTACTATACTATTCTATAAGTATATAAAATATAGTTTATAGAAGTCTTCAAGTATTCTTCCTCAGTTTTAGTATAAAATAAGTATACTTATAGTAAACTTTAATAAACTTATTTTTGCTAAGGGTTGAGATGAATCGTTTAAAGTTAAAATTGAATTGAAACTTAAAATTGTTTGATAATATTATATTATATAATATTTTGCCATGTAATTGTCCAAATTTGGTCAAACTTGATATGCAAACTCTACATAGTTTTCTTTGAATGTGGACCAACAACGATTTTGCCGGTGTTACAGAGGCTTATCAACCCAGCCCATAAACACTCGTCTGTAGCGAAGCGCCACTTAATAAAATGAGGATGTAAAAACTGGAATTATGAATTGCCAATATTTTAAACAGAGAAGGTGGAAACTACACAAGTTTGTCATGTACAATCAGTAGGACAAACTAAAAACACACCAAGTACTATGAAATTTGGCTCATAGGGGGCGCTTTGTACTGTATTTTTGCAAAATGATATGATCTGGAGACACTATGGTTTAAAAACTTTTTTCCATTTCCAATTCCATTGAACCTTATGCACTGAAAACACCTATCCATGCCCAGTTTCAACAAAAATAATTTCCCACTCATTTTAAAAGTAAACAAACACGTCATGGAGCATTCATCCAAATCCAAGCAAATTTGGTATACATCATCCGCAGATGATGGAAACAAAAAGTTATGAAATGATATGACATGTGTGATTCAAAGTTAGAGCACAGTCAAAATTGAACACAGCTTAAAATAGCTTGATAGTCAATATCGGCCTGAATTTCATACACATTAAATGACGCATTAAATTTACACAACGTTCTTAGCATGCACGCCAGATTTTGTAAAACTTTGTCATAGATTTGATTTTTCAGTGTTCCCTCTTACACACCGGCGTCCATATATTTCCTTATATTCAGTGGAACCTTTTGCATGAAAATTGCCCCAATGAAAATGTTGAAATACAAAAACAAAAATCAAGTTGACGTGAGGAAAACAGCACAAACAGAACAGGTGAAATGCGGGACCGGAGGTGCGAGGGCCCGTCATCGCCACTTGCAGCTATATTTTACAATACAATGCAATAAAACTTGCTGTTGTTGTTTAGCCATGAAAGTGTGAACAAAAATGAGTTGCTTTCTAATACTTTAAAGTCAACTGAACGACTGCCAAAAACAGACAGTTGGTGTTCATTTTAATGTGTTTGCTGTACACACACAGAGTTAGTGAATCAACTGGGAGAGAAACACAGCCTCCCCCTCCGCACCAGCTTTAGCACAGCCCGAGGCTTCTACATCCAGATGAGGTTTGAGGGCGTTGCTTTGCCAGGAGGACAGCTGCCTTCAGAGTTCATAAAGGTCAAACTGTTCACTCTTCTTCATTCATCATACTTTATCATTATACTTAATTCAAGCAATAAGGTTTGGGCAAGTAATGGAAAAAATACTGTATATGTTGTATTCACTTCCAATAAATATAGCTATTGTTTTTCATTGTTATTGTTTTAGCTCTGTAAGCTCCACTGAGCATGTCTTCAAAGTAGTTTGTTGAAAATATGTCTCAGATTAGGCATTTTCTCCGGCCCCTCTAGCCCTCTGGTTTAGAACAGACTTTTTTCATTAGAATTGCTACATGCTAGTGAGCTGCTACTGCCCAATACCTCCGTTGTGTACAACATACTGTATTTTAGTTTAGCAAATATCTAAAAATGCATTTTTATACAGTAAATTTCCAAGTGTGTGGATGGCTTGGTTTGCATCGTATCACAGTGGTGGAAAATATTCTAGCCTATATGTTAGCTACCAGTGTTCGCTTGTGCTAAATGGCAATACACCGGTAGCCTACATGGTTAGTTTGTGCTAAACTGCAAATGAAACACATTAATAGGTACTTGCATCTTCCTAACATAGGCACTTACAAGTTTCTTCTACATATAACGACAAGTGTAACTTGTAAGTGCTGGCTAGAGAAATGATTTTGAATTTACATTAGATTTATTTATAGCTACAATCTGCCTACAGTTCTGTGTCCTATCTTAAAACACCCATTGTTCTTGTTTGACTTATGAATATTGCATATACCAATTACATGGATATCTAATTTTCTAAATCTGTTGTTTGCATCTATAACAGGTGACCAAGTACAAGAGCAGCTATAGCTTCACAACATCAGACCTCATAAGAATGAACGATCGCTGTGATGAGGCCTTGCGTGAGATCTACCATATGTCTTATGTGTGAGTATCTTTTATAGGCTCTGTCGTGCCACAGTCATTTTATTTCATGACTTTAATCCTTAAAGCAACACACTACCTTATTATGAAATTTGGTGATGATTTGTTTGCATGCTTCTTCAAGTTTTCTTGATCACTTTTGCGAACAACATGCAATTTGGATTTTAGCAACTATGCTAAGCTAAGCTTACAGTTGGATTGCCAGGCTAAGGGGGTCATCCCTATGTTCCCCGGATCCTATGTTCCCCGGGTCCTAGGACCCTCTTTCCAAAAAAGGGTCCGATGTTCCCCGCTCAATCCAAATATACTGTGGCCACGCATAGGCGTTGCTTGTTGTTGTTGTTCTGTTTGTTCGCCACTGTTTCGTCACATCCCTTAGCAAAAATAAGTTTATTAAAGTTTACTATAAGTATACTTACTTTATACTAAAACTGAGGAAGTATACTTGAAGTTGACTTTTATAAACTATATTTTATATACTTATAGAATAGTATAGTAAAGTATACTTGGCTTATACTGAAACTTCTAAACAAAGTCTAAGACTAAGTACATTTATACTGACACTTGCTCAGTCTACAGCAATACTTAGATCTCTTTGTTCCAATAAAATTAAACCCACCCTTCCGACAGGTCAACCAAAGGCTATTTTAGACCACCTCCTTCACATTGTGTAAATTCAGAATCAACAATGACAAGCCAAGTTCAAAGAGAACGACAATCCTGAGGCTGCAGCCATGCAGACTCGGCTAAACAAACACAGCCAGCTGTTGCAGCCCGCGGCCATACATTAGCCTACATATTTCAAATGTATAGCAATCTATACTTCATTCTTAATAAAACGATAGGGAAATGAAGAGAACTTCCCAAAACCAAAGCAGAAATGATCTGCTCGCCACGACGCCTCTCCAATAAGACGCGCAAATACCCACTGTGCTGTGCTCTTTCCAGATTAGACTGGAGTTGATGGCTACAACTAACACAAGTCTGGGAAAGCATTTGTTTTATTCGAGCATATTGCAACACTTAAAAGTAGCCATTGAACAAGCATCGCTTGAGCATCTTACCAGAGGTGCGTTTGAACCAACCAAATCCCAACATCCAGCTGGGCTGATGGCTATTATTATCATTATTATTATTGTGATTAGCCCAACTAGGCCTGTTCGTTTCTGTTTTGCTTTGTTGTTGTTCCTCTGCTGTGTGTTTTATGAGTTAATAAATGTTTGTTTTTGGGAGAGAAAACAGTGTGCCAAGTCATTATTAAAGTAAGTATTTGGTTGGTTGGTTCAAACGCACCTCTGGTAAGATGCGCAAGCGATGCTTGTTCAATGGCTACTTTTAAGCGCTGCAATATGCTCGATTAAAACAAATGCTTTCCCAGACTTGTGTTAGTTGTAGCCATCAACACCAGTCTAATCTGGAAAGCGCACAGCACAGCGGGTATTTGCGCGTCTCATTGGCGGGTGTTATTGACATTGTCAAATCAAATGGGCTTCGGAGAAACAGTCCCCGTGTGTCGGACCCTTGTCACCAAATTGTCTCTAAATAAAAAAAGCTAAGATCGGTGCCTACATACAACAACAATACATTGTCTGAATAAAATTTAGGCATGTGACGAAACAGTGGCAAACAAACAGAACAACAACAACAAGCAACGCCTATGCGTGGCCACAGTATATTTGGATTGAGCGGGGAACATCGGACCCTTTTTTGAAAGAGGGTCCTATGTTCCCCGATACCTATACCAGGGAACATAGGACCCGGGGAACATTGATACGCTCCCAGGCTAAGACAATGCATCCACCTATACCAAATGGCATTTGCCAAAACATCTTACTCTAGGAAAGACGTATAATTGAGTGCCCCAGTGACTTCCGTTTTACTTCCGCTACATGGGACCTCGGAAGTCAGAAAAAATGAATGGGGTTCAATGAGAGCAAAAAACTATTTTCTGGTCCCGTATAATTGTACCATGAATGGGACATATGATATTTGTCAGTTTTAAATATAATTTTTCATACGAAGAAAACCACGATTCACAGCGAAGAAGTTTGATGGTTTCAGGTTTTGTGAGAAGCCGCTTTGTGAACTACAGTTCTTCGCTGCTGTCGACGCGAATGAAATACGTCATCACTGAAATTGTGCGGACTCGGACTGAAAGACATGGCGATTCCTGCTGGAATGCGCACATTGAGGCACAAAACACACTGGCATCTCTGTTATAAATGTATATTTACTGCTAACATAGATCGGAGAAAGAGTAGGCTAATGATGGGACGTGACGTCAACAACGCGACGTAGTCTTTCTCAATTTTGTTTTCGCTACAGCTTTTATCTGAACAACAGCACAACAAACGGTAAAACGTTTTACATGAAAAAACACCATTTTAATCCACAAACAACACATTTCATTTCAGGGGCATACAACGACTGGGACCAGAAAATAGCTATTTTAGTCTCATTGAAACCCATTCATTTTTTGCGAGCTCAGAGGTCCCATGAAATCGAGCGGAAGTGGCGTCACTGGGACACTCAATAACCCAATTTTATAAAAAAGATGGCGTGTTCCTTTAAGAACTAATTATGTTTATTCCTCTGTCTTGCAAATGTTTTTTTTTTTGCTGTCTTCGGGCTAAGCGTCTTCTTTGGTCTGTCTCCTAGGGTGGTGAGTAAGTTGTTGACTGTTGTGCATGATCACATCCACTGCCTGTACAAGCTCTCTGATGCGGTTTCCATGTTGGACATGTTGCTGTCACTTGCCAATGCCTGTACAGTCTCTAAATATGGTATGTGAGGTCACAATATTTGAGACTAAACTGATGATAACTGTTTTTTGATTCTAAAAAAGGTCCAATGTGAATTTCTAGAATTTCTCCCATCCAGCCGACTCTCGCGCCACACAGTTCAGAGTACATATTACAGCTACGGTTGCCTTCACACATCAAAAATCTAAGATGTTATTCACTACTTCAGATCATGCTGTACTGCAGGACTATTAAACTAAATTAGCCTATGTAATGTAGCCTAGATGAAGCAATTAAATATATAAATAACACTTCTGGTACTGTTCAGCTACTTATTGGAAGCAAATACAATCAAGTAAATACTCAGGTCTTACCATATTTGGAAGGCAACTCCAATGTTCACTCTTTTTTCTGAAGACACCGGTCTCTTGCTCTTTTCAATATCCTTTTTCTTTTCCTGGACAAAGACTCCTGCTCCTGTATTTTGGACATTGCATACATGTGGTCCTCCATGTTTCCTTTCTGAAACTTGCTGGGGCTGAGAAGCGACGATATGATACCCATTAGCTGTTGTGAGTTTGTCATGTCACAGCGAAAACGTGAAATTTGGAGCCGTGTATGTCCCTGACCCTCTATTGTAGTTCAAGATGATGCATGGATATGGAACGTTGTCTCTGCTTCATGTATGTACAAATGTAAAATTTAAAGCCAACAAAAGTCTGACAAAAGTCTTGTCGCTTATCCATTCTGTAGAAACAAAAGCTTATAACCTGACTTTTAATTAATACATTGGTTGTAGAAATGTCTCATATGAAAGCTAAAACCCTCCCAAATTATGCTCAATATACTAAAATAAATTTGCTTCACTGAAGAAAGATTGATCATTTAATGAACACAGAAAAGTCAGATTTTGGCAAGACAAAAGTCTTGTCGCTTTGTCATATGATGCACCCAATCCTAGATTACAGCCTCACCTGTGATCAGTTATTGATCAATCAATTAGTGGATGTGTATAAAAAGAACCCCAGCATAGTGGACCTTCACATCAACTCCAACTTGCCCTCTGACAACATGCCTAAGATGCACCCTGAGGCCAAAGCATTAATTATCAAGAGGACCAGAAGACCAGATCCACTGCTGAGGTGGCTGACACCTTCAATGTGTCTCAGCGTCAAGTACAAAGAATAAGAAAAAGATCTGAATAGACTGGAGATGTTTTTGATAAGCCCAGGTCCGGCAGACCCTGCTAGACAACTGCTCGGGAGGACCGTGTGTTCCAAGGCCAGCCCCTTTTTTTGACTGCAGCAGAGCTCCACCAGGCCTGGTCACCTCAAATCCCTGTGTCAACCAGAACAGTTAGTAGAATTCTGTCTCGAAATGTCCTCCATGGTCGAATCAGTGCACAGAAACCAAAACTAAACAAAAGGCAATTAAAAAACATTTGGCAAGGCCCACAGCCTGCTAAAAGGATGGATGCTGGAAAAGTGGCAGAAGATTTCTCAGATAAATCTTCGGTTGAATTACGTCACAGCCACCGCAAATATTGCAGGGGACCTACTGGAGCCCATGTGGATCCAAGATTCACACAGAAAACAGTTAAGTTTGGTGGCGGAAAAAATCATGGTCTGGGGTTACATTCAGTGTGGGGGTCTAAGACATTTGCAGGGTGGAAGGCAATATCAATAGCCTAAAATATAAAGAAGTATTAGCAACCTCTTACATTCCCAACCATAAATTTTGCAGCAGGATGGTGCTCCATCGCATAATTCCATCTCTACATCAAAGTTCCTCAAGGCGAAGAAGATCAGGGTGCTCCAGGACTGGCCAGCCCAGTCACCAGACATGAACATCATTGAGCATGTCTGGGGTAGAATGAAAGACGAAGCATGGAAGGCAAAACCAAAGAATCTTTATGGACTCTGGGAGGCATGTAAGACTACTTTCTTTGCTATTCCTGATGACTTCATCAATAAATTGTACGAGTCATTGACGAACCACATGGATGCAGTCCTACAAGCTCATGGAAGTCATACAAGATATTAAATATGAACCTCACAGCACCATTACTTGATTCACTAATGTTATGCAACATATTTTTGTATTTGAAGTAAATTATTTGTTCAATTTTCTGTAGGCGACAAAACTTTTGTCTTGCCAAAATCTGACCTTTCTGTGTTCATTAAATTATCAATCTTTCTTCAGTAAAGCAAATTTATTTTCAGTATATTAACATAATTTAGGAGGGTTTTAGCTTTCATATGAGACATTTCTAAAACCAATGGATTAATTAAAAGTAAGGTTATAAGCTTTTGTTTCTACAAAATGGATAAGCGACAAGACTTTTGTCAGGCACTGTAGAAATACTTGGAGTTGGCAGTGGTGATAAATATTCATGAAAAAGGACAAGTTTGTGAACGGGTGACAGTGACAATGAACAACTAAAAAAGTTACACACCTAGGCTTTAACACCCAGGGTAAATTAACTTTTACTTTTCTGTACCTCTACCAACATGCATATTGGCTGCAGCAGTGTGAGGGACTACTGTTACTGCATTGTAAATCTAACGAAACCTGTTTTGGTGCTGCTTTTGTTTTGTCAGACATGGATAGCATTACATAACTTGCTTGGTTACTTTGGATTCTGTCCTTGCAAATCTTTTTAACATGCTACTTCCATTCTTATACTCCCAGCAGAGTTGAGCAAATATGCAGCTTTGCATTGATTTTCTGTTTTAACATGAGCAGACAAATATATTTTATATTACTATTTGCAAAAGCACAGAGCCATAATTACAGTTGTAACAGCAGCACATATACAGGTGCTAGTCATATAATTAGAATATCATGCAACGTTGATTTATTTCAGTAATTCCATTTAAAAAGTGAAACTTGTGTGATGTATACATTCATTTCATACAGACTTACATATTTCAGGTGTTTATTTTTTTAATATTGGTGGTTACAACTGACAACTAATGAAAACCTCAAACTGAGTATATCAGAAAATTAGAATATTGTGGAAAGGTTTAATATTGGTGCCACACTCAAAACACCTGCAAAGACCTTTAAATGGTCTCTCAGTCTAGTTTTGTAGGCTACACAATCATGGGGAAGACTACTGACCTGACTTGTCCAAAAGATGACTATTGACACCTTGCACAAGGAGGGCAAGACACAAAAGGTTATTGCTAAAGAGGCTGGCTGTTCACAGAGCTCTGTGTCCAAGTACATTAATAGAGAGGCGAAGGGAAGGAGAAGATGTGGTAGAAAAAAAGTGTACAAGCAATAAGGATAACTGCACCTTGGAGAGTATTGTAAAACAAAACCCATTCAAAAATGTGATGGAGATTCACAAAGAGTGGAAAGCAGCTGGAGTCAGTGCTTGAAGAACTACTACGCATGGACGTATGCAAGACATGAGTTTCAGCTGTCACATCCCTTGTCAAGCCACTCTTGAACAAGAGACAGCGTCATAAGCATCTCACCTGGGCTAAAGACAAAAAAAGGACTGGACTGCTGCTGAGTGGTCCAAAGTTATCTTCTCTGATGAAACTAAATGTTGCATGTCCTTTGAAAATCAAGGTCCCAGAGTCTGGAGGAAGAGAGCAGACACAGAATCCACGTTGCTTGAGACCTAACACTGCAGAAGAACTGAAGGCCACTATCAAAGCCAACCTGGGCTCTCATAACTCCTGAGCAGTGCCAAAGATCATCAAAAAATAAAACAAAACAATATATCAGTCTCTGTGTAATGAATAAATATAATATACAAGTTTCACTTTTTGAATGGAATTACTGATATAAATCAACTTTTTCATGATATTCTAATTATATGACCAGCACCTGTACATTACAATAATTGTAAAATAATGATTGAATGTTATCTGTGCCCCAAATAATTTGGCTATAACTCCCTACCTCTACTGTTAATACATACAACTGTTTGTTTTACTCTTAAAGTATAGGTCATACAATTTAAACAAACTACATGAAAATGAGCAAATTGTTATATATTATTATTTAAATAATATGCTCTAACCAAAAAAAAAAAAAACTCACCTCTATCCCCAGTGCGTCCTGAGTTTACTGACACTCTTGCGATCAAGAATGGCCGCCACCCCATTCTGGAGTGTATTACTGGACAACAGCCTGTCTCCAATAACACATACATCTCCGAGGGCAGCAACTTTATCATCCTCACAGGACCCAACATGAGCGGAAAATCCACTTACTTGAAGCAAGTGGCTCTCTGTCAAATTATGGCTCAGATTGGTAAGTGTTTTTTTTGTTTTGGTTTTGTTAATACTGCTTGTCCCCATTGTCCTGGACCGATAGCCAGCGGCGGCCCTTTTATTAAGGGCGCACGGGCGCTGCCCTCCCAACGTGTGAGGAATTAAAAAAAGTGAGAGTGAGAGTGTATTGACTTTAACATGAGATGATTGTTTGCTATTTGGTATGGTGAGCGAAGGCCCTCCCAGTCCGGTGCGCCGACAAAGCTTGAGTCTATGGAAGCATGTGAAAAAAGTTTGAGAGCATTACAAATAAAAGATTTTAATTGGCCCTTTTATTTCGCGCTGCGGGCGTAGCACTGTAGCGCCCCGGCCCATTATATCACATTCTATATGCTATTGGACCACCATTCGAAACTACCTGCCAATCAGAAGACGTCTTATCTGACTGGTACGTCAAGAGAACTAGCTTGGAGAGAAATACTACGCGCGTTCGGGTTACAATCCTGTCTGTCAGCGTTTGTCTGCGTCTGTGTACATACGTCACCAAGAACTCCGCCTCACAGCATGGGCGGGCGTCGGTCAAGTCGGAGACAAGTCTTCAGCTTGCACCACCTGATCTTCGTAGTAGATGACGGAAAGGTCATGTGTTGTGTGTGGGGGACAAGGAGGGGGCGAGCAGTTGTAGTAGGGTGCATTGAGACTTCAAGTCAAGTCGAGTCTTTTTTTTTAATAGCACTTTTAAACAAAACAACAGAGATGTCCCAAAGTGCTGCACAACACAAGGATGAAAAATAACACTGCAAAACCATTACCCAAAGACCATCAATAGGTATAGCCTACTGACACAAAGCAATACAATAAAAACGAGATTAACAAATACATAAATAAATAAAAGATTGAGCTTGACCGCATCAGATACAGGCCCTAGAACAAGCTAAAAAGAGAGAGAAAAGATATGTCTTCAAACTGGACTAAAATAACGTACATATAAGATGAGAAGTTCAGTGACAGAGTGCTACACAACACACGTGTCCAGACGTCAATGAACTTTAAACCAGGGCAAAGTTGCGTCACCACGGAGGCGTTAGTTAGACGGTTGTAGACGTGTGGATGCATCTACAAGCACTTGCACGATTTGTCTACATGCGTTTACATGCGTTTTACTCACGTGGATTTTTAGGTCATATGACCTTGTCACATTTTGTTCACATCGCCACGCCTTTCTGGCAAGTCTGACAAAAGGCTAACCATCATGCAACATTTTCATCCCACAATGCATCACTGACTGTAAACGCATGTAAACGTTTACATCAAGTCGAACGCGGCTATTATTAGCGTTAGAGCGGAATTTCAAGATGGCAAGTATGACGACAGTGAAGGAAAATGCAGGATAGGCTTAATGCCTTGGCCACCTTGTCCATGGAAAGGAGGATTGTGACCGAGATGAAAGACTTTAACGTGAAAGTGAGTGGGAAATTTGCCAGTTTAACCTCTTAATACACACCGTACCGTATACGGGACGGGGGTGGGGGTGGGGGGTGGCACACATTCTTCTGTCATTCTATTCCAGAATGACTGACATCCAATCCCAAACCCATGCAAGAAACCTCAAGGTCTTGGCTTTCAGTAGAGACCAATATTTTGTTCCTAGGCAAAGGGGTTCTCAAGTTATAGAGGTTTGATTCTGGTTATACAGATTTCGGAACCAAATATCCTATGGGAATTTTCAATAGGGACACAAAAAAAACGCATGGACACACCTATTGATAAAAATCTACAAAAAAATCAGGTTTTGATCCTTTGCCTCCAATTTTTTACTGTGTGAAGGTAAGACCTGTGTCTGTGGCCTCATTATGCCTTTGTTTGGCCAACAGGTTACTGAAATTATAGGTCTCAGTCACTTTACAGGCTCACATGTTGAACGGAAAGTAAAACCTTCATTCTAACCTCTGTGTCAGTGCATCACAGAATCACCCAGATACTTTATAAATAACCCTGAGAGTTACCTTTCCACTGATACCAAGAACATGTCTGAGTCTAAAACTATGTAGGAGCTGTGCTACTTACAACCTGGGCATACCATATTCGCAAATAAACTTAAAATATTAGGTGTGGCTTAAGGGGTTAAAGGACAGAAGGGCTAAATTCCTTTACAAGTAGTACTTCTTCTGGTGTGCGCATACATGAACACACACACACACAAACACATGCATACATGAAAACACACACACATGTGCATACATGAGGCCTCTTGTGCATGTTCAGCGGGAGGAGGTGGGATTCTCAATGCTATTATGAATCCTTTGGGAGGTTTTTTTTAATGATGGCACTCACTACCTAAACTTAAGTGTGGTCAGGACTTGCTGTGTACTTTCATTGTAAGACTACCCTACTAACAATTTTTGGTTCCCAGAACGTTCCGGGAACGTTAGGCTTTGGTTGCAGTTTGGTTCTGGGAACGTTCCCTGAAAGTTATTTTTTGGTTGTAAATTGGTTAGCAGGAAACCCGAAATATGGTTCCCAGAACGTTACGCAAACGTTCCCGTTTGGTTCCCTCAACGTTCCCCCAACGTTCTCCCACCGTGCCTTTATCCCTGTTCATGTCATGTTGGTTCTCTCAACGTTCCCATAACGTTCCCATAACCTTTTTGGTTACATGTTTGGTTCTCTAGACGTTCTCCTAACGTTCCCCCAATGTTACATGTTGGTTCCCACAAGGTTCCCCCTACAACCTTCTAGTAACCTTGGTTACATTTTTGGTTCAGTATTCCCCAAATGTTCTTTTCCGCACCAAAATGTAGTTTTTCTGTAGTTTGTAGTAGGCCTACATTGTAAAAAGTTGCTTTTCCATGACAGTTATTTACTACAGAACACAAGCAGTAATGAATGGCCAGGCAAATGTTGCAGGAAGTAGGCCTGGTAAAAAAAAAACCTTAGAATGTAGACAAATGCCCAGGACACTGAAGAAGCACAGAAACAAATTAAAATACTACAACAATTTTATCAATGTAATATAAATACAAACAATCCTTTAAAATAGCCTTAGCTAATGAGCAAACAAAAGAAAGCAAGTCAGTCCATTTGTGGCCAGCTATAATAATAATAATAATACATTTTATTTCAAATATAAAAAGCGCCTTTCAGGACACCCAAGGTCACTTTACATATAAAATAAATACATAAATAAATGCATGGAGTCCATAGTGCCATATTATAGACCATAGGATAGTCTAAATAGGTAGGTCTTCAGTTCCTTTTTAAACTGAGCTGTGGATTCACAGTCTAATAATGGATAAATCCTTGGGCATGATGGTGGTGACCCTCTTGGCGTGGATGGCACACAGGTTATGGGGGGAATCCAGTGTGCATGGCGAAGCCTGGCTTGTGACGTCAGGAATTAAGGACACAAATGCAAGCACAGTGTGAGTGAAAGTACACGCACACACACAGGAATTTCTGTATATAACTGGGTCCAGGCAGCGGTACTTGAGGTTCGTCCGGTCTCGTACAGCCTCCAGGGTTCCCACCAGTGCCGGCTTGTCTGCTGATGCGTTCAATCCCCACCAAATCTCTCATGAGTCTGAAAACATATTTATACGTATGTGATGTTACATACAGTCAAACATACAGTACACATTGAGCTGTTGTATTATGCAGGCTGGCTTGGGTCAAAATAGATTATTCTAGAGTGATGCCTGGACTCTAAAAGGCAGATGCCAACTTAATTGTTGAGGCAACCAGGATTATCACAGCAAACAAAACACATTAGTAAACACACACAAGGAACACTTAAAAAAATACAACCCAAAAGGAAAACAAAAAGGCACACAAGACTGTTAGTAATTGCAAGGTTGCTTCACAATTAGTTGGCTAGTGCCACTCGGCTGACCACTTCGACATAAATACCACTCAAGTGCATTTATTACGTAAGGCCTACACAGCAATTAAGAGAGGGAGAGAGCTAACCTGTACACCAGAGCTTGTAGTTAAAAACACAAATAAGAAACAATTAGGCTGGTGAAACGGCAGGCTCATTAAAACACTGCACATTATAATCATAAAAACAGCTTACCTGTGGTGATTAAAAAACAAGGTCTTAAAATACAATCAAGTATAAAATATGCAAGGATAAAAACAAAAATATATGGAGAGGTTTATAGTTGAGGACCCTCGGACCTAAAAAGAATTCCATCCAACTTGGTGTCAAACATTTCATTTAACTATTGGGACAATTCAGTGGTAAATAAGAGGCTGAAATTTAATTTACCGTCTGTGTGGTGCAAACTTCAGTGCATGCCCAATGCACTCCTCAATCTCCACCACTTTCTTATCAGGGAAGTTGTGCATGCAGGCCTCTGCAAAGTGAAGTTAAAAAAAAAAGTTGAATATTTAAATATATGTCAAACCTGACAACTTGCATTTGAAAAACATACCCGATAAACTTACCAGTTATAATTTTGCAGAGGGCCAAGGTCTGGAAGGCCCTTTTCCCCTTCCTACCCCTCAGACTGTAGAGGGAAAGGACCTGGTTTGTTACAACCTGCTGCACGATTCAGCGCACAGCCGCCCCTGGATTTGCTCCGCCAAGCCTTTCAATAAAACATTTCTAATAAAAAAAAAAACACACACACATAATTAATACTCGAGGAATGGCACAAGCTCTCCACAGTCATTTACAATGAAAACACATGTGGAGGCATGACACCCCACTGCGTCAGGCAGCCAAGTGGCCAATCAGCGGTCTATGTGCGTTTCAAACTGAATAGGGCGGTTTGTTTGCGGAACAAACGTTTAGCGTGTAAACAAACTATATCCATAGAACACTCTCCATATAAAAGTACAACTTTTTAACATCAATTTCTATTTTCTACTCATACACAGGAGCCTACCGCATTAAGTTTGCAGCAGGTTTTTGAGGCAGGTACAATGCGAAAATAGATACTTCTTTCGGTATGACGGCAGTGTTTCCTGCTCAAGAAATTGGCATTAAAGTACCGATATGATTCAGTCTAATGTTTGTCAATGGATTCAGTGCACCGTTTGTATCAAAAGTACAGCATTTACTGCACGAACACTGTGGCAAATCTGTTCTGCACAACAGGAACAACAATTCACTGTAGTGATGAGTGTGATCAAGGATGGCATCGGCATCATGTAGTTAACAAAATAAAGAATTGTCAACATACCTTCTGTTGATCTTCTTGTTGTTGAAACAAACGCTCCGATCGGGGAAACACGTAAACATCCAGTTAGCCCGCAGTCCTTTAATTCGTTTAAAATTTCTGTGGTTGGCGCGTCCAGTCCGGTAAAGTCCTGCAGCTGGCTGGTACAGGACGTGACGTCACGTACTCGCGAGGCACATTTAAAGACACACAGCACTTAACCATAACGTATGTCTAGGGCCATCCCTCCTGCTTTGTAGATTAATCATTTCAGTCTATGCTTCATAAATTATATGGCAATCTATTGAATTGTCAAAGTTGCTGTGCTTTGTCAGTCACACAAACAAAAACCGGCTGAACCAGTGTCCAAAAACTAGAATACACAAGCAATGGTTTTAATAGCCCAGCCATTTCATATGCCTCTGAATGGCTATTGTTAGTACGTAGGTAAAGCTTGCTTCAATAGCCCAGGGGTTTCATATTCATCTGAATTGCTATCATTAGCACGTAGGTAAAGCTTGCTTTAATAGCCCAGCCATTTCATATGCCTCTGAATGGCTATCATTATCACGTAGGTAAAGCTTGCATCAGCGCCTGTTCGAAACAAAAGGTCGAAACTGGACGTCATCTTACCCCAGACAAACGAGCTGTGGGTTGTTTAACAGTATTTTATTTATTTTCGGAGTAGTTTTCAATAAGTTCAACAGCAATAGAGAGAGAGAGAGAGAATTAAACAGCCTATTGTGATTCGAAGATAATATTCCAAAGTAGGCATATTACTAATGGCTAAAATCTGAATAATTATCTATTCAACCTCTATCTACAGCATGTAAAACTGTGTAAGCAGCTGTTTACTGCCCTGTGATTTAGTTTCATATATAATGTATAGAAAATATGCAAGCAAGAATATTGGGGGGAAAACCCTAAATCGGGAAATATGCTGTAGTTAAAGGAAGTCACCTAAGTGTAAAATACCAGACAACTTCTCATATCAACCAAAAAGCAACCAAATCCTAACTACAGGGGAACGTTTCAGTTGCATGGTTCCCTAAACGTTTAGGGAACGTATGATTCTCTAACGTTTTCTCTGTAACCAAAGGTAACGTTCTCTAAACGTTAGCTTTTGGTTTGGTTCTAACCTAACCTTTAGAGAACCAAAGTCTAACGTTCCCTGAACGTTCTCTGTTACTAGGGTACATTTCATTATCACTTTGCAATTGTCATTTTACAAGTATTTATTAAAGGTCGACTCAGTTAAAAAAATCAGGCGTCTACATTGTTTCAAATGTGTTTTCATGTTTCCGAAAACACCCCCCTTGTAGATGAGAGTTACTTTGTAAAGTTGTTATGACAAATAATGAACTTTCTTTTAGCCGTTTTTCACCATCCTTAGCCACGCCCTCCAAAAAACTTTATTCAAGCACGAGCTGGTCATTACGTATGAAGATGAATATCCCTTATTTTGTTGCTAGGTCTAGGTACAGTTTGCTGCCATCTGTCCCTAAATGCTATAAACGTAGGCTACTCGATTGTGTATTCATATATATTTATGTTAATAATTATATTCATACGTGTATTTATATATTATATTATATTATATTCAGTATGCCCAAACGATGTATAGTGGCGAGTTGCGGGAATGCGGCGAAAAATGGGATAAGTCTCCATTTCTTCCCAAAGGACGAGACCCTAAGAAAGGTTTGGGTAAAACACGTTAAGCTCGCTCGAACTAAACGGAGAGGACCGTCGGCGTTTAGCGTCATCTGTAGTGAACATTTTTGTCACGAAGACTTTGATGACGGACTGTTTCATTTACTGGGTATGAGACGGAAGAAGAGATATCTCAAGGAGACCGCTATACCCGTTATCACAACTGTTGTGAAGCCCAGAAGGGAGCGACCATCTTCGGTGAACAGAGAGTGGAAGAGTCTATGAAGTGTCAATCTATATTTACAACACAACGACTCACTTGAACTTGAAGATGAATAATATGAACATATGTGATACGTGAACTACACATGAACAAATCTAGTGAACTTGAACAACACTGCCACACGGCCGCACACACACGGGTACACCATACTTAAAATGTCAGCTACATACATGGCGATTGGCGAACAACAAAGTTCATGGACGATTATAGAATGAAGTTGTAAATTAACAGCAATCAAAAAGACTACAACCCCCCTGCCATATTCAACAGATTATTACTAGCTAAATAGGTTTACGCGTGCGGTCAAAAGTTTGTTAAGGTGGTGCTAGCTGTCAGACAGTGACTAGCCTGTCATGCTATGAATTTGACGCTAGTAGAAGTCACAATAAGTAGACGCTAAATCCTACGTCAAATGATTTCAGATGCAATGAAAATAACATTACTTGTGACTGTCTTGGTAACGAGTGCCACGGCAGGCATGTGATAAAGGAAACCCTCTGTCCTACCTTAAGTTGGTGCAGCTATGATCCACTTGTGTTCTTGCTAACCCATGCTGACATCTTACTTAGTTTAATTTCACGATTGTAAGTGCACTTGTTTTTACATCAACAGTTCTTTTATTGTATGCCAAGCAACTGTGATGAAGTGTGATAGGGCTACACACGAAATTACTTTTGTTATTGTATTCATAAAATGGACATTTCCCCTGTCATTCCAATGCATTTTGTGGACCATATTCCTCTTAATACGTCATCAGGCACATCTCCAATCAGAAACGAATATTCTGTAACTATGCTAAAAACTGTAAAAATATAAACCAAAACGACTCTTAACTTTCGTAATAAATCGGATTTAAGAGTTTTAAATAGCAATACACATTATATGTCAGTGTTTTTCTTTAACTGAGTCTCCCTTTAAGGTCATGTAACTGACAATGTAAGCTGAATCAGAATTTTGCATTTGCTATGTGAAACGGGCTACCCCAAAATGCACTAGAATGCAGGAAATTGCATCTAAGAAATCCAAAATGTTTTGGGGGAGGACCCCCAGATCCCCCGCTGGGGTTAGGACACATGCTCACGATGTCTAACTTCGTGCCCCACCAAACATTTTTTCCACCAGCCACCACTGCCCATAGCCCTAAAATGTAGTACATAATATGTCAATGTGTTTATGCTATGACGAGGTTGTAAGTGTAGGAAAAGGTACTATTGGAGAAACTGGTGTTGGTGATTAAAGATGAGACATGCAGTTCCCATTGGCACTGCAGGGGACGGAATAAAATAAACTGGACAAAATCTGTAGGCGACAAAACGTTTGTGTTGCCAAAATCTGACTTTTCTGTGTTCATTAAATGATTAATCTTTCTTCAGTGAAGCAAATTTATTTTAGTATATTGAGCATAATTTGGGAGGGTTTTAGCTTTCATACGAGACATTTCTAAAACCAATGGATTCATTAAAAGTCAGGTTATAAGCTTTTGTTTCTACAAAATGGAGAAGTGACAAGACTTTTGTCAGGGACTGTACACCAAAGCACAGCATCTAATGCCAGGCTTTCTACACAAGACATGTACAGGCAAATACAGAGATAACAGGGGTCTTTGGTGAAACACCATGGCAATGTTAAACTCAAATATTGCATAAAAATGTGAAAGATAATGAGATGCATAAAAATGTGAAAGATAATGAGATGCATTCAAACTAGACTATTTTGGGCAAGGAGTGCTGTCTGTGTAAAGCATTCAAGGCAAAGCCTGACTGAAAGGAACACTCTACTTTTTAGGCTCATTTTCCAACTCCCTTAGAGTTAAACCGTTGAGTTTCACTGTTTTTTTTTTAAAATCCATTCAGCTAATAGCACTTTAGCTATTTTCTTAGCATAAACTATTGAATTTTAGTAGACCAACTGTCTAAAGTGCTAAAGTAGCTTTAGTACTATTGCCAGATGCAGAGCTCCTCCTGCCAGATCTGGATATCGGTTGAATGGATTCAAAACAGTAATACTAAACTGTTAAACTCTAAAGTATTACAGTTTTTCTCCATCGGTTTGGCTCATTTTTTGAAACTGAGATGACATTCTCAAAACAACATGGACAAATCCCTAAACCAACTTGCAGTTTGTCACAACAGAATGGCATTTCTCATTGCTTTCATCAATTTTTCAAATGCTTTGCACATGTCTCAAGTGTCTAGTGCATCTTTGCAAATGGTTATGTACACTTACCTACAGTTAACACAATCAGCCCACATTTAGCACATTTTCCAAATGAATCGATCTTGCCGATCTATTCCAGTTAGTTGGTTCTCAGTCTAATGGTCAGTCTCTTCAAAACATGTCAGCACAACGTCATTGTATACAGGGTTCCTACGCAGTATGGAAAAGTATGGAATTTGATTTTAGCGTTTTCCAGGTCTGAAAAAGTATGGAAAATTGAAATTAGAGTATGGAGAAATATTTTTGTTTCCAGACGTTTGCCACTACATGGTAAAATGCAGCTCAACTTTCAGACATTCATCGAATTTTGCCTAAGAAATGTGCTGAAATGCTTGCGGAGGAAGCGGAGGAGCGTTTTGTAGTCTTGCTATTGTGACCTAGCATACAGCAGCGAGATGAGCAAGTGTCAAAGTTAGGCACTGAGCAGGGATCAGAGATTAACATTATGAGCAGCGTTGTTCATGCTGCTGTCAGACTTTTTTGGAAGAGATTAGCTTCTATTAGGGTTTTTTGTAAGGGGTTGTTGTTGCTTACATGTTAAACAATTCATTATTAGGCCTACGAGTAATCACTGTTCTGACATGAAAATTAGCCAGATAGATTTGCTAGTTCAGTCGATTAGAGCAGGGTAGAGAAAACGACATAAGCGCAATGTGGGTAGAGAAAACGACATAAGCGCAATGTAAAGTCCCTATCACCACAAAGTTCCATACAGTTCAGAAAAAAAATCCTGTTGGTTTTGTAAAGTTACATTCAATAAATATGCTCCACACTCATCTGGTAATTTTAAAAGAAATCTGAAGTGAGACGCAGCGACGGCCCTTTTATTACAGTTTTTCTCGATTGGTTTGGCTAATTTCTTGAAACTGAGATGACATTCCTCAAGCAATTTCCTTCTCAAATAAATAGTCAGTGCCCCCAAAATGCATTGTCCCTTTGGCATTGTGTAAGCACTGCAACTCAAAATGCTTAGACATTTTGTCATTATGGCTACACCACAGCTACACCACGCACACTGCACTCATTCTACCAAGGAAATTGTAACTATTTTGATTCACACATAAAGTAAATTTCATGCATTGGAGAACCTAAAAGGAAAATGTATACAGTATTCTGTAAAAAATCAAAATAAAAACTGTATCATGTCACTGCAATCGGCACATTGGCGCCCCCTAAGTGAACCATGGCATGGTGGAAGTTCACATTGCCTCACACAATGACAAACTGTGGTAGGTGGGGCCTTTACACATTGTAATATTTCCCTTTTACTAACCCGGGACATCCACTGTGGCCCGTGGGCCAAGGATGTTTCGGCCGCACCTGCGGCCCTTAGCCAGGTTGAAACCAGCCTCATCAACAAATAAGAGGATGTGAGGTGTTTTATTTCCATCCAATGCCATTATTCTCATTATACAAAAAATAAAAATAAAACCAACTCAGTCATATAGATGGGTCATACACAGCATTAGTATGTCCTTCACAAAGTCAATATAACCCTCTGCAGTGGTTCCAAACCTGGAGTACAGACCTAAGCAGAGGTACTGCAGGTAGTATTTGACACAAAGAGAAGGGAGAAATACTGATGACAGTGTTCTGTTACAGTTCTTAGGCAAAATTCTGTGGTCAGATACTGTAAAGCTAGATTCCGAAGGTAAAGAGGATACTGAAAACCTGAAAAATTGTTATAGTTATAGGCTACAAACAAATAATTAAATTACCCGGTACCACAGTTCTTTCACTTTGTCCGTGTTCCTATCGAATGCCCCCCTGTAGATAGTGTTTTATGGTCATTTGGTTCTTCTTCAGTACCTGGTCTATTGTTGATATGCTGATGGAGTTGAGGTTTTGGAAGATGGCATTGTCTTGGAAGACTGCATCACAGACTAACTGTTAGATTGGACATCTGCGATGTGGGAAACTCGTCCTTCGTTAGTAAAGACCTGATTTCACCTGTCACCTATTCACCTGACTATCATGAATTTATGACATGTTCCAAAAAATGTATACTATATTGTATTATATCCTTAACTAATTTTGACAATTGAGCAGACTATTCTGCATATGATGACTTATACAATGACGTCGTGCTGACATGTTTTGAAGAGACTGACCATTAGACTGAGAACCAACTAACTGGAATAGATCGGCAAGATCGATTCATTTGGAAAATGTGCTAAATGTGGGCTAATTGTGTTAACTGTAGGTAAGTGTACATAACCATTTGCAAAGATGCACTAGAGACTTTAGAGATTGATGAAAGCAATGAAAAATGCCATTCTGTTGTGACAAACTGCAAGTTGGTTTAGGGATTTGTCCATGTTGTTTTGAGAATGTCATCTCAGTTTCAAAAAATGAGCCAAACCGATGGAGAAAAACTGTAAGGGCGCACGGGCGCCGCCCTCCCAACGTGTGAGGGATTAAAAAAATTAATCATATTAACAATAACAAGAAACCGTACCGTTCCACCTTAACCACCAGTGAGAGTGTATTGACGTTAACGTGAGATGATTGTTTGCTATTTGGTACGGTGAGCGAATACCCTCCCGCTCCGGGGCGCCGACAAACTTCAGCCTATGGAAGCATGTGAAAAAAGTTTGAGAGCATTACAAATAAAAGATTTTAATTGGCCCTTTTATTTTGCGCTGCGGGCGCAGCACTGTAGCGCTGTGTACTTTCATTGTAAGACTACATTTCATTATCACTTTGCAATTGTCATTTTACAATTATTTATTAAGGTCATGCAACTGACAATGTAAGCTGAATCAGAATGGATTTTGCATTTGCTATGTGAAACTACCCCAAAATGCACTAGAATGCAGGAAATTGCATCTAAGAAATCCAAAATTTTATGGGGGAGGACCCCCAGACCCCCGCTAAGGGTAGTACATATGTTCACGATGTCTACCTTTCGTGCCCCACCAACCATTTTTCCCACCAGCCGCCGCTGGTTATGACATAAAATAGGACACTGACACACATTCTAGGCCCAGCTAAATATGTTATACTGTTATTGTGGCATACCACCAAAATCTATGTGTTTAATTCATTTAAATACATTAGTATTTGGTGGTGCGCTGATGTCTCCGAAATCTGAGAATTTGAGTATGGAAAAAGTCTGGAATTTCAAATTTGAAAATGTGTAGGAACCCTGTGTATAAGTCATCATATGCAGAATAGTCTGCTCAATTGTCAAAATTAGTTAAGGATATAATACAATATAGTATACATTTTTTGGAACATGTCATAAATTAATGACAGTCAGGTGACAGGTGAAATCAGGTCTTTACTAACGAAGGACGAGTTTCCCACATCGCAGATGTCCAATCTAACAGTTAGTCCGTGATGCAGTCTTCCAAGACAATGCCATCTTCCAAAACCTCAACTCCATCAGCATATCAACAATAGACCAGGTACTGAAGAAGAACCAAATGACCATGAAACACTATCTACAGGGGGGCATTCGATAGGAACACAGACAAAGTGAAAGAACTGTGGTACCGGGTAATTTAATTATTTGTTGTTTATCATTGTAGCCTATAACTATAACAATTTTCGGGGGGTTTTCAGTATCCTCTTTACCTTCGGAATCTAGCTTTACAGTATCTGACCACAGAATTTTGCCTAAGAACTGTAACAGAACACTGTCATCAGTATTTTCTCCCTTCTCTTTGTGTCAAATACTACCTGCAGTACCTCTGCTTAGGTCTGTACTCCAGGTTTGGAACCACTGCAGAGGGTTATATTGACTTTGTGAAGGACATACTGATGCTGTGTATGACCCATCTATATGACTGAGTTGGTTTTATTTTTATTTTTTGTATAATGAGAATAATGACATTGGATGGAAATAAAACACCTCACATCCTCTTATTTGTTGATGAGGCTGGTTTCAACCTGGCCAAGGGCCGCAGGCACGGCCGAAACATCCTTGGCCCACGGGCCACAGTGGACGTCCTGGGTTAGTGAGAGGGAAATATTACAATGTGTAAAGGCCCCACCTACCACAGTTTGTCATTGTGTGAGGCAATGTGAACACCATGCCATGGTTCACTTAGGGGGCGCCAATGTGCCGATTGCAGTGACATGATACAATTTTTATTTTGATTTTTTACAGAATACTGTATACATTTTCCTTTTAGGTTTTCCGATGCATGAAATTTACTTTATGTGTGAATAAAAATAGTTACAATTTCCTTGGTAGAATGAGTGCAGTGTGTGTGGTGTAGCTGTGGTGTAGCCATAATGACAAAATGTCTAAGCATTTTGAGTTGCAGTGCTTACACAATGCCAAAGGGACAATGCATTTTGGGGGCACTGACTATTTATTTGAGAAGGAAATTTAGTTTTGACACATGGGTAAACTGTTTTGGGAGAGATATGAGCATTTGCAGGTGATCCGTGTAGTTGTGCTGAACCATCCAGTTAGTTTTGACAAAAGTAATGAGCCAAAGCAATTGAGAAGGATCTGTGTAATTTTTATGGTGTTGACTATTTAAATGGGAAATGGATTTTATTTTGAAAAATGAATGAACAGTTTTTGGAGACATATGACATTTTGCTAGTTATCTGAAGTGTTGTGCAGAACTGTAAGAATGTTTGGCCAAATGACCTTATAGTTATAGGAATGTCATCTCAGTTTCAAGAAATGAGCCAAACCCATCGAGAAAAACTGTAAGATGAGCCTATTTCCCAAAAAAGTGAAGTGTTCCTTTAAATCGCACTCTGAAAAGCTCATATTCACATAAACAAATGCCAAACAGGTAAAAATCAGACTACATTTTCAAAAGAGTGTAGAGAGTGTGATTAATGCCCTGCAGCAGGCCGTCCTCCGGCACATGACCTCCTGTTGAGATCATTTGGAAACTTGCAATACAATTGGAAAACAAACTGGTTTGGAAAAAAAAGCAAAGTTGCAAGTTGCAAGTATGATGAGTAAAACTTCAACTATTATACTCAGAAGTGCAGTCGCAGCAGGGAGATGAATTTGCAGTCACAATCCATTTTGTAGCAGTGTAGCAGGAAATCTGTAATGTGATAGGCAGTTTCCCTTACAACTTTTTTTCCCTGACATTCATTGCCGGCATCACATTAGGGTCATTTTCTCTTTTTCCAACATGATTGTATCTACACTCATCACTGGCAACCGTGCCACTACCTGGCCGCTTTATCCCATCCCCTCTAAACTCCTGCAAGCTATCGCCCCAACAGCAGTCCCACCGATCACATCGACGATTAATGCCTTAATATGCTCGGGTGTACACTACCGGTCAAAAGTTTTAGAACATCACACTTTTTTCAGCCTTTTACTGAAAATCATTCAGTTTATTGTGTCATTGCACTCTAAAAATGAAAGCAAAGAATAAATAAGCAAGATAAGTTTGAAAAAAAAATCATGGAATCAATTTATGAACCAAAATGTATTCTAAACTTTTGCCACTTTTGGCAAATATAACAGCTGAGCATACTCGTGGCATTCTTTCTACAAGAGAAATCAAATATTCTTAAGAAAGTTCTTCGCAAGTCTGCTGCAGAAGTTCCCATAAATGTGTGGCACTTTTAGGTTGCCTGGCTTTCACTCTTCTGTCCAGTTAATCCCAAACCAGCTCGATGGGGTTTAAAGGGGTCCTTCCATCGTTATTTCGTGTCCCTCGTGAATATCAATGATGTGTCAATAAGGCACCTCTGATTGGGCAAATTCGCTGTCTTTCGTTCACCTAGCTTCTGTCCACTGTTCTCAATGGATGTGAGCGTGCCATACATGGCTCTGGGCGGGGCTTACGACCTAGTGACGTAGATAGGTTTAGCCTGCTCTGATCCGCTCGTTTTGGTTAGCTCGACCCTCCAATGACCAGTAAAACCATGAGGATCGAATTTCACGTCTTGGAATGCTGCGTGCATATACTGCTTGTTGTGACCCACCACATTGTAAATAGAGCTACTAAAAGTGTTTTTTGACGGAAGGACCCCTTTAAGTCTGGAGATTGTCCTGGCCACTCCATGTTTTCAAGCTTACCATGTTGTTCTTTTTTCCTGATGTAGTTTTGGCATAGTTTAGACTAGTGATTTGGGTCATCATCTTACTGTAGGATGAACCTATGACCAGGTGCATACCAGAGGGTATTGCATGCCATTGTAGAATGCTGTGGTAGCAATGTTGGTTCAGGATGCCACTCACTCTGTACAAGTCACCGAGCCTGGATCCAGCAAAACAGCCCCAGACCATCACACTTCCTCCTCCATGTTTGACAATTGATGGCATACACTGTGGAACCATCCTCTCGCCTACTTGACGGCGTACAGAGGTCTTGCGTGATGAACCAAAGATTTGAAATTTTGATTCATCAGTCCATAATACCTTCTTCCAGGCTTCAGTAGTCCAGTTCAGTAGTACTTCAGTAGTAATACCTGTGTTTTATGGCCCAGGAGAGCCTCTCTGTCTTCTTCTGATGTCTTAGTAATGGCTTTCTTGCTGCAACTCATCCTGTCAAATCTGCAGCTCGTAATCTTCTCTTACAGTTGAAACTGAGACTTGCTTACTATGACTACTATTAAGCTGTGCTTGAAGTTGTTGTCCTGTGAGCCGCGTATCACACAAGCTGTTAACTCTTAAAAACATGTTCTCTGATTCATTTGTGGCTTTGGGTCCGACAGACCACTTCCTGTCAGAGTTTCCCCCGGTTTTTAAGCCCCTTTTGATGGTGAAGAAAACTGTACTCACTGACACTTTGGGCTCTATTTTCACGATCATATGCGCATTGTCTCAAGTCTTTGGGGGCGTTCCCGATACAATTTGGTATTTTGACGGCGGAAAAAGTAAACATTGCACCAGGCGCATTCTTCAAAAGGGTTGGTCTTAAATTACTTCATTAGTCATTGGTGTGTTTTGGGCGTAACATACAATTGACCAATGAGAATTTATACTCTCATTCCCTTTAAGAGCCAGCGGCGCATTTTCCATGGCCTGTTGCTATTACGATGGCGGATTTACCCGGACAGGTGGAGCTATCCGGTGGAGGAGACCGATCTGCTCGTGCGTGAAAAAGAAGTATGGGAGGAAATATCTTCAGTAATTGTGTCCTCCTTTGGTAAGAAGAGAACTTTCGAACAGTGCCGAAAGCGGTACAACAACGTTAGAAGATGGGGAAACAAAAGCTTTCAATTCAAAGGAAACATCAAAAATAAAGGGAAGGTAGAGGTCCATCAAACCATTAGTTCACTAGTTTTCTTTTTGATGATTTGTCCATTTCATTTCTTACAACCTGCTATGCTATTTATTTAAAGCGACAAAGGAAATCGTAAATAAACTGCAGAACATTGCAATCGCTGTTCATTTAAAACGACAAAAGAAATCGTAAATAAATTGCAGAACATTGTAATCGCTGTTTATTTAAAATGACAAATGAAATCGTAAATAAACTGCAGAACATTGCTATAAACTGCAAAACATTGCTATACATTATTTGTGCCTGTTTGCTTACTAAAACATAAAAATACATGGCTATACAGGCTATACATGTTGCAACTTTTCTGCCAGTTCAGGTCGCCTCTCTGGTGCAGCAGCAGGTGCATCGAGGTTCAAAGCGTTGTGACGAAAAATCATGGTTTATGCTGATCAACGGTGCAACTGGTTCATGTGTCCTCATAATAGCATCTGGTGTGCTTTGCGCCAGACCACACCTCTTCTTTTCGCTGTCACACCCGTGGCACAAAGTAGCAATGACACGAATGCGAATGCACAATGCACCACGGCATGGTAGGGCCCTTTGACTTTCTTTACAATTTCCCTGTAGGAAAGACCAACACTTTTAAGTGTTATGATGGTCTGTCTCTCTTTCAATGTTAAGTGCCTTTTCCTTGCCATTTTGTAGCATTACACTACGTTCTGCAGTACAATACTGGTCACCTGATGCTCCTGAGGGTCTGGTACCATAGCGTGTATTTCAACACTGATCTTATACCAACATTGGGTGTTGTAAATAATTAAGAAAAGTTTGAACACGTATAGGAATTAGTAGCACCAGCTGTCAAGGCTGGTTTAACCTTCATTGCTGCTGATCAGTTAACCTAGTTCGTGTTCCCTGAAAAAAGCCTTTTCATATAATACTGAAATGTACACTATTTTTCGGCTTTGGGTAACCAAATCTTTTTTATTTTAACCTCTGGATGTTCAGTACTTACCTTTGTACCATTTTAGGGTATTCATTGAACTTTCACTACTTGAATTGCAATAAATAACTGTAAAAACGGGTGTTCTTTTGACCAGTAGTGTATTTCCAGCTGCCTTCAAACAGGCCAGAGTTACGCCACTACTGAAAAAGACTACGCTCAACCCCGCCCAGATTGAAAACTATCGGCTAGTTTGACTGCTCCCCTTCCTCTTGAAAACCATTGAAAGGGCGGTCTCAAAAGAAGTCACTCAATTCCTCGCCCATAACCACCTTCTTGACCCAAAACAACCTGGCTTTAGAAGTGGCCACTCCACTGAAACAGGTCTACTATCTGTCACGGAAGCCCTAAGAGCGACCAGAACGCATGGACAATCATCTGTACTTATCCTTCTTGACTTATCGGCTGCCTTTGAGACAGTCAACCACAACATATTGCTAACCACACTCGCAAACATGGGCATTACACACTCCTGGGGTGCCCCAAGGGTCAGTGCTGGGACCTCTTCTGTTCGCCATCTACACCACGTTACTGGCCCATGTAATCCGCTCACATGGCTTCTCCGACCATTGCTATGCTGATGACACACAGCTGTACCTGTTGTTCCAGCCTGACGACACCACGGTCTCTGCACGCATCTCCGCCTGTCTCTCCGTTCTGTCCACATGGATGAAGGAAGATGATCTCCAGCTTAGTCTGTCAAAAACCAAACTCCCGGGGATGCCCAATCTGCCATGACATCAACTTGAAAATGGGTGCAGTCACTGTTGGCTGAACTTTTCTTAAGATAATTCTTATGAAGATCCTAAGGAAAAAAATAAGATGTTCCTAAGATTTATCTTAAGTGAAATTCCTCAATATTTTTGTAAGAACAATGCCATTTCTTACGAACTTCTTATTTTTAATCCTTAAGAACTTCTTAGAAGAACGTTCTATGCTGGAAAATCTTTCACGAGACCATAGACCAACGGCAACAACACAAAGAAAGATGGAGGCAAAGCGCTGTAAAAACTTTACGAAACAAGAATTGGAGGTGTTAGTCGAGGAAGTTTCAATAAGAAGGAAACTCCTTCTGGGGAAATTTGACAACATAGGGGTGACGGCGGAAAATAAGAAGAGGGGCTGGGCGAGAGTCGCCCAATCGATGTCGGCGGTAGGAGGGCTTCCCCTGGACGCCGAAGCCATCAAAAAGAAGTGGGCGGACATTAAGTCCCAAGTTAAAAAGAAAGGAGCAGAAAGGGCCAGGGAGCTGAGGGGAACGGGAGGTGGGGTGACAGTTATACACCTTGACCCCTTAGAAGAGAAAATTTTGTCCGTTATTGGGGAAAGAGCCGTGGAAGGAGAGCCGGGAGGAGTGGACACGGGCGACGTCGAAAATAAGGAAGGTATGCTAACTCAGCTAGCCACAATGAGCCACTCACTCAGTGGATGTAACTTGGCTACGTTTTCATGCCGAAGACTGGTTACAATGTATAAAGACGTACAGTGTGTTGTTGTTTCTTCACCCAGTCTTGAAAACACATCTCATGCCCATACACCACAAGCACAGATGTTGTGACACGTAGGCTAGCCTACCAATCGGTAGTGATGTTTACCTTTTAATGTAGTCTATGACATTGTACTTCACTGTATGTCCATGACCAAGTAAGATTTGGGCAAGAAAATGGTCACCTTCTCATAAAGAATTGCTCATTTTAGTGCTGTATTTACATATGTTGTAATACCATATAGCAGTATGTTTGTGTTCAAAATATTAGTTCTATTGCAATATGCCTAGTAAAATTGTTTCAGGTTAACACATTACAACAGTTGTTTTCACACAGACATATCTGCCACGCTCATTAATGTCCTTGATTCTGTTACAGATACTGTGGTGCTGACAGTCCACAATGTGCCCCATCCAGACCCCATGCATTCAGTGTTGCCCATTCCCCAATTTCCTCCAGTGCCCAGCTCTGAGGAACAAGAAGTAAGGTCACAAGCAGTGCAACAAATGCATGTCACTGACCTGTGTCATGTGTATTATTTTCTGTCATAATCACTCATAATTTTCTTTTTACATGTTGTTACAGAAGCCTGAGGATGCCCTGTCCCTTTCAGGCCTATTGGGTGACATTGGATATTCTGGAAGGACTGTCACAGAAGAAGTGCTCACAATGCAAGGACAAATTCTGAGGGAACTCAGTGCACTACGGAGAGTGCAGAAGGAATTACTTGAAATTGAAAAACAAAAATTAGAAATTGCAAAGGCGAAATTGGAATTAAAAAAGAGAGAATGTTAAAATAAATTCACAGTGATGCACATATTTATTATATGTACTGGATTTATTGTATAGTTGTAGATTATAGATTCTGCATGTCCCTATAAATTGAACTGTTGCCGGATGAGATCCTGCCTAACTTGGATCCCTGACTGGCATGGGGCAGGGGCAGGGTCATTTAGGCCATCCTCTTCCTCTTCGTCATGGCCATTGGGGGGAATGTTGGGTAGCGGCACATGGTAGGTCAAGCACAAATTGTGTAAAATGAAGGCACATGCGATTATTTTGCATACCTTTTCAGGGCTATACTGCAGCATTCCACCAGAACAGTCAATACACCTAAATCTGGACTTGACCACACCAATACACCTCTCCACAACACTCCGGGTCTTGCACTGGGCACGGGTGTAGCGCCGCTCTGCCTCTGTAGCTGGATGTATTATTGGTGTCATCAGGCATGGTCTCAGGGGGTAGCCACTGTCACCTACCGGTATGACATGAAGGCCTATTACAAAAGTGCTGTAAACACATTAAGTATATCTTGAAATATTTGGTGTAATTCCATACCTAGTAACCACCCATCTTGCATCTGCCCTTTATTGTATCACAGATTACTTGGACGTTTATAGAATGAACATTTTTTCTGTTGACATAAATTTCTTCATCTTCATGTGGTGCCTAGAAATATTTCATAAATGAAAAACAATCTTTACTGTTAAATACAAGACAAGATTATACATTTTGTAACTACAAAACAAAACAAAAAACACTTACTTTAATTGCAATGTGTGTCCCATCAACTGCCCCCAGCACATTTGGGAAACCTGCAATTTCTGCAAACTGCTGCTTAGTGGTGATGCATTGTGCAGCAGTTATGGGGAACTTTATAAACATTCCCACTCTCCTACACAAAGCAGTTGCCACATCCCTCACAACGCGACTCACTGAGGACTGGCTGACTCCCAATGTACCCCCTAGCACTATTTGAAAAGTCCCAGAGGCAAAAAAACGTAGGGCTAACATGATCTGTAAGGCTAGAGGAAGGGGCGCTGAACGCTTAGTGCGTCGCTGAAGATCTCCTGCCAATAGGCGGATGAGAAATATAATTGCAGGCCTAGGGAGCCTGTACTGCCTTATTAAAATATGGTCAGGCAGTCTGAGGGGATCCATCCTATCTCTCAGAGGCCTTTGTGGATGTGCCTCCCTATGAGCAATCCATAGCATCTCCATCTAGAAATGGGAAGGAAACAAGAACAGAAATCAGTGTTCTGTACATAGTCATTAACAGTCAGTCAATGTATGCATACATTAATAAATGATCTACACATAGGCCTGGACTCTAATGTAATGACATGACTGACCCAAACATCATAAAATTACCATGACTAAATTATTAACTTAAATACACCCTGGCTTCATGACCTATTGTCTGCATATCACATTACTGTAGGGTACACTGAATGTAAGGTATAGCCTACATCAATTCAACCTATAAGCTAAACATGGTGTTAAGGCCCATTGTAAGTAACTAACTGTCAGTTGGTGTCAATGTTTGTAGCTTGCATAATATAACTAATAATACATACACAAAAACATTGATGGCAAACTTAAATTACAAAAACAAAATTTCTATAATTACAATTTTGTTTAAATAAATAATATTAGAGGCTTACCTTTTCTATGTCGCTGTGGTACGATATGGTGAAGGGTTGTCTTAAAGTTAAGAAAAATACTGAGAAGAATCTAAGAACTAAGCTTTCAAGAATATCAAATGTTCTTAACATTGTTCTTAAGATAAAAGATAAGAAGAAAGTTAAGAAAAAACTTTAGAATTTTATTGGGATTTTATTGAATATGGAATCTTCTTAAGTTTTATCCTAAGACAAAAGTTAAGAGAAAAGTACCAGTTAAGAACTATTTTTTTCTTAAGAAAGCTTTGTGAATCCGGCCCCTGGGTGCCATGGTTGATGACCGCTTATCATTCTCTCAGCATATTTCCTCCGTATTGCGGTCCTGTCGCTATGCATTGTTCGATATTTGAAAAATCAGACCGTACCTGATCCAATATGCTGCTCAGCTCCTGATACAGGCTACGGTCACCTCTCACCTTGACTACTGCAACTCCCTCCTAGCCGGCCTACCTGCTTGTGCGATCAAATCATTGCAAATGGTCCAGAACGCAGCAGCCCGACGGGTTTTCAATCAACCCAAAAGGGCATGTCACTTCACTCTTAAGCAACCTGCACTGGCTCTCGGTTGCTGCCGGAATTCAACACAAGGCTTTGACGCTAGCCTACAAAGTCATATCAGGATCCGCCCCCGCCTATCTCAATGACTGCGTTCACATGGTGGGATTGGTTTGGTTTGGGATTGGTTTGGGTGTTGCTTCCCAACGGGTGGTCTGTCTCCAGATCCCTGTTCACATGCAGTTCGTCTAAGCGGATTCGGGCAGAGACCCGGCCCTTTCCGCTACGCTAGGTGGGGGCGCTGTAGTCAACTTCTATCTTTCTATTATTATCTTTTAATGCAAGGAACGTCACTTCCACGCATAACTCTTGAACCACTCACCCGCTTGATCTCAAATTTGGAGGGCGTCATCATAATGTTACCAGTGTGTGCAGTGCCAAGTTTTGTGTTGTTTGGGCAAAACCGTGCCGACCCAGCCATGACGACCCAGGCTGATAAGATTTACAATGCTAGCTGCTACAATGTTGGACATAACGCGACTAACGACACATAACTAAAATAATGGACATAACACGAGTAAACATTTGCCCACAACAAAGCTGCTACGTAGGTAAGATACGCAACAGCAGACTACAGCACTGCACACATATGCCTACAGTGCATACAGACGACACGTAGAGGAGACTGAACTTTTCACCTCTCATTCCGGTTATTCCACATCGCAAAACAGTGGCTAAAGAAAATCTTACAAGTCAATCAGTGCAAATGTATTTACATAGCCTCCTCCTTTCACCTGATATTATTACCCACTTAAACAATAAGGTGGTCTAAACAAAAACGTAATACTCTGGCACATCTTCTATGGGCTCTGCACTGTTCCTACTAAATAAAGACAATAAACAAACTTTCTGGCGGCATACAAACATGGTGTTCCAGGAGTTTGACGCATTCGCGTACGTGTTGTGCATTCTGCTGTGTTAGAAAGTCCGTATGAAGGAACAAACTGCGTTTTTTATTTCGTTGATACATGCGCAATACCCGAAACCAATCCGATCCCCGTACACATGGCAGTCGAAGTGGTTTGGAAACAGCCCAGGCCTGGCGTCGCAATTGGTTTACGAAAACCAATTCCAAACCAAACCAATCTCCGTTCACATGAAGCCGGTACGATCCCAAACCAGTTCCAATCGGTTTCGACTTGTCCATGTGAACGCACTCAATGTCTTAATAAAGGCTCACATCTCGTCCAGAGTGTTGCGATCCGCTAATGCAAACCGTCTGTCTGTCCCCACGCCTCTCAAAAAGCAAGGTCACTATAAACTTTTCTCTGTCCCTCTATGGTGTAACAACCTACCAGTTGCTACAAGAACAGCAACATCCCTCTCTACCTTTTAAAGGATTGTAAAGACCCTTCTCTTCCAAGACTGCTTCCCTTCCTAACAACACTAACAAAACTAACAACCACTAAACCAACTCTCTCCCTCAGGCTTGTATAATTCTCCCTGTGTAGGAAGTATGTATGTCCATAGTGTCTCTGCTCTTAGGCACATGCATCTCCTTGTAAGTATGAAGGTAGTCTGCGTAGTCTGTGTTCCTCTATACCTCTGTTAGCTCATGTCCTCCACTCCAACTAGAAAAGCACTCGGAGAGTGCAGACCTCCGCCAAGTGCAAACCCCACCTCCCGCCCTGTCAATGGGATTTCCCATGTAAATGTTCAGGTTTTTGGTGAGGTAACCAATGAACCAGTTTTCATCAAAAAGGAATCACCTTGCGGCAGTGATAATACCTACATAGTGTCAAAATGTCAGAACGATACGTTCATGACTTTTTGAGTTATTTTTCTAACAAGCAAACCACAGCCTTTTAAAAAAGATGACGTCACCAACCCTTCATCCCCTAACCCTTCAGCTTCATGTGCACATCTCACAACAGCAACTTCAAACTTGGGGTTGTTGTCAATACTTGTCAAACTTGTTGTTTGCTAATTTGTTGTGCTATTTTAAAAACAGATTGTACAATAAATGCGCATTAACTGCGAAATATTTGCCAGTGTTTGTGTCTTTGTGCTTAGTACACAAAAAGATTAGTCATATGCACCTGGACATCTTTTTGGAGCTTAATGACATTTCACCTTGTCTGTAGCTCACAACATCAATTCACACACTGTTCTTGGCATGATTTATTTGTCATTAACTATGTCTTTAGAGGATATCCATGGTCCCCTAACAGCCACTTATCAAGAAGGGAACCCCCTCGTTATATCCCAAAGCATTATGCGCCCATAAAATAGCTTTTCAGGGATAAGCGACAGACCAGGTTTGCGTCGGTCACAGGCGCACTTGTTTTCTGCATCCTTATATTAGCATCTGGTCAGCTTTGCACCAGACCAGACCTGTTCTTTTCGCTGACACGCCCGTGAGGGTGCAGTGTCATCTCCTATCTAGACCATGAAAAAAACAAACGGTCACACAGAATAGTAATGACAGCATGCTCATGTCACAAATGCATAGTGCACCATGTCAAAATGGAGCCCTAAAAATGTATTGTTTATTTTAGGTTCGTTTGTGCCTGCCGAGTATGCCTCTTTTCGCATTGCGGATCAGATCTTCACAAGGATTGGTGTTGACGATGACCTTGAAACTAATTCTTCCACCTTTATGGTGGAGATGAAAGAGGTATGCTTTGGTGTTGTATTTCTGCTACATATTGTCATTTATCATTTAAATAAATTTAATGGAGTCACAGCTACTTACTAAAACAACATGTAAAGTTAACAAACTTAAAAAAAGATAACTTGCAACAGTAAGAACAAGTATTTGGTCAGGCCAGCTTTTCCCACATTATGGGACTAGTCACTGCACTGCATTTGTGATTTGGTATCTGCTTTCAGGTTGCATACATAATCCACAATGTCAGTCATCGTTCCCTCGTCATTATTGATGAGTTGGGACGAGGTACAAGTGCAGAGGAAGGTGTTGGGATCTGTCATTCTATTTGTGAATTTCTGCTGAACATGAAGGTACTAGTAACACAGATTTTAAGTTCTCACTTCAAGGACACCAGCCATATAGCAAAAGCTATTTTTCTGTCTTGGCTATTTTATGTGCAATCTAAAGGTCGGAGCACAACAAGCCATCTGACCATCTGTAAGCATCATTAATCCAAGCTGGTGCTTGGAAATTTCTATCCTGGGTACAGTCTAGCCACAACCCAGTGACGCTCAGTAGCTTTTCTCCCAAATCTGGTGGGACTAATCACATTGGTCTGTCCTTGTAGAGTGTCGTTGGGTGGGCTTAACACGGTGACGTCGGGGCTGTGACGTTGCACTGTTGTAGTTCAATAGTAATTTTGTATTATGTATTTAAATGGTCTTTCAAACAAAATCTGCACGCAATAAGACAGCTCTATGATCAAACGTTGAAGCCATTAGTGTGAAAAGTGTCATGCAGATACTTTGAGTCTGCCTCATTTTGCCTGTTTTTCATTTGGTACACACTGCCTTCTCACACCGGCTATTGTCGGTAGGTAACTAGGCCAAATGGAACACAGACCATGTTTAAGTGTTCTGATTTTACTACTGCTCCTTAGTGCCAGTAGCGTCTACGATCACTGCGTGCACATGGACGAGTTGAATCCGATTGGAAATGGTTTGGGATCGTATCGACTTCATATGCACAGGATAAAGATTGTATATGGATTGGTTTCGCGAATCCGATTGCAACCCCTGGCTTAAGCCGATGTTAATCTGCTTGGTGCTGCCTTGTGCGCGGTATTGGATTGGATTTGCGTATTGCTCATGTCATCAACCAAACCAAAAGCGCTGTTTGTTCCTTCATACAGACATATGGACCAAACACAGCAGAATGCACAACATGTACGCAAATGCACTCCTCGAACACCATCTTTGTATGCCGCCAGATTTGTTTGTTTATTGCCCTTATTTAGTAGGACTAGTGCAGAGCCCGTAGAAGATCTGCCAGATTTTTTTGTTTTTGCAGGCCACCTTATTGTTTAAGTGGGTAATATCAGGTGAAAGGAGGAGGCTATATAAATATATTTGCACTGAGTGACTTGTAAGATTTTCTTTAGCCACTGTTTTGCGATGTGGGATAACCGGAATGATAAGTGAAAAGTTCAGTCTCCTCTACGTGTTGTCTGTATGCACTGTAGGCTTACGCCTCGTCCCCACACAGGCGAATTTCGCCGAGCGAATATTCGCCTGGGGGGTGTGGTCGCGAAAATGACAAGCACGTTACTGTGTGTTGTTGTAGTAGCAAGTGTGGTTGCGCTGTGACGGTAAGTTAGCGTCAGCTAGCAAGGTAGCAATTCGCTAGCGGCTAGCTGGCTAAAAAAAAACAAATGCTCAAGATGGCAATCTGCGGTCGTCTATTTGCCTCGATTATATTCACATCACATCTAAACAACAATCCGTGCTGATGAACACACTTTTGGTCAACAAGAAACAAGTTTAATTGTGCTATTGTTTTCGGGTTAGTAAATCCATCGACGGCCGCCATGTTGGTCAGTTTTTTTTTACAACCCCGCCTCTGAGTACAACGTCACGCAACAAGCAAACCAGCACGCCAATTTCATTGGTGCGCGCCCTGTCTAATTTGCATACAGTTGGGGTTTCGCCTATCTCAATTTGCGTCGCTCCGCGAATTCGCCTTCACCAAGCGAAATTTCGCCTCCATTCAAAGTCAATGAGAGCGACGCGAAATATCGCTGTGTGGGGACGAGCCGTTATGTGTGAGTGCTGTAGTTTGCTGTTGCGTATTTTACCTGTGTAGCAGCTTTGTTGTGGGCAAATGTTTACTCGTGTTATGTCCAACATTGTAGTTACGTCGTTAGTCGTGTTATGTCCAACACTGTAGCAGCTAGCGTTGTAAATCCTATCAGCCTGGTGTTGTCATGGCTATGGCCAGAGCGGCACATGGCAAACGGCTGTCAAGCTTGTTTGACCGATATCTTTGCCATTTTTTGCCTAAACAACAAGAAACTTGGCAATGCACACACTGGTAACATTATGATGACACCCTCCAAATTTGAGATCACGCGGATGAGTGGTTTGACAGTTATGCGTGGAACAGACGTTCCTAGATCGATAGATAGAAGTAGTTATAACACCACTTGTTGACTACAGCACCACCCACCTAGCGTAGCGAAAACGGCCAGGTCTCTGACCATTATCTGATTACACAAACTCCATGAGACAGACCACCTGTTGGGTAGCAACACCCAAACCAATCCCAATCCAATCCGATCCTACCATGTGCACGTACTGAATGACTTCCAATTTCATTAATGTTTTGGGCAAAGGAAGGGGAAACATGTAAAATAGCTAAATGAATGTCTCCATAAATATCTGGAAAATAAGTTTGTTTACATGCATTTTTTTACAGGCTTTTACCTTGTTTGCCACCCATTTCCTGGAGCTGTGCCAGCTGCAGAGCCTGTATCCAAATGTGGAGAATCAGCATATGTTAGTGGAGCACACGCATGCAGAGGGCATTGAGCACGTGGTGTACACCTACCTGCTTAGCCGCGGGCAGTCAAACGAAAGGAACTATGGTAGAACCTGCACACACAAACTTATTGAAACTTAAGAAAAAATAACACAGATTACAAGACTTGTCTTTACTTGTTTAAATACTTAGCTATATAACAGGAGCTTGAGAATTCATCAGGCATCTATTACTTATGACACAGGTATTAAAGCTGCAGAAATGACTGCTCTACCAAGAACCATCATTGAAGCGGCAAGAGAAATTGCTGCTAAAGTTAGCCGGAAGATATGGGTATGTCGACTTTCAACTGTTTATAACTATCAAGCATGTGAATAATTAGTGACCAAGGGACTCATAGATGGATTCTACATAAACAAAACAAAAACACTTTACACCAGAGCTTGATTGGGGCAAAAAAAGTCTGTCTTGTACGCTGGCCCTAAAGTGCAAAACACAAAACAAATGAAAAGAGACAACACATCAGAAGTCACAATGCCAAATTAAAAAACACAAATGCAAAAATATATATGCCACAAAGGAAAATCATAAAACAACAACAGCAAATCTGACACACAACAACATTGAAGCCCCTCTGTGTAATTTTTGAAGTTGTCTATTAAGAATTATTATTATTTTTTCAATCACAAGTATTATCTCATTAATTAGTAATTACCTACATCAAAAAATCGCAGTCTTCTGGTAAGCTTTGTATTCGCCATTTATATACACAGTAGCCAATGCAGATCGCCATGTTGCATTGCCATCTTGAAACTACAGGCTCTGGCAGAGGACAAGACAGCTCTGCCTTTTTTCGGTTTTTACGTTCACTGGTAGCGCAAGCAGAAACTAGGCACAAAAGTACAGGGAGATCACAGCTTGGGAGAAACAATCGAGGGTTTTTAAAACACTCAAGATGGATGATCATTCATATTACCACACATATAATGACTAGAGTCCATCACAAAGAAAATGGGAAAAAAGAAAAAACAACGAAACCTGTACACTTCAGAACATGAGTGAACATTGGAGCGGCTTTTCCCAAATGTAAAGAGCTAATGAATTTAAGCAAACTAATTCCCCAAAACTTAGTAAGCATTTTGAGCCGATATAGTGCTGTGTATGGTGTAATGTTTGCCTATATCATATATCAGATGGCAGTTCTGCAAACTGATGGGAAAAGTGCAAAAGTCTGACATTATCTGTCTTTTTTGTCATTGCTTGCTGTTAGCGAGAGAGAATTAGTTGACAGAATGCTCGTAGCTGTTGTATTAGTGGATAGCCATCTTGATGCCATCTCTCTATATCGCGTATGCTCTGCTCTCGGCTACCGTGGAAGGAAATGAGCACTGAGAAAAGAGGTCAGCTAAAGAATAATATTCAGTTGTTTACAGTATACCACCTCACCGCTAGATGGGAGAAATTCTTACACATATAGGCTTTAAGGGATACACAATGGCAAATCTGAAACAAAATAACTAAGGGAAACACAACAGCAGATCCGAAACACAACTATGTTAAGGGAAGCACAACTACATTAACTATTACGGAAAGGGTAGGTCTTTTCTCAAAAGGAAATGTGGTCTCTGATGTAACAGAAGCTCTGCCTGTCTAGACTACATCTATTTATCTGAGACACCACCTTGTGACCATTCACAAATAATGTCAGATGCTCCCTCACAAATGTTTTTATTTTTTACACAATTGTTTATGGTCATATATGTACTTCCAAAGTAGGTTTTTGGAAATCCATTTTTTTAAAATTGAGATTAGAGAATCCCAAATAAGGACACAATGCGAATGTATAGGACTTTCAGAGATCAAATGAAAAATCTCAAAACCAGTGTGCTAGATTTCTGAGGTTTGTAGTGTATAGATTTACACAACTTTTTTGTGTATTATAAAACTGAAATGGTCAGATCATAATTCACAAAACAAAGTTTAATGTTATTGCCAGGTTTACATTGGCATGATAAAAACCTATGGGTACTGTAAATCCTGTAGTTATTGTAACTGAAGACAATTGCAGCTGCTGGCTTGATCGTAGTCAGACTTTTCAACATTAGCGACATCACCCATTTAACCAAATATCGAGGCTTAGGCAGTCATACTCAAAAAAGTAACTATAAATTGATGTTGTTCCAATCTTTTGGCAAGCAACATAAATAAACATCAGGTTTTACTCATTTCATCCATCTGGGAGAGTAACATAATACCATTCCCATAATGAATGTAGTGCAGACAGGCAAAGCTTCTGTCTAATTAGAGACGACTTCTCCTTTTGAGAAGAGACCTACCCTTTCCGTAATAGTTCATGTAATTGTGTTTCCCTTAATGTTATGTTTCAAATTTGCTGTTATGTTTTACTTAATGTTGTTGTGTTTTGGATTTGCTGCTGTGATTTCCAATTTGCCAGTGTTTTTGTCGTTGTGCTTTATGATTTGCCTTTGTGTTGATTGTTGTTGATTTGTTGTGTTTTTATTTGTAGTTGTGACTTGATTTATTGTGTTTTTTTTTTTCATTTGTTTTTGTGTTTTGCATTTCAGGGCCACTGTAGTCCTGGCATTTTTAGCCCAAGCAGCTTAAAATGATTTGTTACACCATGTGAACAGTCCCCTTTAACATGTGTACATCCCATGCTATACTCTAAATCTATGAACCTGAATAGTGTATACGGTAAATAAAAATACCAGTACAAAAGAACTTTTGTATTTACTTGCTCGACTTGATGCTATACTGTATACATATTTAATACTTAAGCATACAACATAAAACCCCAGATGAAAGCACTTGTACTGCGAACAAAGTTAAAATACCATAAAGCTGCAAATAATATACCATTTATTTTCCCAAATGAATCATCAGACCAGGTGTTTATTTGGGACAGGCATCTCTGAGACAGGCATTTAATTTTCATTCAAAACATAAAAGCTGGTTATTAAAAATGCACTAGGTCTGTTAAGCTATCAAATTAAGCTGTATTATTCACAACTTTCTGCACATGCCATAGGTCTACATATAATCTAAATAGAACAGAAAAAAGCAAGGCATATTGCTGCTAAATATATACGTTTTTCTCTTTGAAGCCATGATCGACTTGAAACTCGTTCGAGGAAAAACTGCAGACTTGACAAAGTTTGTGAACCTTATTGTTTTGTACCATAATTAAAAACAAAACAGCCTATAGGTCTGGTAAAATTGTTTTTTTCATGTGCCTATTAGAATGAATCAGTGGGGTGATTTGAATGATGCCGTCAATAATGGCTCTTTTTTTACCAGTCTTTCATTGTCATTTCACGATTTATCATGTACTTTTGTCAGTCACTATGTGCACATGGTAGGATCATATTGGATTTCTCCAAATCCAATGTTGCTATCCAGTGCACATGGAGTTTGTGTAATCAGATAATAGTCAGAGACCTGGCCGACTCCTACTTTTAGCTACATTACGTGGCGCTGCAGTCCTTTCAACAAGTGGTGTTAGAACTACTTCAGGTTGATGGCTACTAAATAAAGAAAATAAACAAACTATCTGGCAGCATGCAAACAAAGATGTACATTCGTGTACATCTTGTGCATTCTGTTGTGTTTGAAAGTCCATATGAACAAACAGTGTTTTTGGTTTCGTTGATACATGCGCAGTACGCGAATTCGATATGATACTATGCACTATCCAATTTGTGAATCCAGTCCCTATTCAATCCTTAGCCTGTGCACATGAATTCGATACGATCCCAATACTTTACAATCGGATTAAGCTCATCCAAGTGTGCATAGTGACTGGAAACACGCAGCTAAGCCTAGTCAGCCAGTAGACACATAGGTTTTCCGTGCATGGAAATAAGCATAGAACATGGCTTTTAGGTTACAGTGCAGAGTGGATATTTCTTTAATGTTTGGTGACATGTCGAATCGTTTCATGACCACTTGCCATAAATATCATACCAGTACCACCTTTAATGCTTGGTTAATGTGTATATTGATTGTTCCTTCTGTTTTGCTGTGATAAATAGTCACTAAGTATGTTTATCACATAATGCCCTATAGGCCAAACATCACAGTGACCTGGATACAATTCGTCAGCGGGCCGTCTACCACCTCGCCACACGCCTAATCCAGACAGCACGCAATTCCCAGCTGAATCCAGACAGCCTCAGACTCTATGTACAGGGACTGAAGAAACAATATGAGGATGAGCTACAAGTAGCCACAGAAACTGCTGTCACACATATAGAGGAGTGAAGCTGACCGAGAGAACGATAGACTATGGCAGTGAAAACAAACTGACAAAATATTGTGACAAAATACAGACAAATTTGTACACTTTGGTAGAACATTTCATTATTTGTCTTTTGTTACCCCTCATTGTTATTTCAGTAAAACTAAAGTATTTTTTGTTTGAGATTTGTATATCAACATTATAGACTTTTGATTTGTCATTGTAAGTAGTATGTGTGATAATAAATTACTCCCAATGTATACTGAGATTTCTATTGGTCAGTTATAGATTTATTGTTGTTATTTTATTAGAGACAACACTGCTCACGTGCAAAGATAGAAAAAACAACATTGAACAAACTTCCTGTTTGATTGTTATGTACTTAAGTTTAAGGGCTGCAAAAGGAGTAACTTTCTCTAGAACAGTAACCCATAACATTTCAGTTTAAACTGACAGTGACTGCGTTCACATGGTGGGATTGGTTTGGTTTGGGATTGGTTCACAACGGGTGGTCTGTCCCCCAAGTCCCTGTTCACATGCAGTTCGTCTAAGCGGATTCGGCGAGAGTTCCGGCCCTTTCCGCTACGCTAGGCGGGGGCGCTGTAGTCAACTTCTATCTTTCTATTATTATCTTTTAATACAAGGAACGTCTCTTCCACGCATAACTCTTGAACCACTCATCCGCTTGATCTCATCATAATGTTACCAGTGTGTGCAGTACCGAGTTTCGTGTTGTTTGGGCAAAAAATGCCAAAGATATCGGTCAAACCGTGCCGACCCAGCCATGACGACCCAGGCTGATAAGATTTACAATGCTAGCTGCTACAATGTTGGACATAACGCGACTAACGACACATAACTAAAATAATGGACATAACACGAGTAAACATTTGCCCACAACAAAGCTGCTACGAAGGTAAGATGTATCTTATGGTATACGCAACAGCAGACTACAGCACTGCACACATATGCCTACAGTGCATACAGACGACACGTAGAGGAGACTGAACTTTTCACCTCTCATTCCGGTTATTCCACATCGCAAAACAGTGGCTAAAGAAAATCTTACAAGTCAGTCAGTGCAAATGTATTTACATAGCCTCCTCCTTTCACCTGATATTATTACCCACTTAAACAATAAGGTGGTCTAAACAAAAACGTAATACTCTGGCACATCTTCTATGGGCTCTGCACTGTTCCTACTAAATAAAGACAATAAACAAACTTTCTGGCGGCATACAAACATGGTGTTCCAGGAGTTTGACGCATTCGCGTACGTGTTGTGCATTCTGCTGTGTTAGAAAGTCCGTATGAAGGAACAAACTGCGTGTTTTATTTTGTTGATACATGCGCAATAGCCGAAATCAATCCAATCCCCGTTCACATGGCAGTCGAAGTGGTTTCGAAACAGCCCAGGCCTCGCGTCGCACCTGGATAAGGAAAACCAATCCCAAACCAAACCAATACCCGTTCACATGAAGCTGGTACGATCCCAAACCACTTCCAAGTGGTTTCGACTTGTCCATGTGAACGCACTCAGTGGCCAAAATTTCTAACCACTGCTCACTGAGAATTGAATTGACAGTTTTTTATGTTTGTTTACACTAAAATATAAAGTTTCCCACAATTAATGAAACTTAAGACTCAAATAAGAAAACAACGGCTCAGGTTGGCATGACTCTAAGCACATTTTTAGGCTCACACTTATTGCAAAACCCTACACACAGTGATTTGTAAAACATTAAACACGTGATTATATTGTACTGCCACCTTCTTCCATTTCAAAACACTACCCATCAATTGACCGGATTCTTGCAACCAACTGGTTACACACTATTGTCCGGTGCCGAAACACTAAGGGGTAAAATTTTGACTTAATTCGAAATGTTAGGCAGTGTTGTAGCAAGAGGAAGAGAAAGAAGGGCCGTGAAGATTAGAGTGAGAGTGAGGAATAACAAAAGGAAGAGGTAAATACCAGGAGTGAAAAGTAACAAATTACATTTACTCAAGTTACTGTAATTGAGCAGTTTTTTTGAAATTGAATTTTTTTTTGTAATTTTTGAAATAGGTAATTTTACTTTTACTCGAGTACATTTTAAGCCAAGTATTTTACTTCACTACATTGGAAGCCACCCACATTACTTAGTAAAATTATATTGATAGGGGAAAAACATAAAATGCGGGGGGAAAAAATCTGCCGGAACTGAAAGGAAATTCCATTGTTTCACACAATCTGGATCAAGGCATTCTTTACTTTTATCGTAGTGTTGCGAGTTGGACCATATGATCGAACATAGAGTGCACATTACAGTATACCTATCAACAGATTGTGACTTGTGTGTGTTGTGGAACACAGAAGTAAGAGTACCATGTTACTGAGCTCAGTTATGAGCTGGGAGTTTGGATATGCACTTTATATGGCTATGGTTGATTAAAACTACTTGTGCTGGATTTGGTTTATTACTTGAAAGTAACTAAGTAACTTTTACTCAAAGTACATTTGAAATGATAATGAAAATACTTTTTTTACTTTTACTGGAGTACTTTTTTAGATGGGTACTTTTTACTTTTACTTGAGTAGGATTTAAGCAAAGTAAAGATACTTTTACTTAATTACAATTTTTCAGTACTTTTTCCACCTCTGGTAAATACTGTCATTGCAAGGTACATCTGGAGGAGAGCATGGACAGAGAAGATGAGGACTAAATAGATCACATGAGAATTACATTGCTTGAAAACCCTAGGTTGAGACACGCCACCAAATTGGCCAGAGATGATGGTTACAGTAACTTTTTGTCTCCAATAGTGCTTTACTGTGTTTACTGTTATGTAACATGGGTCTTTGTAGATATGGTTGTTTCAATTTTTACATACAACCATGCAGTAAACGGAACACTTGAGCATATTGACTGATTTTGTATTGAAAGATCAATTAAAATATATATAGTGAACATTATTGGTCATGTGTTGTGCTTCGTCATTAGAAAAGTGCCTTTGCACTCACTGAAATACAAAAATATCATCTGAATTATGTGTGTGGAATTTGGCAAAAAAAAATAGTTTTATAAATAAGTGTATGGTCTTGAAAGAAGAATATCATTTTGCAATAGATCTGGGGTGTTCTGTTGAGTGTATGGTTGCATGAACTGTTTGTTAGTGTTTTCACAAAATGAGCACCGTTTTCTAAATTGAGCTTAAAGAATTGTAAAAAAAAAAAAAAAAAAAAAAAGCTGAAAAGCAGGGAAGATTCTGAATGAGGCATTCATTTGAACAGTATAGTTCTCCATAGCTATTTGTCTTTAACCATTTCTCTGTGTTGATTATCTCACTGCATGTACGGTATGTTGTATGTGTTGCTTTATGAATCAATACAGTTGAAGTAAGTTTTTTTATTCATGTTCTCCAACATTTAAAATATCAACAGTGAGGTGTCATATCATGTCGTGCATCATGCCAGCTGCTTTTATTTACACATTGATTTTATGTCACGAGTGTAACTTTATATATGTCACCAAATGATCTGACCATAGCCTGTGCCTTTTAGAAGAGTATCTCCTCATCGCGAGAGCCAGTACTCTTTTCGAGGGTGTCATACCCACCCTTACATTGTGCGCTCTGTCCTGAGGCACGAGTACGAGCGCTGCGACGACGCACCTGACTGTCTCATTGGACGGACACTTGTGCCCCAGCAGCTGGGAAGGAATCAGTGTTCCCAAGTCAACGCAATAGACAAGAGCAACTTTAAATCGGCATTAAGAGCAGCGGATAAATCATTACAGGTGTGCTCGACGTTTTCTTTTTTCCTGAAATACGAATGAATGTATATGCACTGGACAAGCGGTGTACAGAGCTAGCTAGTTAGCTAGCCTTGGTTTTGCGCATCAAGTCAGTGGCAGTCGGCAGAACTTGTAGGCCTGCCACTTGACCTATGGTCAACCCGGCGTTTCGGTGTGTTTGAGAAGTGGGAAATTATGAGAGGCATGGGGATGGGTATCAGACGCGAGGGCCGCACAAGAGCCCACGCCTCAGTAATCTGACAGTCATTGTGGTACATACGATGAATGCCAGCTAGCATTAGCCAGCCTGTTATGTTAGCAGCTCATAGGGTCTTAGCCCAAGAATAGTAGCACATAATATTCTGTAACGTACAATTGCGTTAATAATGAAGCCGTTTTTTAAAATTCATCCATTTGTCCACGGCACCTGTTTCAACGTCCCCTGTCCAGTTAGCTCCACATGGCTTCAGGCTGGGATGACGGATGTAGACGCGCATACCGGTGCCAGGAAGCTAAGCTTGGCACAAGCCTTTAAGTTAGCTAGCAGGGCTGGCTGCAGCCCCCTGAGAAGGTTTTCGTATTATTTGCTAATAGCACTACGTAACTAAACAGTTTTATTACAAACTTTCAAAAGGGCATAAGGCTGCTTAATTATTTTCAAATTATTAATGATAAATAACGCTGTAGTGAAAGCCGAATGTACTGCAAGGCCTTGCACGACACAATCAATGAAATCCAGGAAATTGGAAATTACCTGTGAGACATAAGCGAATATCAGGACCTTGTGGTTGTGTGTACATTGCAACCGTAATCGTATTAGAACTGTAAGAACTATCGTCGGTAACGGTAGAAGTTAATGTGCCTTTTTTCTGTAGTGATGGTCCAGGTGAAGAAAATGTTTGCTTTCCTGTAATTACTACAATGACATCCTAAACATGATAGGCTGTGTTGAACTCCGGATGTTAAGTTTTCCAGTAGGATTTGTAGGGTACTCTTCCGACCCACTTCTCGGTGACCAGATGTTTTGAACCAAGTTGGTCGAATCGAGAGGAAATCGAGTGTTTATTTTATTCTGTCTGGTCAACGACACACTAAATCGCTAGTGGGGTCTGCCGTCAATGTGCCCCTGAGTAAGGCACTTAACCACAACTCGCCCCAGGTCAGCTCACGGCAAAGCGACGTCTGCTAATGACGTGATGCAATTGTCTCAGCCCCACAGCCCATGTAGCAAGGTTCTCAAGGTGTTGGTCCCGACATATCGGCGGGGACCGGCACTGGAGTGGTCCCCCAATGATGCGGTCAAATTATAGCCTACCGTCGCACAATAAAATAATTTTCATGCTGTTATAAATTTTCAACCATAATTTCTTGCATAAATCTAATGTTAAGACAGTTGATTGCAGTTTTATGTATTACAGGCCTACTTTTTTTCATCAGTTTGAAAGCCATATTGTGTATTTTTGTTAGTTGTTTAGGGGAAAAATATTGTTTCATTTGTGATGTTGAATTGTTAGTGAATGATGACCTCTATCAACAATTTCAAGTGTTCTAGTAAGCTCTAAATTATTTGGTAAGCTTAGTGGTGGATTTCTTGTTGCACTGCTATCTCGAGATTATTGGGCCTGACAGGGAACAACACGGGGAAAATATCGCCCTGCCTTTCGTGAAAGACTACTGGAAGACGTTGGGTTGAATGGCATCTTGCAGTAAGGGTATATCTCAGATACTAGAGTGAAATGCCCTCAGAAAGGGGCCGGGCTAAGGAATACTATTCAGTTGACTGTGATATACAACCTCTTTGCTAGATGGAAGAAATGTTCTCACAATACAGTGGGTGCTAGTTCGTCTTGCACGCTTTTATAACACAATGATTGGTGAAGTGGCCTATTGTATTTATACCAGTGATGCGCGGTTAGGGTGAAGCACATATTTAAATGTCCATGACCACTTGCATGACCACTTGTTCATGACTACTTTTCTGTCAGACCTCGATTGTTATGACTTAAATGTTCCCTATGCATGCAGCCTTGAAGGGGTGCGCTGCTGTAATACACTGATCCATGTACTGTATGGAAGACCCGCGCCCGACCGATGTTTTTAAATAACTCACCTGCAACTCGTACCGCAAAAAAATAATTAGGAAATTTTATCGACCCGCTTCCAGACCCGCATATGTTTAAAAGTAGCCTGTGCTCTTGATGAACGTATAGCGTTATTGGGCTACGTAAAATTGTCGTACTGACTTATGATTTAGCCTATGTATTTGGCATTGCTCAATTCAACGTGTTGGGAAAACTGGGATTTTTGTCCCACGTCAGCATTCATTCAAAACTTAATAATGGTCAACATTGAAAATAAATAAGGATTTCCCACTACAAATTGTATTACAGTAAGACCTGGGCGCAAGAAAAGCTAAAGGGTGGCAATTGATGGTTTAAAAACAAAGCCAGCACTATGGCCATCCGCTTTCATAACTTCTGCAAATGTCTCCCGTACTTTGCTCTCTCTGTTGGTGCGTTTTTGGATCTTCCACTCCATCCAAACGTCAACATTTTATTAGACTAACCCTTTTTCCAACGTGATAGATTAGATAGCTGAGCCGATGTATGAATTTAAACAACGGAAAAATATCTGGGATAAGACCTGGCCTCACTTTGTCGTTCTTACTGAGTCTTGGCATGATCTGTTAATGGTTGACAAAAACACGTAGCTTATTAATTAAAATTCACATTTATATCCAAATTACCTATGCAATGTATATAGAATGTGCATTATTTATGTATGAGTCATTGGGTCTTGCCATGTCTGTTGCAAAGCATTTGCTTCTACGCTAAAATGTGCCAATTGATGGTTTAAAAAGGTTGACAAAGCCAGCACTATGGTCATCAGCTTTTATAACTTCTGTAAATGTCTCCCATACTTTGCTCTTTCTGTCGGCACTTTTTTTGGAGCTTCCCATACTTAGCTCTTTCTGTTGATGCGTTTTTTGAGCTTCCACTCTCTAGTCCGTCCAAACGTTGACTTTTGATTAAACTAACCCTGAGCCGAAGTATGAATTTAAACAACGACACAGCTCTGGAACCTGTTAAACAATTCTCGGATAAGACCTGGCCTCACTTTGTCGTTCTTACTGAGTCTTGGCATGATCTGTTAATGGTTGACAAAAACACGTAGCTTATTAATTGAAATTACATCAAAATTACCTATACAATGTATATACAATGTGCATTATTTATTTATGATTCACTGGGTCTTGCCATGTCTGTTGGAAAGCATTTGCTTATAGTGAACTCTACTGACGATGTTCATGTAAATGTTTAACAACTGTAGCTTATTTATTTCCTCAGTTGTTTAAGCTTTCTTAAACGGAAAAGGTGCTTTGACATTTGTGGGAAAAGCTGCTTTATTTGCATTTTGTGTCGGCAGGGATGCAAGTCCTGGTTGCAATTTAAGTTACATTTTGGAAAAGGATTTTTGCCTCATTTATTCATGCTCATTACAGAGCAACTTGCCTCCGCAAAATGAGACTTTTGCGCGTGATGGGATTCTGGGAATAAACCAAACAAGTAATGTGCGGATTGTTTTTTAGGAGGAAAATGCGTGTCTTTTAACAAATACCTTACAGCCTGGGCTAGCTGTCATTTACAACGAAGTGCAATGAACGAGTAAAACATGATATGGCCTAATTACATTTCCCCTTCCTCACACAAGTTTAGGGAGTAACTGAAAGTGACATTTTTATTACGGTGAACATGTGGAAAAAACTTCAACGTTATTTTATTTAAACAGCACTTAACAATGGGAAATTCCAGCAAGCAGTGGTACAATAATGAACTATGTCCTTGTAACTTATATTCGGGTTTATTTGATATTTTCCATATCAAACCGTAAGTCATTTTGGAATAGTTTTCCACTAACTGATATCCGTACAGCTTTTGTTTAGTCGTAGCGTAGCTGCTTTTTTTTGTCTCATGACTAAACATTCCCGGTGTTAGCGTGGTACATGTTCCATATTATGGCCAACTTCTAATGCAAATATCTTACAGTTGTGATGTCCAAATTCAGCGAAACTGCAGTTGTACTTACATTTCACGCAGCTGCGTGAATCACGTTGTGCGTGAGTGAAACGTGCATGTCGAACTAGCACCCACTGTAGGTTTACAAAACTAGTAGAAACATGGGGTTACAGTATGTGCTAGGTCCAACACTTAGCATAGCCTAGGTGCAGCCCACGCTTTAGCCAACCCAGACATTGTAGCATAAAAGCATAGGGCACAATGCCATTAGTTCTCATGTTTACCTCCTTCTCTTCTTTCTGAGAACACCAAAAATGTTTTGACTACACACAAAGTTGCAAGCTTGTAGAATAAGTTTATCCTTAACAGGCTGTTCTTTGACTGGATTTTTTTTGGTAGTCACTAAATGGCCATTACCATCCACACCCAGCACCATCACACTGGTGTGACAGAAATGTTGGGAGGATGAAAGTTCTAAAGAAGGCTGGGATCCATAGAATTTAATGTGGAAGTTTAGAGTCATACACTGTTGTAGAACACTTTTTTAGTATATAGTTGAATTGATGGAAGTGACAATCTAGTTATGTGTTTAACCTTGAGCTCACTTTGTAATGCTGTTTCTCTACCATAATGTAGCCTCACCTTGAACCACACACAGCCTTGGCTTGAGCTCAGATCATTAACAGACTGGTCAGAGGCAGAGCCCTCTATAGTAAGAGTAGCGACAACCTTTCATCTCGCCGCCAAGCGGTCACGTGGTTAGTGGACACCGCAAAAGGTTCCATTTAACCCGGGAGCTGTCATTGAATTATATTGAGCGAGAGTGCCATTCTACGGTAAATATCAAATTAAGCCACACAAAAAACGGGATTTATCATTTTTCGTTTGCAGTTTTTGTTAATATATCAACATCATAAAAAATATGCATTAATACTATAGTGTGTGTCGCAATATAATTGTTTTCACACTTCTGGAGGGAAATGTCTGTCAGCTTCGCTATGGAGCCTTGTAACTTACCTATGAGATGCTAACTTTGTCAGTAGCCCTCAGTAGTCTCTAGCTATTGGTTCAGCATTTACATTTACGAAATTACAATGGATAAAAACTATTTAAGCACTTTATGAATTATAGCTATAGCATTCCTAGGTTAATTTCAGCCTTTATGAAGCTGGGCACCAGACCTGCCAAACCATTCAATGGAGAATACATGGGTCACTCAATGGTATGGAGTAAATAACCCACAACTTTACAATCTGGATTTGAGTGGTTCAATTAACTTTTATTTGAAACAAACAAAAACAAAAATCATGTGTTGAAATGAAATATCAAAAATCAAGAACATCCTGCATGGTACTGATGACGGCAGGTACTCCCGGCATCGTATGCTGAAGACCCTAATAGTTTGCAATGTAGCCTATATTGCAATATAATATAGATGCTTGCTAATGCAGACACGTTTATTTTAAAGTTGGACACGAACCACTGTGCAAACTATCAGAACTGAATATTCCATAACAGCGATTTTCTTAACATTAACGTTAACATTTTATACGAACCACACACAAATGACATCATCAGAGACTATTCTTATGACAGCCGATGCTGAAATAGACAAAACATTTTGATAAGTTTCCCATTTATCAACTTACCGACAAAATTCGTCCACGAACCAACGAAGATCAATGGTGCCCCGTTGCTGTGTTTGGAACCTTTTGAGCCCTGTGCAACCCGGAAGTTAGAGCTGCCATTGTTTTGTACGTGAGTCTATGGAAATGTCGCAACTCTTACTATAGAGGGCTCTGGTCAGAGCCAAAGAACGAACACAACAAGCGAGCTAGCCCAACATAACTGCTTTCTTTTTTAGGCCCAGCTCAGCGAGTAGTTCACAGGCATCCTTGATTGTTTCAATCTAAGTTTAATATGGTAGTTAAATTAAGAGTAGCCATTCAGCCATACTTATTGGCTTAGTCTGGCCTTCAGTGATTAACAGCCTGATCAGTTGAGGATGCAGCTACTTTGTCAGATATGCCCACAGAGTTACAGTACAGATTAGTGGTTGTTTTTGTAGCTTTTACAATTGTGAGACTTAATTTTATATAAAATTAAGTGTCATTGTGATGTATATACATCCCAGTGGTGACTGGTGGTCATAAAAATAGGTAGGACAGGGGGTGAAGGGGTCAGATGGGTGAATGAGCGGGTAAGTGGGAGTAGATGGGTGATGGTTAAGAGAGGGGCAGAAAGAATTACAAAACCAGGAAGGTGTCTTGGTTTTTGCTCTTAGGGGGGTTGTGTTGTCTGTAAAGCCAAGCTCTTTAAACAAGACCTGAGGTGTATGTTACAGCACTAAGCAAAATTCATTTGGTTTTTGAGGACAGTCTAAAAGCTCCATGAAATGCAAGCGGTCACTTTGCTCACTCTGCCTTCTCTTGCTCCTATGACCTAATTCAGGGTCTTCTGTGACACTGGCAGCTTTGCTGTATGTTTTCTCAAAAGCCCCGACTGACCTTAGCTCATCGAGCAACTGCTTGAAGTGTTCTATGCCCCATTTACAGAAGGCAACATCTATGGCTTTGTGTTGCAGTATGTTCAAAAAGTGAACATGAACTCGAAGTCTTCTAATTTTGCCTTCAGTCCATCCGGCAATCGAGTGGTTTCATCATCCATGGAAGGATGTTCTACAACGCGGGTGAACATGTCAACTAGTTTTTCATGATTGCCGGCAACGGTATTCCCGACCCTGGATGAGAAATTCCAATGTGTCGAAGCATTCTTGGGCATTTTCGCGCAATCAAATTCCTTAAGTAGTGCCCCACTCTTGCTTGATTTTGAAAAGAACAACGTGAACCCACCCAGATGAGCGAGAAAGACTTGTTATTTCGGGATTGACTTAACACCCTGACCAGATTCAGGTGGTGCGCATAGCAGTGAACAAATGTTGCAGCTGGAGCGATCTCTCTCACTTTAGCCTGCAGACTATTAAGAGCCGAGGCCATCACTGCAGCACCATCGTACGTTTGTGCAACCAACTTCTCAGCAAAGTTGTACCCCGTCATCTTTGATTGCACAAACTTGAACAAGAAATGTGCATCTCGCCCACACGACACATCGAAAAACCCCAGAAAACGTTCTTGAATTATACCCCGATTGTCAACGAACCTCATTATAATTGAGAGCTGGGAATGACGGCTTACATCTGTGGTCTCATCTATTTGCTAGGAAAACAATGGAGCCATGTCTAATTCCTTAGCAATCTCATAGTTGATGGAGGTGGCTATTGCTGAGATCAAGTCATTCTGAATGCCACTGGACATCCCACTAACAACACCAGAAGACTGCAACTGCTCTGCAAGAAAATTGTGGTATCGTGCTATTAGTTTAGCCAACTCCCTATAGTTGCCCTTGTTAGCTGAATTTGGCTCTTCATCCCATTCCCTAAAATCCAGCTCCTGCATGCCCAAATATGCCGTAGCATCAATCAAATGATTTAGTGTATTCCTATTACGACGCACTTTAGCATTGTGCTGCAAATGGACACCCTCGTCCACAGGTTGATCAACTGGCACGCTACCTAGCAATTTTAGGCGAATAGCTGCACCAACGTGGTAGTTGCCCTTGTTGTGACGCTTGGTGGCCATGTCCAAATTTTTAAGGTCACTAAATTCCTGCACAGACAATGTTTGCAAAGGCCTTTAAATGGTCTCCCAGTCTAGTTCTGTAAGCTACCCAATCATGGCGAAAACTGCTGACCTGACAGTTGTCCAAAAGGCAACCATTGATACCTTGCACATGGAGGGCAAAACACAAAAGGTCATTGCTAAAGAGGCTGACTGTTGACAGAGCTATGTGTCCAAGCACATTAATAGAGTGGTGAAGGGAAGGAAAAGATGTGGTAGAAAAAAGTACAAGCAATAGGGATAACCGCACCCTGGAGAGGATTGTGAAACAAAACGCATTCAAAAATGTGGGGGAGATTCACAAAGAGTGGACTGCAGCTGGAGTCAGTGCTTTAAGAATCACCGTGCACAGACATATGGATTGCATTGTTGTCGCATTCCTTGTGTCAAGCCACTCATGAACAAGAGACGGCGTCAGAAGCATCTTGCCCTAAAGACAAAAAGGACTGGACTGCTGCTGAGTGGTCCAAAGTTGTGTTTTCTGATGGAAGGCAGAGTCTGGAGAAAGCGAGGAGAGGCACAGAATCCATGTTGCTTAAAGTTGAGTGTAAAGTTTCCGCAGTCAGTGATTGTTTGGTGCTGCTGATCAACTTTATGGAGATGCAGATTTAATTTTCCAACAGGACTTGGCACCTGCACACAGTGCCAAAGCTACCAGTACCTGGTTTAACCCCCTTTTCAGACTGAGCCAAACATTCCATTTTTTTAGACATGATGCACTCTCATCAGAAAAAGTCTTGTGTGGTTATATATTTCATGGCAGAGATAAAATGTACCCACCAAATTAATCAAGGGAAATAGACATTTTATATATCACATCACATAAAATAAATATGTTTAAATGTTACAAATATAATTTTAATAAAATGACCCCAAAATTTGCACAAAAGGTTTCACCCAGATTCAGAATTTTGTGATTTACACAAAGAAAAAAACAGAATAAATTTGTGGTCTTTTGATTAAAAGTTAGGATAAATTTACTCATAACCATACAATTTGCTGTAAGAAATAGAATGTTGAGGAAACTTAATGCATTATTACACCATCTTACATTTTTTAATGTAATTTATTAAGTGAATTTAATAATAATCTGAACATGGCATATGACTACATGCTGCCATATATTTGTATACTGAAGGTGATGTTATGACTTCATAACAAAAAATGTGCAAACGAGGTAAGGACTGTGGCTGATGGTGATTGCTTATCCGTATCCTTCATTTTACTTCAAAACCCACATAACAGACACTAATACAGTTATGTACAAAATTATTTAACCCCCACTGAAATTAAGTGTTTGACCAGTTTGACATCCAATTTTGATCATTTTAGTCATCTTATTTACCATTAAATCAAAGAAGCACTTGACATTTTTACAAATATAACACAGCATTTATACTGAAATAACCACAAATGTCTTTCTGTGCTCACATCATTGTAAGTTTTATTCAACCCCCAAGTGAAATTCATTTTTAGTACTTTGTACAACATCCTTTTCTAGTTATTACAGCTTCCAAGTGTGAAGCATAGCTTGACACAAGTGTCTTGCAGCGACCTACAGTTATCTTGGCCAATTCTTCACGGGCAAAAGCCTCCAGTTCAGTCGGGTTCTTAGGCTTGCGCACTGCAACTGCCTTCTTCAGGTCCTACCAGAGGTTCTCAATTGGATTCAAGTCTGGTGACTGCGATGGCCACTCTAGAATGTTCCAGCCCTTCATCTTCAACCATGCTGTAGTGGACTTGGATGTGTGCTTTGGATCATTGTCCTGTTGAAATGTCCAATGTCGCCCAAGTCGCAGGTTTGTGACGGACTCCATTACATTTGCTTCCATGATCCCTTGGTACTGAAGGGAATTCATGGTGCCCTGTATACATTAAAGCTTCCCTGTACCATTAGAAGCAAAACAGCCCCAAAGCATTATTCATCCCCCGTCATGCTTCACAGTAGGCAAGGTGTTCTTTTCTTCATAGGCCTGGTTTTTCCTCCTCCAAACATAGCGCTGGTCCATGGGCCCAAACAATTCTGATTTAGATTCATCAGACCACAGAACGTGGTCCCAAAACTTTTGTGGCTTGTCCACATGACTTTTTGCATATTCCAGTCGACATTTCTTATTCTTTGGGGTCAGCAAGGGGGTACTGGCATGGAGGTCTTAATTATGCACTGTGCGCCTTATTGTCTGTGCTGAAACCTCAGTGCCCACATCTGACAGATCTTTTCTCAGTTCCTCAGCAGTCACTCTGGGATTTTTCTCCACCTTGCGCTTCAGGTAGCACACAGCAGTTGCTGTCAGGATCTTCTTCCTGCCAAAATCTTCCTCAGATAATAAAAGAGGATCCAGTTTCTATAGGAGGCGCTGTTTTATATTTAGTGTAAAGGATATATCCAATACAACAGGGGCATGATCTAAGATAATGATGGGTAAATACTTACACTATTTTTTTTGAGGGTATGAATGAATTGTCAACAAAAAGCATGAGAGGGCGATATACAGGATAGAAAAATGAGAATTGCTTCACACTTGGGTTGAGAAACCGCCAAGGGTCTATACCAGCACTTTGTGCCATGAAAGTTGAAAAAGCTCTTGCTATACCTGAAGGAATTTGTTTTTTTGGCGCATGATCTATCTAAAACAGGATCAATAGCGCAGTTTAGATCACCTCCCAAAAGAAGTTTATGAGTGTCTAAGTTTTGAAGCGATGACAACAATTTGTTAACAAAGTCTGTGTCATCCCAATTAGGGGCATAAATGTTAACAAGAGTAACCTTGGTCTGAAAAAGACATCCACAAATTATGACAAAACGACCTAGAGTATCAGTGATGACCTCAGTTGGCTTGAACTGTATTTTTTTATTAATCAGGATGGCCACCCCTTTTGAACTGCCATCATGTCTTGAATGGTAAACTTGGCTGATCCACGGTTTACGTAGACGAGTGTGATCTTTTAGACATAAATGCGTCTCCTGTAAAAACAGTATGTCCGCCTTAAGGGATTTAAGATGAGAAAAAACTTTGGAACGTTTAATTGGCCCATTTAATCCCTTAACATTCCATGAGACAAAACGTACTGCTGAGCTACTGTTCATACTGTTATGAGTAATAGTTGAAAGACATGAGGGAAGTAGCGACACATTTTGCTAAAAGGATCACACAAGGCTCGTGCCCCAGGCTTGATTTCAGTAAGTGCTGAAGACAAGGAGGAGAAAACATGAAATAATAATAAAAACACACAGAAAATAGTTCCTAGATCCACCTCTACTAAGGAACCTGAGGAGGATCGCAGGACAGACCAATCTAAAGACGAACCGTTTTAACATCCTTCAAGCTACACACACACAAGCACAAATGCACTCGTGGCTCCCACTGCCACTTGTAATACAAAACACCATTTTGACTAAAATAATCCTGTTCAAAAGTATTTCAGAGTGTTAACGAAGAATAGGAATTTATAGAAAACAATCCAGCAGTATCTAAACATATGAGGGAGGCGCTGGCTTTAGTACTACTGCTGTTAAATGAGTAACCAAATAGGCTATAGCCTACATCATTTCTAACTAGATAAGATAAAAAGGTTGTGTGTGGCTTCATATTGTAGTAGTCCTTTCAAATGTCTTTCAAAACAAAGATCACCACACATTGTTCAATTATCAAAATGCAGAATCCCACTTTGAGTACAATAACACTTTCCAAAAGTAGGCTCATTTCAAAATTGTCAGTTTAAAAAAATAAGAATAATAAGGAGATATTGTGTACACATTAATATAAAACAATCCGGCAACAAAAATGCCCAAGGCTGTCCACACTGCTTTACAATGCTGGGTAACTATTAGGCCATAGCCTGTATCTTTAAACTGGGTATGAAGAAAAGGTTGCGTGAAGTTGATACTGTAGCAGTCGTTTCAAATGTCTTTCTAAACAAAAAAGTGAAGCACGCTGTTTAATACTTGTTAGGCTAATACCCTCATCACGTTACCTTTAAGACGCAAGAGTCTCTGCAGAAGTATGTGAGCCCCACTGCTGTCGGTAAAACTCTGTCGCTGCCTCGGGAGTATCAAAGAACAGCTCGCTGTTTTGGAAAGACACTTTAAGACAAGACGGATACCGCATCCTGGACTTGACGCCCTTCGCATAGAGTAGAGCCTTCACCTCCTTAAATGCCCTTTGCTTGCGCCCCAGCTCAGCACTGACATCTTCGTGAATGAAAATCTTGTTGCCATGAATCTTCATGTCTTGTTGGTGTCGGTGTTCGATGATCCGTTGCTTGTCTTGATAATTGTGAAATGCAACGATGAACACTCACGGTGGTTTTGGAGCATTACTGGCGTCAGAAGTGGCTAGGGATCCAAGTCGGAGGGCACGAGCAAGGACGAGGGGGGTCGGGAAAAAATCCTTCCCAAATAGCTCATTAAAGAAATGCGTCATGAAGCCTACTGGGCTAGATCCTTCCACCCTCTCGGGTATGCCAACCACCTTTAAATTGAGCCTGCGAGAGCGGTTTTCCAGGTCGTCAACCTTATCTTTTAGCCAGGCATTTTCGGTCATCACAGTGGCGAGCTTATCTTCGAGAAGAGAAAGTCTCTGTTCGGTTTGGTCGAGGGTAGTCTCAACTCCGCAGATGCACTCCTCCTGGGACTCGTACAACTCTTTCACTTGGTTCAAAGTAGAGTTAAGAGGAGCCAGAGCTGTATTGAGGTCCTTTTTTCACAGCCGTGTGAATAGATTGAGTCAGTTCTGATAGAAGCGCAGAGTGGAGGTTTTCAAACTGCTCGGTTAGCTCCATGCTGGAAGTTTGGCTAGTCTCAATTGTGGGCGAATTAGCTTTCCCCTTTTCAGACGGTTTTCCAGCTCGAGGATGATTCCTAGGCATAATTAAACTGCATTTACTGTTCGAGGACTGACTGCACTATGATAAACGACAGTGATTGAAGTTATGGGGGTAAAAAAACAATGAAAATAACAAAAGTTAGGGAGCCACGAAGTTGCCTCACTTTCACGCCATGTCCAAACCGGAAGTCCTCATTCAGAAATATTTTGTTCATCAGCAAGAACTACAGGTCTTTAATAGAGGGTCGGGCAAATATTGCACTGCTTTTTGGACGACCAAATAGTACAGTGAGGCATTCACAGGCCACCGACAGTCACCACAATGTGTAAGTTATAGTGAGAAGACAGGATGGGCAGGTTGAAAAAGTTAGCTGTGACTGCATGGCTGGCAGAGGGTGCTGCTACAGCCACGCTGCAGCACTCCTGTATAGGGTGAAGGAGGCTGTCAGGCAGGGTCTGACTGGCATGTCCTGTGCAGACCAGCTCTGTGCATGGAACAAATCTACATGGCAAAATGTATTACCTGACACTGTACAAAACCTACAGGGTTCCTCTAAAAGACCTGGTTAAAGTGTACAAATTGCATCAAAAACATTGACACAAAAGTAATACGGCATTTTACCTTACCTGAGATGGCTGGCTTGACCAGAATTCCTGGAACAATTTTAAATCACTTGCCACAGGAAGGTGCAGAGAATGAACTCCCCAAGGATCACCGTAATTGTGCTGAGCAAAAATGTGACCTCTGCCCAGGGGTGGAAAATAACGAATTACATTTACTCAAGCTAATTGAGTAGTTTTTATGAGTACTTTGTAATTTTCAAAGTAGTTTTTGAAATGGATAATTTTACTTTTACTCGTACATTTTAAGCCAAGTATTTTACTTTACTACATTGGAAGCCACCCACATTACTGAGTAAAATAATATTGATAGGGGAAAAAAACAAAATGCGGGGGAAAAAATCTGCATTGTTTCACACAATCTGGATCAAGGCATTCTTTACTTTTATTGTAGTGTTGCGAGTTGGACCATATGACCGAACATAGTGTGCACATTACAGTATACCTCTCAACAGATTGTGACTGTCCTTGTGTGTGTTGTGGAACACAGAAGTAAGAGTACCATGTTACTGAGCTCAGTTATGAGCTGCGAGTTTGGATATGCACCAGAGGCGTTACTAGACTGAATAGAGTACTGGGGCACAGCAGGGGCACAGATCAATTAATGTGAGCGCGCGAAGCGCGCGAGTAAAAAATTTTTTAACACTTTTTCATCATAAAAAAACATAATAAATAGTACCCAAAGTGTAGAATCCGATGGTGTTCATTTCTGAATCTGCATCATAAATAAGCACCTTAACGGAACTGGCCTACTTGTGCACTTTATATCTTCAGAGATGTCCTTCTTTACTCCTCTTCCCCAGCATTACAGAAATCAGGCCCGTAAATGTAACTAATATTATACGGCCGTACACCCAGTACACACAGTACAAATAACACCGAGTAAAATTGTAGATACAAAAGATAAAAATAAGCTCGCTAAATTGACAGAGCTATATATGGCAACGTATGGCTTGGCTCATTACAATCAATATGACCTGGCTAACTAGCTTAGAGGAGTCACAATCACCCTCTAAAACGCGAATGTTGAAACGGAACCATTAAGAAGATTGCATTCTGTCGTCGGTGATGCTGCCATTTGTAATATTTATAAATGAGCTGCTGAACAGTTACAGAAGTTTAAGCCTAATACGCTCATCAGCTAACTGGCGAACATTGAAAAGGCAGACGTGACCAAAATTGACCTTCACGTGCGTCCCCTCACTTTTTAATAAAGTGTTTTTTGTGACAGGCGATGCGTGGGCGATATACAGCAATACCCAGAGGATAAAAATATAACCACTTACTGTTTATTGTAACGACAGAGTGAATAGTGGCTGTATGGAGGGTTCACAAACACAGCCAGTGTGACATGCCATCTGACATGCCTACCTGTTTACTGAACACTTGAGTGCGCGAGCACGAGTAAGCTGGTACCAGTTCAGTTACAGTCGCAGGAATAAATGACCAAAGACATGCGACACTGTGTGGACTGATTGAATACAGAATTACGGTATTACTGCAAATATGCATTATCTAAATAAGTATTTTTTTATGTTAAAAAATTATGTAAAAAATTAATTAATTCATATTTCCATACCGGGGCACCCGCACATCAATAGAGGGGCACGGGCCCCGGTAAAATGCCTCTAGGAACGCCCCTGATATGCACTTTATACGGCTAAAGGTTGATTAAAACTACTTGTGCTGGATTTGGTTTATGACTTGAAAATAACAAAGTAACTTTTACTCAAAGTACGTTTAAAATGAAGTATT